>OY101440.1:48756467-49956467 GCA_956483585.1 Gymnocheta viridis | reverse complement strand
AAGTTTATCTTTTACATCTCATCTCATCCGTGGGGATTTTCTTGAGAGGCATACAATTTGTCGGTAAAATTGACTGTATGTTTGTTTGCCTTTTCTCAAATAACATTTCTTTCTTTTATAAGCCAGGTTAATACTTATTCAATGAGTTTAGGTTAAAAACAAACAGCTTTTGTGTTTTTTGTTTTCCTTTCTTTTAAATTTTATATATATTTTTTTCAAATTTGTTTGTATTCGTGTGGTTGCATCTAAGTATGAGCAACTGTTACCAGTATATATAAGGTGTTGTTCTACATATCCACTTGATGGATTTTGTTTTCAAATTCGTGTGTTTTATAGTCTGACATTCAATGTCCATTGTTTCAAGGGGCAAAAATACAAAAAAGTGCCGGTAAAAGTGTTTCTCCTTCACCTTTTTTAACGCCACATTATGTCAATCTGTTGTCATCCAACCATCATTTAAAAATATTTAGTTTTCCAATAAAAAATTTGTTTTGAACTCTTATGTATGTATGTACATTCATACTGGCCATTTGCATTAATAGAAATTTCTGTTACCTTTGAGTTATATTAGGGCTTCAAATGTTTTTTCTGTTCTTTTAGTATTTTATCACTGAATAATTTATATTTATTTGTGTGCAGCTATTTTCTAAATAAAACTATAGGAAATCTAAAGATTTGTTTCGTATTTGATTAGTTCTAAGAAAATACTATTTTAACCAGGGATTTATCCGATACCGATACCGATAGTTTGGCGATACTTGATATATTGAAATTTTTTTATTATTTATTTATTTTTAAATAAGCCATTATCGAATATTACTTAGTCCAATTTAGTTTACTTTTATGACAAATAGTTTAAGTTATTCTTAGCATATAGCGTATCAGAAAGAACTTTCTAGTTCTAGCAAATTGTTCCGGGGTTTAAATTTGATTTTCCTAGTGGTTTTTCCAAAATTTAAAAGCCCTTCCACGATTCTAGGTGTTGTGTTTGCACAAAATCTTTTTTGTATACCAAAGATATTTGTTTATAGTCTAACCACGCACCAACTTTATCAATGCTAACAATTTAATGGTAAAATGCAAAGAAGAACTTGTTTACTATCAATAATGTTTAAAATATGAAAAAGCAACAATAATAGATAGTTTTCTACAATCATATGATGTTGGAACCCGTCTCAATCGTCTCAACCATAATATTTCTGTCGAAACCATGTTTCAACCACATCTTTTCTTTGCGTGTAACAAACTATGAAATAAAATTATGTTGACTTTCATTTACTGTGATTTTAATGTAGCTAAGAGGTCATGTACATTACTTACTGCTTAATTTTATAATTATTTACTGCTGTAAATTTACCTAAAATTTTGTGATTTGTATTTATTGTTGCTTGAAGCAAAAACAAAAAAACATGCATGCCAAATTCATAATACGAAAACACAATTACTTCATGCAGGCGTTTGTAATTAGCCAAGCTCCAATGAATTTGCAAGATTAGAGAAAAAAATTTCTCACTTACTGTCTTAGTGCTAATTTAAATGCATTGTTGTCCTTAATGTTCTTTATTCATGGCATGCATTGTTATTGTGTGACTCTCGTTCAAGTTCTTCAGCAGATTTCGGGTGCTTGCAGTTTAGGAGAAGATGGTCAAGAAAAGTTTTAATTCCGTACTACGTGTTCATTATCACCATACTAATCCTCCGAAAACCGATTGTAATCGAAAATGGCCAAAGCTAGAGATGAAACTACAAGTCATAAGTATAATAAAAAATGTTTGATCTCTGTAGACATACGCCCCTTATGATCTTTTGAAGAATCCGTCTCCAAAATAAAAAACCGCAAATGATTGTTGTTCGGCGACAGCCTCGCATTGGCTCTTGCCTTTCCTTAAGGTCCAAATGATTGACTGACTGATGTGGTTAGATGGCTTTGTAAATGACTCAACACAAAAACCAAAAATATTATTATTTGTTACAATCTTTTATAGGTACACAAAAGTACAACTCCATTCATTATTAGCCTTTGTAGTCGCCATTATTTAACCACAATAAATTGGAGTTTAAATGCGCCTATATTTTGTTATTCGTTTCTTTTCACTTTCTGTACGATCAAACTGAAATACTTTTTAACATAAACATGTTTTATAGATGGTCACAGTGCACAATACTAAGGAAGAAACATTTTTAAAATGCGGTGGTAATGGCAGTCAGTCAAGTCAGCCTTTTAACGCCGCAAACAGTCAAGCATAAGAGTAGTAACTGTCTGGCCGTTTGATCGACATTTGCCTTCGTAGCTAAATGTCAGATAAACGTTAAATATTTTGTATGGCTTCAGACTAATTTGTGCAGCTAATCTCAATAATTTACAGTATCAGTTGTAGTCATCTTGTCTCGTTCTCTTAAAGCTTTGATGCCTTTTCCTTATATGTATTTGCTTCGAACCAGTGTTGCCACGACCAACAAATTTTTGTATAGGATCATTTTTAAAAAAGGCCTTATGTATATTTTAATATTAACTAAATTTGATCTTAGTATTAACATTAATCAAAAGATACTGACAAAATTGGTTTGCAAAATAATAAAAGTATTATAATAACTAAGAGGGCTGTGAATATTTTAAATAATTATCTGAGAAGAAATTGTATTTTTATCGAGGGGATTAGTTTAATTGATTCTTTTTTATTTATTTAAATGCATTTTTAAAATATTTGGTTTTTATCAAATTCCAAAATACATTTGTATACTTTTTTCCTGTTTGGCCCTTTTTTCCTTATTTTGGATTTTTGTATTTGTTTTAATAAAAATGTTCTCTTTTATGTCTTTTAAAAAATATTTTATTTTTAAATGCAATACGCTATTCAGACATGTAGCTTTATTAAGATTATCACAATAAATACCATTATTGAGCGCAATATGACATACAAAATTTTAATTTAGTTATTTTTCAATAAGTATGAAATTGTTATAAATAATGAGTAAAACTTAAAAAGCAACACAGTTCACAAGTGTGTTTAGTGAGCACAACTACTCGTATATACAATGGCAAATGTGAAGGAAATAATACAAAAGAAAGCACTAAGAACGGATACATCTACGCAGAGATGGCCGTTGCCCTTAGCCAGCAGGGTTACTCTCTCAACCCACGAGACATTCCAGTAAACAGCTCAGAAGCCACTCTGTACTCCCCAGATGTACTGAGCGTAAATAAAGCGATAGCTTGGTGCTTTTGTAGTATTCTTGATTTTTGCCACTTTGTGTCGACTTTATTTAAATTTCCTAACAAACCACAGAGGATGTCAAAACTGCACGGGTCGTACGTAAATGCTTTTTGAAATACTGGTCATCATTGCAATGACAATTAAATTCCCACAATATAGATTACCATTCTGTAAATTAGAAATGCAATAATTGAGCTGACTAAAATTGTTCATATTTCACTTACCAATTTCCATTAAGACCTTGGATTTGCGTTCTCCTCTAATATTACAAAAAGCAAGAGGTGCTGTTTCCTTAAAATTGGCATAATTCCAAATTTCTCTTTTTTCTCCTAGTTTATAATCAAAACTCGATCGTACTAACCGCAATACTTAACAGTAATTTCTTTTTTGAAAAAGGGGAATATACGATATTTCCATTTTTGTAAATTCAAAACAAAATTTCCCTTTCAAAATATAAATAAAAACAATGTTATTTTCCCGATGTCAAATACCTATTGAGTTAGCTAAATTCTGTGTGTCTGAACAATAAAATAATTTTGTCAATAAACCGAATTTTGACTCAATTAAGAATACATGTCTGAACATGGTAGAGGTCATGATACAAATATTAAAAGAGAAGTGCACTAGAAAAAACATGTATTTGTTTGCTATAAGTTTTATTGCTTAGTGTCAAAAAAAGAAGTTTTACGTAGTTGTTTTGACATTCAGTAACATTCCAGCAACTAAAATATATTTTGTACTTCCCCTACCTGAAAATAATCGACTACATCGTGATCATCCAAAAACAAAAGACATTTAATAAGCCTGAGCAAACACAATACATAGCAAATATTATATTGAATAAATTAAATAAAAAATTAGAAATAACTAAAATTTGTTAATGTATATTAAAAATGTAACAAACAAAATAAAAGTACACATCTACACATTGAGAAAAAATAAATAAATTTTGGCTTTCAATAACGAAAACGGCAACGCTGCTTAAAACGTATTTTTATTAAATTTTTGTCTTTTTCTTTTGTTTCTCTCATTTGTATTATTGTGGAAGTGACTGGCGTCATGCCAAGCGTAACGTTAACTGAAATGTTAAATGTTTAAGCGGATTTTTTAAATAATGTTTACATACTCGTAGCAGTCTTTGAAAGGGGTAGAGGAGCTCAATTTATATTGAAAGTATTTTAATGAGGGTCATTACGAAATTATTAGTTTTGTTATTCTATTTCGATATTTTATAATACAAAGTTCATATAGTACTAGAAAACGAGACAGTGTTTAAAAGTTACATATGTAACTATTATTGATGTAGTTTTAAATCAATGATTCTGAAACTTCCAAATCAGTGTTAATTTATTGATTATGAATTTAAATATTAAATTTTTTGTGACTCAAATAATCGATTAATCAGAATTTGATTATCAGATATGTTTGAATAATTGATTAATCGTACATCCCTGGTTAGTTAATATGAATCTGGTGTTTTAAAAGTATTAAGCATATAAAATTTATTTTCTCTATTGTTTTTCAATATTTTGTGAAACATTACAACTGTTTTCCAGAAAATCTCATCTCTATTGTATCAGTAACAAATATTTCTTTAATTATAAAATTTGCAACAATTTTATATTCATAACTTTGCACTTGTAAATCTAAAATTTTTTATTACTTGAATATCTTAATATATTTTTTAATTTCTTTTTATTATTGCTTCTAGTTTCATTAAAAATTATTGTATCTTCACTTACGAGGCAAAATTTTTGTCTTAAGATAACTTTGAATGGCAATCTTTTTTTGATAAAAAGTAAAATAAATTTTACATTTTTTTAGAAAAGAAAACGGCATTAACTTCAGTTTCAGCTGAAACTAACTTTTTGGAAGTAATGGCGACTATAAATGTGCCCCAATATTTTTTTCAAGTGCGAAATAACACTTTTGGGCCTTACAGCAGTTGTTAACGGATATAAAATAAAGTCAATATTAGAATAGGATGTGCTAAAGAATGAATGAAGTAGATTTCGGATGTGTAAATGGTAGTGATTTACAACATGTTTGAAAATGTTCACAAGCTCGAAATCCATATTCAACTTTTCCCACCAAAACGCCCTAAAAATTATTTTTATTATCAGTCAGCGTTACCACCAAAGAAAGCTAAAATTGTACAGAAGTTTGGCAAAAATAGTACAAATGAAATAGTACAAAGAAAATGTATTTTTTATTTTCATCAAAACATATTATATTTATTTAAAAATCATAAGTAGAGCATTATATTTGTACTTCAAAATGTAAAAATATATGAAGTCATATATTCCCATTTATTTCCTTACATATATACTATCTAAGTAAATACGTATATCTATTTTTTTAATTTATTAATCGATATGGCCTCAAAATCTTTTATTTGAAAATCTTTCAAAAAAGATATCGAGGCAATCTCGATTGATAAATTTAAAAAACATTTAATTAAGATTTTGTTTTCCGTTTTGCCTTATTAAATATATTCATTGTCACCTAAAGGGCGTCTAATTGTATAAAGATTCACATCGAATATAACTTGTTTGTTGGTATTTTTGAATAAGTTTCACAGCCTACTAAAAAAATTCGCATTGTTTTTGTATTATTATTGTATTTGTACAATGTGATAAAAAATCTTTTGACAGTTAAAATGTTGTTTGAATACACATAACAAAGCAGAAAAATCTCTTCCCGGCTAGAATTTGATAAGAAATGTTTCTTTCATTCCGTAACATCAGTGAGTTAATCTTCAAAAGCACTTCAATTAATTGCCTTTTCTATTAAATAAAAACAAAGTTTGATGTAAGAATTTAATTTGATATCAAGTTCCAAAATTTAATTAGCAAAGAAACTAAAAAATTGAAAACCCCAATATTGGAAATTATTCCCAAAATTTATTTAAAAAAATCATATAATTGGCAATTGGCAGCCAAAAATCTTGAAAAAATCTCTAAAATGCCAAAAATTCTTAAAAATATGCGAACATCAGGAAAATTGTATGATTTAATATTGATTAAAAAACAGCAAAATTATAGAGTAAAAAAATTTAGAAAATGTCATTTCAATTGTGAAAATTAAACTTTTATTAAAAACTATTTTGTATTTGGAATAAAAATTTAAAATGCATTTGTATTTTGAATAAAAATATTGCAAATACCTACTTTCCACAAATTTATATTTAGCTTCTAGATTGCATTATCCAATTTAATAATTTAATGTGGGCTTAATTAAATTGTATTCTAAGAATAGTTCGCAATTCATCAAATATTTTTCAAACAATCAGTTACTATCGTATACATACATATGAACTTTGGATTTTTAGATCGGAATGTTTAGGGAAAATTTCCAAAAATAGTATATGCATAAAAAAAATATTTGTATTTTATTTTTATTTTTTGCATATTTTTGTATTTTCCCCAATTCAACATATACAAAATTATAAGTTAAGATCTTAGGAGATAAAAATTGATTTCTTCATATTCATATAATACTGGTCTTACATTCATTAAAAACACCTAAAAAATCATAGTTTTGCGGAATATCGCATTGTCGATAGCAAAAAGCACAAAAAAATACCCGAAAACCTCCAAAATGCCATCACTGGTATCTATTATTATTAAGCTAAAGTTCGTAACGTTTATAGTTAAGGCCTCTTTAGCCGGCCGTAGAATCGAATATTGAATCGTAAATGTAGTCGTATCAGCTGATCGTATCTGTTACATGAAAAGGCAATGAAATGCTTACCTGACCGAAATGTCACTTGGCAGTAACGTAACAACCTGTAGAAAATAGAATTGCATTACGATTTTACGTGAAAAATGTAGACAGTGATGGAATGCATTTACGAGTATGTTGAATATGAATGCGGCACAGTAGCCCTTTTTTGGTACATTTACGATTTTTTACGAACGGCTAGAGGCCTTTAGAAATAACAGGAAAGAACTAAAACATAGTTGTTTTTCAGAAGCCGCTACACTCCCATTATCAGATTGGTCATTAATACAAAATGGTTATTATTAGGCTAAAGTTCTAATTATATTCTTGATAAAGATTTAATAAATATATAAATGGGCAAATCCTGCGTGACGGACGCTACATTCGTATGAGTTTTCACATTAATATATACAAATTTGTTGGTCTTTCAAAAGAGGTACCTTCAACTTATGCATGGTGTTTAGTGGGGTATAAGTGTACTTTCGAATGGCTTAAGTTATAATTTTTTAGCAGATATTTGTTGCGAAATAATTGATCACAAAGTTTTGTAACTTTGGCAGTTAAAGTATGTTTTCGTAATTTTTAGCGAATTTTGCACAATAACGTACACAAAATCTAGTTTTTAAAAGAAAGATAAATATAAGAAAATTCTAAAAAACCTTATTTGCAACCAAAATTTTTTTGTTTTTTATCAAAAGACGTGAACCCATTGTGATGCACGTTACATTTTTTCTATTCTATTTTCTTTTCTGAATTTTCATATCGAATTTCAATGTTTCCAAAATAGTAAACACAAATTATTTTACTAAAATTGAAGTGAATTCAATGTATAAAAATATGACTTTCGAAGATGACCCGCTTCATATGAGTAACTCAAAATTTTTAATTTCTGGTATGAAATTAGAAGATCTCCGGTAGGGTAGCATTTCGATATAATTTGTGCATTAATGATCATCGAAATACATTTGTTTTATTTATAAAATTATATATCAAGTCTAATATTCTTTAAAAAAAAAAGAAAAAAAAATAAGCTGGAAAAATTTTTAAAAATGTTGGATGGTGGTCTGTTTTTGGGACTTGCCCATATATTTTAAATTTTTATAATGTGTGAGTAAAGATTTCTGGATGAGATCATTAATTCAACGGACAATAATTTTGCCTATTTTTTCATAAACCTTTTCCTAAGCTGGAGTGAAGTCGCTTTATCTGCCAAACATTGCTGCTACATAAATTACATCAGTAAATTATTATTTTCTTTTCATTTGTTCTAAAACTTAAACATATTTCATTTACATTCGCATGTACATCTTAAATGCTGAAACTGTCAATAAAAATTTTAAATTCAATTAACAGCAGATTCTGTTTAAATACAAAAGTTTACAAACGACCTTTAAAAATCAAATGAATTTTAACTTAGGAACATAAAATGCATTATTGATTTGACATGATGATGTTTTAACCCTGTATCCACTCTCAAGCGACTGTAGATACATTCATATGTGTTCACATCAATAATTCGGAAGCTAAATTTGATGATGGAACTGTCTGTCTGATTGTCTATTTGTAATTTTGACGTGTGCTGGTTGTCGCTGTTAACATGTGAACCTTTTAAAATTCCATACATTTCACACAATTAAAACAGCAGGAAAGAAAAAAATATATAAAAATGATTTTAGCGGCCACGGATTATAAAGGAAAAGACAACCATTTATCTCAAGATTTTGTTTATTTGTGTTAAAAATTATGAAAACAGCAAAAACTCTCTAAAATAAATGCATTTGTCTATCAAAGATGTTCATAAATAAAACAAAAAGTAAAAATCTTTTAAAGAACAATCTAAATGCACCCTCTCACTCGTGCGAACACTCTTAAATTTTCATTTATGGACTCGCATGTGCTGCAAGTAGTAAGTAGTAGCATCTGTGTAGAAAATCGGCTTGTTCTTTGTACGACATATAAAATTAGATGCATCCATTAGTGGAGTAACCAAGGTGATTGCATCTTTTAGTTCGTGTGATATTTATGAGTATTTTTCTGCTAGACCAAATATTAAGTATTTCATGCCGACACCATTTCCATTTGAATTGTGTTTTTAAAAGAAGTGTTTAAATTAACCAAAAGAACGAAAATACATATGTATGTATGTACATATATCGTTAGATGTAATGCAAAACGAACAAAATATTTAATGCTAATTAATATGCACCGAAACGCAAGAACCCACAAAGTTTTGAGCTTCCTTCATAAAAAAAACAAATAGTGGAAAAAACAACAAACTTTACTTCAGCCACTTCAACCATTTCATTTAGTTTTTCTAACTACTAAATGCCAATTCTGTTTCGACATTTGTGAAGTGAACAGATGCAAAATACACGGCTACAAGACATGGAATTCGTCGGAAATCATATTTAGTGATGATTATATTCACTAGTGGGGCTTCGAAAATCCGCGTATAACACACGAAGAAGCACTACAACGCGTGCTCTGTTTACACTGGAGGCATCATCAGGCCATCAAGCCGCGAACGAAACGACTACCGTGATTTAAATGAAATATCTTCACTTTTTTCGGCTTTTTCAGCCCATAAATTTCGAAAAATGTTCATTAATAAAAAATTAAGCATGTTCGAGGCTTTCATTAATATTTATTAATAAGAAATAAAAGAATAACAATCTTGAGGAGCTTCATGAGTTTTACAATATAAGCACAACTAACTATTCACAGTATTTTTATAAGGATAGATATTAATATCATTTAACTTGATATTAGAAACCTAAATACATATTTTATAATAAAATTTTTTTTGAGTGCTAAAACAATTGTGTTTATTAAGTTTTAAATAACCTTTACAATGAAGAATTCCTTCTAAGGAACATCGAAATTTAGATTTATTTAAATTAACAGCACTTAAAGTGGCAGAACCAAATTTGTTTCACAAATTCTTTTAAAACTGGAAAAGCCTTTTTCGATTACATAAACTAGTTTCAGTACTCACAATCGTATGCTTGCGTATCGTTTTCATCTATAAAATTCGAAAATTGCTAGAGATTATAAAAAATAGTGTTGATTCTTTTATTCATTTTGATATTTGGATTTATTAAACTTAGTGATCTGAAATTAATTTCGAAATCAAAATTTTTTCGTATTAGCGTGAGTATTTGCACAATTATTTATTATATTATAAATTTCAGATTTGCTCAAATTGGGTTTTAATATTGAAACTTTAACATAAATCCCAAAATAAATTTGATTAGACTTCAAGAATTTATTTTTGTCACTAAAATCTATCAAATGAATTTCACTATTTCTTAATATATAATATTTTTAGAAAGTTAAACAATATTGCTTCTTACCGTGCTTTAATTGATTTAAAAATCGTAAAAATGGCCAAAAATTTTCACTTTGGGGTGACCTAGCACTGTGGACGGTAGGCGTATACTGCACAAGGGGCATCTGAAATACTAAAGGCTTCATTTCCGGGTCGACTTATTTCTTGGCAATTCGGGCTTCCAGACTTTTTTGGCGGGGTTTTTGGTCTCGATTCTATGTCATACTTTTAAATTCCTTAAAAAGAATGCCCATCAAGAATGCGAGAACCTATCGCCGAAAATTCTGTCAATGAAACAAGTTTTAGGACAGTGCATCCACGTCTAAGTGTATTGGCATTGATTCTCAGTCTACTGCTAGCGAATGCTGGGAACTCACAGACACCGTGCATTTCTGCCTTAACTTCTGCAAGAGTTGGTGTATGGTGTTCAGTTTTATCCCTATAGCACTTTATTTATTTTTCTTTAGCTCAAGTGTGTTCTGAGCTACTTGGTAGGCTTCCACTGATGAATTGTCAGCAGCCTGAATATGAGAGCGATCAGCAGTCTTTAATTGCCAGATTGATTCTGATTTTATTTGCCATCACTTTTACTATTTATACAATTTTTATTAAAATACTTAGAAACTATCTTATTACTAAAAATTCGGTTTTCATTTGCTTGCTAGCTTTTAAACTAGTTCAGTGATTATATTTATTTATGTACTTCTTTAAAGTAGTTCATTGTTCAATGTTCGTATTTCATTTCAATTAATTTAATTCTTTTGCGTTCAATTCATTTAATTCCTTTTTTTTTGTTACTAAGTGTTTGTGCTTTGCACTTCTACCAGGCTCTAAGATTTTAATTTTAGGCAGATTGTATCTGAATTCTTCGTGTCCTGTCATTATCCTTGAAGCAAGTCGCTCTTTCGTCTCAACTCGAAGTCTTCAACTCAGTGTTAAAAGATTGATTTCTGCGTCATTGCACTTAGTATGCAATTAGTAGGCAATTACTATGCCTACCAACCAGTAGGTATGATACCTTCTTTGGGAAAGGGATATTGAGAGAGGACAAATGGTGAAAGTGAGAATGCTTAAATGTTTCATTGTTTTACAACTCTGATTTTGCACGTTATGTTAGTTTGTAAATCAGTCTTGCAGCGCCTCTGTTGTTAACTAGGCGCATTAAATGTGTTAAGCTGTGTAGTCATTTTATTAATTATTTTACTTCGACATTGATTTTGCTACAATACCGACGAAGGAGGGTGCTGTAATGGCCCCTGTGACCAGTGTTATGCTTTCGTCACTTAAACAGCCCAAAAACAACAAATACAATAGCATACTAATGCACATCTGAAAAAATGCTGGATGTTATGACTTGCCTGAAGCTTAGCTCGAAACATTTTCTAAAATGTTAAGAATTATTTAGTTTTCTTATTCTATCCTGGCGTTTAGAAAATATATGCTCTAGTTGATATTTTCGTTACAAAATTGTACACCAAAAAATTTAAATTTTTAAAATTTTGGAATTTAACTATGTTTAACTTTTAACTTACCTTAAGATAATAAAAACGCTTTTTTAAATATTTACAATTTTGTTGTTAATGTATTAAACATAATTGCAAATTGGAAAAGATTTTCATTAGCTATTACCAAAAAAGATTAGATATAGAAGTCTAAATTTTTTTTAGTCTTTAAAACCAAATATCTCCTAAGCTTTAATATATATTCTATTGCTATGCTTTAGACCTCAAGTAGAAGAGCTCACGTGTAATTTTTTTTAAACCGACACAGCGTTTGAGCTGTGCCATACGAATGTCTATTATTATTTTCAATTATTGATTTAGTTTAAAATATCCCTGTGGGAGAAAGCACATGCCCGCTTTTGACGGTCTTTCTGTCTTTTAAAAGTTGCTTCGAACAATCGCAATTCTTTTTTGTTTTATGTACAATATCACTACCGTCAAACATTTTAACTTCTAGTTCATCATTATTATCCCCAAAATTACTGTAATTTTTTAAGGATTTGGAAATAAATTTTTTTCTTCCTTTAAAAATGTCGGAATTGTTGTTGAGTATTTCTTTTTGCATTTTCGAAAAATAGTAATTATTGTCTTAAAATATGTGAATATCGAACGATTTTCAAGTTTGATTTACAAGATTTTGCTTAAAATAGCTACAAAAAGTTGGTAATAATATTAAATTACTGTTAAATTGTACTGTTTTTCATCAATGGCGCTGAAGTTCGGTGGTGCTATCTATAATTATCAAACAGTTTTCTCGTATAGTCTTGCATGTTCTCGTTACTGTTTTTAGAACTTTCCCAAATTATTTGTTTCTGTTATTTTGAATTTCTGGTTGTTTCTTATTCAATTTAATGCCAGCAATACTGTATACAGGCTGATTCGACCATACTTAACCATGGCTGTATTTTTTTGTTCCTTAAATTTGAATTTGCATTTCAATTTTGCAACAATATTTTATTAAATCTTCAATTTTACTTAGAGCAGCAGTATACAAGGATCGTTTCAACAGAAAATTTTAAATTTTTTGTTCTCCGAGAAAGTTTCACAAAATTAATAAACAAGGCTTTAATTTTTGTCTGGACATACCTTAGAATTTTATGAATTTTGTTATAAATATTAAATTTAAAAGAAATGGTGTTATAAATCTTGTCTATAAAAGTTTTGTAATTCAAATATTTATTATGCTCCACTCCAATTTAGTCGTGTCTGCCACCCCAGTTGTTCTATGTTTGGCCTTTAACATCATCTCAACAATATGGTTTATTTGTGTTGTTAATATTTTCTTTTAAATTTATTTATTTGTTTAAGCGAACTATTTTTCCTATTTTTTTAACACATCATTTTAATTTTTTGCTGTCACTTTTGTAATTAACGTGAATGTGTTTTACACAGCATCATGTCAGCAAATGTGTTCCATAAAAAAACTTGTGTTCAATTGACTTAAAATTATTATGATTTTTGAAAATGGAAAATAAAATAAGACTGTTTTTTGGCTCTTTTATATTATAATTGGCATTTTCATTTAAATGGGAAATGTTAAAAATATAATGGAAATCTACAAAAATTGCTATAAAAATCAATACACAATTCAAATATTCAGAGCAGACTGAAAAAGACTTATTCTAAAAAAAATTTATTTAGAATATAAATAAAAGAAAAGCCTGAAAATGGCGAATACTAAAAAATACACATGAACACTGATGATGTGGGTGTTACGGCCTGCGAAACACAACGTTATTTCTGTTCTGTCGTAGAAATGAATTAAAATTAGTCTTTTCAATGTGGCTCCGGAAAATTCTCTTCTGTTTGATTCTTTCTCAATAAAAATTTTACGATCTTTAGCCTAACAGTAATCACTTTGGATTAAAAACCGATTCAGTTAAAAAATATACACATGTAAACAATGATGTATAACAATTTTTACGTATTCTCGATTTCTATGTCTGTACTTGTTCATTAACCCATATTTTTTTAAATTAAACTACGAGTAGTAGAAACAAACGCATGTGTGCTGCTGATAATGGTGTAGCAAGCGTCGAAAACAGTACTATTCCAATCTGCGAATGTTTCAAATATTTTTTCAAATTCTAATTATGTTTTGTAGATCATCCAATTCACTACAAAACATGCCAAGAACGTTACCGCATGGCGTATCGTTCGTTAGTTACACAAATTATTATGAATTCTATGTTACTCTTATGGGAAATCGAAAAGTATGACGCGCAACATTTTATCATTAATATCTAGAGTTTTGTTTCAACAGGCCTATTATCGTACCTAAAAGAATTTTGGTTCCAAGAAAACGTAATTGAAAATTTTTAAGATCTCTTAGCACAGTCAAAAAAATTCTTTCTATGGAATTATAAATTCTAAGAAGCGCTTACAATTATGAGCATTTTCACAAATTCTTAAAAAATTTGCTTTAAAGTTAATATTATTACAAAATATAAAAAAATCAAAATGGAGTTATCCTGGCGTTATCCTTTAAAAAACACTGGTAGCACTGGTTATCAATGGAAATGAGGTAATTTATTTCAAATGCTTGTTTTGCGAATTAAAGTTCGATGTCCCAAAAACATTCTTTTCGAAGTTTTTTTTTAACTAGAAAATCGAATTATTCAATATTAGAATTTAAATAAAACATTTGGTTTATGCATTTTCTTACTTCTTGCGAAAAAGTTTAAAGCAGCTCATTATTTGTTTAATATTATTTGTTAAAACTAACTTTAAAATTTCCATAATTCTTAAAGAACTTTAAATATGTCTTTATAAAACATATAAAAAATCTCTACAAGATATTTTTCTTGCAGCATTAAAACGAAATAAAATTATTTTACAACTCCACAGTCACGCAAAACAAATCCTTGAAAAAATATTCGTGTACAAGTATTTTCACTCCATTGTTTGATTTCCGGAACGAATGCAAAAATTTACGAGTAGAATTCAAAAGATTCCTTTTTACAAATAACAAGATGGTGGGATAAAGACCTCGAAGTTTGTGGAAGAGGTAGTGGAAAGCAATGCCAGATGAAAAAAGATAAATGAAGAGAAAAGCCTGAGATTCATGTAATTATACACTATAAAATAAACACGTGAATCTTAAGCATGAAAGCATTTTAAACATAGAAAAGATTTTGAAAAGAAAAACGAAACGAATATACAAAAAGGAACGCAAATGTCTTAAGGAAACTTTGTGCAAACTTTCAAGTACATACATTCACGTACAACGTTTTAAGTCCAAACGGCAAAAACAAAAATAAGCTGTAAGGGAAGTAAAAATTCTATGAAAACATGAATAAACCGAAAACTTTAGTCAACATGATCAAAAACTTTCTTTTGTGTTTTGCCTTGTTTTTCACACATTTGCAACAATAAGTTGTTGCCAACTTTCATTGGCGTAGCTAGACATTTGATCTGTATGGAAAGGAGGAGGCGGCTTGTTAAATAATTTGTATTAATATACTAAACCATCATCAAGTCAGGAAAGATTTGCACCAAATCGGATCAGAATTTGCTTTAGAATTTACATATTGATTTTATTAATTTATATTTATTTTATTATACTTTTTCTTTTAAACTGCATGCGATATATTATTTATTCATTTACTCATTTACTCGTCATTTACTTTTAACAGCTGTTCAAAACATACAACCTCGTGTATTACACTAAAAATGGAAAAAGTGAATTTCGAGTGATCATTAAACATTATTTTTTTGCGAAAAAAACGTCAATCAAACCAAGGAAAAGCTCGATAAATTCTATGGGGACCCTGCACCATCGATTACAATGATACAAATCTGGTTTACTGACTTTCGTTGTGGTCGCACAAGTACAAATGACGCTGAACCTTCCGGACGGCCAATTGAGATCATTACACACGAAAATATAGAAAAAATCCACAATATGTTAGGCATTTCATAAGGCAGAGTGGTTTCGATTTAAAGTGATCAGCTGGGTTTAAGAAAGTTGTCTGCCAGATGGGTGCCGCGTTTGCTTTCAATAGACCATAAATGTAAAAGTGTGACAACTTCAAAGGATTGGTTTTTTTTTAACTGTGGATGAAACATGGATCCATTACTATACTCCGGAGACCAAGCAGCAGTCTAAACAATGGGTTTCTCCGGGTGAACCTGCTCCGAAGAAGGCCAAGGTAAGTTTGACGGCCAATAAGGTGATGGCAACAGTTTTTTGGAATGCACGCGGTATAATCCACATCGATTACCTTCAAAAAGGAAAAACAATAAACGGCGAATATTATGCCAACATATTAGACCGATTTAATGAGGATTTAAAAATAAAATGACCTTGTATGGCCAAGAAAAAAGTTCTTTTTCTATGAATTGGACTACGAATTGGTACCTCATCCGCATTTAGCCCCTAGTGACTACTTCCTATTTCCAAACCTAAAGAAATGGCTCGGTTGAAAGAGAAATTATTGGCAAAACAAAAGCCTATTTTAAGGACCTCGAAAAATCCTATTTTTGGGAGGGATGCAAAAATTTGGAGAAACGTTGGTGTTGAAAAATAAATTTTTGTTTTGCCAAAAAATCTGTGTTTCATTCAAGAAGTCACGGACTTCTTGATCCGTACATCGAACATTTGCCTGATTTGATTAACTCGGCTGGTTGGAGAAGATAAAGTGGCGTATTAATTGCGTTTTTGGTTAAAAATAAAACTAACAAAAATCAAATTATAACAAAATACATATTTGTTAATTCGAAATTAATTAATTTAAAGAAGTTACAACACTTCAATGTGAAATATGATGACGGGGTTAGAGTTCAGCTATAAAAAAATAGATAAATATCATTCTCAACTAGAAGAAAATCGTATATGTAAAGAAAATAACAAAATAAAAAATATAAGTAACTACCAGCAAAAAATATTAAATAAAAACAGCAAGTAAAATATCATAAAAATATAAATTATACATGACTGTGATGAAACAAAACATTTAATCATTGAGGCTGACTTCCAAATCTTTAATTGATTTGCATTCGAACAATGAATAGTGTTATAACGACGCAGCACAAAAGTCTAGCAGTGCATACTTTTTGAAAACGCAGTTGGCAAGTATTAGAAACACCGCTAAAAGCCATACAAAAATTTACACAATCTAAATAACGCATTAGAACTATATGTGGAATCTCTCTTGAGCGGACACGGAAGGGACCCTTGAATGTTGTCCGGTCAAGAGAAAACTATAAATTTAAATCAATAAAATTTTTCTATAATCGTTAGTTTTTATTTAAAAATAATTTTATTAAAAAAATAAGAATACAAACAATTCAATTGGGTTTAATAACAAAAGATCAAATTATTTCAATAAATATTCCTCCATCTTCGTTTGGCGTGATTTGGTCTTGGCAATACATCTTAAAAGTGTAAGTCAAAATGCAATTGGCATTTCACCAACGCTATAAGAAACCGCGCTTTTGCCAAGGCCTCTTTATATGTTAAGATGTTATTTCTTGCTTCTTCAAGATCTTCAATTTCATCTGTTGAGCCACCAGAAATTTCTTGAACTTCAAAAATTTGCTCTTCTAATTGAATTCGTAATTCCAAAGGTTATCTCCCAACTGGTAAATCATCATCGATATTAAAAATTCTTTTATGCCTTGCGCACTGACTACGGCAAAACATCTTATCTGAATTTTAGATAGTAGATTTAATGGCAACTCATCTTCAGGCTCAAAATCAACATCAAATGATATCGGGCATACATGGCTATTAAATGTAAGACCTGCATCAGAAGTAGCTTGGTACCATGCACTTTTAGCAAAATAAATTGCATCCAATAAGTTTATACTTTCCACTAAAACATGGGCTGTGCTATGTGATGCAGTAAATATGATAACCCAAGCGTTGCTTTTAAGACGAGCAAATTAAAAGAGTGTTGATAAGCTTCATTGTAAATTATGACACGAAAAAATCGGGAAAAAACAAATGATATGTCTGTCCAAGAAAATTGTTTGTCAGTAATGTATCCGAGTCCGCTCATGAGAGAGTCCATGCAATGTGGGGCCAACAAAAGTGGTGTCCACTTAACAGAAGTGTTCGTAATGGACGCGGGCCTTTTCGGGAATGCATCACCGTGCTGCATCAGACGCAATACCGACGCAAGTCTAATGATGCTGTTACCGCCTTCCGTTTTTTTATATCACATATACATTTAACGGAATCCCGATTATCACAATTAAGTCACTTGGGTAATTTTTTAATTCCTTTTAATTTAAATTTTCCTAACTGTACTTAAAATATAAAACCTTTTCTGAATTTTTAATCTGTATGAAATTCTCTTCTCTTAGTATTGCTGCTATCTTAGAGTAACCGCAAGGATGTTAAAAATTAACTCTTTCAGTTTTATGATTAAAAGTGGTAAAATTTTTCTACAAAGTATAGCAAATCATAATCACGCAAAAAAAGGTTTGATGTCACAAAATTAGTATTGAACTCGTGCGTTTGATGGAATTGCTGTATTTGAAGTCCTATTTTTGCTCTATTGTATAACTATTTTATTACACGGTAAAATTTTGTTTTCACGAACACACACAATTAAAATATATAACCCCTTTCCAACTTTTTTGATGAAGGGTATATAAAAACACATTACTGCGTCACTCCGAGAATAATTTACTTGTTTATTAACTAATAAGTAATTCTGGAACTACTGCGAGGTTGAGTGGTTTAATAAAAAATTAATTCTATTATATTAAGTAGTTTGCTTACATCTGTTTTCTTTTGTGAGGAAGATTATCGTGATAGAAAAGAAATGGTTGGCATTTTTTTTTAGTTTGAATATAATCAAGATGTCGTTTTTGGTCGTCTTTCTGATATCTCAAAGATTTGAAGCGTTTAGTTTTATTCAGTTGTATTTTTAGCGGTGCTCGATTTTTTTAATTAGCCTATTGTAAGTTTTTTTATGTACATTTAGGAAATTTATTTATATTTTTTATCAAATTTAAGAATTATAATTATAAACTGAAAAGAGTTTCTTTTCGAAATCGTTGTGACGTCACCAAGATATACCAAAATTTACGTTACTTTTATATCCTTTTTCGACTTGGTTTCCTATATCTCCACCGGTTATGAAAGAATTTGCAATTTTTGAGAGGAAAACTCTTGGACTATGAATTAACAAACATTTTTAATGTATTAATAAAAAAATTTCAAACCTTTGGCATCATATGCATGATGAAAAGAGTAATTACTTCTTTGCACACTCCGGACAATGTTGTAATTCAGAGCGTAATTGATAATCAAGCGGGTTTTAATTGGCTAAACAATTGCTACTACTCTCCCTTGGGTTATGTTAAAAACGAGATTGCCTGTGTGAACAGTTTATTGGCAAAATTTTATGTCTCGAAAATTCCAGGTGTCCAGAGAGGCTAATTACATTATTTTTTATATATGTTTTTTTCTTTTGCTCCGTTTTTTAGATCTAAGTCTAGCTTTTAAGTCCATTCTTTTTTATATAATTACTCTGTATTGTGCCGGGAGCAAGCACTTAATTTAAAAAAAATACTATTTTTGATTATTTACTTTGTAATCTTTATTTTAGAAGTCTCAAATAAACTTAACTTACGTCTACAAGATTATAGTCAAAAGAAAGTTTATTTTGTTGCGATTTTCATGAGTAACTAAAGAGACAACCTAAATATTAATTTTTTAAGGCATTATACAAATATATTTGCCTATCTACGCCATTGGTAACAATATTAGAGTAACAAAAACAACTACATTAGATACTTTAATAGTATCAAACGCAACCTAGGAATATCAATGTAAAAATCAAAATATATGTGAACCTTAATCGGCGCATAAATGTAGACTTTGCAGAACCAACAAAATCGTGAGTATTCAAAAATAAATGAATGTTTAGACTGAGTCTCTTCTTAAGAAATACTTATATTGAAGCCATCCACCCAAAGACCAAAAATTAATTTTTTTCCCATTGTGTCCTCCAGTAGTCATTGAACGAGTACCCTGTTCTATAGACTGTGTATGTTTGTGAGAAGGGTCGACGCCATATTGTTTATATACAACGAACATGAGTATGCATGTGGAGTATATTCGAATGTGTGCATCAATTTTTACATACATTTTTATATCCTTTATACAAAAAATAATATATTTCGAGTAAATCCCAAAGGACTCTTTTCTATTTCTATGAATACATGGGAAGACATATAACGAAATATACATTGGTCATAAACGATAAAATATGGTGGACTCAAAAATTTGTTGGATAGAGACTTGAAGAAATTCTACAAGGTTATTTAAAAGTAATAGGTATAAGAATTGTGTTTTAACAGCAATTCTAAATTTATTTGGCTTTCCAAGTGTATGACGGACATGTACTTACGCATAAAGACCAAGGTTGGGGAAACGATAATTGCTAGGAAAAGATAAAATTATAATGATTCATTATTATCAATAAAATTTTCAATGCTTGTTTAAAACATTAAACAAGTTTGTTTTACTGCACATCAAACAAAACGTCTCCTGAAAGTTGTGTATGTCGAAAAACGCATAAAATGATAAAGGTAGCTCTCTTAATGTGCGTTGTTAGAACAAGGTGCAATTCTATATTATGACTGATGTGCTATGATTCGGAAAAATTAAAGTTGGAAAAAAATGTTTGGGAAGTTTGAAGTTATATTAAAGATGCTGTTGAGACTTTCAAGTGGTCAGGAAGTAAATATTAAAACAGTACACGAACATTAAAAAAATAAAACCAAAATCAATAAAATTATGAAAAACTATAAAATGCATTCTTCACGATAAAACCAATTTAAATTTACGAGTATCTTCTTTCTTTGGCTGGGAATTCGGGAAAAATATTAAAAAAGTAATTTTGTGATTTGCTAAATTGCTTGGCTGTCTTGAAATTCAATTAAAACTAAATAACTCAGCTTATCCGAATCGATACTAGATTGAGTTCATTCTTGGACAAGTTGTATACACCAATAGACGCGGTTTTAATACAATGTACTATTTTAAATATGTTGTTTTTTGGGGAAAAAATATGCTAAATCTACAAAAATATAAAATTTTTGGACATGGTTTAGTTCACGAACGGTAATTGCTAGAAATCCCAAATGTTTTGAAAATCCTCATAAAATATACTTATCTCTCGTACAACCCGAGCAGCTGTAATGTACGTACATAAATAAATTGGAGCTTACAATAATATATTACTTACTGTTAATGTACGGGCTATATTACAAGTTATCTAAAATTTTAAATTTTTAAGCCATCTATCGGCAAGTCCACAAAAATATAATTTCAAGAAAATAATTTCTGAAGAAACTGTTGATTACGACACACAGAGGTAGTGCTGGCAAATTCTACTACTTTTCATTATTCAATAATGTTCAATACTTTTCATTTGGGTACTCAATACTACTCGATACTTTAAGCGAATTTTTTGAATTTGTTACGCATAGTTTTTATTTGCAAATTGAATTAGTTTCTTCAAAAATTAAAAATAGATCTTCAACTATTATTGGTTTTGTATGTCTTTTATTATGAAATAAAAAATAAATGTAAAGCTAACTTTTAATTTAACGTCAACAACAACTTAAGAAATAATTTAATTGTTCTCAAAAAAAATTATTTAGTTTTGATTTGATTAAAGAATCTTACACCTAGTTGTCTTTGTATACAGCGGTGTAGTTTTATGCACTATTTTAGCCACTCAACTTGCTTAAATACAGCTCTAAACGTATCGAGTGACTACTTTTGAGTATTGAGTAACCAAAAAAAATTAAATACCCGATACTCGGTACCCACTACTCAATACTTTGCCAGCACAACACAGAGGAGTATTTGAGCAAAAAGCTGGTCAAAATTATTCAACGTGTTTTTTTTAATTGAAAGTTTAAGTTTTTTGATAGTTTTAAGTGTAATTTGATATAAAAAATCTAGTGGCAGATTTTTGGTTGTTTTTCAGATTCCTTTACTATTTGGAATAGCTGTAATCTTGTGCAACTTTTTGTTAGTTAGTGAGTAGTCTGGTACCCATTATTTTTGTACGAGTATTTTTGATGTAATTATAATCAAATTTTTGTGAAAAATTACCTTAACGATGTACATATGTACATATATTTTTCTAACATATAATTTTAAATATGGAGCGCAGGTAAATAAAAAACTATTTTATTGGGGTGTGGGGCACAGCATTATAATTATTACCGATAATAACCTTTTTTATTTATATTTATAAGCAGGTAATCACATTTTAAAGCGCTAAGAGGGACGCGAATAACATATAAAATCAATAATTCAAAGGACACAAAAGATTATGAAGTCAAGAAAATATGTGAAAAAAAAATCGTTCAAAATAATGGCGCAAACTTGGACAAACTTTTTTTTAGTTTAAAATTGGAGAAAATTAATTTTACTATGGTATAAAACATCATTTGTACATTTGCTACCTTCACTTTCAAAAACTTTTTTTTGCAAAAACGTGTATAAATTTAGTTTATTTTATTTTTTAAATGAATTGATTAACATTTAAGATAATCTTTTTTTTTAATATCAAAAATAGCCTTCAATCAAATCTTTCAGTGAAAAAAATCAATGTAATAACTTTGTTCGTTTAGCCGCAAAAAAATATCATATAAACATCTTGAAATCGAAAAAAAAACATTAAAAATGCCTTTATTTTTCTTTACTTTCCTGACTTTAGCAGTGTCTCAGAGCTAAAAATCCCAACATAAAGTCTTAAAAATTTACAACATAATGCAATATTTTGTTGTTGTGTATCTATCTACGTACTTAGTTTTTAAGATTTCTTTAAATTTATTTTTTCCTTTTTGGCCAGCTTTTTGGCTCATATGCTCCTCTGTGCGACAGCTTGATGGCAACAGATCGGTAATATCCCGCCCAGAAAACATGCGAGTTTGATCTTCAATTTAGAATGATTCTAGTTCAAACATCTACTCAAATATTTTTAAAACATTAAAATTAAGGTGCATATCATTATCAAAAGATTTGCAAATGTTTTGAAAAGTAAGGTTAGTAATTTTTTCCCCTCAAATGAAAATTTTAAATTCAAATATAACGTTTGTTGCGTAAAAATTAAAAAAAAACTGGTAAATAAAAAGATCAAATTTTGTTCATTAGCTGAAAACTAGTTGTCAATAAACCAATGATTTTTTCTATAATTTTATTTACTTGCTATTATGATTCTGAGGAATTCTCTCGAATGCCCTTTTAATTATCTAATAGCTTAGAAAGTCCCAAACTCTAAATACGTCGTATAAAAATATAATATATGAGAGAATAACATATAGGTGAGCACAGTATTTCGGGCATTCGGAAAATTACATTTTAAAACTGGCTTAATATATAATTCGGGCATGTCAGCAAGAACTCAAAGAACTATATTCGGTGTTCAAACAGCTTTCATAAGTTTTCACGACAATTGCTAAGACGCGTTCCAATACTTACGGTACCATACAATATAGTAAAAAAATAGCTAATACAATCGAGACTAAAGGGCGATGCATAAAAAAGCGACCACATAACGTTCGCAATTTGCTGGTCATTGTGACATCGAATTTAAATTAGAAAACAATTACGTCTAAGCTAATGCAATAAATGCGAAATTTATTAAAATACATAATACATACATAGTTGAAAATAATATAAGTTTTCTAAAAACTGATTTCCATCAAAATTTTAAAATATTGATTATCTCATTTACACCACTGTCATGGATTTAATGAAGCATGAGACTCATAAAAATTGGTCGATTTTAAATGTTGTTGTTATGGAACGTCTGAATGTTTTCCAATGTTTTTGTTCACATTAAGCGCTGCACGGTGGCTGAAAATCGTTTTTCATTGGCCAAAAGTCTTTTTTTTTTTGTCACCGATTTTTAAAATTTTTACGCCCTTTTGCAGCTAATATATCCAGATTAAGGTAGCCAAAAAATTAGGTTAAACTATTGATAATTGTGAGCGTGGCATGCTGTCAAACTCAACGGTTTTTTTAATTTCAGAAAAAGGTGTTTTTCTTTTGTTTTTTATAAAAAATAAATGGTTACTACTCGCAAACTATCATCGATAATGGCCTGCGGTCTTTTTTATAATGTTGGTAGGATTATAGTCTTTAGTTTTTGTAAGTGGTCAGAGCTCTAGCGTTTAATATTAAGGGCGTTACGGAATATTTATGAAACTACTATATTTTTCTCAAATTTAAACTTTAGTGGAATAGAACTTCTAGGGAACAAAAGGGAACAAGAAATGTATACCACCCGGAGAAAGGTGAAAGTGTCCTCTTTACCGCTATATATACTTTTGCACCCGTGACGAGCCGTGTGTAGAACACTTTTTTCATTTTAATGAAATTACTCCAAAGTACTCGTATACAATGGTGTATATAATTTTCACTTTTTTGCCTAAAAGTTTATGTTTTTTTACTTTAGACTACGTAAAACTAAAAAAATTAAATATAATACCTGCGAAAGGGTTTAATGGCTTTGTTTTGATCAGCAAAAAATAGGTAATAAAATTATCACAATAGGTTCTACAGTAAACATATGATCTCTTTCTAAATTTACCTGTTATCAAATGTTAGGGTCAACCAAAGTCATAAGCAATTTTATAACAATAATCGCGACATTAAAGCACTAAAGAAAAAAAAATAACCCAACAACAACAACAAATATTGGCGAGATACTAATCAGTTTTACCTGATATTAAGGTCTGGATAACATGTGCAGTTTTGTTCAATTTAAGCACTACCTGCTATGAAATTAAAGATCAATGTGTGAATAACATGTATCTAGATGTAGGAAATGCGTTAAAGAAATATGGGAACAGAAAGTTAATTCTTTTTTGTAAATGGGAATGTGATAGTTCTTCGGGACAAAAGCAATACAAACAAGTTGTATGTGAAAATATTTCGGACTCAGATATGTTCATGGTATCATTTGTACCATTGCGATTGAATAAGATTTTAGAAGATTCAGAGCCTTCGACTAGTATAACGCAAACAATGGATATTTGGAAAAATGAGACACCATCTTCTACGAAATACTGCAGGCCAATCAAATTTGAATTCAAAAAAGAAACTCATGATGCAATTAACAAAGAAGTTATTGATATCAAGGCCCAAATTGCAACACTACAGCCATTACAATTACAGTTACATGGGCAGCAAATTGAAGTAAGCTACCAATTAGTGCTGACAATGATAGATGGAAAAGTAGGTCAGGCTTTGACTAATACGAAGGCTGCATCCAGATGCATTATATGCCAAGCAACATCAACCCAATTAAACCAAATACCGACAAAATCATTAGATAATACCGATGCATATGAATTTGGATTATCACCACTACATGCAAGAATACGATTTATGGAACACATACTAAAAATCAGTTAGGATTTGGATTTCGGGTCTTCAGGATAAATAAGAAACAACGAAACCAACAAAGAGTTAAGAAGTTCAAAAAAGAAACATGTTCAAGATGAATATCGCAAATTTGGATTGATTATAGATCAGCCAAAATAAGGGTCAGGCAATACAAATGATGGCAATACCGCAAGAAGATTCTTTTCAGATCCAGAAACAGCATCTGAAATAACAGGAGTGGATTTAAACCTTATTTTCAGATTTAAAATAATCCTAGAAGTACTTGCGTGCAATAAAGAAATTGACTCTAGAAAATTTGGAGATTATGCTAAGGAAACTGCAAAAATATATACAACCAACTACCCATGGAGAAATATGTCTGCAACAGTTCACAAAATCCTTTATCATGGAGAAGATGTCATTAAATATCATTTGGTGCCACTTGGAGATCTTTCAGAGGAGGCTCAGAAAAAAAGGAACAAGGATTACAGATTTTATAGAGACCACAATACTAGAAAAATTTCACGAAATTCAACAAATGAAGATCTATTTAATATATTATTGGCAACGTCAGATCCGTTTATCTCCAGTATTCGAAATCAATGAAAAGTGGAACTTCGGGACTTAGATGGAGAAGCCAAAAAACTACTAAAGAACAGAGATAGCACAGAACAAAATATGGAATATTTGCAATCAATATTTGAGTCAAATGAATAATAATTAATTTAAATATTAAAAATATTAAATATAATTAAAATAATAAATTTTTCTGTAGTAATAGCAACATTTATAGATAATATTATTAACGTTTTTTTTAAGTGTAACTATTCTTTGAGTGTAAACAAATTTGCAAATTTGTCAGCAAAAAATTTTTAATTTTTCTGTAATAATAGCAAAATCTCCAGTTGATTTTACTACTTTTTTTAGTGTAAAATTTTTTTTCAGTGTAACATTAAAAAAAATTCCATTATTACAAAAAATATTTATAATTATTATTAATTTCCAAATATTAAATTTTTTAATAAATAAAAAAATAATAAACCCATATTTCACTCTAAAAGTAAAAAAAATTCAAAAGTTCAACTTTGACCTAGAATTCCTTAAAAAGTCCTCAATCAATTTTAATGTAATTTAAGCTGAACCAAGCTGAACTAAATATCTATCCAATAAAATAAAAATTACTTCAATATTTTGATCGGTTCAAAAGTTACAGAATTTTGGCCAATGAAAAACGATTTTCAGCCACTGTGCGCTGTAGCATTAAAATGGGTGCCGACAACATAATGGCTTAAACAAAAGATTCCTTTTTTACACTTGTTGTTGCTGGTAGTTGGTAGAGTGATTATGTGTGTAAGGTACTCGTATCCCCACATAGTCTCACTGACTATTGGAAAAGGAATTTTCAGTCAGTTGTGGTGTTGGTTTGTATTGTTTCTATTGGATGTATTTTTATAAAGAGAATTTTTATTTGTATTCATTTTGAACAACAGAAACTACAAAAGCCATTTTGAATACATGTCTTGTGGTATTTTGTTACCAATTGGAATAAAATCCAAACAATGCGATTTTAGTCAACTTTAACTTAAAGATTTATTTAAAACATTTCAGCGGACTTTATTGTTTCTTTTGCCTTTACTTACTGCCATTTAAGAGAAAATTTACTTTTTTATGTAGGACTTTGAAATGTTAATTTAGTCGTTTGTACGTGTATCTTCGCTTTACTTCAACGTCATAAAAAAACTTTTTATGCGGTGCTCTTTAGAAAACACTGCCTCGTAACAATTGCTTGGAAGGATTGGTTGGATGAATGTTAGCTGAAGGTGGTGTTCTTACTTGCCTGGCCACCTTTTATATTAATGTTGCTCCAGCATCATCTTAAGTACGGAGGTTTTATGCATTTTTTTCCTAGCACGTCATTAATTAATATACTCGTACTCTCATAATTTGTCATAAATTTGAATATTTATGTTAAAAAACAACAAATTACCAGATATGTATATTCTGCAGTCAAATGGCGTGGTTATATTTTCTTGAACCACATGCCACAGTAAAATCTTCATTAAAAAGCTCAACAAATCAGCTTGAATTTTATAATGATTTGAAGTCTCTCATTCGGAGTGTTTTCTGTAAAAGTGGCTTAAAGCCCCTGAATAACATGGTTTGGTTTTAATACTTTCATACTTGAATTTTTCGTTCATTAAATGATAATTTCATTTAAATTTGCAAAAAGGAAAAAGAAATCATCGTCTTGGTTTATTCGCTTAAATAACTCGTTATCTTGGAGAAAAGCATGCAGCTCGTAAAGTATTTAAGTTATTAAAGACAAATTTATTTCTTTTCTGATAAGCGTAAAATATGCACGATTATACAAAAGCAAGTATTTTTGAAATTTTGTTAATTTAAATGAAACTCAGGCATATCGCAAGTCCAATAAAAATTATTGTCAGATGCATCGTTGACAAGGAATTTTTAATGTCATTTTGGTGATGTTTTCACATAAATGCATTTGCAAAGCATAGTATTTCCTTTCTTAACTTTTAATTTAATGTAAAATTCAGGAATTATGGTACATTATTTATTTGTTATTTGTAATAATGTTTATTTTTCTTTTTTCAATAGTAAAAATCCAAAAAGGTTCCAAGTTTTACTCCATAGTTTAATCAATCTTTAATTTTAATCTTACAAATTCAAATTTCAATTTACTTCGGTTTTCAAAAACTTTTGTTTGTTGAGGGTTTTTTAGCTAGTCTATAAACATGCATTTCATTGGTGCTAATGCCAAATCATCAGTAGACCTTAAACCATATTTTTGAAATGTTTCAAACCTCTTATCTTATACACAAACTTTTAAAAAACCAATGAGAATTTTAAAAATTACAAAAGTATAAATATTAAATAAGCATAGTAAGTTTTTTTCGAAACAAGAGCTTTTGAAAATCTTTGAAAGAAGACATCGAGGCAATCTCGATTAATAAATAAAAAAAAATTTACTTCGGTATTATAAAATGTTAACCTAATAGTGGTTGAATTCGTTGTTATGTTTGAAAAATAATTGATTTTGGAAAAAAGGATAGTTATGGCCTTTCTATATTTAGGTAGTAAGCGTACCAACTTTTAAAGTAGTTTAGACCATTTCATATACATACATACGAGTATTTAAATATGTTTAGGGCAAATACAGACAAACTTTCCAAATTGTAATTTTTTCCACCAAATTTCAGACGCTTCCAAATGTAACGTTTAAGAAAATTAGGGGCTTATTAATGAAATTAGTTTGTTTGTATTTTAAAAAAGAAAGATTATTTTAAAATACACATGCATACAGCAATTTAGGTATCAATCTTTATCATACCGAAAACATGATCCAATAATACAGGTTTGTTTAATAGTCCAGCTGATTTTTTGAAGCGTTGTGTTTTTTAATGTCTGAAAATTGTTAAGATGTCAAAAGTTTTGTGTTGAAATCAGAGATGAAATATTACATTTTTCTTCGGTACAAAAAAACATTTTAATAGTACCTTTTTGCCCCGTTTTACTCCTCCGGTTTATTTAGTACTTTCAAACTAATTTGACTTCTACATGTGCAACAATCGCTTTCCAGTATATATCAACATATATGACATAGTGAAAGTATTTTAAAAGTGTACATCTTTAGATTGCCTTTAAAAATCCTTTACAGGTCTCGCTACACATTCAAGTAATAAACAATTTCGATCTCAAATTAAGAACGATTTGCAATAACAGCTCGCAAATGAAATAATTTCCTACCAAAATGAAAAAAGAACAAACGGGAAAAAATTAAATAATAAATAAAGTGTAAAATGAAGTAATTTGTAAATGAAAGATTCCTAACATAATAACCCCAAAAGAAATTAAATATCTCCCAATGAAGGAAGTCCTAAAAAAGTGAAAGAATTGCTTATGTAGAAAGTTCCAACAGAAATGAAATAAGAATGAAAGAATTGTATGAACCGCAATTTTAGGACAAATATAATAACTCCCAATGAAATTAAATAAGTCCCAAGCAAAAATTAATTAACTGCCAATTCAAATTCCAATTCTCAAATTGAGAAATGTGTTAGCTCTTGAAATGTAATTGAAATTAAATTATTTCATAATTTAAATTTTTCATACTTTTAAATAATAAATCATTGGATTAATTGGGTGGTTCAACTACAAGCCTCTTTTTGATTGATATGTTACTTTAACACTTATAAGGTTTTTCTGTCCGATATATTTGCTATCAGTCAGTATCACAAAAACGAGGACCAAAATTACCGCACGAAATATTGTATTGAAATATTGTAAACTTATTAGCGCACAAACAATAAAGTTTTACTAGAAATGTATTTTTAGGTTGAGAAACAGTACAATTAAGAAAAATACACTTTTTTAAAATATTCGCAGTCTTGAACAAGATTAATGTAATTTAACATTTATGTCGGCACCAAACATTTACTCTCAACTGAACGTCAATTTGATTCTAAACTTTAATCTCAAACCTTTATTACAAATTTCAAAAATTTTAATTTAGTACTGTGGGGATCAAAAAAGTACTATTTAAAAAATTTATACTAAAGAAACTACACAAATTATAAATGCATGTGAAGCTTTACACAACATTTACATGTTTACAGCTTTCTATGCGAATTCATTTTACAGCTGGTATTCAAAGCTGACTGCTCCGGCGTAGGTGCTATAGGATTTAAGACTATGTTTATTTGTATTTTCTGGTATTTTTAAATGAGTTTTTGGCTACGTAGAATAATATATTACATTAATGAAACAAATATTTTTGTTTATAGCATATTTATAATGATGGAAGTTGCCAAAACACATTTTAAATAAATTTAATTTTTATTTAATGTGATTATTTTCGAACAATTTTGTTGTTAATGGTTTCTTTAATCCAAAGTGATTATATTTTTGACATTTTGTGCCAAAAAATCTGTTTTGCAGTAATAATAACACCGACAAAGGCGAATTCATACCATAAATGTGTCTTAGCACATTTATATAATTTTAAATCAGTCTTGAACAGTTTATTTTGACATCCAAGAATGGTATTTGCCAAGGCGAATCCCCTTGCTACTATCTTTATGCATTTGCTCTGACAGCACCTGTGTCTTAAAATGAAAATAAAAAGACGTTTAAAAGATTTTTCTTTGTCCTAAGTTAAAAAAAAACAAATTCTATATACAAATTAATAGGTGACGAAAATTGAATACTCTTATCCCAGAGTTCTTTTCATGGTGGCCACACGTTCAATGTTTGCCTTTCATATCCTTTCAATTTGCAATACACACACTCTTTTTTACTAACCCAGTCAAATTTTTTAAATTGAAAACTAGATTTCTATCAATTTCACCTATCCTACTTATTAATTAATTTGTGTTTTCTTGTGCTCTTTTTTGGTTTGTTTTTACAGATATTTTGCCAAAATTCAAAACTACTAATTAAAATCAAACAATAAAATATTCTTGGGAATAAAAATAATAGGTATAATGATGATGTGCGATGTGAATTTGAAGCTGTTTTCTTGACGATGACATCTTGAAAACTAATATTACTTTAAAATTGAGTGCAGCATTTAAATGAATTTTTATAAGCAGAATTTTTGAAAAACTTTACAGAAAAACTTGAACGTGTGGCTGCAGAGTTACACAAAATTGTTCAGAAAATTTAACGAGATGCCATAAATGCGGCTTTGCTTTTCAAGGTAATCATATGAGTAATCTACAGTGTGACATTTAAAATATATACACGCTTATGTCTAAGGTAATCTACAGCATATCAATAGTGAAGAACATTTTTTGGCCGGTTGAGTTTTTTTGTAAGACATTTTGAAAATTTTTAAGAATTTTGCAATTTATTGTATGTATCACAATATGTTTTGGCCGAAATTATTGGGCTGTTTTAGTTTTATGGTTTTATAATCTATTTTATGCATGATTTGTTTCGATTGTTCGAGATACAAATTATTATTACCAGGGAAAGTTTAAATATGCACAAAAATTATTCAAATATGCATGCAAATATTCCTAAAAAATCTTTAAAAAAAATGCACAAAAATATGCACCCGAAAAAACAACTGACTAAGAATTTTTAATCAGCTTTTTATAAACAAAATCTTTATTACAAAGTATAATCATATGTTTTATCAAATTTTCAAATTGAAAGATATTCAATTGTCGCACAAAACGATCGAGTATATTGAAAATATGCGTTCTTAAATAACATTAATTCACATGGAGATAGAGTGTCAATATATTCATCGGTTTCGAATTTATTAATTTTATTGTTTGTAATCTTGGTCACCGTTGAAGGACAATATTTCGACTAAAAACTTTGTTAAGGTTTTCAATAAATATTTTATTCTTAATATTTTAAAATTAATATTTAGGAGTTCTATGACGGATAAGCTTTCATGTAAAGGAAGTTCATTGATTATACTGAGCATATAAATTCAAAATTAACTTTATTTAATTTATGCTAAATCTGTTTTTACCGATAAATTCTTAAATAAAGTCTTTGCATTACATACACAGTGCAACACGAAAAAAAATAACCATGTACGGACACCACTACGTGATAAAAGACCAAAATAAGGAAGACCCGTCTCTCCCAGTTTTGCCCAAAGTCATGCAATTTTTTTATGGGCCCCCAAAGGTTTGGGGCCTCGGTGTCATTTTTGCAAAATACTGATCATTTTCTCAGACTCATATCTTGCAAATCGTTCGGAATTTTGATTTACTCTCTGAGGCAAAGTTATAGATCTTATCATAAAAAAATTACACGCTGCTTATTTCTATGAAATTGTCGCAATAATGTATAGCAGTGGCACAGGGGTTTGTGGGATTGATCATACTTGGTTACATAGAATGCATTAAATTGATACGAGGGCCCCGGGAAATAAATTAAGACAATAACGGCTTTATAATTTGTCACAAGTGAATTAATATTACAAAATGTAAGCGAACAAAATGGACAAAATTTTAATGATCACACTGTGGCGACAATATATAAAGCTGCGTCAGTTCTCACAAGCAATTATTTGTAAAAAGAGTTGCTAAAATGCGTAATATGCAAATTTATACAAGTTATATCAAAAAGGATTTTTTTGTGAAAATTAAAAAAAAAACAAATGCATATTTTTCATACAAAAAGCATAAAAAAGTTGCCCTGATTATTACAACTTTTAGCAATTCTCATAAAAAGCCCTTGTTGTTATTTTCTAGGTTCTAGTTTTTTACAGCTTAATCGATTTACAACCAATTTGTTTATTTGTAATTTTTGGGGATTCTATCAAAAATAAAAATTTTTTTGGATTTTTTAAATAAAAATATTAAAATAAATGTTAATGAAATTGGTCAAACGTTTAGGCATTGTCATTCATAATACAGACATTGTCTTCATAATAATTTCTTTTGGGGTAAAAATGCATCATCCTATTTTCGGTCTATGATTTAAAGTTGATAACATAATGTTTATTCGAAAAATAGCTTTGATTTTCCGGAACATTTTTGTTTTTCAAATGGATACATCGTGTTGCAGAAATTCTCAGTCTACAAAATTTTACTTGAAACTAATGGGTGAATCACCTTAAGAGATTATTAATATATAAAATCGATATCAAATTTTAGTCAAAAAGACAAATCGCAAGTCTATGCTCAACTTTTGTTGCTGCAATTCTTACTTTGTTGGCGAAATTCTTTCGTACAAACACAAATGTGAACAAATGTGTAGATCCATAAAAAAAAGTCCGCAATTCACAATGTCATAGATAACACAGTACAACACATGATTTTTGGATTCAATTCTGAGAATTGCACGTGAAAGTAGCCCCAAATATAAAAACTTCTGCATCATTCGTTTTTTCGAGTTGGCTGCATTAATAATTTAATGGCCGTACGAATTTTTATCACTTTTTCTATTATTTTAATGGCAATACGCTTTTTTGAATTCTTCAGTAATCATGTTTTTTTCGATATTGTTATCCTATTTTTGGGGCGATATGACCATAAACGTAACAAAAATCATAAAATTTTGGGCACTTGTTATTTTCCATATTGAAATATTCAATGTTCTTCTGGTTTTAAAATGTAAATCACTCTGAGCAAAAAGGTTTTTTTCACAGCTATTAAATTATTAATGCAGCCAACTTGACAAAACGATTGATGCAGAAGTTCTTATTTTTAGGGCTACTTTCAGGTCCAATTCTGAGAATTGAATCACAAATCAATGAGTTGAAAAATGTTTTACTGTGTAAGAAACTTAAAAACTAATTCAGAAAGTATTAAAATATCGTCGATATCGATGTATCAGCAAGCCTGAAAGGTCACCGATAGGGATGCATCCCTAGTTCAAACATTAGTTTGAATAATATGAGAAATCATTTTGCTGAGAGGAGCAAATTTCATTAAACCATTTTGGTTATTGCTCATTATTACTGGAATTTAATATGTTAAAATTGTGTTAAAATATTTACCTTTTTTTATTAGTAATTTTAGTAACTAAACTAAAACTTTTACTTCATATCACAAATTCCTTATTAAGTAATTTTTCAAGAAAAAGTTGTATCACATTTAAAAATGCATTTCCTTTACATATTGTTTTGAATCTTAAAAAAGTCGAAAATTTTTTATCAATGAAAACGACTACTTACACTATGAGAATTTGAAAATTTGTGGTTAAAACAACTTGAAATAATTCATTTTCGTTTTAAAATTTTGACTAAGAGTTTTGGAATTTAATGCTTGTCTCACCATAAATGGAGCCACTTACTTTAAGTGCTAGAGAAACAAATAAAAAATAAAAGAAATTAAATGCTCAGACATAAATATTTGTATGTATATGTATGTATGTATGCATCAACTTCTTAACATAAACATACAATCTATATGTTTGTATGCAGTTCTTGTTGCAACAACTCAAGTATATAATTTATTGATACAACGAAGGCAACACTTCAAAAAACAGCTTATAGCGCCGAAATGCACACAAGTAAATAATTGAAATACACATGAACATATTTGTGTAAGTAAGTAAAACAATTGTCATCATTTATTACAACAACAACAAATCATCTGCTTTTAAATTCAAACGATTGCCGCCATCTAATAAAAATGTTGCATCAACTTATCAAAAAGCATTATTAGCTACATCGGCCCCTGAGCACATTCACGGCACCATAACAGGGATGCAATCAAAGAAATAAAAGCAGATAGAGAAATTCTATTGCAATATTTATATCGAATAAAATATTTTGACATTTAACAAAAATCATAAAAATTCTTAAAATTTTTTAAAATGAATTTACATTTTGTTATGAACTGTCAAAAAGGAAAATAAAAACTAATGGATCTTGTTAACGTGCGTGAGCTAATATGCCTCCAAACTGGCGTGTGCCTTAAAACGAACATTTCACACATGCCGTTAATGGAATTGAAATTATTGATGTCGACAGATATTATAGATTTGTTAATGTGTTCGTTGTCAGCTTCACAATATGTGCATAAGTATTTGGAATAAAAAAGTAATTAAATTGTTTGCTCTAGTCCAAAGTGGAAAAAATTTTTAATTTCTTCTAAAAGAATGCTAATTCTCTTTGAACTTTTCTTAGCTAGAAAACAAATTTAATTTCTGCAATTAAATTTATACTGAAATATTTTTGCATAAAGAATATGCGATATATTGGGTGTTGCTGTCAAACTTTTGTCCGTGAGTTTGAAATTTATATATAGTGTGTCCAGTTTTCTTTTCTTTACTTTTGTTTCAAAAATAAAACCATATTTGAATCAATGGTTGACATTATTTTTTGTTGAGCTCAGACTATCTTTGTCAATTGCAAAACATTAATCTCTTCCATATCTACTACGAATATGTAGGTGCCCACCACGTGGCCGTTGTCTTTCATTGTATATAATTTAAAAAATATATATGAGTCATACAGGTAGTCGCAATAGAATTCGTATTGGAAAATATCATTCTTAAATGTCAAAATAAACTGTTCAAGGCGAATTTAAAACCAGAAAAATGTACCAAAAATCATATTTTGACAATGAACAATGATACAACTCAATGATTCAGCTGTGCTTTCGAGTTCACCTGGTAAAAATTCACCCTGCTTTCAAACAAAACTTACACAAAATTTCACAAAGAAAATATATAAAAATTCACTCACAAAGTAAGGATATTTGAAATAAAAACTTTCTGTTATATTCAAGAAAGCAATATCTCAAAAAGTGGGTTTTTTAACTTCAAGATTTAAAAACCTATCCTTATAAAACAATAAAAATTATTGTTTACCACAAGTGCTAGACAGATAGAAAAACGACGTACTAAATTCAATTATTTTCTACTTACTTTGAGTACGAGTAGTTCTCAAAATTTTGAGTACAAATAAAATGTTCATTAATCAAGCGGAAAAAGGGATTCCTTTAGATAACCAATTCTGGAGTTTCTTAAATTGAGTACGAAATTCTTTAATCACGTGAAAATTCTTGAATCAACTAAAAAATTCTTAAATTAAATTGAGCATTTGAATCCGTCCGTACTTAAATCAATCTTTCTGTACTTGATTTTAGTAACTCTGGGATTATCGTACTTTTAACACCGCTTGGGATTGATTTAAGTACGGATGGTTTGAATTTTTTTTAGTGTATATATAGTGGCGTTAATTTTCGCGGTATATGAAATACTGGTTGTTTTTACATTATATTTTTTCTAAACGAATAAGAATTACGCGCTACCAAATGATATGCCGTTTCCTATTTCCTATGTTCTTTATTTTTGCTGTTTTTACCTCAAAATAGCGTTGAATTAGAGGGGATAAAAAAGCATTTAGTATGCACTTGACCCATTTACTATTTTGTATAGTTTTTTGTTCGCAACGAGAATTTCCAGGATCCCAGGAAAATTAAAATCTTTTCCCGATTTCCCGGTATATGAAAAAGTTCGGAAAAAGAAACACTCTAGTTTCAAATAAACATTTGATGTTTGAAAAATTCATTATTTATTTTCTTTTACAATTTAGCTGAAACCAAGGCGAATTAAACAGGTGAAGATATTATTAGTACAACAATTAGACGGCTTTTCCACAGTCAAAGTTTACTTTGCAAAGTTTAATTCAGCTGAGAGAAAGACAGAATAAGAAAATATTCGTCTCTCTATCTTTCCCCCCGCTGAATTAAAACTTTGCAAAGTAAACTTTGACTGTGTAAAAGCCGTCGTAAAAAGGCATTCTATGGGGTAGCAAAACCATAAGAGAAAGCAAGAAAGCCAGCACGAAAAAATTTTCGTTTTAAGTCCCGTATAATGATCACAAAAGCTACACACGAAGCAACAGTCGAAGGCGTGCGATGCTTCAACGGTTTCCTCATGTGTATGTAGCATCAACATAAAATTATTAAGACTTATTGATAAAAAAAATTTTTTATGTCTGTCACAACCAGTCTTGTCAAAATTATGGGGAGATTATTTATTTTTGCTAAAATATCTTTTTCTCAAGTTCTATTATTTTTAACAAGGGTGTGTGCCAATCGGTAGCAAAGTACTCCGTTATGTAAATTTTTGACACTGCTGAGGTGAATAAATTTTACTAGCCCTGGGGGCTAGTAGAATTTTCGACAGAACTTGTACATTTTTGACAAGCAACAAATTAGAAGCATGGTATCACAAAACAAAGTAAGCCACGGCCGTCATTTTGATAATTCGAGCCGTCGCGCAATATATTGAATTTTTACGGCTCTTAAATTTATTTTTTAATACTCGTATTAACTAAATTAAGTAGTTTAAAAAGTTACCGATTCCAATTTATTTTTAATATTCGATTTCATAAAGCGTCCAAGAAGCTTGAGGTGGATCTGTTGCTGGGGACCGGACATGTTAACTTGACGATATCATAGGAATGCATCTGTTAGAATTAGGTACCCAGTGCAACCTCGTTGATATATTCTCAACGAGCTTGTTCAGCTCTGCTTACTTTAATTTTAGTTTTAAGCTGGATTCACCGATAAAATTTTTGTCCGCACAAATTTTATTTATTATTTAGTTTAAAGTCTCTCTTCTTAAGAATTTTAGTTTTTGTTCTAAAGCGGGTTTACAGCAATTTTTTTATTTTTAAAATTTTTTTCTTTAAATGTGTTGGAAATAACTTGTCTTTATTTAGTTTATTAACTATTAACAGAAGCGCTGGCATTTTATCATATCTTATACACAATTTCTTACATATTTTTGTTTTATATATATTTTTATCATATGGTACGGTACGTTTGATATTTCGGAACAATTTTTTAAAATGACTGAATCTTTTTGCAGAAAACTCTCAGTAAAGTAAATTTTTTTCTGAACTGGAATTTTGTCCGAAACAAAGGGTTAATCAACAACCTTTAGCTAAAATTTTCATTTTGAATGTTTTTTCACAGTTTACCATTCATCATATTTTCTACTAGTCTTATTTGCATTAGACATAGAACAAGTATGTTTGCAGAAATTTCTCGCAGGATATTTACAAAATATTTCATTCTGTTAAGTCTTTTTGACCTTGTATAGATAAGAATTAATATTTTCAAAGTCTTTCATTGCATCTAAGTATATATAGTCATATGTATATACGAGTACATGTGGCGTGGATCTTAGTATCGTGTAAATTATTTTGTCTAAATATCATATGTTGACATCTGTAGAATCATGAGCATAGAATAATGCAAAGTGTTACAACGTCAAGCTATTTATGTTACAATTTATAAACATAATTTTTTCAGTTACGCCGAATGTCTCCTTTTGAAGTCAAATATTAAGCTCATGTGTCGTGTCATGTGGGTCTCGATGCATTTTGTTCTTTACTTTTTATTTCAGCACTTTCGTCGCCTACAAACAGAGATGGAGCCGCAGACATTTGCGACATATTAATTGTTCCCGTGTCTCATAAAGAAACAAGTTAATTGCAAATAAACGAAGTTAAATGGGGTCTTCATTACAACATACGACTAGATGGAATGAAAAAATATTTATATGAAAAAACTGACTCTCAAAAACACAAGCGCAAATACAATACTAATCCTTTGATCCTCAGTGGACATGTGCATGATTATTTGCTGTAATATTTAATGTAACGAGGAAAAAATCATTTTGCTTTATGTACTTTTTTGTTTTCAAACTACATCCCATAACAAACTTTTGGGGGCACAAACACGTCCATACATACATACATACATATATATAAACATATGCTATGCCTCTAAAGTATCTGACTTACTTGGATATTCATTGCAATTTGTATGGCTGTACATGTGCGATTATCAAATAAAAGGTGTGAAATACTAAACCTCTATTCTATGAAAAGGATTACAAATTATGACACTTTACAAAGTATCGTCATCCAACTGGCTGGATGGATGGCTTGTTTTGATTACTGTATGTGTACTGTATTGTGATGTCAGAGATTCTGCAATATGATAAATATCCATTAACACACATACACTTATGACAACAGGACGCGTACTTGTATACTTGTATACGAATTTATTAATCACCAAATTATAACACTTTTGCATGTCGCGTGTTGGTCAAGCTCAAAAGTGTCAAAAGGGATTTAACACCCGGTTACATGTTAATGACACAAGATAATTTGCGCAACTTGACCACCTAAACATCTAGTCAACTGGTGAAACAATAACGACAAATAAATAATGACGTATTCTTAAATTACAAATTATTATGTAAGATTAAAAGTTTTTAATGCAACTTAAATGAGATGCAACTATGAGTTATAAGTATTTCAGTAAATCAATCTTATCAATATCAAAGGACTTTTTGGTTTTCGCCTCATTTTAGGCAAAAAAAAAATTTGTATATTCGACATATTCTCGACACATCAACTTCAAACAGTTTTTTTATAATTTACTTAATGGTTTAATTTATATTATATTTTTCGTTTTGACTTACTATAAACTTTTAATCTTGAGTTCCATACCGACGCTTTAGAAACTGCGAGTTACATTTTTTGCTTGTCAAATTTCAAGGGAATTTCATTCTTTTTAGTTGTGGTTTTCAATCCAAAGTGATTATTATTTTGGCTAAAGTGCGTAACATATTTAGTCAGAAAGACTTGGACATGCGACAATATTCCAAAGGAACAAGGAAAAATTCCACTTCAACTAATTCCAATTTACACGGCAGAACAGAAACAACGTTATTGTTTGGAGCCGCTACACTCCCATAATCAGCGTTCATGTGTGTTTCCGTGTAACCGCCACTGCTTAAGTGGTTCGGTTGAATGTAATTTCAAATTTGTATTTATACAAATAATGTCTCGAAAAAGCATACGAGAGTTATTTGTATTGAGTAAGATATTATTCGTTGTTTTTAAGGCAAACACAACTTCACCACGCTCAATACTTAAATTTGAAAATCATTAATTAAGGTTAAATTAACCCATTTCTACACGATCCTTTTTATCTCATGTACCATTTTTATTTCTAATTTTTCTATATACTTAATACAAACTTTTTTGGTTTGATTAATACTTAAGTACTATTGCTTTTTTGTTTTTTTTTTTGTGAACTAGTTGAGTTTCTGATTTATTTGATCAATTTTAACTAGTTATGTGACAAAGTATGAGGTTTGTTCAAACGAAAACGTGAATTTTCAATTTTTGCGGGCAGTGTACATTCAATTATCGAAACCTCACCTTTTCAGTTGTCAACAACAACTACTAAAAATATAAAATTTAGTATAACTTTCATGCAGGTATATTAAATGCTTCTAAAAAGTTGACTACTTTTAGTAAATCTGTTGTCCCCGCCACATTTTTGACCGTGTGGGGGTAACGATAAATAGTCAGATTCATTGTTTTAAACATATCTAATGTAAATTCTATAAAAAATTTTAAATTCGATTGGCGTTATTTTTTCTTAAGCGATTAAATGTTGAGAAAAACGTCGAACAATCAAGATCTATTTTTGTCAAAATTTAGCCATTTTTCACTCTCATTGATTTAGATTTTTTTTCAATACTACACGAATTGGGATAAATAAAAATTTTTTTCTGCTTATTATCAGAGATTGTATTAAAAATCATAATATATTTTCTTTTTAATTCTATCTTTGCTATTACCGGAGATATTGACAAAAATGCGGGCAAAGCCAAGGCGAAAAACCAAAATTTAAAAATTGAAAGCAAAATATATCTGAAAATATTAAAGAAATTTTTGTAAAACAAAATGTGTTTTCCTTATTTATTAAAAAGCTTTACAAATAGCATAAATTTGTTAAAATTAAATAATATTTATAAAATCTATGAAACCAACACGAGATAATCAACCTTGACGCCCTGTAGCCCACCGTATGCTTCAACAGGGTGCTTCAAATTAGAAAATTCAAAATTTGTGTTTGCTCGACAATAACACCCAAATTTCTCAAATTTTCGAAAGATCTCAGTTTCTTCTTTCCAAATCTAGTAAGAAATTGAAAATCAGATCATTATCAACAAAATTACAGGCTTATAAGTGCGCAAAGGTACAAAAACCGGTTTTTTAACCGTAAATCCGGATTTTGGAGGTGTCCGGCATATTTCACTATTGGAATCTAGTTTTACTCGACAAGCCCTACAAGAAAAATAATATCCGGTCCCAGGTTTTTCTACTTCGTTCAATTTTGTAACACTGTTATAAATGAATGATAAAACTTAAAAACCATTCCAATACATTCAATATTAATTTTTTTTATAATATAACTAATATTAGTTATATTATAAAAAAAAGAAGTTACTTTTACAAAAAACTTTGGATAATGCTTCTCACTTTTTAGAAATATTTATTCTAAATCGTGTAACTAATTCTTCACGTGGAGTTCATTCTTTCAGTTCCGATTCTATTAAATTGAGATAGGAATATATGGACTCACAAGTTTATATATTAAGTTTATTCTTTCAGAGGAGGAACTACTATGAGGCAAAAAATATATATGTATTTAACGAATTCATATAAGTTAGTTATTTTACGTATATCTTCATACGTTTTGCTGATTTTAATATTGAAATATTAGAACTTTTAATCATTTTTAAAAAGGGTAAACAATTTTCATAATTTTTTTAAAATGATACAAAAGGATAAATTTTAAAAAGGTCATAAAAATGTCATTGGCACTAAAAAGGGGTCAAAAGTGGTACATTAGTGTGACAACACCAACGCAAGTTATAACCCATATTATAAAAAAAGGCATTTAAAAAGTATGCGGGGTTCTGCCGATGAAAGTCCTGTATTGGCCATGTGAACAGTCTTAGAATAATAGTTAAGCAGTCCGTAGAATGGAGATCACCACTCATCTTTATCGACTTTGAAAAGGCATTCGATACTCTAAACCATATTACAAAAGCTGATTTATATACGCTAATGCAACAAGTATGCTAGTATAAATCACAGCTCCCTCCTTCATCGGCATTATATATATATATATAATAAGGCAGATAATTTCTGATCTTATAGATATAGAGACCCAGATGACTCTCAGCTGATGTACATGTGAATGTTTTTGTATAATGAATACTTATTTGCTTGGATTTTAGTATTACTTTGATAAATAGAGAAGAAAAATATTTCTCTGTAACAATAAGATGTTGACTATTTTGTCCAGTACTGTTGCGGTTTTTATGGCTATCAACAATTGAATGGTCAAATATAAACAAAATTTGTTTGTTGTGGCTAAAGCTATGCAGTTTTTGCAGCCAAATTGCTTCTATATTTCTGTTTTATGTATAGAAAATTAAAAAGTATAATGAAAATTGGCACAAACGACGTATAGTTCAAATATTGCCTGAGCTGCACCGGGTTATGTAGTGCCCAAAATTGTTAATATGAAGTGTGTAAAATCCGAAATTTCGCTGTATATTACTTGTTAGTAAAGACTTCAAGTAAGCTGTAAAAATTATTCAAAATAATAATTTTTGCCGAAGTTCAAAGTTGCAAAATGCAAAACCATGTAACATTTAACACAATAATTATTAAGAAGACTTGCACTTCAGGTAATGATTAGTTATTATTTATGTAAAGAAGATGTTTCTCATTAATCATTATTTCAGAAACTTAGATTTTTAATACTTTTAAGTTCATATATTTTAAGTTTCTTCCGGTTTTGCGTCCACCCGAAAATTTGTTTGGTTCTTTTTTGAGAAAAGGTTCTACTCAGCTGAGTGCAGGATATTCCTGGAAAATTCGCAGTCTTTAAAAAAATAAAATTCCATCTACTTCATATTATAAAATTGAGATGGCCTTGCGTGGCGCATGCGGCTTATGTAATCCTTGGGAGTTTTGTAAAGAATAATAATTAAAAGCAGCGAGATTGTTTTGACAAAAATCTAAAGAATTTAAGTCATAATAAAAAAACAGATTCCGAAGAAAGGTTTTTTTTTGTTAACTTTTAAGCCAAAAAAAATGCTTTAAATAGCTTGGTGTGTAGATATTTGCCCAAAGAATGTTTAAATAAGCGCAATAAAAAAAATTTATATTTACACATAAACGCGTTTTAACTTATCACTTGAACATGTCGATATCATTGGTGACAGGTACTAACTAACTCGGATTACAAAAAATTAATTACACAGAAAAAAACGCCGCACTAAATTCAAGTATTTTCTACTTATTTTGAGTACGAGTCATCCTCAAAATTTCGACTATAAATAACATTATTGTTTACTTTAATCAAGCCGAAAACAGGATTCCTTTCTATAACCAATCCTGGAGTTTCGTAAAATGAGTTCAAAGTTCTTTAATCTCGTGAAAAATCTTGAATCAATTAAAAAAATTAAATTGATAACTTAATATTCCGTACTTAAATCAATCTTTCTGTAATTGATTTAAGTAATTGATATCAGCCAATCTTCTGCGCCACTCAGAAATAATTCACTTTAACCCACTTAGAAGCTTTCTTTTTTGACATAAGTTTGCGATTCGTTCAGTGTATATTCGTCTTATTTTGTCATCCATTGTATTATCGTTAAAATTTGATGTTGCTTATATGAAATCATTAAACAACAAATAACCAAATCGTGTGCATCACGTTCAGTATTTGGGTATTTCTTTTCCATATTTTACGCTTGAAAATAAATTGAGAGGTCTCTGCCATTTATTTGCACTTCAGAACAGCGCATTTGGAAAGCATACAGAATGTTATTGCTCCCAAGAACACATTTTTTTGTTGGGCAGTTAATTATCTGTATATGTGCACAACTACTATAAAGTAATGCAGACTGTAAGTAGGTAGTTTGTGCAAAACGTATGTTTTTTCGAATAGAAGAAATTAAATGCTATTTTACATATCAAGAACTTGGTCCTCTTTTTGATCTCAATACTTTTGATGGCCGCAGTTTTTGGAGAGGAACTTGGCCTTATTTTTCACTTGTTTTTGTGCAGACCTTTTTATTAAGTTTTGTTTATAAAAGAAGGAAATTCACAATCGCAATGGCCAAATTTGAACTTTTGTAATTTGAAGATTATGCATTATTTAAATTATGTAATTTTTTTTGGAATCTGATAACAGGCAATTTATGCAAATTTATATTCAGCGGTTAATTTATTTTATACTTCAACATATTGGTCTGAGTTGTGCTCACGGAAAAAATCTTTTTTTATAATAAATATCAATAAAATCCAGCATACGAATGTGAAAATTTTATATAACGCAAAACATTGTTTATATGTATAGTACGCTATTAAATACGCAATGAATCACTTTAATATTGGGTCGGCAAATCATTCATCATATACAAATTTAACTACCACTTCTATTACCTAAATTTTAAAATTTTTGATATTTGGCGAATAAATTTTCTGTAAATAACAAAATTTGCATATACATATCCACAAGCATAACTAAAATTTTTCGAATTTTATTATTAATTTCTTAAACAAAATGCATCTACAATTTTAGCACACATACGCGTTAGTGTCATTTTTCAAGCATTTAGCCAGTTAATTATAACAGCAGATTTAAGATCTTATAGAGTTGAATGAACAAGCTAAGTCGCAGACAATATATCGACGCGAACGTCACCGATAAAATTTTCACAGGAAACAAGAGTCCGATTTTTTTATTTACCTTTCATTACTGTAGCAAAATTTCTTTAAGCAGTCTTAACTTCAATTTAATTTCAGCGCAGGCAGCTTTTGTGGCGGCTCCATCGCCATCCTCTTCTACTTGTTTTGATTGCAAAAATAAAACGAAAAACACAGCTGTTATATCATTGATAACCGTTGCAATTAGCAATCTGAAACGGGTTTTTATCATGCATATTTGTTTAAGTGGTGCAAATCTCAGTTTCATATATTTTGTTGTTGTGGTCTTGCAGAATAAGCACGTTTGCTAGATTTGCAATATCTGTGAGGCTTGCATTGGTAGTTTGGAACGGATAGTGGTTTCCACTAATAATTTTGTTTTTTCATCATATTATGTTCAAAAAAGTTGGAAAATCTAACATATTAGTGGTATTCAGCGTTTACTTCGTTTTGCATTGCAGCTCCTTACAAGTGCAACTATTTTGATAGTGAGCGCTATTTTTAAACAACATTGCAAAGTTTATTTTGACAACGTCTTCTCAATTTTCTTTTCAACTTTGTTTCGCGTCTACACACGCAAAGTTTGCGCCGAATGTTTTTTTCCTTATGGACACTTACATATTAACCAGCAAGCTCTAAATACTCTAATTAGCATTGCATGTGAAATCCAATGAAATTAAATCGTACGATGACGAAAGCAATTCAACTTCGCCTGTCGAATTAAAATAATGAAATTTACATAAAACAAAATAGTTTCAAAACATATATTGGTGCAAGTAATGCTGCCTCCCATTTACATTCAAATAATTGCGCATATTTTACACTTTTTTTACCAGAAAAATAAAATATTTTTTATTTATGGATGTTCAATATATTATTTATTGTTTAGTGAAATAAAGCGAACACAACTAAATAAATTTATGTTGGTTGTATTGCTTGAACACTCAATATTAATGATTATTGGCAGAATAATGATAAAAAACAATAATAACTAAGGCAATAAATATTTTTTTAATTTATTGCCCGATTAAATTTATTAGAACAGTAATATATACATACTCACGTATGTATGTGCATATATACAGCAAAATATGGCTTTGAAATAGTCACACTTATTACTACTTTATCATAGATAGGTAGGTATTCATTAATTTAATTAACGAAATAACGAAAGTAGTTTTCAGCATTGTTTAGTCTATAAAATAAATCTGTCGAAACGAAGTTCTAAAAACAAAGTCATTGCGATAAAGTTACAAATTATTGAGATGTGATTTATTTGAAAAATGCACATTTATTTTTTCTATTTGAAATATTTTTAAATTTTTTTAAAAATGTATTTTATATTTTATTGCAAAATGGGACAAAACTCTTTTTTACATAATTGTTCATACAAATATATACATGTAAATTGTAAAAAACAACCCGCGAACTTTGATAAAAAAATTAAATCACACCAACGAAAATTGTTGAGCTATTCGAAAAATTACACAGAAACATTAAAAACGTCGAAAATCCACGGCAAAATGGAAATTTCACAAAATTTACATATCATCAGAAAAATGTATTTAAAATCTATAAAATTCTACAGAATGAAAGTAAAAGTCATAAAATAATTGGAATGTTTAATATTGATGAAAAAAATCGGCAAGATTATAAAAACAATCTAAAGTTGTAAGTAAGCGCCACTAAATTGATGAAACATTCCGGAAACTGTAAAGCATTTTAAAATTTCTAAATAATCAAATAACTTGCAATTTCGGTGTTTTCAATTCAACAATTGTTTTAATGACATATTTTGAAAATGCTAATTTTTAATTTTCTAATTAAAATACTTTAACTTAAAACTATTTTGTAATTTGTATTTTAAATAGAATAATTTAAAAGTATTTCTATTTCAAATAACTATTTGCCACAACTGTTCAAAATTTACACCTGAAATTCAATAAGTAATATAGAAATGAATTAATGAACATTCATGAAAAGTGTTTCGACCGTTTTTTACGTTGTTTTCAATATTTATTTAAGAAATAATCTAGCAAATAGTGGGTTCCCATCGCATCCTGGGGCAAATTACGGCTTTCGATATTGAACGAAATCCCATACAACATTTTTTGAATATTTCAAAACCAATGAAAGCTTGGCGGACGCAGTTCGAACATTTCATACAAAATATGGTCAGAATATTGTTATAACTTCGTCAACTGTGAAGAGATTAATTGAAAAATTTAGTGAGACTGGATCCGTTGGATATGCCAAGCACACTAGTCGTCCAAAAACTTCAATTCGGCATCCTGGACAATTTCCAGAAGCTCTCTACAATGTACACTCACTAAAGATCTGCGTCTCCATGCTTACAAAATCCAATTGGCACAACAACTGAAGCCAAATGACCATGCACAACGAAGAGAATTCGTAGATTGGATTATTGAACATAAATAAATGGATGCTGATTTTTCGAGCAAAAGCGATAAAGCACATTTTTACCTTGATGACTTTTTTAACCGCTAAAATTTTCACTTTTACGATTCTGAGGACACACATGTGATTGTCGAATGCATTCACAAAGTGTCATTGTTTGGCATGTATTTTGGGCTCGAGAGATAATTGGACCATGCTTTTTTGAAAATGAGGCTTGTCAAGCAGTGACTGTTACTGGTGCTCAATATAGCCACTTGATAACTTAGTTATTTCTGCCGAAATTGGATGATATTAATGTGGGCTATATCTGGCTTCAACAAGTCGGTGCCACATGCCATATAGCTCATGAAACAATTCAATTACTACCATTTGCTAGGACATTTACTTTATATATAAAAAAGTTCAGCACTTGTATACAAAAAACAAAGAGAAACTTTTTTGTGCCTTAAGAAACGGCATAACTGACTCAAATATCCTATAAAAATAATTGTCATAAAACTACGAGAAGTTAAACGAAAGAAATAAGTTAAAAATAAAAATGCGTTTAAGAGGTAATTTTTTAGTTATTCACTATCTGTGCTGAAATGTCCTCGTAAAACGGCTTTTATGAGGCTTAAAATATGTCTTAAGTAAAATTTCGCTAGGAGTCAACATAAAAATAGAAGCTTTATATATGATCCGCTCAAAAAATAAATGTGAAAGTAAGACCAAGTACATTTGCAAAAATGTTGGTCGTCAAAAGTACTGAGATCAAGAGGAGAGCCAAGTTCTTGATATTTTTGTGACCGCCTCCATTTTCATACGTTTTTTAAATTCTCCTATTACGCAATCAATCTAATATATGGCAAAATTTATTTTTTCACTAAGAATAATGTTTTCAAGGGGAGTTTTAAAGAAAATCATAAAAAACTTTTCGTATATAAATATAAGGGGCACCTTAGGGAAAAACTACGCTTCAAGGATTTCTGTTAAACTATTCACTAAGATCTTCTTGAATAAGAATTTCCGATCTGTAGCTGAAATGGAAGCGTCAAATAAATGCAAGGACCCATCTAGTGCTCCTTAAAATTTTGTTTACTGATTATCTATATCATCCAATTTCTTCCCTTCTATCACCATGTCAACATAGTTTTCGTAAGTCTCGTTCAACTACAACCAATGTTTTGGAACTCACAAATGATGGTTTTTCAAATAAAACGCAAACTGATGTGATATACATTCACACTTATTGTGCTTGGCGTTTTTGTGGCGAAAGTCGGACGTTTTTAAAAAATGTTCCCGTAGTTGGCAAAAACGCCAATTTATATGACACAAACTGTCGTTAAAACGGTAAAGAGTTTGTGTGTGAATAGTTTCTAAAACTGCGTGAAGAATTTTCTTCACGACATTATTTAATTTAATTAATTTAATTTTAATTAATTATTTATAAACAACTGTTTTTAACATTTTTTGCAACAGGTTGTTTCATAAACACTTCTTTTTTCTTTTACAAAATTTTACACGGTAACATAAGATTTTAAATTCGACAGCAACTACGACAGTTGGCGTAATGCGACTATTTATTTATTTTAATGTGGTTAATATTAAATCAACATATTTTAATACTAAATTAACAATTTTAACAATTGATTTAAATATGTATTTAATTTAAATTGTATTAAATTACAATGTTAAAAGTAAATTCAATTGGATTTTTCCGCATATTAATAATGACTTGACATCAACATTTCTTCATGTTGACTTTACATTAGCTTTTTTTCCGTGTGTACATACATATCATTAAATTATTTACCTCTATCTGTTTATGTATCTTACACTACACTAACTTATCTTTTATAATTTTTATGTATTTTATATGTTAGTAGTACCCCCTGGTTTCGATTTTTAACTTTAAGAGAATTCAAAAATTCAGATATCAAATTATATATGAAAATGAAATATATGAAATTATTTGATAAGTATGCCAAAGAATCCAAAAACGGACTTAAGTTAAGGTCATATACGCTATTGTTGAAAAAATAACAAAAGCGAATGGATGTTAATGTGTGCATGGAAAGAGATTAATTCATCATACATGCATGTCTTGTTAATGCGACTTAAGAGTGCGAACGTACAATAAAAATAATCAGGACACACACACATTAAACTGAACATCAGAACGCATTAAATACTTTAAGTTTATTGAGGCATTCATTATCCTTAACGTGCAAATGAACAACAATCTGAATCGGATTAATACCAAAAATACACAAACATAATAATGAACCCACAGTATGTACATTAGGCATATAACATTTTAAGGTTTTTTATTTTGCGCTAGCGACTATTTCTTAAATATTCTATTCTATTAAACATTATTTACATGCACTTTATTGGCTTGGAACTTTTAGAGGTCTCCTGATGATCTCAAACTTTTTGAAATTAGATATCGGAGCATAAATGGAATAATAAATTTACTAACAACATTGTTTAAGATAATATGAGTGACTTTGGCTTTTATATTGCATTATATGTGACATTTTCAGCGACAAAATCTTATATTAAAAATCCTTTAACAACATAATGATGGACTATGTATTGTATATTGTCTTATATAAAACTTTGCTTAGGACAACATAAACGATAATGTCTTAAGTTTTGCCTACAATCAAACATCAAACAAACGAATATGTTATTTTTGCGCTCTTGATATTTAAAGAGGTCCTGTAGCTGAGATGGTAAGAGCGTAATGAATTGGACTGTCCATGTCCTAAACTCAACATCAATAAAAACACGTTTTAATTGATAATTTTGAATTTTACACATCCATCCTTGAATGATAACTTTATTTTTCTTTTTTAGTTTACGGTTAAACAGACGGCATTATCTTCTATGTAGTCGTTGACATCAAGCTGAGCGATATTGTATCTCCTGTAGTCGTGCACGACTCATCAGAAATTGTGTCGGCTATCCTTCATATGTAAGTCGTCGACGAATTAACATTGTCGTGCACAATGGTCAGCTAAAATTTAATCTAACGACATATCCAAATAATAAATTAAACAAATTTAGCCTTTTTGATGACAAATTAAAACATGCTAAAAAACAGAGCTGAAGCAATACATATATAAAAATTCTGATTGTTTCATTATTCTATTTATTAAAGCTTCAATAGAAAAGAATATTTCATGTGTGAATGTACAACAAATTATCAAGGTACACAGGTAAAATTAAATTCAAATGGAATCAAATCTCAAGTACTTACATGCACGTTAATAAAAATATTACGATGAAATCAAATCAAACCCCCACAACAACTATAAGGCTGTCAAATTTTCGAGCAAATAAAATGAAATAATGATAAAACACTTGACTTAAAACATGGAATTGCAGAGAATAATAAACAATATGGTTTGGATTTAATTAGAAAATCAAACAAAAACTAGTCAATTTCGTATGCATAAACAGGTTAATATTATTAATAAAAACAAAAACAAAAAACTACACGACTATAACAACATTTGCAAGTACGGTAACATTAACAATGTTTATGCAATTGCATGCAAGTTTGTGTTAGTGCAAATATATGTAATTCCTCGTGAGAGGGTGTACTCGTATTTACATATAAATGCATGTTTTGCTTATTTTAACCATTATTGTATGAAGAGCTGCCACTTTGGCCTGAAAAGTGGTAGAATATTTTTAATTTATGAAATAGTTTTCTTGTCACAATTATTTATAGTTTTAGTACCAGAAATTCGGTGTAATTTAAAACAAAATACAATGTACAAAAAATATTTATAAATAAAATTTTTAAATTAAAAATTTTATTAAGTATTTTTTCCCCTGGTCGAAATAGAAAAATCTCATTTTTTAAATTTTAAATTGCAATTGCGCTTGTACGAGAAGTACTAATTTCTAGGTATACTTTACAACTAAAATTGCAATAGGTGTAAATGTCGTTATAGAATCTACAGTGTTCGACCGAACACACCTTTTTAGGCCGGACCGAACTTTGGTAAAGTTTTCAAAACCAATCCTGAATCCGAGCTTGAAACCGAACTTAATTTTTTATAGATTATAAACAATTTTTATTTTTGTAATTTCTTTTATTTTGATAAGGATGTACTTTTCTTGCTTTAATATATTAAAGGTTTTTATTTATGAAATCTTTGGTGATACATATACAAACTTGAACAAAAAATGTATATAAAGTTCGGCGTTCGGCGAATATTTTACCGAACGGTCGCACACTAAAAAGTAATTTCAGTGAATGAAATGCAATTATCAATCAATCATCAGTCAATAAGTTACGATTTGCTTACAAAAATTTAAAAAAAAATTCGTAAAGAAGCTGAGCGAGGCGAAGTTGTAAAATTTGTTAAAATTTAAGTACATTTTTGGTAGGACAAAATTTGTATTTGTGGCATCTTTGATTGCATGGCAAATATTTAATAATAATTCAACAATATGTTTCAATATTTTTCATAGAAGTGTACTTCCAATTTCTGTATGTGCGTTTGAATATTGATTTGCTGAAAGTAGATTGTCTATAAATACTAGAGCCCTGCACAAGCAAACTTAAATTTCGTTTGTAACACTTCCGCAACATTGATGTTACGATGCACATATACAGAATATCGCTACTAAAAGAAAATTTTTTTGCAACCTGTAGAACACAGATAAGGCTCTGCACAAACAAAAAAATATTTTCCAATTGTGATTTTTCAGCATATGTACATCGCAACACTACTGTTGCGGATGTGTTTCACACTAAACAAATGTTTTAAACAAATGTTGTGTGCTTGTTGCAAAGCTCTAATAAATCCAGTACAGAAGAACGGAGGAGTATCTACATATGCGTAGTACAGATAGTACGAGTATTTCCCTCCGACCTTGCTTTTCATGTACATAACACATTTCTATATATGCTGTTTGCTGTTGAATATTTTGTATTTATCATTAAATTGTGTAAATAGTAGGGTTTAAGATTTCATAGACTTTCACTTAGTGGGTAACGGGAATTAAAAAATTGCATTACCGTGAAATATTATACTATTATTATATATTATTAACTGAATATCTGCGAAATATTCAAACGGAGTATTGAGGTATCAAAAAGTAATACATAAATCGTATGAAAAATCCTTACGAAAATATATTTACTGAAATATTTAATTTTAAAACTGCAAAACACATCAATTGTAAAATTGTCAATCTGTTTCTTATTTTTGTACCTTCCACCGTGGCATTCATATCGTTCATATTGCTTTGTAACATTGCTCAAATTTCATTGAATTTGCTTTTTAATTTTTATTTTACACTCGGCTATTAAAAAATGTTCCTCCTGATGACTCAGTCTCTTAAAAGTTACATAAAGTTTAATGACTAAGCTTTCAAAAGTTTTTTTAATTGTTCTTATATCGTGAGTTACACGATTTGTATTTTACAAGAAAAGCAATTTCAATGAGATCTTTAGTATATATATCAAAATTTTTTTGTAAATATATTGTATATAAAACAGAAATGTCTGCTTTAAATGTAATCTTGTAAGGCTTCATAAGTTCAATGAACATATCAATACAATCTGTACATGTCTAGGCATCTTTAAGAACTCATAAAGTCCACTTTGTACCTTAAAAGTATTCGTTTCTTTCAATTTTTTTTATTGTATTTTCTATTCTTTCTTTTTTACATTAAAAGCATTTTTAAGACTTAATTTTGATCAGAGAGATCACAAGACATAAAAAATATCATGGGAATCATCGTAATAAACGTAAAATCTGCGTATTAAAATAACTATCATTATTCCATTCGAAAAACTGATTCCCTTATATCTGAAGATCAGTGTTTCCAGGAGCTGGAGAAGCGGGAGACTAAATCGGATTTAGGCCAGAAAAGCCCAAATCGCACATAAATTAAAAATTTCTATGCTTATTTTAACGTTTTATTTATTATTAATAAAAAATGCATATGGAATATTAAAAGTTATTAAACAAAAATTCTTCAATACTTCAAGCAGAAAACAACAGAAAATAAATAAATAAGTACATATTTTGAAATATGAGCATATAACAAGAAATATATTTATTTTGAGTTCAATTCAGTATTGAATCAAAAATAAAACAGAATATTTCTATTTAGGCATGATCAACGAAAAGAATAAGGTCATAAAAGCGTATCGCTGGCAGTCATTTGGCTGATATTGTTTTCCATTATCAATGGCATATCCTCATCTTTACACTTTAAACAACTTCCTATAATTTCGCTTAAAAATGCTCGAGTTTTGTATATATCAAAATGAAACCTGATGGCTAAATACTAGAATAATCAAATCAAGAAATGCAATTTCTTGCAACGCATTCTCAAATTGTTGCACCTACAACCAAAATCAACCGTTGAGTCAACATATGCCCAGTTTTAACTTAAAAACTTTCGTGATTGGATTTCAAAAAATATAATTTTGTGTTCAGTGTACTTACGTTTGTACGTTGGAATAATTTCTTAATATGTTTCGAAATTATTTTACGGGTTCAACAGAAAATAAAAATTTTAAATAAAGAAAGGTTACAAAAAGCCACGATAATAAAACGTAAATTTCGAGGCTAAAAGGCAAAAAAGAGGGGTAACTGCCAGGCCCAAGATGTCACACTTATTCGTGCTTTCGTATAATTTACGTTTAAAACAAAGCAAATTCTAAAATATTGTTTTTGTTTTTGTTTCATATGTAATTGTACGAAAGAACGAAGACATGTGACATCGTATCGACCAGCAAACAATATATGGATGTTTCAGAAGCTAAAAGGCCTACCTCCACTTATCAAAAATTTCTCAATTTTGTTATATTACTATCTTATTAGCTGTGAATTCTTTAAAAAAAATTGTTTTTCCATTATTTAAATATTTTCCTTTAAAAAATATAAAAAATTCGTGTAGGTTTTAAACTTTATTTGAATTGTTTCAGAAGCAATTCCAATTAACTCCACTTTAATTAAACGCGAAACTTCACATGTTTTTTTTATTTTTAAAACTAAACAATACACCTGTTTCGCTGGAATCACCTCCCTAATCAAGAAATATCTTCTTGTCTAACTAAATTCATTAAAAATTATGCCAATAATCATAAAAAATAATAATGTATTCCGAGGCGTGCACAGGACAGAATAAGCTTATTGGAACTTGTTTAAAGTGATGATATAAGCGCGGATTCAATTGAGCACAAGTTTTTGCAAAGTGGGCACAGACACTTACCGCATGCATAGAAACACCAGAATATTTTTTGTACCGATGACTAGTATGAAATAATTACAAATTGTAAGAAGAAACCCTCATTTATTGACATTAAAATGAGTCATAGAGACTTTAGATCGACAAAACCATTAGAAAACTCCATCTCTAGAAGAAAAAAAAACAATTCCGTAGTACCAATTAACTGGCTAAAGATAAAACGGATTAAATTAGAAAGATCCAAACCATACACCAAACAATTTAAATACAATTTCAACACACACAAAGAATTTCTTTCAATGAAAATATAAAAAATGGAGTTCGTAAACCTAGAGCAATCTCTACTGTACCCTTCTGGGAGATAATTACAAAAGAACATAAAAAGGACATGATGGACCTATTAAAATTTATTCCGCCTATTAAACATGAATTCTACAAAAATTTCAAGATATATATATATATTATCTATAGAATCACTAAATATTTTAATACTTAGAAAAGTTACTACGTTTATTTTTTAATAAATTTTGTTTTAGTTTTTTATGTTTATTTAAAATTATGTATTAGAATTAATACAATGTTATGTTATATAAATTTACTTGTAAATCAAAAAAATCAGTGGCTAAACCAAATAATTCAAAACAATTATATCTAATGTTCACAAATTTTATTATAAATTTTTTTATTTCACAAATTTTAACTTTAAAAGATAATTTAATTTATAAAGAGACCCGTTAATAATTTTTTTAAATTAATATCATTTTCATGAATTTTAGTAATCAATTTGTTACGAATTACTAATTTGCGCTACTTTTGGTTTTGTGGAGTTAGGCCTTTTAGCTTCTCACACTTCCATATGTACATTTTTTTTGAACTGCACTTACCTTGAATAATTGTACCATGAGTCATACGTAAGAAAGTTGGTGCTGGTGTTGAATATCTAACCCTTGGTTATTTCAATGACTTTCATGTAGTGGCATTTAAAAGTCCTTACTCGTAAGCGAGTGGTAAGTACTCGCCTCCATGCCAACGCAAAAGTAATGAGGAAATGTTTACACCGTTTACGGAAAAGTTTTTACTGCGTAGTTAATTTATTATTATTAAACATTTAAACAAAGTTAATATATAATGTGTGTATATTTAACTATATAAATATATTAATATAATTTTATAAACATAGATATACTATATAATAACATACTTTGAATTGTCCGTTTTAACAGGAAAATGCCTAAAATTTGTTTGTGACTTTTCCCGGGAATTCCTCTCTCCCAAACCCTAATAAACACACATTCAAGCATAAGCCAACCCATACAAAAATGCATATATTTTTTAAATTATCCCTGTTTAAGACAACATTTGATAAGGTACATTGGAGAGCTTTTTATAACAAAAAAAATAAATGCACAAAATAATTTGTGTTTAAAATGTATAACATTTCCATGTAAAAAAATCAGTTGCTGTTTTTAATGCAATTTTCAGTGTACATGCAACTTTGTCAATAAAAAAAGTTGAAAAAATCATAGATAAAATCCTATAAATCTAAAAACTGGAATTTGTATAAAGACTTCCATTGCTCCAAGTCCGGTAAAATAAGAATAAATGAATACAAATAAGATTTTTTAACAACTTTTATGTTTTTGAAACAAAGTTTTGGGATTTTAGAAAATATGGGTTAATCTCAGAACTTTACTACACATTGAGATGAATTTGGAAGGGCCAACTAAACCAATAAGTTTGTTAAATATTTATTTTTAAATAATATCTGTGGAATTTTTTTTTAATCTAATAACAAACAAAAAAATGGTTAGCGTTAACAAATTTTACTTGCCACCGAAGTCCCTAACTTGATAATTCATATCTACACAACCAAGCAATCTGGGGAGCTCATTTTAAATACGTTAACGAAAATATGCTATTGTAATAGGTATATATACTCGTATATCCATTTCGAAATGGTTGTTTTATTTTTAAAATATGTTGATTCTGCTTCTGGTTCATGACCAAAACCTGGAAAAATTGCGGTCAAGCGTGTATTTAGAGCAAATCATGTGATCATTGATCTACTTAAAAAAAGGCGTATATCATATTGGAACCAAGGACGAGTTTAATCGAATTCGCCATAACTTTCACCGTAAAACACTATAAAAAAAAAGTTATACATATGTATTGAATTATTCGAGATATTGTCCCGATTAATTTCCAAAAAGCTGTTACTTGCTGCGTGTAAGCTACTTCATAGTCTTGCATTTCTTGTTTTCCTGTATGTAAGAATATTGTATTTGACACAGCGATCCAAAGAAACGTTGGAAAGTAATCAACAATACACTTGGTCGTTCAAAAACTAGTGGTGTCAAACTCTGTGATTTGCAGGGGAAGATTATTGCAAACGATGAGATCATAAAGCTTCTAACGGAATGTTTTGGTGAAATTTCACATATCTTAGTTGAAATGTTCAACAAAATGATTTACAATTCGCAATATCCAGATATTTTAAAAATGCATAAAACATTGCCCATTCCGAAAACCGCTCATGCGGCCATCATATAGATAAATATCGACCAATCGCTGTGGTTTTGGCTATAGATAAAATTTTTTAAAAGCTCTTGTACGGTAAGCTTTTAGATTATTTAGAGCAGAATACTCTTTATTCAAATGCCAATTAGGATTTAGAAAAGGCATGAGTACCCAAGACGCTCTCTTGAATGTTGTAATGTTTACAAAGGTTTGGATGAAAGTTACACTGCGGTAGAGGGTGTGTTTTTTGATCATTCAAAAGTTTTTGATCTTGTTGATCATGAAATAATGTTAAAAAAATCTTTAACGTTATGGTGTTCAAGGTAGTGAACTATTTTTGTTGAGAAATTATTTTATTAATAGGAAACAGTATGTTCAAATTGGACATTGCAAAAGCTTTCTTTGTACCGGCGCGCCGCGGCGTTTACTTTTCTAAAAAAAGTGCAAAGTTTTTTGCTCTTTTGATTGAAAATTTTCAATATAATGACTTTTTAGAAAAGTAAATGGCATTAATGGTCAGTTGTATATGTTTGCTGATGATATATGTCTATTCTGTCCTTTTAAACACGATATTGTTTAAAACTAATATTGATAAAGATGCGTTTCCGTTAATTATGATAAAACCAAATTAATTCGTTTTTGACCGCATTCAGTTAGTTTGAATACTTAAAAATCACTTTCCAAAGCAACTTATCCTGCGATATTTACATTAATGAGATCAAAAATAACACAGCTCCTTCTATTGGGATATTAAATAACTTTACTATTGGGATATTAAATAAGTTTAAAAATAAGCTAAGTGTGCAAGCGAGGCTAATGATCTATAAGCACATCTAAGTTATTTAGCTTGTGTATATGCCTACAACAAAAGTAATATTCATCAAAAAAATTTACATTGTTTTCAGAATAATGCTTTAAAGACTGAATACAGCTTACAAAGTTATCATCCAACAATTTCACTATATAGAGATGTATGTGACAATGTTTTGCCCATTTATGGTTTACGCAAGTATCAGACTTTTTTATTTACATTCAAAAATGTTCTTTCTTTGCAAAACCAGTGATATTTAAATACACGAAACGTATCAAAATTAGAGTTCCTAGGTGCAGATAAAAAAAAAGCAACGTATTGATTATGTAGATGGTAATATGCATATAGATTTACCTCCTAATTTAAAATACAGATTATCTTCGTTCAAAGTTTTGATGAAAGGCTTCGAATGTAACTAATTTTTATTTATAAATATTAATTGGTATATATATTTATGCACATCATATGTATATAACTTCAATTTATTATTTTAATAATTTTTTTCGTTTTGGCGAATATTTGTACATTTAAGTGATTAAATAACTGCCAAGTTTACTCAAAAATTATTGCTAGGCGCTGAGGTCTAAACTGAAATTAATGCAAATACAGTAGTTTTCCGATTTAACGAACATTCGATTTAATGAACATCGTATTTAACGAACCCCCTAATATTTTCTACTGAGTACCTTATATTACGAACAAATATTTTATTTTGTACTCGGTTTAACGAACAAATGTGTAATATATCAGCTGATGATTTGAATAGATCAATTGAAAATAAACTCTTACCCGATGATGAATGCGATGATAAAATTTTTGAAACGATGAACAGCTTGATGAAACAGACATTCTGGAGCCCAAAATAAAACACGAAGATGTCATTTAGCACTTAGAAGTTTTTATTAAATCGGCTTAGCAGAACAATATTAGTAGCAAAAATTTAATGCTTTTAAGAGAGTTTCAATAAGAGATCCATTCCAAGAAAACAGCCTGTGCTTAAACAATTTTTAAAATAAATTATTTTTGTATTACAGTGTTTTTATGAATTTTTCATTTTCTTTAGACAAATTTTTATGAAATATTTATTTTAAATTACTATAATTTTATTAAAATATTAAAATAATACTGAACATATTTAGAGTTTTGAATAAAATAGACGACACTATTAATTTTTAATTCAGTACTGGATATAACGAACCATTCACTTTAACGAACAAGCCTGACGTCAATCGGAAAACTACTGTATTATGTACAATATATTCAATAAAAACAAAAAAATTGCTGAAATTCGATGGGCCAGAAGGGCTATAACCAAGGCTTAGTCTTAAATTTTAAATTAATTGCAATAAAAAATACTACATTCTGTAACAAATTTAACTTGTTTTCTTTTTTATATTTTGAATGTGGTAGTATGGCATATTATTCCACATTACCCATCTGGGAGGTTCCACATTAACCCCAAATTTAGAAAATGGCTATTTTAGGGATGACTCAGAATTTTCATGTATTAATATTTATTAATATTAAAATAATATGAGTATTGCATTACACGCAACTTGGCAATCGATTAACAATTATATTGCAATCAATCCGCCAAGAATTTTGCCAATATGTTCTTGAAGAGCTAGAATTATAAGAATAAATTTATTTGTGACGCCCTCCTGGCTTTGGTATCATGCAAACCAGTGAAAGTTTTCATACTGGTGAATAATATTGAAAATGCAAAATATTAACAGAAAGAACTATTATTCGTACTGCAAAGAAATTACAAGAACTTGGGGTACAGTTGCTTCAGCAACCACAAAAGGGCATTTGTTGGGGGATAATATATTTTTTCAGTGGCTAACAAATAGTTTCCCCTATTGTATGTGGTTTATTTTTACTAAAGAGTTTACATTTGATTTAACATTTGACGTCCTTTTTTGGATTCAATGTTGTACGCTATAATGGATAATCCGACTGTAGAGTTTGATTTCAGTAACTTTCTTAGTAATATATCTGAAAGTAAATTTTAATGTTTTTACTCTTTCCGAACTAGGGTTGTCATATTTGAAAAGCAAAAAAAGTACATTGAGGAAGAAACAGTACTTTTTAAAACAAAACAGTACATTTTTTCCTTATTGATAACATAACTTTTACTTCAATACGTCAAATTCCTAATTCAAATAAGTCAATAAGAAACATAAAAACATTTTAAGACTAGCAGACATAACTTTTAATTCAACATATCACATATTTCTTAAAAATAAGATAATAAAAACGGAAAACACATTAAAAACTCTGAGAACGTAACGAACAATTTTGCATTTCTTTCAAAAGGCAATACATATACATACATACACATATGTATCTTCTCGGACTATAAATAGTATCTTAAGTTACTAACGTGATCAATAGTACAAATTAAACGTCGTTTTTCGAATGATATTATTGTTGGTTTGAATAAACGAATTACCAATGCTGCACTATTTTTAACTGTATTTCATAACTACCCACTATATTTTCAATTTATATTTTGAAAATGATCTAATACATTTCAAAATTTATTCATTAAATTTAACAAATTCTGAATAGAATTTCGAAACTGGCAATTAAATTTAAAAAACTACGAATTGAATTTTAAAATTTTCTTTAATATGTATGTATTTTAAAAATTGAATTGATTTTTTTAAATGTTTTCTTAAAATTACAATAACATTCAATTAATACTTTGAAAACTGTTTATAACTTAAAAAACATCAATAGTATTTTAAAACTTTTCAATTTTAATGCAGACTTTTACTTTATTATCCATAGAAATTATTATTCTACTTAAAATCAAAAATTAAATTATAGTTTAAGAAAAAAATTTTTATGCTCATATATAAGAAATATTTTTTTTTGAAGTCGACTATAATTTTTTTAAACACAATGTCAATTTCTATGAACTATTTTTTACTTTTTTTAGGCGATTGGCAGTTAATTTCTTCGACATCGGTAGAACTGTTTCAGGCTACATACTCACTTGAATCTCTTTCCATTTTTAACTAATCAAGAAAAAATAAAATGAAAAAACATAAAAATATATTTTTTGTAATAGAGATCTTACCGTTAAGTTAAGGGATATGCTCGTGTATTTAATATTTTTTAAATTTTTTTAATAGGCAAAGACAAATTTTTAGATCCCTTTTTCTCCTTTGCTTGCCAACCGATTTTTTCATTCTTTTCCAAATGGTAAATATTGTTAAACTTTAGTGACCCAAGTATACATTTTTCACATTGATTTAGTATTAAAGGTGTAAAAGGCTCATAAATTTGACACCACTACAAATGCTAAAAATACACATGTACGCGCATTCACTTATGTAAGTATTGGTTTAAATAAAAACGTAAGCAAAGAAATGAGGGTATTTAAGAGTACCAACATACAAATGTATTTGATTAATAAGATTTGTTATAAATCTGCGTGTTTGTATGCAATTTTATTTCTGTTATTGTTTTTCTCATGGGTAAGTAATTAGTTAGCTTTTTCTCTTTAAATGAATGCAACTAAAATATGTATACCATTAAACTCGCGGTCGAATTTCGACCACTAGCTATACTCTTATTTAATTACACATCAAGAGAACTTAAGTAAAAACACAAAACCTTCATATTTACAAACAACATTCTTTGCTGGGAACGAAAAAGTGTGTAATATATACAAAAAATAGTACAAAAACTCTAAAAATCTAAAAAAAAGTACTTTTGCGTACTCTTTTAGGTGTTCTGAATAAAATAGTACATTTTACAAAAACAGTACGTGTACTATTTAAAACAGTACGAATGGCAACCCTATCCCGAACTCTCTTTTTTCAATCAGTAGTTATAGTAAAGACTCCCTCAAATTAGATCTATTCGCTGGGCATGTTTGTTTCCAGTCAAAAATGTATGCTTATCATTGTAGAGCCTAATAATTTATAAAAAATTACTATATTCTATATTGGCTTCAGTGTTGCCAAGAGTAGGGAATTTTCCCTTTTTGTGGGGAATTTATTGTAAAATTTCAAGCGAAGGGAAATGAGGATAGATTTTTCATTTTGAGGAAAATGTAGGGAATTTTTAATACTTTTCTTTTTTCCTTTTGATTACGGTGTAATTGCGTAAAACACCACACAAAAGTGTAAATGTTATACATATACAAATTTAAATTTCAAATTTTGTTACAGAAAATATCTTTCGGTAAATAATAACTGTAGACAATGAGAGGCAAAAAATTTCAGATTTTCCTGGGAATAGATTTTGTTTGAAAACAAAAACAAATTTGATTTTTTATGTTTAATATATAAATTAAGACTTTTTAAAAATATATATTAAGCTATTTTAATTATTCAAATGCGTTCTTCGACAAAAAAAACTCCTTGCTTAGTTCTATCTTTCCGGGGAACACATTTTTTTACCGTGGCCAAAATTTTATTAAGCATTCGGAATTAATATTTGATTAGCCTTGTGAGAACTACGCATCCTTATATTAAAATTAAATTTTGTACCTGGCGATATAAATGTACAAAATTTTAAAAATGCAAATAAAATGTTCGTTTTTTTTTTAATCAATGAATTTTTAAAGTAGGGAAAAATGTAGGGAACTTTTATGTGTGTGTAGGGAAAACGATTGAATTTTTTCGAGACATGTAGGGATTTTGTTAAATTTCTGCTGGCATCACTGATTGGCTTACAGTAATTCAAAATCTAGAAGAAGAATAAATGAATCAAAGTCGTTGTTTTATTATAAATATAACCGTTGATTTTTCTTCTTGACGTCAAAAATATTTCAAAGATAGCCCTCCATTCATTTGATTATCAATTAGGAAATATTTCCTAGAAAAAAAACATTTTTTCAAGAGTCATTCTAAAATTATTTCTTTGGTTTGTTATTATTTTAGTATTTTAAATTTTTAATCGCACAATTTCCCATAATTAATATTTTACTTACATATGTAGCAAAATATAAAACTTTTTTTAAAACCAATTGAAATTGATTATTGAGGGGTATAGCTAGTTCCTATGCGCATTTCACTGTTGCTAATGCAGATCATCACTTTACCCAAATATTTATTAGAACAACTGTAGATATATTAAACTTTCATCAATTATTTTTGTTTTCTTACTTAACCATTACTACCTAGGATGACTTTTTCAACTCTAAAAGGTTTGTAGAAAAACAATAACAGCTATACATTTACGGCCTTATTCACAAAAGATTAATAAAGTTATAGTAGGTTTAATGATGGATTTTTATATGGGAAAACCGGTTTTAATGCACACATTAACTTTATTAAGGGTTTGTGAATAAGGCCATTAGTATATAGTGCTGCCAAACAAGAGTTTTTTGACCGTGTGCTATCAAGTTAATAATTGGTGCTTTTTATGGAAATTGCAAAAATTTTAGTATTTAGTGTTAATATTTTGCTACATATGTAGGTAAAATATTAATTATGGGAAATAGTGCGATTAAAAATTCAAAATACAACAATTTTAGCAATTTCAATAAAAAGCACCAATTGTTATTATTTTATTTGCTTTAATGAAGTCTTTGTTTAAATTATTAAATTTATTGTTCGAGACAGAACTCGATATCTTTTTTCAAAGAATTAAAAAAAATATAAACAATGAATTTTTGTTTGTATATTTTTTTCTTAACAACAGATATATTTAATTTTCGAAGTTCTCTTTATGGAACATGTTTCCATAAAAAACTTGTTTCAATTGATTAATTAATTTACAAACACAAATTTTTTATTTTATATATAAAAAATCTTGAAGGAACCAGAAAAAAAGCTAACAGATCCTGGTTTTGCTTGGATTTTATTTCAATAAGAATAATTGCAGTATTCAAATTTTCTGTTTCCACGATAGAACCTATTTCACCTAAATTCCTCAAGAAGTTGTGATAGAGTTGGGTAGGTCATGAACGAACTAGTTCAATTGAACTACTAATACAAGTGAACGAAGTGAGCTGCTCTTAACATATGCTTAGATGCTTATTTGCGTCACTTTATTCAAAGTATCAAATACCATACAAATATTTCCTTTTGTATGTCCTTTAACAATTCTAAGAGACAAGCGTTGATAAAGAAATCCGTCGTTAACCTTTCACATAAACTCATTTTAATAGTTTTATTTAATTTTTTTACATAAAAATATATGGTAAGTTTTAGCACTGCCACTTGTTTACATAAAATAAACGTTGTTATTGAATTTAGGATTGTAACCTATTCAATAACGTCTGATCGCATAAACGGTGATCCATTTGTAGCTAAAAGTAGTATCTTGAAATTTATCATGAACTTTTTCACTATAGTGTATATAGTATACAAGCGACGCTATTTTAGCATATTTAATGCCAGATTTATTTTTTTTTCAAACTCATTTGGCAAGAAAAAATGCATCTAGCATAAATTATTTTTTTCAGCTAATTTTCCAAAATTGTTAACCTTTTTAGTTAATGTGGCTTACTTTTGATTTTTGCATTAATTTGTAGTTTTTACTAGGTTTACCAATTGGTAAATATTAATAGTTTTGAATACAAAGTGATTATTCTTTTGGCTAATGTTCGTAACATTTTTAGTTAGAAAGAGTCGGACATGAGACAAGGGAAAATTTTTAACATTAATTAATTTCAACTTACACGGCAAAACAGAAATTATATTAAAAAGATTTTTACCGATAAAAAAACGCGAAAAAAAGAACTTTGTATTCTGCACTACGAGTAAATATTATGAGATTTCAAAATGAAGATATACCACCAATTTATTATTATTTAATATTTTTCATAGTCAGTTATATATTAAGAATAAAAATTTAGCAGCAAAATCAAATAAAAGTGAATGGAAAAAAGCTTTATATTAGCAGACAATGGCGTTGTAAAAAGGAAAGAAAGCAATAAAACATATAATAATTACTCCTCAGAAAGTGCTGTTAGTAAATATAGTTTGAATTTCTCAAAAATATTTAGTAATAAAAAATTTATCTAAAGTCAAGCCAAAATAATAAGATTCAACATTCAAAATAGGATATTTTTTGAGCAGAGAAGACGCATACAATGATGCTGATGGCAACAATCGATTTGAAGAGATTTTCAAGTTTGTTGTAAAACTATTCTTCTTTCCATTGTAAAAATAAAGCTGCGAAACCGAATTCATTAACAAACAGTCCATAAAACTTGATTTCTTTAACTATGGAAGTAATTAGGACTAACCAAAATTAAATTCATTTTTAGATATGTATGGATTAAATGGACTGAAAATTGTTGATACCAATATGAAGTGCCGAAAATTTATTTGAAATAGATTGGAGCAACTGAATAATAATGTTGACAACACATGAAGATGAAAATAAAGAATATGGATTATTTTCAAATGACTAAAAGTTTCGTTATTTCCCATATTTTAGAAACAACTTGTAACTTGTAAACTAATAGAATTTGTAATCGCACTATTTTCCAATTCACTGAATATGTAAAGTACATATGTATTAATTGCGTTATCAAAAACACATTAAAGTTGATATTTGAGGAGTATAGCTACATAGTTCCTAGGCTCATTTAACTAACTAATCAATTTCAATGTGATTTTAATAAAACAATTAATATTTTCATGAATATGAAAAATATTCACATTGGAGATATGTTTGATTTGAAGAACTAAATTTTTGAAATTCCCAATAAACTAATTATTAACTTAATGGTAATGGAATTTGATTAATTAACAAAAGTCTAATCTTGTAAAATTTTCACAAAACCAATAAAAGTTTCATGTATAATTAATATGTGTTCGTTATTAAATTTTAAACTTCATTATTTTTGATTTTATTTTAAAGTTAAACTTTTGCGTTGTTTTTTATTTATTTTTTATTGAATTTTTTGTTCAATGAAATTAAAAAATTATAAAATAACAATAGTAGTAGCTACAACATTTTTGCACTTTCTTAAGCATTTTTTACATATTTAGCACTTGTTAGATTTTGGCAACGCTGTTCATCACGCATAATACGAATGGTATATTGCAAAAACCTTTGTGTCATCAAACTCTTCCCCACTTAAAGATTATACCCGTTCGGATCGCTTAAGTGGTTCATCTACGGCAACTTTTATGTCCAATGCTTAAGTAAAATAAGTTCTTATATCATCCAATAATATAATAATATATATCTTAATATGTTCATAAACCCAAAAATTAATACATTATGCATACATATATGTACATATGTATATATTTTTATAAATAAATTCATTCTTATTTGCTACACATTTTCATTATAGATAATGATAGTAGACCCCTTAAGGTACAAACTGAGCCAACCTTCCAAAAATTGTCGCAACCGTTTCCGAGATAATCGAGTTACATACTCTATTTCTTATGTTATTACTTTCAAATATTTAAATTCATATATACATATTTATATATATTTTTGTCACATCTCGATACATTTATGAATATTTTACACATTTTATGTATTCTTTTAATTTTTTTTTCTTTTTTTTTAGCTTTCTGTAGTGTGAATGTATGAATATTTCCACTTGTAGTAATAATAAAATTATTATGGTTTCCTGATCCATCTGTACGTATGGATTGATGTTTGCTGATAAATTTATTATATTATTTAACATTTCATTTTCGTTTCATGTTTGTTCACATGCTACTTTTTATATATTGTACATTTAAATCATACATCTCTGTATGAAAATGATTGTTATCCACAAAATTCTGATATTAAAAATATACTATCCTGAGCAAATACAGAAATTTTATTTATTCAAGGCAAACGAATGAAATATCTGTATCAATATTAATACGATATTATTTCATTTTTATGATTAAATGCAAAAGTTTTTCGTTTGTTCATACAAGTTTCTTCATGTTTATGAATATTTAATAGTCTTATTTTCATTTTATAATACTTTGGAAAATTATATGTAAATACATGTTGTATGCATACTAGTGGTGTAGCAAATACATATCAATTTACAAATATTCACGAATACGAATATTCAATTTGAAAATTTCTTATGTTTCTAATTTGACATCTGCAAAACCAAATACTTATGTAAAATTTACCTGAAAATGTACCTTTGCATGAAGAAGAATAAATTGAACAAATGTTCACACAACTACCGGTATTTACACTCCGACAACAATAAATCGCTATATGTATTGACACCAAGTTCGATTGTTTTTTCGATACCGAAATGATTAACTTCTCACTATAATTAAACTCTCACTATAATAAAACTTCTTTTCACATTTTATTTCCTCACTTCTTGTTTGCATTTTTAAGAACTGAAAGTGTTCTTAAATAAAATATTTTCAAAAATATTTGTAATCAGTTCAGGTTTTGCTTCAGATATTTTGTAGTTGATAAATGAATGATGCCAAATCCTCGAATTTCGGCATTCTTTTGCTTCAACGATGTTAAACGTTAATAAAGAAACATAGTAAGCTTGAACAGACGCTGCAGAATCACCTGAATCTGTTAATTTTCTCAATTTTTCTAAAACTCAACTAGTCAAAATTGGATTTGCTTGAAGACGGCCGAACATCTTCAAGTTCTCGTAGTTCAAAATTCGTGTCAGATTAGATGCAACCGAAGATTCCGTAAGCAATAAACATGCGTTTTCGAGAGACTTTACTCATTTAAACGAGTGAAAATAGCAACTTAGTTTCCAAAATACTGCTCATTCCTTAACTATCGTGGAGTATTTATCAATAAAACGGGTGGCAATTTACGTCGACCATCTTACATGGTGGAAATTAATTAAGCAATTACACGAGTTTCTTTTACCTATAGCGAGGCAATATTTGTTCACAACACCGCCAAGTGCTCCGAGCGAGCGAATGTTTAGTAGCGCGACGCTTATTTACACACCGAATCGTAATACTTTTCGAGGAGAAAACATATAAATAATGTTTATGTACACTTTTTCTATTATGTGTAACATTAATATTCTCCAAATATTTATTAAAAAAACAAATATTCGAGTATACGAGTATTCATTACATCACTAATGCACACTTTGTTAATAGATTAACATACATACGTGTTACGTAGAGTTTGCATATAACACAGTGCAACATGAAAAACTAGATTCAACAATTTCAATGAGAAATGAAAGTAGATCATTACTCATAGTGCAAAAAGTGGCCAAAAGTGGCCAAAAATGGCCCAACTTCAAGAGGCCATAAAAATTAAATTCGAACTAACTTTGGCTGTTTTGTTAAGTTAGTGGTGAAGTTTCATTTCTCATTGGAGTTGTTGAGGCTGGTGGCGATGACCCGCGATCTGTTGCACAGTGTAATCGATAGATATTTCCTATGTGTTATAAGTAAGGTTGCCAAGGTTGATTTTTTTCATTTCTGTATCGGTGTTTCAACTATATCGGTATCGGAACCAATATCGTATATACCGATACCAAAACTTGAATACTGGTAACCAATAAAAAATCGATATCTTGGGCTCCGACCCAGCGACTCTATTTTTTAACCTCTTTTTAAACCGATTTTTTTACAATTCGGCTGTCGATTTTTTAAAAATGTTGATTTTTCGAATGAATGAATAATTTAATTTTATATTTCAGTACCGGAAACTTCCCCAAAAGAAAGAACTTTATTAAATACTCTTCCATAAATGAAGCACAGGAATCAATTATATAGTCGCCTATTTGGTAACGCTCAAGAAGTAGACTCTGAAGACTCAAACAAAAATTTGTAAGAGTCATGAAGGAATGATTTCATAACTATATGACCAAAAAGTGCATTGACTGAAAGAACATTTTCAATGTGTGATTTCATAAAAACAAAAGAAAAAATATAGATACTCCCCAAAGCACATAAAAGGCATTTTATTTTTAAAAGATTATTTTAAAGCAAAATAATTAGACTATTTTTTTTAGCAATTTAATTGTTATATTAACAATATTATAAACTTTCTTTTGAGGAGCACAAGCAAAACATCATTCTTATACAAAAATGTGTAGCACCAAAATTAGTATTTCGATTCGAAAAGAAAATCATTTAATCGCACTTTTCCCAAAATTAATATTAATAAAAAATTTAACACTAAAATTTTAAAGATTCCTATAAAAAGCACCAAAATCATTTAAATTTGTATATCTCATACGTTGTGCTTCCAAAGTGTTTTCTTTCGAATCGAAATACAGCTACCAGCTGTTGATATTAATTCAAAGTACTTACTTAATAGTAAGTATTTAGGATTAATATTAAAAGTTGATTTTGATTGTATATACTTTTTGCTATACATTAGAGTGGCATTAGAATGTATGAACAAAAATAATGTTTGAATTTTCGTAAAAGCCCAGGCGAATTATTATGACACTTAGTCTAAAATGTAAATAGTGAAAATTTGAGCTAGATCGGACTACTCTAACACGTGCCCCAGTGGGGTCAAAATTAAAATTGACCGAAATTCAGCAAATTACGTATGTGCTGATTCTGTTTAAAATCTGCCAAATTATTTATTTGGATAATGTACGATATATCCCAAAATAAATTTTAGAAGAGACCCACATATTTTAATACATATCTATGTATATCAAAACCAATATAAAACTTTGCATTGTGGTTATATTATTTAAATTCCCTTTCGCAAAGTCCATAAATTTGTTTCTTTCGAATATTGTTGTCTATAATTCTGTACAACCTGAAAATTTAACAAAAATATAGAGTTGATAACTATTAAAGAACTAATATAAGATTTTAATATAGAATATCCATTACCTTGAATAGATATTGCCTCTAATTTTCATCCTTTGTAGTTTTTCCATAATAATCTTGAATAAGTTTTACCCTTCTTTCGGTGCTTTGAATAATTTCCTTTCCTTTTCTATATTCTTCAATATCTTTCCAAGTATCTGGATTTCTTTCTAAGAAATTTATTGAAATCTTAAATCTTTTTAAAAGCTGTTTTGTGTTTTGGGAGAACAATTGCATCAAAATTTATGTATTATCCCTGCCAAAAAGATTTTAATATTTTCTTGCTTTGAAGCGTCACACTCGTCCTCATTTTCTTCTGAAGTGAAAACAAAACACATCTTTTGTGCCAGCATGACTTTAGTTTCTATGTCGAGTCTATCATCAAATAAAGCAAATCCTACACATTCACTACTTATGTAGTACAGGTGGTTAATAAACTTGGAGATAGAATTTTTAGATATTCAGATAAGGCAGGGATAATACATCCATACGTTTCTCTTCATAAAAAAGTAATGATATTTATGCGTTCCGTGTAATGTTTTTATTTCATTAAGCCTATGATAAGGAAACTGTTCTTAATTTTCATTGCATTCTCCTGATAAGAATTTCAACATTATAATTTTTTATTTTATTTAAAGCATCATTAGCCGCGAATTGTGAAACAAAAAATTTTATAACTGTGATTATTTTTTTCTTCAATTTATAACCGTTAAAACACTGTAACTGTACCATGAAAACGACATATCAGTCGTTCCCCTAGATTAAATATCAATAAAATTATAGCAAATTACACCGTGTGAGAGCATTTTTTTTAGAAAAGCTACTAAACATCCATAATAATTTTATCAAAATATTTCGTTTAGTTCCCCCGAGCAAAAATATGCCCTTAAAAAAATTTCATTAAAAGTTTAAATCAAAAAATATTTTTAAATATGTTGAAGCATCAAGTGAGCTCGAAATTCTACGACTTTATGATTCATAAAAGAGATTTACATATTATGTAATTCTCCTCTGTATACTTTGTATACAGTATATTCTTAAAATATTTTTTGATGGAAACTTTGATGAAATAGTTTCATAATTTCTACAGAGACTTCGCACTATTGGATATCATAATTCTTAAAAATATTATTACATTAATATGAAAAAAAGTTTTATACACAAACAATCTTAAAAAGTGTAAACTCATTTAAAAGGGACAAGAAATGAGAGAAAATGAACAGTGCATTTTCAGCAAAAAAAAAAAAATTGTTCAACAGTCTCATATAAGAGCAATTTTTTCATAATTTTTACTACATTCATTTGGCAACCAATGGGGATACATACTCCTATAGCTTTTTAGTCAAGACTTAACCGCCACACCAAGTTTGGTTCGTTTCAGAGAGGGAAATCGTTTATTTTTTTTAATGTTTTCGAAGTACATATGTACATACATTGACCAAATAAACTATTTTTTTATTGCTAATGTTTTTGATGCCATTAAAACGGAAATGCATACATAATTCATTAAGAAATTTCACATTCGCCGTGTGATTACAGTTAATTCGGAAAAGGTTATTGAAAATTTTTTTAGAAGGAACAGTTGAAAACCATATAAGTTTCTACTTTAAACAAAATTAATAGCGAAAGAAAATCAAATAAAACGAATTTCATGACACTGTACATAGTATGCATGTATGTACTACTTACATACAAAATTATAAATATATAAGCAAATATATTTCGGAGCTACCCTAGAATTTTCATCATAAATAGTAAAAATCTTGAACGAGAATTTACAAAAACATCCAATACTAATTTTTTATATGAATTAAAAATTTAACATGCCAAACTTTCTATCATATATCCAAAAGATGTAAAAAAAATTTTAATAGGTTCAATTTGAATGCTGTCTAAATGCTGACAAGTTGAAAAAAAATTTCAGTACCTACTTTTTTTAACTACAAACGTTTTAAAACGAATCGGTTCTTTTACATAAACCGAAGTATACTGAAATGAACTTTATATGACTTGTAAAGGGGTTTTCAACAAGAACTTTGTTTTCTCAATTGTGGCAACACCAATAACATGACAGCTTTGTCATTTAGTTTTTTGACGTGTTCGTAGTAGATGCATTGGAAAACCGCATTTAAATAATTAAAATCCACTATGAAAATTGTGGTTCTGTTAAAGTTACATTTTGTAAAATTCGTGATATTTTCGGACAACATAATCGTCCTCCTGAGACCGCTATTAAGAGTTTGGTCGTTAAATTTGAGTCGACAGGCTCGATACAAAATGTACCAACACCAGCGTGGGTTCGACCGGGTCGTTCAACTGAAAACATCGCAGCCGTGAGCCACAGTGTTGAAGAAGGTCCAAATTTGTTAATTCCTCGACGTTTTCAACAATTGGGATTATTCAAAACTACCACATGGCGAATTTTGCGTAAGGATTTAAGTCGAGCGACTATTCCCATCGCCGTAGATTCGCTCAATTCATACAGGCACTACCCGCTGGTTTTTCTCAAAAAATAATTTTTTTCAGACGAAGCCCATTTTCACTTATCAGGGTACGTCAACAAGCAAAATTGCCACATTTGGGCTTCTGAAAATCCTAGAGCGATTATTAAGAAGCCTCCACATGCTCTAAGTGTCACTGTTTGGTGCGCTATGTGGTCTGGAGGCATGATTGAGCCGTTTTTGCGAAGATGAAGCTAGAAATGCGCTAACGGCCAATAGATCACGCTATAGCGAGATGTTAACAACTCAATTTCGGCCTATTATTGATGACGTGAACTTCACTGACATGTGATTTCAACAGGACGGTGCCAAATGTCACACAGCTAATGAAACAATCAATTTATTGCAAACTAAATTTCCCGATCGCATAATTTCACAAAACCCAGCTGTTATGTGGCCACCCAGATCGCGTGATTTGACATCACAGGTTTATTTTTTGCGGGGCCATGTTAGGGACAGAGTCAATCGAATCGATTGCAGCCGTAAAACTAAAATTCCGTGAAGTGATTAACAAAATAGCGCCGCCATTTTGCCAAAAAGTGATTAAAAACGTTGATGAAAGAATCGATATTTGTCAGCGTGGTCGTGGTAGACATTTGTCAGACATCATTTTTCATTCATAACTGCCTAACTTTTCTTTTCGTAATACAATAAAAATTTTAATCAAATATTTTGCTTTATTTTGTTTTATAAAAAAAATAAAACCCCTGTACCGACATAAATCGCACTTATGCTACCCATAAACTAATGTAAAACTATTTACCTGCAATAAATATGTACTACATTAAATTAATGTTAATATAAACTGAAAAGTGAATGAAAAAAATATAATACTTAGATCTCTTTTAGGGACAGTTTATATTGCAAAGTATTAGGTTTATAGTATATACATACATATGTATGTATATAGAAATGAGAAAGACGCTGAGTACAAACTTTGTTCTACTTGCAGATTTTCAAGTTTTTTCAGCAACGATATTTCGGCAGACTTCTCATAATATATTGGGTACGAAAGCTTATTAGTTCCTGGAATTACAAACTAATTTCCTTTTGCCTATGTGGTCAACGTTTTTTGTATTCTAACCTAAAATTATGTCATATGCTACATTAATAAAAGTTTTTTGTTTTTTACCCCTTTCATTTTTAATATACAAATGTATGTGCATACATATATTTGTATTTAATTATAAGTAGGCCAAATGTGAAACAAAGTGAATAAATGACACAGCGAATGCCAAGTCTTTTAGTCAAATACATTACATGTGTATCTATTTGACGTGTGCTCAATCAAAATTATGTCAAAACAAAATAAAATACAAAAACTACACGAAAGTAGCAGCAGTAACAGACAAAAACAACCGAAACTAAAGAGAAAACATGACCCCAACTATTGCCGCAAGAAACAAATATCATATTGAATGTTTATGTTAAAACAGGGACGATAAATGACATTTTAAAAGTTGTACTTGATTGAGTAGAAAATCATACTTTTCTGACGCAAATCGTACTAAATAATTTTTCAATTGAATTCATACTTTTATTAAGAGGACAACAAAAAAATTGTATGTAAAATGTTAAGATTGAAATGAAATTTTTGGATTGAGTTCAAATCTGAGTTTACCCATTTCTTCTTAATTTTTAAGAAATTGTTTTTGGATAAATTAATTATTTTACTAAGAGAGTACTTTTTATTTGAAACAATTTTTGTTTAGTAAACAAATTTGTTTATATAATTACGCTATTTCACTTAAAAAAAAATTATCTTAATAACTTTTTCCCAAAACTTAAACTTACAAAAATTTTCAAATAGAGAACGAGTTAAGCTTCCTGATTAAGTCTTTGTGAAAATATTATCTAAAATATTTGAATTTTTTATTTTTTCCAACTAAATTTCCATACACACAATTTTTTTAAAGTAATTTAAAAACAAATCTAAATAATCCATCGTTTTTATAAATCGATTAAGAATTTATAGTTTATGACTCAACGGCAAATGCATTATATCTTTTTATTTATCTCATTTTTAGTTTGCTAAGATAAAAAGGAAAATCAAAAACCGCAAATACGATAAAAACATGGAATTTTAAAATTATACTAAACATTACTTTTTTAATGAAAATCATTCTGAAAAGAGTACAATTGTACTGACTTTATCATCAATGTATGAGTAAAACTTTCAAAAGCATATATGTATACAAACATGCATAAATACAACTATCATTGACAAATAAATTTAAATGTTAAATACATACATATGTATGTACGAGTGTAAAAATAATTTTCTGAGATGAACAAGCGAATAGTGGAGTAACGAATGTAAATTTTTAGTATTCGCGAATACGTATATGGGCCAATAATGGCGAATAAAAATATTTAATTTGAAATTTGACATTTACAATATAAAATATTTAAAGTTTAATTGAAAGAATCTCCCATTTCTGTCAATAACAATAAATTGAATCGGACAATTTCATTAGTATTCATTACAATAAATAAATCACTTGATTGTCTTTCATATATGTAGCTGTTATATATATAGCTGTTGAAGTTGAAGTCATCAACCTTTCAATTTGAATACTGTACATGATATTTTAAATTCTTGAGACTTATCTAACTTATTTTGTTCATAAAAAAATTTACCTCACATTATTTTAATATTAAAAGATGCAAAGCGTTTGAATTTTAAATATAACTTTATTTCATTAAATTTTAGTATGATTATGATAAAAAGTAAACTAAATTTGGATTTGTTTTACTAAAATTCTCATACATTTTTCTTGTCTTGTCTAGCATTATCCTCTGCAACGCATTATTGTCAACGGCGGATTATGTATTTTACTACTTATTCTTCAAATCTTGATCGTTTTTCGATACATTTTTTCCTTTGCTTTTAGGATATTTTTATCATATATATTGGTGGCTTTATATACTTTATAATTAAACTATTATTTCTTTCGCATAATGATTGATGGCTAGATTAGGCCAAAATAGGACCGAGCTTTTGGTACGTTGGATAGACTGCTTAAATGACCATTCAAGCAATTTTTATATTCCGTCTTGTTTTGCCATATCCCTGGGCTTGGGATTCCCTGACTTTTTCACTGCCTGGGAAACGGGAACAAAAAAATCGCTTTCCATAAATAAATTAAACTTAGTTAATTTATTAACTGAATATTATGGAACATTTATTGTTGTATTGTAATAAAGATCGTTTTTAATAAATGTTTATATAATAGCAATTAAAAAAGTAAAAACTTCCAGTTTTTTAAATGAATTCAAGCAAACAGAGTAATAAGTTATCAAAAAGTAAGAGATCTGATGGAGAATAACTGAACACTATTTCTATAAATCTAACAAATCACTTGTTATTTTGTTTCCAAATTTCCAGCCAATGAAAAAATAGTTTAATAGCTGAGATATCATTCATTGTTAATAGGTGTGTTCGAGTACTTTTGCAGTAAAATGCAGTAAATGAGTAATTACTGAGTAAATGGAAGATTTTACTCTCAAAAAAAGCTGTAGCACAAAAAAATACGCGAACGGAAAAATTGTGAAAATTTGTAAGATTACGCAAACAGCTGCTTGGATTTCAATGTAGTGCTGAAATATATTTACACTTTGGACTACTCAACTCTTTTTCTTGTTGGTACTCGATGCAATATTTTAATTATAACACGAATATTTTAAGAAAATATAAACAAATTATTTTCTATAATCGTTTCCATGTGTTTATTATTATTATATTTGATTTCCCTAATTTGTGTCTGATTAAATTTATTCAAAAGTATATGATTATTTGGTTTTGCTGTTGACTACCTTAAAAGGAAGTGCAGTACTAAGTAGCCATATACGTAGCATTTTCACAGCTCCAACGAAATAACAAAATAACGGCGAAAATGGCCATAAATGGTTTCTACAACATTCCTTTCCTTTTAAAAGGGATTTGCATACATTTTCAACGAAGGAATAGTTTAAAAATAATTAATTTAATTCAATTTTTATTATTTTGTCTCAGTTTTTTTTAAATTTTTTCACAAATTGTATACTTTTTAATTTCCTACTTTTGTTTGTTTACCTTTTGAATCATATGTTTTTTTGTTTTACTAAATTTTACTACAAGAAATTTCTGCAGTAAAAATTAGTAAATTCTCAGCCAAGAACTGTCACTTTACGCTCTCAATTTGTGTTCCCATTTACTGTAACTGGAGTAAACGAACGCAATTTCGTAAAATGCAGTAAAATTCAATAAAAATTTTTAACAACTTTTGGCTACTCGAACACACTTAATAATGATTAAAAAGTTTGCCGAAGTTTCATTGATTTCGCATTTTAATTTTTACGAAGTTTTCAATAATAATGTCATTCGGCTATTAAAAAATTGAGTAATGACTACGCAAAGCCTAAAATATCTTTAATATTACTTAAAGTACTGAAAGTAAAAGCCCTCAGTTGTTAATCGAATTCGGATTTTTTAATCCTTTAATTGTGTGCCTTACATTTTGAAACGATTAAAGCACACTACTTACACTATTGTATTGCACATTCTGCTGATAGTTTCTTTATTATTGGGACAAGCAATTTTAAGGATACTTTTCTTAAATATATAAACGTTTCTTGTACAATCAAGAGCAAAATTTGCGTCAATAGCAGCTTTGTAATTTACATGCTTAGAAAAAACAATTTTTGAAGAAGTTTGTTGTTTAATTTAGTATGGGATAATAATTTAATTTAACTTATGATTTACTATTCTTCAAGTTGAATTTATTAGTTATAGAGTGTTAAATGATATAGTCCCAAATTAGAAGAAATGAAGAACGAACTTCAATTACAATGCAAATAAATTTCTAAAAATCCCCTTGAAAGTTTAAAAGTGCTCTCATCAAAAAAAAAAAATATTGAAATATCCATTTATTTGAAATAATTCTATATAATTCTAAATCATTTTCCCTGTCACTTATAACCAGGTCAAGTTGTTTATGCTTTTTGCATGCAAAATATGCATTTGCATATTTTCCCAATTTTTACAAAGAAAAGTATCTTTGATATAACTTGCAGAAATTTTCATATTAAGCAGGTTGGTAACTTGTAGCTTGTTGGTTGCTTGCGGTAACTGACTTAGCTTCATATCAGTCTCCGCAATGCAATCATTATAAATTCTTTACCCCGAAAATGTTGCATGTTAAATGTCTGGCTCCTGGGTTGCACGGAATTGCAGATTCTGTTCGCTTACATTTTGCAAATTGCAAAACCGTTTTTCTTATGGTAGAATTACATACATGTATAATATTAGTATTTTTCAAATAAACTTATTGTCATAATTAATTTCCCAAGTATGATCAATTCCCGAAAAGTCCTGTACCACCCACTAGATGGGGATCTTGGTTAACAACTTTATAGAAATAAGCAGCGATTTATATGAGCACTGTGATGATGAGGCAGAGTCCATATGTAATGCAATGGCTTTATTTGAGAATTCACCGGCAAAAACAAATTTAGCATACAATAAATATAATTTTGAATGTATTTTCCATAGTAAAATTAAATTAGAAACCAAAGGAACATGAAAGTTTATCTGTCATAGGAAAGAAAGAAAAACTTCAAAATATTAAGAATAAAATATTTATTGAAAAAATCAACAAACTATTTAATCGAAATGTTGGACTTCAAACGTTGGCGAAGATTAAACATAAAATATACAGTAACATCCACTGATATTGAACGTATTTTCAATATATTCGACCGTTCTGTGCGACCTTCGAAGATCCTTTCAATTTGAAAACTTGATTAAAAATGATTAGTCAGAGTTTTAAAGATTTTTTTTTGGAATATTTGCATGCATATTTTAAGAATTTTTGTGCATATTTAAACTTGCCCTGCTTATAACACTTTTACTTTATGTAATGTCTCAAACTAATTTATTAAAATTTAAGTGGTATTGAAATGAATTTTTTGCTTGAGTTCAAATCTGAGTTTACCCATTTCTTCTTAACTGTTAAGAAATGGTGTTAATAAATTCGTTTTTTATTAAGACAATACTTTTTTAGAACAATTTATTCATCAGACTGGTAGAAGGGATGATTTCGAGGTCCCTACACCAGCGCTTTGTGTCCGATTTTACCACTTTTGACGGTGGATACCATTGATTAGGAATATCAACTATTTAATCGAATTATTTAACGAATTAGAATACGAAAAGGGTAACTTATTCATTGCTTACAAGTTAAACCAATTTCGGTGAGTACGAAATTCCATCTGTGATGATTATGATTCTAAATAGTCCATACTCTCCCAATATAAACCTAAACAGTTCAACTAATTATGTATAAATATTAACTATTTAAGATAATATTAAAAAAGCGATGTAATAATCAGGACAAGTTTAAAATGGCACAAAAACTTTTCCAAAATGTATGCAAAATGACACTAAAAATTTTAAAAATTACAACTGATACCGTAACTAATACCGATAACGATTTAAAAATTCGTTTCGGTTGTAAAATACTGGTATTCAAATTCAATGCCGATATCACCGTTTCGGTAAAAAAAATCTTTTTATAGGGTAAGAATTAAGAAAATGTTGCAAATAAAAATATCAAAGCAATTTACCAAATTCATCAAATAACTATACTTGCAATGTAGAATATCGCAATTGTACTGTTTCTGTTACTTTAATCATTAAAGTTTAATAACAGATAAATTCATTAACATAATGATGCTTTTTAAGTAATATGGCATTTACACCAGACCTAAATCTAGTACTTACGAGAAAAATTTTGTTGATTTAGACTAAATTTCCCACACTTTATCAGTGAATTTTGACAAAATCTAACCGAAATCTCGTATTACTTAGTAATGCAACTATGGTTTTATCCCGAATTTTACTGAAAAATACTACGATGCTCAATAATATAGTTTTGAAAGGGTTGCTTGTCAGCTGTTTTGCATTTGAATGGTAATTTCTTTATGTAGTTTGACACTTGAAAATGAAAATTCTAATCAACTGTTTTTGGCATTGACACGAAATCTTGAAAAATTTAACGAATAACCCAGTGTAAACGGTATAGATTTTGACAGAGATTTAAATTTAAATCTACTAGATTTTGGTCTGGTATAAATGTCATACCACAGTATTTTGCTTTAATAATCTTTTTTCTTTTAAAATTCATTCTATTCAAACAAAACTAAAAAAAGAATAGTGACTTGTAAATCTCGTTGCCTGTTAATATGGTATTTACACCGGACCAAAATCTAATACTTACGAGATTTCGAGCAAACCTTGTTGATTTTGACTAGATTTCTCATATAAAACAAAATCTACCTTGCGGCTAGATTTTGACGAAATCTACCCAAAATATGGTAGTACTCAGTGAGGCAACTGTGTTTTTGCCAAAAAAGTTAGACACTTGAAAATTTAAATGCCAATCATCGGTTTTGGGTATGTATACGAAATCTTGAAAAATGTCACGAATAACCCGGTCTAAACGGTATAGATTTTGATAGAGATTTCAATTTAAATCTACTAGATTTCGTGCTGGTGTGAATGTACTATAACGCCATTATTTTAAAATCATGGTTTTGTTCATATCTAGTGTTAATGCGGTGAGGCAACTCAGCCTAAGTCAGATGCTAACGATTACTAAGGACCCACCCCATGATGAGAATATAACATTGAATAATAGGTTGACCCAATGGTTGACTGATCCGTTACCTACTGACGTGCTTAAAGGATTAGAAGAGAGACCGCAGTAGTTGTGGTTTGCTCGAAATTTATTTTTTTATTATTTAGTTGAACTGTTTTATGCTTAAGTCAACTAACTAAAGGGAAATCCCTTTACCACCAACATACACAACACACTCTGAGGCATTGTGTTCCGTCGTATTATAGAACTATTTTTGGCAGCAATGTTATATTACTAAGTTCTGGAACCAGGTTTTCTCTGAATTTTTAATTTTTAAATTTATATAAGTGAAGCGTTTACGTCCCGAACCATACCATTGTATATTTGCATTCGATCTTAATGTATTTTGGATATCTTTTCGAGCACTTTTCTTTCACCGATACCATTTTATAACTAATAACTTCTTAACGATAGCGTATGCACATACTTCAACAAATATATTCTACCTAAAGTTTCTTTTGAAAAGAGATTTATTTCTTCGTGGACAGACAAATCTTAGTTTCCCCACTTTCTGTTTGAGCGTTAATTAGCATTTCAAAGCGCAGTTATAGAGAATAATTTTACAAATATTTAAAAGCAAAGTGCTCGACAAGCTATCATAAAGAATTAGCCACCCTTATGGCAAATGATGACACCGACCATCCGACAGGGTGGAAAATAAATAAGCGAAAATAGTATATCAACATTCAAAGTTCGAAGTTTGTTTCTTAGTTTTCTGAAAGAATGTTATTATTTGTTTAAAAATTATTACAAATTAATGTTGTGTTCTGGTTATATCACTAATAAGTATACACTGCATATAAAAAGAATATGTAAAAAATCAAACAAATCAAACATTCTAGTATACAAATGTATGCTGATGATGTTCCGAGTATGTGGGTACCGAGTACCGGTAGTTACTCGATACTTTTGGAGTTGCATTTTAAGCAAGTTGAGTGGCTAAAATAGTGCATAAAAATACATCTCTGTAAAAAGACAACTAGGTGTCAGATTCTTTAATCAAATCAAAACTAAATATTTTTTTGACAACAATTAAATTATTTCTTAAGTTGTTGTTAACGTTATATTAAAAGTTAGCTTTACATTTATTATTTTATTTAAAAATAAAAGCCATACAAAACCAATAATAGTTGAAGATCTATTTTTAATTTTTGAAGAAACTACTTCAATTCGCAGATAAAGACTATGAGTGAAAAATTAAAAAAATCCGTTAAAATTATCGAGTAGTATTAGTACCCAAATGAAAAGTATTAAATATTATTGAGTAATGAAAAGTAGCAGAATTTGCCAGCACTACATCGTAGGTCTTTCATGTCTGTAATTGCAAAGACACGTTGAAACTGAAAACAACTTTTAATAACGTTATACGTTATATTTATGGTCTAAATAAATGTGATCACGCTTAAAGTTCAGTAGATCATTGAGAGAAAATGGCATTATCCAATTTCAACATAATAATACGGCATCTGAAATACAGTAAGGTTGTTCACGATAGGCTGGTTATCAGCTTATTTGGTTATAAAATTAAAAATAACCTCTGGGCATAGTGAACAGCCTTTAATGTTTGTTATCTACTTATTTTTTTCGAACACCTTTTTGATTTCTTCCTCTGTCCATTTCTTCACTTCATTTTCCCGTTTTCGTTTCCGATTTTCATTAGACACTGAAAAAGGAATATAAATGAAATATTAATTTATATTTTTGTTTCGAACAAACTATTTTTACTTACTTGCGTTCATTCTTATTTTTTTATAAACAAAAAAAAAACAGATGTAAATATCAGTGCTACCAACATTAAATATAAAATTTGAGAAGCCATTTGCTAAAAATTTGTTATTTTTTGTGGTGCCAGTAAGTAAAATTTCTATTATTTTCCAACACTACAAATAAGCATATAACCACATAATCTGTAAACAAGGGTATAGGTTGCGCAAAGTTGGTTATTTTACTTAAATGTATTTTGTTGTTGTTGATATAAACATTTAATCACATAACCTGATAACCAGCCTATCGTGAACAACCTTAGTTTTTTATATTGACAATACGTCTCTGGAACCTAATCACCACTAATTTTCAAAATTCTAGCAACGCAATTAAATTTAAAAATCTACTATGTTTAATCGTATTATTAACTGCCTGTTTTCATTTTCTAAAAACAGGCTTTAAATGTTTATATATATATTTCTTAATACATTCAAAAACATACAGTTTTGTTAAATTCTAATTGTAATTTTGTATATATTTTTTTTTATTTATTTCTTTTATATTTGAATCTTTGTACTCATTTACATAGTATCATACTATATAACTTGTCTATAAATATTACTATAAATTATAAGATGGTATGTCTTGTTGTATTAGAAACTCATGTTAACAATAAATACAAATACAAAATAATAATAAAAATAAAAAAAGCAGTTTTTAAGTTTTTGGTGTTTACAATAGAATATTTTACTCGAACTTTGAATGCCTCAAATCGGACGATTTCCAAAGCACTAATTTAAATGCTTTTATTTTTGAAAATTACGCGACACTCCATCTCGTGAATTACAGAGCAGGATATAAGTTTTTCATTTTTATTTTGAACGAATTCGACTATAACAAAAAATCTAAAATCCAGTAACCAGATAAGAATAAATTTTTTCTATACTCAAAAATCATTTTTGTTTGCTTAAAAATTTTAATTTTTTACCAGCGCTGGAAGTATATTAAAATTGTATCTTTCAGAATCAATTAATATTTTTTAGCTATTTAATAAATTTTGAAGGATTAAAAAATTTAGGAAACTCTTTGAGCAAAAAATTTAAATTGTTTCAAAATTCCAAGTTTAAGAATATACAGAATAATTTTGTACGGAAATTTATATGAACTAGGCTTTTTAAAACTATTAAAATAATATGGAAAACAGTTGACCTGAAAGGACCTTCCCAATAAGCTTTACCCTTAAGGCGCTAAAAAATTTACACATTTTGTGTAACTCCAGGTATTAGAACCAAAAATATTTTTCTTGAACCATTTAACTGATTGACATCAAAATTACGATTATCGGCCCAGTTTTTCAAGTCTAAAAAATCGATTGGACCCTGACTTATAGAGTTACTAACAATACGAGCCAACTCCTAAAATTTTTTTTACGGGATGATTGCATTTATATGAGGTTTGCCTGTAAAATAATACAATGCACTGTAAAAGTAGTTAACCAGCCACATGCGCATGTAAGTACATATTTATCATTTAATGTATGAACGAATAATGATATTCATGAGTTGACAGAACAAACATTTAGATGGATTTTACAACAAAGTAAGGTGTAATTATGCGACAATTGAATGGGATTCCGAACAGCTAAAGAAAACGAGGAAAAGGGAGCCAACATAAGGACATATTACTACAAAAGCTTAAAGAAAAGTGAAATATACATAAAAAAAAACAAAATGTTGAATTGCGTGCAATGAACCCATTGACTTAATGACTACACCGACAATATTAAATGGAAAATAAAAACAACAATATCATCAAAATTCGTCACTTCAGTCATATTTGGTGACCATTAAACTACCCTTCCAAAACAATGTTGAATGATAAAAAGCGTATGAATAAACAACGTCAGAAAAATGTTTGGTTAAAACTAATTCCTAAAATAAAAAGTAAAAAAGTTAATTACTCTCATCTGAAAACATTAGTTAAAATAATTACACCCAATAATAAAAAACATGAAAGCAAAAAAAGGGTTCACAATTTAAGGACGAAAATTAGTATAAACAATCAGTTTAGTTTTTACAAAAATAAAAACACTTCTTTCAAAACGTCGGTATACTAAATTAAAAGGACCTGCTTTAAAAATAAACATTGACACATACTCAGCCATAACTGCAGGATTTTTCACATTATGTTCATTTCATGCTATTTTTTTATTATTACTTTATAAAGGTGAGGCTTAACTATACTTATTTTATGCTTGCTTGCTTGCTTGTTTGCTTGTCTGTTTTTTTTTATTCAATTTTAAAACGAATTTGTTGTTACTTCGCACCTTTTTCCGGTTTCCGTTTTGACGTTGTGCTTTTATTTATTTTTGTTTTTAATAGAACAGAAGAAAAGCAATTCTGTTCCACTTTACTGTTACAAAATATAGTGTGCATGTTCTAGAGTAAGTGTGTGTATATGTTATCCTCCCACGACAAGGGTAATAATGTAAACCTTATCAAAATTCAATATTTAAATTTAAAAAAATATATATTTTTCCATTTTTATATATTTTTTTCTCTTGCTTCTGTTTTTGTATGATGATTTCCTTTCAGAATTTATAATACATATAAGTTTATATATATTGTGAAGACAATGATATAATTTATTTGCAATTGGAAATTTCGACTTCTTAAATCGAGGTCGAACCTTAAATCGCAACTCTTTAAACTAATTTTCAATCACTCGCTTGTCTGAAATTAATTTGTTGCTTATAATTATTATTATTTTGTTTGTTTTTATGCAAAAACAAAAACTGTGCGTTTGAATTAATTTGTAAAACTTTTAGAAGAAGTTTTAACTTAAAAATAATATACATTTGGAATAAATAAATACAGTCCGCTAACTTAATTGGAATTCTTCAAAGTTCATTAAAGGATAGTTTTTAAACGCAAGTGTGCTCAGTGATACTTTTACGAACAGGATTCTTATAATACTGCCTTAACTTTTGAAACTTTAAAAGTCTGTACACATCGTAGACTTATTCGGGCACTCTCCGATATTGAACGAAAAAAAATTGGAGCTATACTGAAAATAATCAGCTAAGAAATCGTTTTGTCTGGGTAATTATTAAATTTGTTGTTTCAGAAATGTTTAGATAGATTATTGAAGCATTTCCTGCCTAAATTTTTTTTAACTTCATTGCTCATACATTTATATAAAAGTTAGTTACTTAAAATACATATCGTTGTCGAAAATCCAAAACTACGTAACATCCCTTTCCCTAATTTTACAGGAGACGCAAAAAACGTTATAGAATAAAAATATATTATATCAATTGATGGAATATGGAATTAAAACAGAACAACTAAACTAATTCCAGAGAAAAAACTTTATATATTTTTTAAATATTTTTTAAGTTATATTTGTTACGTTTCTTTTGTATTTGTGTTTTTTCCAAAACAAAAGAACGTATCAACATAAATATTTTTTCAAAAGTTAAAAATATGAAATAATTTTGTAATTCCTTTTATTAACGCTTTAAGTTTAATGAACGATTAACTGCATTTATGTTGTTTTTTTAATTATTATCATTTGATAAGAGGAATGAAGTTTCTCTAAAATAAATACTAGCAATAAGAGTAATAATTTTATAATTTAAATAATACAAAAGATAAATATGTATGAAATTCAAGTTCATAAAAAAGCAAAACAATTTAATGTTCAAATGGAATATTACGAGTATCATAAAAATAATGACAGTCCGAAGGAAGCAATAATTTAAAGTCCTGTAAATGCTGTCATTTCTTTTTAGAAATTTTTATTCTTTCAGGTTAGGATGGGTGAGTTCGGATTTTTTGTCTGCTCATTGTAGAAGAACCTTATAATCTTCTTTAATATCAGTTTTAAAATAAATGTTTCCCGATATTTTATAACCTAAAGCACGGATCATATTGAAACCATGTGTAAGCCTTTCCAAAATATGTAATCATATCACGGTAACGCTCGGCATTCACCGTAACGTTCCTGCCTTCGTCGTCTTTGAAAAAGTACAGCCCATAATCATCACCAACCAGTGTATTTTTCGGGATGCATTGACAGTTCTTACAATGCTTCTTGCTGCGTATCCATTTAACCAGAAATGAGTTTCGTCACTGAAAGCAATTTTCCGATAAAAAAGTGTATCTTCATCCAACTTTTCCAGCGCCAATTGACCAAAATTTAGCTGTTGTGGTAGGTCGTGTGGCTTAATTTCTTGCATTTCATTGCAGCTGCATTTAGGGGAGTATCATAGGCCCAATTGCTGCAAACGGCGAAGATCGATAATTCAACAACACTGGCGGGTACAGCTGCGATATATGCGTGTTGGTGGTTTAATGTGTGAAATTCAGTCACAAGATTCCGAATAGCTCCCTCAAAAGATCGCTCATACTGACCATATAATGGAAAAAGTTCACGATGCACTTTCTTAACCGAGCATGAATTTTGATATACAGGTCAACTGTGCATTACGCAACATCGAACACTTGTTAAAATTGTCTTCGGAACCATGATGAAATTGCCTGGCGATTTGAAATTTAGCATTAAGCCAGTACCAGTAAGTCGAATTAAAATGGTCAGTAATAAAATGAAAGCAATTGGTTCTACTTTCAACCCGCAACGAAAAAAAAGAATTATCCATCAAGCTACAGAAGCTCAAGATCCAAAATGAAGGTTGTCTATCTGAAGGGACTAGACAGCCTGTTCGGGATACACATATATAAGTTGGGTAAGGAAAAAGCTTCAGTTGATTCGTAACTTAAAGCTGCCTCTCATCTAGGATGGTTATACGAATTCATTAAAAAAAATAGAAAAATATACAGTGAAGGTGCATGGCTGTAAAGTGTGGATTGATTTAAATTCATACGCAAGTTTTCTGTAAAGCAAATATACATATACATACATTTGATATATTGCGTAGAATATAATAATAAAATTATAAATACTTCTGGATAGTGTTTAGCTGCCTAGACTTTAAAGATTTAGTTTTGTTTTTTTTACGTTAAAAATTATTCGTTGTGCTGCCCTGGGGAAGGTATGACGTGATATAAAGTTATTAAATGAACGCAAAAATGACCATCAACGGAAGAACATCATGCAGATGAGCCAATATGATAAACACATGCTTCGTGTGGTTGCTCATACATACAATAACAATAACTACAACACCGCATACATATTTCTACTTCCTTTTCTGCCTTTTTTATTTATTTTTTTAATTTTGCCTATATTTATGCAACATTTTTATTTAGCACGCCACGATGAAACAGGATATCTGGGCTAAAGCCAAACGGAAGTCAATTGAACTTTTTCACGTTTACATGTTTGAAATTTTAGTGTTTTTTTCATTTTATTTTCCATCACGTGTATCTGTGTTTTTTTCTTTTTTTGTGGGCGGATTTCTCTTGGGGTATGGCGTGCTCAAAAACAAAAACATTGCATTTCACATAATGATTTTTGACTTTTTTTATTGTTGTTGTAGTCATTTTTTCCACATGTTCTATAGTTAGGTTACTTGCGTGCAAGGATGACCTTAGGATGACTTGAAGTGATAAATTTTTATAAAATTGCTTACGTGCTAAGCATTTTACAGTTTGTTTTGTATTATTTTTATTTTTGTATTAGTTTTCTGTGTTTTATTATATTCTTTTCTTTCGTAATGTACAGGATTTGGGCAAAAGTTTGAAAATGCTATGAATGAAATACTAAATATCCACATTAGGGTGGGCCCATTTTAAAAAAAGTGGTTTTAAGAAGAATTCAACTTTTCAATTTACATATTTAAACTGAAGCACATGGCTACTGTTGATGCAGCAAACACATAAAAATATAAAATAATATACAAAAATAGGTAAAAAAAACAAAAATAAAATCTAACAAACAGTCGATTAAAAAAAAGCGAAAAATGCAACTGCAGTTTGTGCAGCAATTTCTTTTATATGTTATTCTTAATATTGTTGTTATTCTGGTTCACAATATCTCACGAATTCGAAAACTTACAAATTCGAACCGTCCAGAAATTAGAGCCATTTTAATGTGATGGACGCTCTGCATTTACCTGTGGTTCTAATATCTGGAAGTGTTTTTTTATTTTTTATTTCCACTAGAAAATTTTTTTCTGTGAAAATTCAAATTAAACGCTCTCAAATTAGAGCAGGGGAATCAAATACAAATTATTTTTTTCGCTCACAAACGGGGAATCACCCGAGTTATTCGTGGTGTGTACAATTCATATGCGTGTGTAATTTAATATACTTGTACAAATTTTGGTCAAAGTGAAGTGTTAATATGTGGGAATTCATCAATAATGTTATAAAATGGTGCACAACAAGTTTTCCTATAAATTTAATTAATTAATGTTTAATTAATTAAATGTTAATAAATAAATCTTACATATCTAGTTTAATTACAATTTTATCATTTTCTGTAAAAAAATGTCCAGCAATTCCAACTGTCCGGTGCACAAAGTGGTTCTTATTTGTAAGATTCTACTGTACTTACCTGCTAACACGAATTTTACACAAACATTGCAGTGAATCACTACTTAGAAAATATTTTGGAATTTACACAAACTAGAAATTCACTTTAGACCTACAATTTCTAAAGCAAGCTTGCTTAGATGAGTTTCTCGTCCCCGAATTTATTTTTTTTTGCCCATATAAATCGGCCCACCCTAATTACACATGTTTCAATAACCATGCATAACTATTTCTTTGTGCTTGATTAAATAATATTTATCTTCCGATTATATAAGAAATATAATATCGATCTGAAATTCTTTGTATTTAAAAAAATATATATAACAAAAACCCCTTTGAAATTTTAAAGGAGTCTTACTCAAATCATAACACTTTTTTAATATTTTTGATTAGAGAATTAACCTTCATTCATACGTTTAATTAAACATCATCGTTTCAATATAATATCAGCATGTATTTGAATAATCTCAATGGTATGTAATCATCTGTAAATACTTGTTTTAATTACTTTACCACCCATCTGGAAGCGTAACTATAGACATAAAGAGCGATTCACTACTGTGCAAATAATGACAATAAAATATTTATTCAACCCTTTGTAAAGAATGTCACATTCATTTCAGGATAATAAAAAGCAATTTGGTGATGAAAATTACCGTTGACTTGTGTAATAAATGTCATTCCCGTTTTATTTTCAAGCAACACGAAAATTAATTTCTTAAACACTTTTTGTTCACTTTATTATGGAACAAATACAAAAAAAAGTATTTTCACAATTTGGCGAACTGCAATTCATTGCCAGCATCACTCCCACACATAACTTTTATTCCCTCTTTCTCTCTCACACTCACTAAATGTGAAACACAGGCATGGAAAAGTAAGGAATTTAAAATGGTACTCACTCAATTGAACTTAAAAATTATTTTCTTGACATTAATATTACAACTTTTTGTCAGTATGATATGATTCAACTTGGGCAGATTTTTTTAAATTAAAAAACAATAAAAGCATCTGTGCTTTAATTTCCAATAATATTAACGCTTGTATTGATTGTTGCGAATAAAATTCCTCTGAATCCCAAATTTTTTATGAGATATTGAAATTTATTTCGAAGCTAACAGTTCTTGTGGTCTCAATCGATAACCGATTTAAGAAATAATTTTCTAAAACATAAATATATTTCAAGGTTCAGTATTTGCTAAAATAGTCAAATGAGAGGTCATAATTCACACTCGTTTTTATACTTTTTTACGATTGCGATCAAAATTTATTATAGGTCTAAAGCGCATATCCATGAGTGAACATATCGGTATTTTGAATTATTTACATACATACAATCCCTATTTCTCTAACAGTATTTCTTAAAAAATATTAACAAAGTAATTTTGATTAAATTCGTAATGAAGTCCCATCATCTTTGCAATAAGATGCAGATTTTTCATAATTTTTTGTCTTCTCGATGCCAATTTTATTACAAAAAATAAAATTTTCTTGAACTGCCGATAGTATAAATTTGGATAACTTTAAAAACACAGGCTGTACGATTTTATCATACACAAAATTCTGTGTACATATATAAAGTAAACTTAAAAAGTTTTGTTTGTTGAGGGTTCAGCTAGTCTCCTCTACACATGCATTTCATTGATGCTTATACCAAATCAGTAGACCTTAAAGCATATCTTTTAAAAGTTTCAAGTCTCTTTCATATCTTATACCACAACTATCAAAAATCAAACGATTATTACAAAAAATACAAAAGTATAAGCATACGAGTAGTAGTCCTTGAAACTTATTCAAAAAACACAACAAGGAATTTATATTCGATATAAATCTATTTTATTTTCTTTACAATCTTTATATATGTAATTCGACACTCTTTGAGTGACAGTAAAAATATTCAATACCGGTTTATTTAGCCTACTGGAAAGGAAAGTTAATGGAATGTAACGCTAATGTAAAGTAAACGTAAGATGTTGGCGCAATTATGCAACGTAAAACCATTGCATATGTTGAACAATTTCTATCCAAATTTGCCTTTTCTTATTGGAAATCTTAAAGCCCGGACAACTTTTATTGCACAAGGAGTTGTTGACTTCTACTACACCATTTTTTAATGTAATTCAGAAAATTCCAAATGAAATTGAGAATTTCAAGTTTAAATTCAGAAAGTTCCAAATGAAATTGAGAATTTCAAGTTTAAATTCAGAAAATTCCAAATGAAATTGAGAATTTCAAGTTTAAATTCAGAAAATTCCAAATGAAATTGAGAATTTCAAGTTTAAATTCAGAAAATTCCAAATGAAATTGAGAATTTCAAGTTCAAATTCAGAAAATTCCAAATGAAGTTGGGAAAATTTCAAATGAAATTGAGAAAGTTCTATATAATATTAAGAAATTGATTTGTTTTAAACAAATAGGTAATATGTACATAGAAAGAACACAGCTTTAATCAATTATGATATTACTTAAGGCAAAAAATAATTGAAACAAATTACATAAACTTCAATTATTTTCTGGTCAAGTAAGCTTTTTAAATAATGTTACGGGAAAGCAATAACATAATGTTTAATTACTTGAGCGAGGAAAATGGAATTAAAAGATAATTGTGGAATATGTTTATGCAACATGACACGTGGGGTAATAAAGCGACTTATACCGTGTCGCCACTTATTTCATGAAAAATGTATATATATAAAATGTGTATATATGAATGGGTCAGAGGGCTTTTTGAGAAATGGGAGGATTTGGGGAATCAGTTATCTGAACTCGTCTTGGTATGCGATAATGCTCCCTGCCACAGTCGCTTACATCAAATTTTTGAAAATACACCAGCAATCCTTTTGCGATTGAGTCCCTACTCACCAATGCTTAACCCTATTGAAATTATTTGGTCCGAAATTAAAAGTAGTGTAAAATCCAAAATGAATATACCAAATGTAAGTCCGCCAAATGTAGGTGAGCAGAGGCTGACATATCTTGAAGAAATAATAAACACTTCCAAGTCCTGCATAACTACCGGAGATTGCAGTAGAGCTATACAGCACACAACTACATTCTATCAAACTGCTCTGCAATTAGATGATATGCCTGTTGGGCAGTAAAATGATGCAAACATGTACATATTTATAATTATTTTATATCTGCATTATTTTAATGTTACATATGTATGTATGTATTAGTAAATTTGTTAAATACAATTTCAATATATTTTTTATTTCATTTAGAATTTGAAATTCTTAATTTCATTTGGAATTTTCTGAATTTGAACTTGAAATTCTAAATTTCATTTGGAATTTTCTGAATTTAAACTTGAAATTCTCAATTTCATTTGGAATTTTCTGAATTTAAAGTTGAAATTCTCAATTTCATTTGGAATTTTCTGAATTTGAACATGAAATTCTCAATTTCATTTGGAATTTTCTGAATTTGAACTTGAAATTCTAAATTTCACTTGGAATTTTCTCAATATCATCGGTAATGTTCTGAATTACATTGAAAAATGGTGTAGTAAAATAAGCTGCTCGTCATTCAGTTTTAGCATCGATTTTTTATATTGTGAAGAATTTTTTCATTGGTGCTTATACCGATGATTTGGCATGTATGCATGTACATATAGGACTAGCTCAGCCCTCAACAAACTAAACTTTTTGAAATTAAATTGAGAGAATATCTCGAATAATAAATTTACTTAATGTCTTTTTTTCGAAAACCAGATATTTTTTATGAAAGGGCGGCTTTTGAATTGTTTGAGAACAAAGTGTTTTTGTCTCGAGTTATATGATATAAGACGAATATGTTTGCTTTTATTTATGTATTTGTTATTTTTAGATTTTATGCGGTTATATATAATAATCAAGCAATAGACTTGTTATCATTTCATGTTGAATGTAAATGTCAATGAAGGCCTGATTCACTGACTTTAAAAAATCGCTTCGAAGTGGCGTTTTAGGTGCCAGACTATTATTACAAAAATTATGCACAAAAATCTATTTGTTTTTTTCTGTATCCACATGCAATCTATTATTATAAAAAATACTTTGCTGTCGCTGTTTTAAAAATAAAAAAGTGAATATAAAATGTTAACGAATACAGAAAAAGTTAAAATATTATCACCATAGGTGCTGGTTAACAATAACTACTACTCTAATTGCATGAAAACTATAATTTTATGAAAATTTTCATAAAATTTGCCAAATCGCACGACTTGCAAAAAAATCTGTCACACAGTCCACACTACCATACTATTTTAGCACACATGCCATATTTGGCAGATCATACGATTATGTAGGGTAGTGCATCACGGTCAGTGTTGCCGTTTTGGTACTTTTGGACCAAAATTGGTCCTTTTTTTTAGACATTTAGAATTTTGGTAACTTTGTAAGCTAATTTACGTTTTGGTAACTTTTGGCTACTTTTTCCAAATATTTAAAAAATTCCTTAATGTTTCATTGTTTTGAGCATATTTTATTGTGATTTTATTCACAACTTCGTATACAGTTTTATTCCTAAGATTTCTCATTATGAATATGCAAACTTCGCGCATATTTCATTGTTGTTGGCAACATTTTGTATTTAATTTATTATCTTTGCCACATAGCTCTGCAGCAGCTGAGCGCAAATTTTCATCCTTATCGCTTATAAAAACTAAATTACGAAATAAATTGGAATTTTCGACTCTCAATCACTTAATGCTAGCCAAGGAGTTAATGAATCGAAAAATAGAAGGAACTTATGTTTGGTCTGCCAAAAATGAACTTTAATTAGTGCAATGTGCTTGACTTAAGACTGTGTCTGAAATTCAGACTTCTATAAATATATATATTTATTAAAAATAAGTAAGTCATTTAATTTGTTATGAACAAAAAACCATTACTCAGTATTTTCAAAATGAAGTACCTTATGCCAACATAACATGTTGCGATAAACAATAAATATAAATAAAATTATTTATAAATTATAATACGTTATGTTTAAAAAAATAAATTTACGTACACAGTAAAAAGTTTTGGTTTGATTTTAATGCCGAGCCGGTGTGTATATATAACAAATCCAAAAAAGAATTAAATTTATTCCAAAATAGTATATGTGTAATCTTAAATGGAGTTAAAACAATAAACTTTTTCGGAATTAATTGTAAATTTAATTCCAAAGTAGTTTAGAATGAAAACTGCTAGGTTATAAAAGTTCTAAAAGTAAACCAAAACTTTTTACTGTGTAGTCATTTTACATAAATTTTCAAAAAGTGTTATCAAAATGTAATTTATTTTAAAAAAAAAAGTACTTTGAAAATTAAAATAATTAATATGTACGAATTGTTTGTTTACAATAAAAATTATTTAAAAACTTTTACAGTTGTAATTTTTTTACAAAAATATAGCAAGACAAATTTTGGTACCTTTTTGGTAACATTTTTGTAACTTTTTGGTCCCAAAAAATGTAAGCTGTGGCAACACTGATCACGGTCTTTAGTAAATTCATCAGCGAACTTATGTTAATACGCCATCTCTCTAATTATCAAACAACATTCATATGTACATGAAAAGTTATTGTGAATTTTTTGTATACATATGATGTTAGACAATTAGAAAACATTGAGAATTTTATCCGCATGTCACTGATATAAAAAAATTTATATTAATACATATCCTCTCTTTCGATTTGAAGTTATGTGTAATTTTAATGTAAAATAAAATGTTGAATATGTAAATTTAAGTTATGTTATGAACTTAATTTTTAAAATAACGTAAAATACTAAGAACCGGTTATTCAAACCGGGTTTTAATAAATTAAGCGGAGAGCTCCACACTAGTTTAAGTAGGGTCCCCAATAATTATTTACAGAAGTATATTTCCAGTAGCACAACATATCGTGCCAGAATTTCAAATATATATTACAGTTCATACGATACAGCTCTATTTCATAAATTACTTTTCTTTTATTTGAAATTTATTTTTAATATTTGTTATTAATACACATCTTGTATAATTTTGCAATGTATGTTACTGTTCGCGAAATATATATCAACATCATGGCTAACACCTCTTGCTAATATAAATTTAAATTTTATATGTATTGAATTCTATATTTCATATGTAGTTCTTATAAAGACAATTTTTAAGTGCCTGTTACGGTTCATAAGATCAACTCTATATGAAAAACAACACTTATTGTACATGCACTCTTTAAAATTTAAACGTACTTCAATTTTTAGAATTTTTTGCTATGTGACCAATAGCAGTAATTCACACTTGTAGCAAACATACATATATCTTAGTAAAAACTTGGCAATGACATATATGTATTAAGATCAACATAATTTTCCACACAAACTACATACCATTTGCATTAATTTACAGTAGTTATATAACTACTTACTAGTGATTAAAGAAGTAAATTATTCTTCGCGTGTATCGAAAGTATGTATTTTTTTATTTGTGTATGTTCGTTAAAACACATTTTTAGCGCCTAATAAAATAAGTACTTGACATCAATGATAATAATTAATTTAAAAGCATGACTTCAATACTGACATCACACATTAAACCTTTATTGCGTTTTGTGTGTTGCATGATATCTCTATATTCATATTTTGAATTCGTTATTTGTAATCCGAGGTGGTAATTACTTGCTGTCAATGACATCGCCGGGATCCGGAATATCTACGTCAGCTGTGCTTTAGATTGAGCAGTTAAACATAACATGTTCAGCGTTCTCCTCTATCATACTGTAGTATACTTTAATGGACAAACAAATATTTCAATTAATTAATTTATGGGCCCATTTTGAAGTTTTAAGAAGTGTTTAATATAAGAGATCAATAATATAAATATGGTAAATATTAATTATAGGAAAAAGTGAGATTAAAAATTTAAAACTAAAAACATTTTTATTTTCATTTTATTAATTTTGTTGTGTTTTTTGCATGTTTTTTAATTCTCTTTAAGAGTATTTTGAAACGATATAAAGTATTTCTGAAGATATATTTAATTTTTTCATAAAGGTGAATTTTCAATAATTCTTAAGATATACAACTTTAATTTGAAATACAAAGTTTTCCCAAAAATATGATTGAAAAAACGCTTGGTTTGGTTTCACATCCTTAAGCGAAACAAGAAAACTCAATTAAAATTCAATTTTAGCACGCCCATCTGAAGTTTTTCCCTAAAAACTCAGGCTAATTCAGTGATGAACATTTCCTTTCGAAGCAAATAACCAAGTCAGGATGCTAGCTAGTTGCTGTTGATCGCTTAAAAAAGAAATTGATGGTCAAGGAAAAATATATAGTATTTGAGACAAAGTGTTAAAAAAAAATTTTCTATTGTTTTTTATAATGTCTCTTCAAAAAATTGGTTGATTCAAAAAGCCTAACAAACGGGAAAGTCAGAATAAATAGAGGAAGCAGCTTCATTCATATCTGAAAATATGTTCTTAATTTTGATTTTTGTTAGCTGCGTATTCTGTCTTCATTAAATGTTAGTTTAAATAGCAACGATTTTTAAATTGAGTCGATGACTCGGTGCAGAATATATGTTTTGAAGGCACCGAAAACGTGCACATGTTCCCCAAATATGTCTAACTATATTGCTTTTTCATAATCATGAAGAAAACATTTAAACAAATTCATTCTATTATTTATTCTGATTGTATTCGAACCTAAAGCAAACCAAACACTTATATATGAAACCGGTTAGTTAGAGTATTCAACTCTAATAAATAGTTAACCTACCCTTCCATTTTTACATGCAGTATATGTACAGAAAAAATCGTTTTGATTCTAAAATTTTTAGATCCACAGTGCAGACGGTCTAGAAAATTTTAAAACTGCACTTAAATATGAACATTCAAATAGTATTTAGGAGTAAATACTATTTTAGGGAAAATTCACGGGCTATTTTATAAGTTCTTATGTATTATATTTACTTAGTGTGCGATATTTGCAAATAAGCATTTATATTTGGCAAAATACCTAAATAGCCTGACGCCTACGTATGTTCGCTGTCAGTCATCAGGCTAGCGCACCCCCTTTCACTGCCCGTTAATGTTAAATATCATCTGAACCAATTAACCTATAGTCTTAAAATCTTTATACAGTAGACTCTTATCGATTCTCTTTAAAATGAAACAACAATGACTGCTGTAGCATTCTAGATACATATATTAATTAATTTTTTAGAACACCTATATATTAAATATTTACCAAATCAATTATTTGTATTTCGTAATTTTTACTTTTTTTACAAAAGAACGTTCTACGGGACTGACGTGGTTTAATCAACTCCCGTACGTGTATAGAGAATATACTGTGTACATGCATTACATACATATGTATTCTATACAGAACGCGGTATATCCTTAAGTCTGTTTGCGTTTAGACGATCCACGTCTTATTGAAATGATTACCACTTTATAGGCGAGGGTGACAGGGGAAAAGAAAAGATTACTCAGATGCCTTTTAAGCCTAGAGGAGTTTGCAACTATATGTCGTCAACATGACATGACTTGTGTGAACAACAATGAAAGTTCAAAGAAGAAAAAGTAAGAATCATGTCAATAAGACATTACTAGTCTAAACGCAGACTAACCAAAATGTAAAGAAAAATTACAATAGTACTGAAGTTTCGATCCCTGCTATTGTTGTCATAATTCAATTTAAAATCCGAGATATACAAAAGGTGAATTTGGAAACAACAGAACATCGACAAAATCAAAACTGCAGGGGACAACGATTTGGTGGCTGGTTATGAATGGAATCGTGATTATGTGAGTGAATGTTTTCTTTTAATTTTGTACTTCTTTTTTGTAAACATGTCAGTTTGAATCATAAACTCCCCCATTATTAATTTTCTTTACGGGAATGAAGTCTTTAAAAAAATGTAGAAAATAAATGGAGGACAAAAAATTTATCCGCAATTTTTAGAGACAGTGTAGTGTGTTGTGTTTTATTTGTATTAGAAAAAATAAAGCAATAGAAAAAGTAAATAATAATAATCATTATGGTTTAAATTTGTAAAATTACAAAATAAATACGGGTGATGAAACACTTGGCTTTCTATTTTTGTATATTATTGCGTTGTAATATCCCAACTCACACTTGTTTGTATTATTAAACAAATGGTATGACAATTTTTGTGTATGTGCAACTTTCTTTCATTCAAGTGCTAAAATCTTGATAGACATGTATATATGTATATGTATATATAACATGCATAAAATAAAAAACTTTAAAAAGAACTGCATTCGGATTTGTCGCATCTAATATACCCTTCTCCATGAACGACCGTAAGGCATACAAGGCTATAATGTACTGTTACAAAGACAAAAATCGGTTTCTGGTTTTCTCATGTACAGATTCTGCGGATTTTCATTTATGGCTGTAAGTTTTCTTGAGCCCTTCATAGAATGCTATTCAGATTCAGCCCGACAGACAGATATCGATAATTCGATTTCTCTTTCTATAAAGATCCAGAATATATATACGTTATGGAATCGCAAATGTGTGTTATAGAAATTTTAAACGGAAGGACAAACCATTTACACACTTTTGTGAGGATTGGTATAAAAATGCCTGAGGATATAGTACATAAACTTAATATAAATATGCATATAACGTTTTTGTTCCAGTTCTTAATTTACATTTTACAAATGATATTGTTTCTGTACAAACAAAATTGTATCGATTTTCTAATTAAAAACATAATAAAACATTGAGCTGAAGAAACTATTTTAAAAGATTACAAGCAGATAGTGGTGACAGCTTAGCCATTTCGAGGCTATATTTAGCCTTTTTTTTGTCTTTTAGTTACGAAATTTACGTTTCATCTTCGTGGACTTTTTTTGCATTTTTTTTTATTTTAAATTTAGCCTCTGCTGCACACATAAAATCATTTTGCAACATACTAAAAAATTAATCCAGTGTACAAACGTAAGTACTATTAATCGACTAAAGTTTTTCCATTATTTGATCAAATAATGATAATAGTTGATTTCGATTAACATATTAAACATCGTTGGTCATCGTTAGCTAATATGATTCAAAATTTCCATCGCATTAATAAATTTGTAAGCCATGGACTGTCAGATTACGGTTTATATGTTTTTACAGACAAGGAAATATTCAGAAACATTAGTTATATCGGAAGGAATAATAAACTTCTTAATCAACAATTTAGAAAAGGCAAATAATTCCTTTTCAAAAGATTTACTTGCTTGCCTTAAGGCCAAAGTAGACGAGAGGCTAATTAAAGTAATTAGTACAGTTACGCTTTATCTTAAGTCCGAAAGGTTCCCCAATTGAACCTAAATTGAGTTGCAGTCACAAAGAAGACCAAATATGAAACTTTGAGGTTATGTTTTGGAGCAAATCAGCTTTATTTCACACGATTTTTTCGTGGAAAAGAGACAGCAATATCATGTAAGAATAAGGCAAAATAAACAAAACAAAATTAAAGCATTTTGCAAGTAACTAAATCACAAAGGAGAAATATATAACAAATTATAAAACTTTTTACAATTTTATATATAAAATAATTAATATAAGACAGAGGAATTATTAATTTGTTCTCTTATTGAAATGTATGCAGTGAGAGATGTATCGAACAGCTACTAGGTTTAGTGTAATTAATATTAAAAGCCTAGACGAAATATTTTAATAGTGGATGTGTTTTTACATGTAGGCGTTTGTTCAACAAAAGTGCTTATTGAAAGTTGCTGTAGAAAAATGCAGAAGCAACGAATAATTTGTGACATGAAAAGTTTCAATTTTCCTGTAAATAAAATAATAATTTACCTGTTAATAAAACAAACTTTTTCAGAAATTAGAGTTAAAAATTTCTTTCGTGTAACAGAGTCAGCAAAACAACTTCTATTAAAAAAATAACAATCTGAAAATCATACACTTAACTCATCTAGTTCGCTGACAAAATTTTGGCCTATTTAAGCGGTTGTTCTATTTTGCCACAGATTTGAAAAAGAGATTATATTAGAAGTTATTTTTGGGAAGAAAAAAATTTGGGCTTTTTTTTTAATATGCGGATAGTCTGATTAGCCCAATACTTGTCGTATTATCTATGTCCGGCAAAGTACCACAGCGGAGTATCCTACGCATTGCGATTGCTAGCGCAGGACATTGGCATAGAAGGTGAAACACAGATTCTTCGTCATCTTCAACGTTACAGCTCTTTTAATAGTCGTTGTAGCTAACTCATTTTTCTGGTATGTGTACCGATATTCCAGTGCCCAGTTAGTAGTGCTACTAATAGTCTCATCTGATTTTTCTTGAGCCTGATGCTCAGGTCGCAGTGGGGCCATGTTGACCAAGCCACTTGATAAATACAGCTTGCATTGTGATAGAGGAATGCCAGTGAAGGGACTGACCATGAGTTGTTCAATGCCACCCCCTGTCCAAATTAGTGTTACTCTCGAATGTTTTGCTATCGCATCAAGAGATACCCGGCATTCGACAACCACGAGATATATGCACAGGGAAGATACCATTTGCTGCGATTGGCGCTTTACTGTTGCTAAATATATATGTAGATGCCCTATGAAACCATATAATACCATAGCCATCTTTCCACCCGGGTACTAGCATATATTTCAGCTTATTAGACACTACAACCATCCTGTACCCATGTTCTGTAACTTTGGCGAGAATTTCTCGCGTCGAAAAGTTGTGAAACAGAATATTCCAACGTTTCTCGAAAAGTGAGAAAAAAGTGTGTCTGTAACTCATGCCGAAAACTATCAAAAGACCTTACGTTGTTACGTTAGAAATGCCATTATATACAACTCCAAGCTGAAGTGAAATTTTATACGTTGAAAACGCCAGTCACAAATTGTTGACGGCGACCAAAATCTACTAATACTAAAAAAATTTCAACGACGGCAGTAAAAATAGAATCGCCGGCTGTACAATAATATGTATGGTGCGACTTTTATGTTTGTTGCTTACAAAATATGCTTAGAAATTCGCATATTTTCTAAAATTATAAAGTAATTTAACAATGAATAAATCACTTAAGAACAAGATGCTTACCTTTTCCGCATTGTTATTCATAATATTTTCCATTTTCAATATGTTTTGTGTTTTTAAAATTTTATCTCACCGCGTTTTTGTTTGCGGTTATATTTGACAGTTGAAAGCGGCAGCTTTTCTCGCAAAAAATTTAGACACACTTTTTCTGTGAATTGGCGAGTAATTTGCTTACGTGGCAGCTATTACTCGCCAACAAAAAATTACAGACACAGTTTAGTAGAGAAACAGCTGTTTGTATAATTTTATGGCATTTTTGTTTCATTTCACACATTTCAATCGAAAATTTTCTCGACGCGGGAGTTACAGAACATGTGTGCTGAAGTCTAAATGGAACTATTACATTGATTTTTCCACATAGAAACCTCCGCCGACCCTGACCTTATTATTGGAGCCGTTGACCGTTGAGCGATCCGTCGAGGGCGTAAAGCCCACTGTTTCCTAGCGGGAACAATTGTGTAAAGAAGCGCATCAAAATAAGGTTTTGGTGTGCCGTTTTCAATGTTGTCATGGATATTTTTCTGCCTGACATGTAGCGTTCAATCTTATCACCGAGTTGCCTGACCAGTATATCCACCAGATGCCAGTTCTTCATAGTAAAAAGTGCTTTCGTTGGAGCGGACCTGAGCACTCCTGTTATCAAGGTCGCTGCTAGCCGGAAAATTTTTTCAAGTGTTCTGCGATGAGAGTTTTTCTCTAAATTATCCCACCAAACCAATACACGTTGAATAGTATCAAAAACCCCATTGAGATCCCAGTAGCGATCAACCGCTCTTTTACTCATGTATATTCCCTCAAGTATCTGTTCCGGCATGGGCTGGATAATTAGGTTCCACGACAGTTTGCGTTCTTCGAGACTGTCAGAATTCCCCTGTTAAATTTAGGTGGCAGAAAGCTTTCGACCTTTTACTTCCTAGTGGAAAACACCAACTCAGTTTTTGCTGGATTTCATTCGATTTCTAGGTATAAAATTAAACTCTTGATTTGGATCGAACCCACGTTCTCAGTAATCGCTGGCTTAATAATCAACGAGATAACTACTTCAGCCAACAGCACACTCAGCCAACAGCACCCTCAGCCGGGCTTTGGTAGGGCTTGAGTATTTTCTCGCCCGGGTACCGAGTGGGGTGATCGATTATACGACATTTTCGAATAGTTCGAATATTTAAAATTTTTAAAAACCCGATTACGATTTTTTTTCTGACGGAATAAAGAAGCTATATGATTGCAATAAATGAGCTATATGATTGTATGGACAAAGTGGACAACCAAAATGTCAACCTATATATATGTACATACATGTATAGAAAACTATGTACACAATCAAAATCAGATTTTAATAGTAATCCGCAATACTTAGTATTAAGTAAGTACTTTAAATTAATATCAACAGCTGGTGGGGACTGTTATGTATTACGATTGGAAAGAAACACTTTTGAAGCACAACGCATGCGATATACAAATTTTAATGATTTTCTTTACGAATCGAAATAAATAGCAATTCCTCTGATTTTTTTTGTATTCATACATACAACCAAATTATTTTTTCATTATTGCCATTAAATTAAAATTAAACTTAAAATGCATCCAGCGAAAAAAACAGCTTTACCGAAACTCTCTTTGACTATTTTTCAAGAAACAATTAACGTTACCTTTCTTCCCACTTTATCGACTATCAGAGATTATTTTATATGTGTATTTTTTTAATAATAGTTTTATTGTATTGATTGAATTTAAATTGATCATATTACAAAAAAAAAATATCCTTATATAATAATGCTTCGATATAATTTTTGATTTCTTCTGACTTTTTTTTGGAAATGTTATTGAACTGTAAAAGAATAATATTCTTAATGTTGTTGTGATTAAAATATCCTATCCCTATATTGTAATGAGTCCCCCATATTATATATAGAAAATTTCGTTATCTTCCTCAGAAGTTTTATCATATATGTATCTACCAAGTTCGTGGGATGGACTATTTATACTTGAACAAATAGGTTTAAATGGAAATGTTTCCTTATGGATTTTTGGAACTCTGTATAATTTTGGTGTTGTTGCTACTGTTGTCTTAAGATTTTTCATCTCAATTGATGTTAGTATTCCTAATCTGAAAAGTTTGTCGACAAAATCATTATTTATCTGTTGTAGTTCGTTCGTTACCATTATTTGATATGTGGAGTTATCACTAAGAAAATCATTCATTCTTGAAATATAGTCTGGTTGATTCATGGCAACTGTAGAGATGCCTTTATCCGCATTTAGAACTAATATATTTTGGTTAAGTTTCAAAAATTTTTTAGTCTCTTTAACTTTATTAAAAGTCAATTTATCCCTATCGGTCCATCTCATTTTATTCAAATGGTCATCAATTATAGTAGTAAGTAGAGTCGTCGCTACTTCCTGTTCTTCTTTTCCCCTTTTCCCCTAGTCTGAACAAAGTTCTCCCCATCTGCTATCATCTTTAGTACTGCAAATTGTTTTTTTGGTGGGTAATGCGTGTTTATATCCTAATGAAAGAATCCATTCTGTATCAACTGGAATGTCAACATCTGATTTGATAACAAAATATTTTTTGTGAAATTTAATACCTAACATTTTTTTCTGTATCTCAATTAATTTTCTGAATTTGTTTCCATGTCTATCTTTAATTTTAGAATTCAATATCAAAGCTAATTCCATCTTCATGTCTTAAAAAATTTTTAATCTCATCAATTGTAAAATATCTCCGTAAATTGTATTCTATTTGTCTTAAATCTTTGTCATTTTGTTTTAGTGTATGATGTTTTTGTTGCATTTCTCGTATACTCCTTGAAATGGATTGTCGGAAACTTTTTGGTCCATTGATCTCAAAAAGATTAAAGCAATTTTTATAAAATATTTTATAAAATTAAATATTATACCTGAATTTCGACATAAAATAAAAAATGTAATCGTTGCCTTTAATTTTATTATTCTTTTCCTTACAATTTTCTACATATTGAAAATTCTCCTCATCTCATTACTTCTCTTAAGATAACTGTAATTCATAACTGTTGATGATTATTTCTTAATACTTACTTTCGGTTGGCGTACTCTCTAATTTGTAAAAATAAAGTAAATAAAAAGATCGAAAAATTAGAATAATTATATTACTGAGAGAACACTGAAGATGGCACATAGCCGAAACCGGTCTGTTTATCAACCAAATTTGACGTGGGATGACGGAAATTCATTCCAAATTATATCACACTTTTTATGTAGTTTATAATAAATGTGGATGCAAGGATGGTACCATCTACAAATTTATTTCATCCTACAAAAACTTGTCTGCTTCGTGCAAGATAACGGTATAAGTTGTGAAATTGTGCACTTGCAATTTAATTTTATAATGGCGGAATTCAGCGTTTGGTGCAAATTCTCTTGCGAAAGTACAAATGCAAAATATCGTAGGTTTTTCTTGAAATCCAACAACAAAACACACAGAGTTGCCGTTAAATTTTACAAAAAAGCTACGTTACTTTATATTTCCTCTTTCGGAAGACGTGGTAAAATTGAACAAAGAACGCTAATGAGATGGTGTATTGACCTCGAAATCAGTACTGATCCGTTCTGCTAGTCTGATGAATAATAAAAATTGTTATATGTATAGTACTCTCTTGATAAAAATAATGATTTTATCCAAAAAATTTTCTAATAAAAATGAAATAAAAAATTAGAATAAATAAATGGGTAAACTCGAGTTTGAACTTGAGCCAAATTAATCGTTTCAATATTCACATCTACAATATATGTATATTTAAGTTCGACTAATTACTTACAAACATTAGTTTTAGATAATATTTCTGCGAAATTGATCTTCTAGAGATTTCTACTCGAACGCACTGTACGTTTGTGCGATCAGCGACGCTCATAACATACATATATTTTTTTCTGATCCCAAGACATTTTCAAAAGCTATCAAATATTTCCTTGCGATTTTCTTCGGAAAAAATAGCAGAATGTCGCAAATGACTTTTCGCACATATGTTTGATGTACACCCATCTTTAAGTTGTCTTGATTATTTTTCACAACTATTTCCTTTTGTGAGGCCCGTGTATTGGTTTCCTTTCATTCGGTTTATTTTATTTTTATTAATTTGTTCAACTTTGTGGAACAATATTCACTATAAGTGCTCATTTTACTATTTTTGTCGTAAGGAACACATATTCTGTTTCTTGTTTAATTTCTTTTAATTTAAAAAAAAGGGTAACTGAACGTAAGGCAAATGCCAACTTCGTTCAAATTTATTTAATTTTTTAAATTAAAGGTGTAGTTGCGGCTTTTTGGTTTATACATTTGTTAACATTGTGGTTATGACCTTTTGGATTTAATGAATAAAATCGGTATTTTTAAACATACTACATATGTGACTAAAATTTTAAGGAAAGATGTATGGGTAATCACATCATAATCAATCAGAAAGTCTGTTAGCATTTTTTGGCTGATACGGTCTTTTGGATTTTAGGTGACGATATGATTTATATACATGTGTAAATGTTATATATATAAATAAATATTACGATTATGTGGTTTTTAATATCTCTCCCATATCTTCTAGTAAAAGAAAAATAATAATAATTTAGCTAAAAATATTTTCTGTAAAATTTTCATTTCCCTCGAAATCGGTGCGATTTGATTTCTTTTTGTGATTGAAAGTATGCTTAAGCCAATATCGTAAGCAAAATATTATTGCGAAATATAATATAATGTTTTGCTATTATATATTTTTATTTTGCACCATTTTTTTATTTTTGCGGTAATTCTTCATATAATAAAAAATGGTTTTAATCAAGCTTTCGGAACGTGAGAGACTTTTCACTCTCGCTCATCCAAGCTCACGATAGCAAAATTTTACTCATGCACGGCCTTATATTTTTGGATCACGTTCATGCACGGTCACGGGTGTGGAGAAAATTTTTTTCACATTTACACGCTCACAAAATACTTACGAAAAAAACTCCAATAATTAAAATCACGAAAAAATCACACTAAAATTGTAAGCTCTATTTTTTATACTTACTTAAACAGAGCATACATTACTCCAGTATACTGGCACAAACAAGTAACACATACCATGCAAGCGTACTGGTGCAATATTCATTTCTTTAAAATTTTTGTACGGGTGAATTGTAGCAACTAATGCGCAAATGCAAAGCGTACAATCACACAAAATGCCGATACACCACAAAATCACTGGCACCAACACTTGATTGCGCGTGCATGCTGTTCATGTAAGCTAACATGATTGAAACAAGAAGCGGTGCCAATCTCTGCCTCAAAATTAAAAATTGGAAAATTAAATCCAAATTAAAAAATCAAGATTATCCAAACAATTTCGTTGTTGCTGTCAATGGAAAAATAAATTTAAAATTGGTCCCAAGCCCAAAATAAATGAAAATGGACACGGAAAATGAAATGCCGGTATTGCAGAGATTCCCTGTGCCTGAAATCGTTATTATACAAAGCAGCGGCTTCACTTAATAATGATTGCTTGGGCAGGCGCAAGGATATTTTTCACCATGTTATTTCGAACACCGGCTACCTTAACTACAGATTTTTCGTCAGGGAGAAGGATTTTCTTTCTCTATCGCATTTCGAACACCAGCTTCACTAAATATTTTCTCGATGTTATTTTGGAAATATGATGATTCGCTTTCAGAAATCTTTTTCGAAGAAACCATCTTTTTAAAATGTAATCTTTTAAAAATTAAGTTTATCGGAAATTACATTTGTAAAGAACTTTTCCTAAGGGGTTTTTTTCCAAAAAAGATAATTAATATAAAAGTTATATTTTGTTAAAAGGTGCCTTATCCTAGTAGGTACTTTAAAGTTTTAGCTTGAAACAAAAACGGTAAAATTACAAATGGACGAAAATATAAGAAATATTAACCGTTAATTCTAAAATTTAAAAATTGTTCAAAAATTTCATAATTGTTTTTAGATGAAAGTTCTGTGACCATTTTATATAAATAAAGGGCAGTTTTTCATTGGGGCTATCTTTCCTGCTTGAAGAAAAATGGACTCAAATTTTATTTGTTAAAATGGGCAGAAAACTTTCTTGGGCTATTTTTCCTATTTTTGGATTGGCCATTTAAAATTTAATTTTCTTTGAGCTATTTAAAATATATAACTCAAAATACGTACAACCATACTATTTTAAAAATACATTTTTTGAAATATTTTTTTGTTGAATTCTCAACCACAAATGTAAAATTTTGGTGTTTTTTTAAATTTTGGTGTTCTTTATCGTTTAAAATTTTTTGGTAAATTTTCAGTAATTTTTCCTATTTTTAATCAACTTCAGGGCTTGATATTGTAAATCTTGCAACATATATTTTATGATTTAAAATCTAGGAATTCCGGGGTTGTTTCCAAGATTCAGAATCCAGGATTTGTTGTGTTCAGGATTTTTCGAATAAAACAGACAACTTAAGAATTAAAATATTTGCGTTTTGTACATTTAAGACAAAAACACGGAACGTTGAATAAAAGCCAATTCATAGAAAAAATATGGAAAACTTGTTGACCTTGCAGACAATTCCAGTAGCTTTCCGCTAAACTCAACACTAAAGCGGTTAAAAATTAAATCTCGAACAATTTATCTAATTAAGATTAAATTTGTGGTTTTCGACGTAGTTTTTGAAATTCAAAAAAGTAAATGCATTCCGAGATCCGATTTTTTCGAAATTTTCCTTCAACGGATTAAGTGAAGTGAATTTACCGATTGGTTGAATCATTTATAGGTTATGAGAGATTTCCATATACATCCATACATACACACACAAACAAACAACAAACTGTAACGTCTTGAATTGCAGTTCCATTACAAGAAAATTTAACGTAATAGTTTTTTTTTAATTTTCCAGTATTCCACTTTAGTTACCGTTGGTTACTACTTACGCATGCTGCCGCTCCGTTGAAATCCACCTCTGGCTTCTAGCTGTCCACTTATGCATCAAATCGTCCTCAGCTACTCTACGGCTATTTGAGGAAAAATCTAAAAGTTTTTAAATAAACTGTTGTGTTGCGCTAGACAACCATTAGCAGTAAATAAAGTAGTATTCCACGTACTAACAAGTACTTCGCGCTATCAAATTACTAATAGAGGATTAGGAAGTTATAAATTCGGAATATACACAACCAACTTTGGCGAGTAAATCCCAAACGCGTGATAGCGAAATACTAATTGGACTCCTCACACACACACAAATTACTACCAGGTTATGGATATTATTATATTTAGCTCCTACATCCGATTTTTATGCTAGAAAACCCCTTGTTAAAACAGTGCTTGCTCTAACTATTGCAAGGATGCAATACAGTTGGTATTAAAAAGCTACTAGTGGATCTTTCCTTCAAACTCTACTTCTGCAACTTCACTCCGTACTACGGAATCACTCGGAGGAATGTGAGTTTAGGGTTTTGTTAAATTCATTTTTTTCTGGCCAATTTTTATTATTTAACCCATTAAGGCCGGAGCCTTAATCCCATTAATCTACAATGATGAAACTTTTAAAATTTTATTGCTTATACCTAAATATAAAAGAAAGCTATTTTTAGATAGATAACCCCCGTTGCAACGTTGGGCCTTTACGATATAAAAATTTAAAGTATTTTTCAAAATTTAAATTAATATATTTTATTCGACTTTAGAAAAAAGTAAAAAATAAACATTTAATTCAATTAGGATATGTTGCAAAGCACTTTGTGGTCACATTTCTCACATTTGTATACGTTTTTCTTGGGTAACAATTTTATGATCGACTCGATCAGTTCGAATCGCTCTCACAATTTTCAGTCCGCAAAATAGATTCAATAATAAATATTCAGAATTCTAGTTGAAGCATTGGAGCTTGTTTTTCCCCGGTTTTATCAATGCAGTTTCTAGGAGTTTACTAAAGCTAGTGTCCTGTAAAATTTTTTCTCTGTTTGAATACGGTAATTGTTCATTGCGTTGTCAAATAAATCAACGCCACGCCATAGTTCTATTGTATTCGTAAATGGCGTTAGGCATGGAAACTGTAATCAGTTTTTTTATTTTCGCGGCCGTATCGCTCAACTTATTTCAATGGCTCCAAAGCATGGTAGAATAATACAGGTAGTGTCGAAGCTACAACAACACTGCTTTTAGGTTCGAAGCTGTGGGTGTGTGTTAGTAATACATATCTAATCAAATTTTGATAGACCCGAACCCAAAAAAAAGTCCGTTAACGCTTCGACACTACCTGTATTATTCTACAATGCTCTAAAGAAACAAATTTAACAAGAACATTTTTGTGCGGTTTTCTCTTAGTATACCTATTGAAGTAAATAACACACTTTGCGCAGCATAAGAAAAGTAAAGAAATATAAGCGGTATTCACAGTTTAGTGCGTTTTGCGTTGCAACTCCTTGCAAGTGCCAATATTTTGTCATTGATAGTGAGTGAGCGATATTTTTAAACAATACTGCAAAGTTTACTTTGACAGAATCTTTTTTAACTTTCTTTCAAACTTTGTTTTGCTTCTACACACGCAAAGTTTACTTTGAAAAATTTTATGTTCGTTTGTTGGATGAACATGAAAATTCACTGTGCAGTCTTCCAAATAATTTAAAATTAAAGATATTTCATTTGTGGTCCACTTTTTATTTGATTTTTTCTCTTTTTGTTTGTTTTATTGCGGCAGTCAATTCCATTGCTTTTAATTTTTTTTAGTAAATAAATTTTGTTTTTTGCATGGCAGCTTTAAAAGTGAGTGATGACGGCGCAATGCACGTATAATAAAAAGCAGTGTTGCTAAATTGCAATAACGTGGCATATGTAAATTCGAATATTTTGTTGTTGGATTGCAAAGAAAAGTTACGATATTTTGCATATGCACTCATGCAAGACCATTCGCATCAAACACTGAATACCGCTATAGAATTTACTTGTTGCGCAATATGCATTTTGCAAATTGGCCATTAGTTTGTAAGAGGTGAACAAATTATTGAAAGTCATGGTATGCTGATTTGGTTTTTCGACATGTTTTAGCAGCTACATGATGACATTCTCACCTATTCCAAAACCAGAACTTCAGCGGATTGCCTTGCATATGGAATAAATTAAAATAAGTATACATCAGACACACAAAGGTACCAGTATTTGTATTCAAATCTTATCGGTTTTCTTTTGATTAACATCTTACAAGAATGTCTTCCATAATATGCAACTATCTGTTCATCAATAGATAATTTTTGCGTAAAAACTCTAAATTGCATAAACTACGTTTGAAATTTTCCATATGTAAACTATCGTTACTTACACGCGATACTATGACGCCACTCAAAATATGAAAACACTTAAATACCAACAGCTAACAAATATCATACGAGACATACATGTTTTATTATGCTGTTTTAAATAGTAAGTAACTACATATACATATATGTTTGCATTTGATAATTTTATTTAATTTGTATATCGTTAAAGACTTGTGTTGCGTTTTAGCATCACCGACACATCCAATCATATAAATAGTGGCAAATGTCTAAGATAATTGGCTTTTCGGATAGAAACGCTAACGTTGTTATGTTTGAGATAGAATTATTATATATTACTTTATTCTTTTAACAATTTCCAAAAGCACCAAAAAAAACCGGAAAATTTTTAAATTTAAATAAATTAAAAAAAAAAACTTATTTATAATACTAATCCAAAAACAGGTCGATTATATATTAAATTCAATTTTATTTCACAATGCTTTATTACAATATCATGTAATCACAAAATGCTTGCGGGGAGGATTAAGTGAACGCTACGAAAACGCAACGCAGGGCCTTAATGTGTTAAGTGAAATTTTGATTTTTAGTTGACGTAATTTTTTTACAACAGTTTGATTTTTTTATTTAAGAACGGAATGGTAAATCCGTTTATAACCTTTCATCGTTTATTTTAGAGTTGTATTACTTGCAAGCATTTTTTGCAAGGTCTCTTTATTGTCTGAAGAAAAACAAAAATGTTTTTTGCTAAAAAATGGTGTTACAATTCCTTTATTCAGTGGAAAATGTATATTAAAGTATATTTTTTATGTAGCTTATAGATAAAAATATATAAAACTACATTAATTAATCTTAATCTCAATTAGTTCATGGCCTAAAACTAGATTAGTTGCGTTAAGTAAAATTCCTTAAAAAAGCCAAAAATATTTGATATTTTTGCAAGATAAATAAAAAACAATTGTATTATACTAAATAATAATTAGGAGGGAGGAATACTTTATTTAAACAACAACAACAAAATGAATAAAAATCTAAAGGAATACGAACCATATTAATAAAAAAATAATTTGTATTTGAAATGTAGTTTAATACAAATTTTCTTTGAAACAGATTTCAAACCCAAATTATTTGTGTATAAATACGGATGTAATAAAACAATAATACAAATGGAAATTACAGTAATACTTGTAGGGGAGAAAAAAAAGAGGTAAAAAAAATTAAGAATTAACAAAAGTTTCAGAAAATGCTATTAAATAATTAAGTTTATTTGTAAATTAAAGATTATAAAATTTATAAAAGAATGTAAATGATCACAATTTATTCGCATTCACATAAAAGCGAACATGACATTTAATAAAAATCTTCATGTTATAGAATTAAATATTTCATACCCATATCGCCAAATTATTGTAACTGTAATTCTTTCAAGAAAAAATATTTTGAAATTAAAATGTTTCGCACGTGGTAGCTGCCTTATTGCTCTCTTCAAATTTGTGATACCGATAAATTCCTTTAAACATTTTTTTACATGTCAATTACAAAATTTATCATTAATTTTTTTTATCTATTGAAATAAAAATACTGCCTTTTAACTTGGTTTTGCCTGTTCCGGATGTTTTTTTTATATATACAAAAAAATATATTATAATATTATTTTTTCATTGTAGGAATACTTTGTTTTAGAGTAAAAATACGGTAAATCTCATTATACTACTTTTTTAGTTTAAAACAAATAAAGAGTACGTCAATTATTTTAGGCATATTTATTATTTAATAGAAACAACTGAAACTAAGGTTTCAGTTCTATTTAACTGCCTGTACTTTACTGCCTTTACTGGTTAAAATAGCTAAATTAAAGATATGTAACTTTAAAAATATCTAAAATGCAAGGATTGAGATTGAGAATTTATTGTGTAGAAAAATATTTGCGTCACGGCAGTTACGTTAACTTTCGGCTAAGGGGTCGATATATGATATCTACAACTAATAAAAAGTAAAAAAGATTTAAGAATTGATAAAATAATTCGGGAGTATTATAAATAATTTAGAATATGCATCGTCGCTTATTCATGATGCATTGAAGAATAAATTATGTCCAGCACCTTTTTGAAAGAGCTTGATTCAATCACTTTTAATATTAAAATAAGCAGTAATAGAAGAAATCGCAACATTTTTACGTTTTTTCCTTAAGCAGAGCCACCAAATGATTCTTTTTCGCCTTATCCGATTTACTATATTCATCCAAAAACTAAAAAATAAACAAAATAAACACAGTTTTGTTTTTTATTTTAATAAAAAGAATTATATCATACGTGGCATTCTCGAACAAGTGACAATCGCAATTTTTGTGATAGATCATGCGTGATACTCTCTACTCTGGGTTTCAAATACGTAAATACTATTAAAAGTTTTAAAAATGTTGTTTGTCTTCTCCATGAAAAAATTTAGAATGTAAGACTCTATTAAAAATCGTATTAACTACAGGGTAGCGCAAAATTATCGTTATGGGGTAAATGGTTTATTTTTATTAACAAATTTAAAATCGAACAGCACAAATCATTGAATTTTATTTGTATTTTATTTTTCTGCCACATCGGGCATTTCAGTGTCAACATTAAATCGCTGGTTGTCAATTTTCTTCAACGCGGTTCGGTAAGGAGACTTCTTGGTGCCGGAAGACTATGGACGATGCATACCGCCACAAATATTCAATGTGTACGCGAGAATGTAAGAAATCCAAACACTTCAATCAGGAGACATTCTGCACAACTTGTGCAGTGTTCTATCTCAAATTTCTGTACTATTGCGTTTCAAATTTAACAAGTCTTCTTTACACAAATCTTAAACAGAAAACAAACAGAATTATTAAATAAAATAAAATGTAAAACATTTACCCTTTAACGTTAATTTTCACGTACAATCGATACAACATTTTTAATATACACATTTTTTTGTTTTGGTAAAAAATAATTATTAATTAAAAATTAATAATTCATGAAAAAGAAAACCAAACGGGACCAATAATCTAACCGTAAGTTTTTTTAAATAAAGAAACGTCTGAGGGAACAAACATGAATTCCAGAATAGCTATTTCAAATGCCAATGACAAAAAAATTTTTTACTAGAAACTCATATGTCGCGTTTGTCCTAAATTCGAGAATAGCGCACTGTAAAAGTTTAGACAAAAAACTCACCTCTAAACTAAAATCACGTGATATCACATTGCGAGCTTCCTGATTTTGGAACGTTACTGTTACTAAACATGGATAAACAACCACATTTAGGTGTTCGGGTAGTTTTGTTAAATTCTTAATAATATTCGAACATTGTTCAGATGTTAAAAGATCCTGAAAATAAAATAATTTTAGTGAAAAAAAAAGTTCTTATAAATATCTTCCAAAAGAAATTTACCTGATTTTGTTTATTATTAGCACAAAAGAAACCAATTGTTGCAATTAGATCAATTAAAACCGCCTGGGTTTCACTGTTTTTAGCTGCCGACGATTGATTACCGCAATATTTGAGTAAAATTTGCACCACATCCAGAAACTTTAAAGAGATGGCTTCACTAGACATCACCTCCTGTGGGTAAATAAAAGAAATGAAAGAAAAATAAAAATAACGATATTTTCAACTAAACATAAAAAAGGAAACTTGAAAAATATAAAAGAAAAAATAAGTTGAAAGTTATCAAGTTTTGTTTCACTTTAAAAACGGCTTAATTGATCTCTTTGGGTTTGAATATTCTGTGACAAAAATATTTTATTTTCATGACATTTTGATTGGAAACGGTAAATAAATAAGTCGAATTGATAACAGTTACATTCTCGCCGAAAACGAGCATTTATTTCAACTGTCAAACTATACATAAACAAATTATTCAAATAAGTTTTTTTATATAAGTAAGAAAATTAAAAAAACAAGTTGGTATTTGTCTCGGTTAAAATGTTTTCATTGTTGCCACTTGCGGTGATGTCATAGAACTGTTAGCGATATCTACGGCAATCTATTGAATTTCGGACTTCAATAAAATCAAGGAGGAATACTCAAAATCTCGTAATCAACACTGAGAACACGCATTCGTTTTTGTAAACGAATTTGTCGTTTTCAATCGAATTTTTTGTTGCATTTACTGGCAAGGAATTCTGTTATCAAGGGTGGTTTTTCAGTATAGTTATTCAGAGCAAAAAAATGTATTCCTGACATGTGGAAATGCCAAAAATGATCGGTAAGTTTTAGCATTTCACCATGAATAGAATAACAAACGAACAACGCCTGCCAATGAATGGCGTGAGAATTGTATTTCGTAAATTATGTCCATTTTATGGTCGTCATAATCGTCCCACCGAACAGGTTAGTTAAGCTATTGGGACCAAATTTCGCACCAGTTTCACTTTATTGAACTTTAATCCAGCAACCCGTATGCGAAGAGTGCGTACCGAGCAAAATATTGATGATCTGTCGGTCACTGCGAATGAAGATCGCGATATGTCAATTCGTCGCCGCACAATATTTCAGAATCGTTTTTCATTGGCCAAAACCTATATTTTTTTATGTCATAGATTCATAAAATTTTTACACCATCAGAAAGAAAACATATTAAAACTAAGGTACCCAATAAAACTTGGAAAAATATTTGCAGTAGTGGGTGTGGCATGCTGCTAGGTACAAAAAATTTCTGTTAATTAAAAAAAAGTTTGTCTTATTTGATCTGAAATAAATTATGATTCCTGGAAAACTATTAATGATAACGGGCTGCGGTTTTTCTTGTTATATTGGGTAAACAGATGGTTTTAATAAATAAGACATGAACAACCTGTACAACTTGTAGTTAGGCTGCTTTGTAATACATGTTAAGACCCTGTATTTTTAAAAGGGATAACAAAAAACCGAAACCATCCAGAGAAAGGTGAGTGTTTTCCTATATATACTTTTACACCCGCCACGAAATTGGAAATACTCAAAAATTATAACAAAAATTGTTAGTAAATTTACAATAAAACCCACGCAAATGCCATTCTACCTGAAGAAAATAAAAAAAATATTGTTTTTATATAACTTTGATATAGATTATAGAATAGAGATTAATATTTACGAGTAAAACCGAATATGGCAAACTCCAAATAAGCAATCATGTTGGACAGTAGACAGGTTGCTGGGAAGATATAACTATAAACTCACGATCATTTCGAAGGTTTTTTCATGCTTACCTGAAAATAAATAAATAAGAAGAGAAGGAGCGAGCGGAGTAGATAATTTTATTGGAAAATTGAGTATACGAGTGTAAGGATAATAATTTGGAAATTAATTTCAGTTTGATTCAAGTACTTCATTCCAAAAGATTGATAAATTTTTGAAAGTCTTACTTTGTAGCCCATAGCAAATACATTAACTTCAGCTTAATAAAATATGGAGAGTTTCAGCTATAAAGAATTGGGTGAAGAATATTTTAAAAACAAAAATGAGAAAGAACATTTTTACACGCTACGCTACCTTGTAAGAAAATTAAACTGAAATTCTCACAGCATGGAAACACAATGGCACCTACAAAAAAAGTATCCGCTTTTGTCAAAAATGTGAAAAAAACGCTTCAAGGAAGTTGACTGGAGTAAAAGAAAGTTTTAGGTGGTGTCATTTGTTCCATTGCGATTAATAAAGAACTTGGAAGACTCAGAACCTTCGACCAATATAATGCAAACATCGTATATCAAACACCTACTAAATAATACTCCGGACCAATAATATTCGAATGTAAAAAGGAAACTCATGATACCATCAGATAAGAAATATTGGAGCTCAAACTTCGACAATATATGCATTAGAATCGGAGATAGATGAACCGACTATTGAAATAAACTGTCAATTAGTGCTTTCAATGATAAATGGAAAAATTGCCCAGGTTTTGACTGACACTGTATTATATACAAACAGAGCAACATCAAGTCAGTTAAACCAAGAACCGACAAAGGCAATAGATAGTACTGATGCATATGAATTTGGATTATCACCGCTACATACAAGAATAAGGTTTATGGAATACATACTGAAAATCAGCTATGATTTGGACTTCGAAACTTCAGGATCAGCAAGAAATAATGACACCAACAAAAGAGCTAAGGAAACTAAAAAAGAAACATGTTCAAGATGAATTTCTCAAACATGGGTTGATTATAGATCAACCAAAACAAGGATCGGGCAATACAAATGATGGAAATACCGCAAGAGTTTACAGTATATCTAATATAGACGCTATTTAAAGATTTAAAACAATTATTAAAGTACTTGCGTGCAACGAGAAAAATAATGCTAGGAAATTTGGTGATAATGCCAAGGAAACTGCTAGTATATATTCGAGGGCGGATTGATATTGAAGCTACCTAGCGCTAGATGGCAGCACAAACACAAGAATTAGAAATTGCGATCTGTCAAACGTCAGCTGTTAAAACACCCAAATTCATCGATAAAAACCTGCTTTGTTGTTTTTTTAAGAAGATTTAATTTTCATTATAAAGCCTTTTTTCAACAAAAAAAATCAATAAATAAAAAGCGCACAATTCTATGCACAATCAAGCAAATTTAAAGTTCAACTTTAACTTTAAATTTCTCAACACCACTGATTTTATTAAAACCTAAAATGAATTAAATCTTAAGATTTTGTTTATATACTAAAAAAAGAGTACTAAAAAATCTTCATTAATTTAAAAGTTACAATAATATTTCGGCTTATTTTATTCGACCATCTGGAAGATTTTCTCAGGACCTCGGTATGAAACCATACAAAATGCAGCTGCTGCAAGAACTGAAGCCAGGTGACGTACCACAACGTCGTTTGTTTGGTGAATAGACCGTAGAAAAGTTCGATGAAGATCCATTTTTCTATTGCAAAATTGTGAAGAGCAGTCAGAAGCAGTACAATAATTCCCAATGCGTCTTGAAACATGCACTGTTTGGTGCAGTTTATGGTGCGGCGGCATCATTGGAACGTACTTTTTCAAGAAGTATGAAAATCGCAACGTACCGTACGATGATTACCGACCTTTTTGGACAAATTGCAAAAATTGGACTTGATTGACATGTGGTTTTAACAAAACAGGGCCACTACTGTGCGGCACGCGATACCTTGAACGCATTGAGAGGCAATTTTCGGAGTAGCGCATTGGCCGCCAAGATCATGCGATTTGAGCCCGCTAGACTATTTTTTGTGGAAATACGTGAGGTTTCTCGTGTACAGGGACAAGCCCGCTATAACTATAGCCTTGGAAGACAACATTACAGCTGACATTGGTGAGGTACCGGCCGAAATGTTGGAAAAAGTATGCCAAAATTGAAGCTCACTTTCGGTGTATTCGCGGGCAGCATTTACATGAAATAATATTTGATCAGTAAATGGCAGGGATATATAAAAGTAATTGGCATCATATATTGCCCAAATAAACTTTTCATTCCCTTTTGCAAATTTTCTAGGACGTTTTTTTTTAATTTTCAAGCTTACTAAAATAATTCAGTCAAATGTAGGTTTGAATCATTGCTATGAAACTCTACTGTTGTGAACGAAAATCCAAATTTTATGAATTTCACCGGGGTATACCCAATAGCGGCACCTGATCATTTATTCTACGCTTGCTAGCTGTCACGAAACGCAAATACTTTTGTTGTAGAAATGGGCTTACCTGTTGAATATGACTTGAATTTTACATATATTTACAATAACTAAAATGTAAGTTAGAAAATATGTATATTCATATACATATATGTATCACGTGTTAACCGCTCAATGGATTAGGATGAAATTCGGTAGAAGGATATAGCTGCGTCTAGAAGGACACATAGGTTATATAATATGACCACGAGTGATGTAAGGAACGATTTTTGGGTCTCTGAAACTATCTAAACAATTTTAATGAAATTTAAAATGTCGATAGATCTGAGTATGGAAGGACACATACGTATTACATATTTTTAAAAACATGACCGAGAGGGTGGAGTGGTAGCTTCTGCCACTGAACTTCACGTGAACGAAGTCACGGTTAAAAGATAGTTATCATATATTTATTTCTTTATTTCACTTTATTATCACATTCAATTAACCTAAAATTCTTGGAATCTTCAATCGAATAAAGTAGCATATTTATAATTCGAGACAAGATAAAACGATCTATCTCTCACAATTTTTCAATTGTAAGAATAATATTTCGCTTAATATAATTGAACTTTTATAGTGCGAAACGTATTTCAACTAAAATTTTCTTCGTTTATATTCACACAAATATTCCACTATGTGATGCAAATCCATCGATTTCAAATTCGTGCAAGTCAAAAAAAAAATAATTTCGCTAAAACCTGATTAATTAATATTATTTAAACATTTAGAATATTTTATTCGAGTTCAAATTCCATTTCACGACATCGTCTGATGTACAGAAATCGAGAGATTTAAATCGAAAAGATTTTTCTATGAATTTTTGCATACTTACTAATGACACAAATATCCAAAATATAGAGAAGTGTGTCGTCTAGTTGTAATTTAGTTTTATTTTAATTTCTGGCGTAATAAAAATAAATAGAATTTTAACGGCTAAACATCACATGGGCATTTATCTAATGATTATTATATTTATTAATTTATTAAAACTAAGTTTGATCTTCGATACAACCACAACCTGTGGAACTGGCTTCACGCAATACATATCATCAAAACCTGCCAAATATGGGATAAAAGTGTGGTGGGTGTGCGACTCTATTTCGACCTATCCATTGCAGGTACAATCAATATTGTTGAAAATTGTTAAAAATATAAATAACTAATTTGAATTTAATTTTTCAATACAGGGACAAATCTATACAGGAATGGCACCGTCTGGTGAACGTGAAAGAAACGTTGGGGAAAGAGTAGTAAAGGATTTTTGGTGGAAGTGGAAAAAATATTGTGTGCGACAACTTTTTCATTAGCTACAACTTGGCAAAATCTTTGATGATAGACAACAATTTATCTATATTAGGTAACTGCAACAAAAAATATACATTCGTGCCAGCAGCATTTGCCAACATCAAATGACGTGTTTGGGTTCTATAATCACGTTACGATGTGCTCGTACGTGCCCAACACAAACAAGGCAGTTGTAATGATGCCCAATACTCATTATACAACAGAAACGGCCGGTCCTAAGAAGCCATTGCTTATATTGGAAAATAAACTATAATTTTCAATTATATTATCATATTTGCGTGCGTTTTACTCTACATACCCAGGTATGTATTCTGTTGACGTGAGGGTGCAACTTTGTAAATGTGCTTTATCTTCCAAACGGATGATCTCCTAACCAAACTTGGGACTATAGCGTAAAACAGTTTTGGGTAGGATATCACGGAATTTCAAGTCGATCCGATTATCCAGTTCAGAAATACAACGTTCTGAAAAGGCAAAACATACCCAGGTATCAAAATATGCTCTAAATGGTTACAACCGCTTTGAAAAATGTTATAAATAGGCACTTACGACTGGAATATGTAACACATCCTATAAAGAATTGCCAAAGGTAATCATCGTGCACACAAATTATAAACTACTAAAAGATGGGAACTTATAAAGTTACTCCAAAACGGATCGCCTAGCCAGCCGACGGATCGTGTCATAAACTTTAAATCAAACTTCACTTATACTGTAACCGTTGCGCCGTGCACACGTCTAACATACTCGTATAAAATTTTGAAATACTTGATAAATTAATCTTTACAAATTAAACCCTTGTAAATTAAATTCTTATCTATTTTTTTTTTTTTTTTTATTGGGTAATTTAGTAGTATTAAAATACTTTACAGTAAATTCTTAAAAAAAATATTATTTTTGTACTTAGGTTTTTATCAAAAGCTCTGTGGAATATCATTATTTCTTATAAAATATACAATTTTTCTTTTAAAAACATTAGTATTTGTTTCTGATTTTGTATTGCTTGGAAGCATGTTATATAGGTGTAGTCCTTTGTAGAAAAGTGAACGTTGCTTTGCAGTTGTTGTTGCTTTTGGTAGTCGGAAACTATCAGCATTCCTTAGTTGATACGGTTGTATGTCTCCAACATAATTAAGTTGTTCTATCAAATATTCTGGTGCATTTCCCGTTTTCATTTTTTGTATAAAGTATAGTGTATTCATTTCAAGTCTTTGTTTTATATTGAGCCATTTCAGTGCGCCAAGCATATTTTCGATTGGTGTTAGAATATTACATCTTAAGATTGATCGCATAGCTTTGTTTTGCAGTTTTTGAAGTCGTTCTATTTGTGTTTCTGTGCAGCATGTATATAAAATTGTTGAACAAAATTCGAAATGTGGTTTTACCATTGTATTAAAAATGTTTATAGCCGTTAGTACCGATATTTTATTTCGTATTCTTTTTACATATATATTCTATATGTTCTTTAAATTTTAATTGTTTATCTATTATAAAACCAAGATATTTAATTTCAGATACTTTTTCTATAACTTCATTATTTATTTTAAATACCGATTCATTGTTCATGTTTATTTCCATTATTTTTGTTTTGTTTTCATTTAATTTTAGTTTATTCATTTTTAACCATTTGTTTATGTTATCAATATCGTGTATCATGTTGTCTTGACATTGTTTATCTATCTATGAATCCTTACAAATTAAATATTAAATTAACACTTACCTACAACAGAATTATATTGTGAATTTTAATAATAGTGGATTTTTAATAAACGCCAGTAAGAAAAGAAAATCCACCACTGCTTGCCTTATTTCACATATACGCACTCTACAAAAGCTAAGTAAAAAACCCTGTCTATCTAAAGCAAAGAAGAAAATTCAAGCACCCCTGTTCTGCGTTCTGTTCCCCGTATAATTTAGATTTCTTTTTCGATTGTATGTATTCTGCATTACGATCGTTTTACGGTTTTACAAGTGCTTTGTTTACTAAGTTTTACGATTTTTGTTTTTTTTTGTTAAACTTGAAAGCATTTCAAAAAAACAGGGCCTGACCGATATGAAAAGTTGGCAAACTTAATGGCAACCAAAGATGATATTGCGTATGGATATCAGAAGCGGTCCAAGGAAGAAGTGCAGGCGTTCCGCGATGAAGTTCCAAATGATGTATAGAAAATACCGCTTACTTATATTCTGGCTTGTATCTTACTTTCCGTATTTAACTGATGTGTTCATTTAATTAGAGTTACCACAATATTTATTTTTGAAATATATTTATCATTATATTTTCCACGAAATTTAATTTTTTATAATTTAACAATTACAATGTTTACAAAATTGCTTATTTTTCCTGTTTCTTTTTCATTCGTTTCAATGCAAAGCAGCTGGTTTAAGCGTACTCTTCCCTTATTCCTTTTCATTCGATTAATTTTTTTTGAATATCATTTTTCGATTCGAACGAAACTGAATGCCGGAACGTGATCGAAACTCGGAATAGGGGTGATTATTTTCTTTCTTTTCTTCCAATAACCTAAAAATTATAAATACTCTTGCGAGTATCTACAATTTTATCCCCGTTTTCCTGAACGTGAGCTACTACATCATCACCGTCCCTTCTCATTAACCAAAAGAGAAGATTGAACAGTAATACTCCAAAGTATTGCAAAGATATAATATGCAAAAATATGCACTACGAAATCGATGCTATTATTCATGAAAATGTCTCAAACGGATAAATATTTTATCTCCGCCTCCATCGACTCCATAAGAAAACACATGTAATTCCATATTAGCGGTTCCCCTGGTTTTAACTAAAACTATAGCGGAAATCACCCTTCGTTGCACATGTGCAATTTTAGCACACATAGCATGATTTTCTTCTACAAAGCGTGAGTCATTTTCAAGCGTGTAGGAAGCTGATTTTTATAGCTTATTTCCACTACGATTTGAATCACCTGCTTCGCCTTCTCAATCATGTTTATGAATCACGCTGTTTATACGACTCACATACTTGCTTAAATTTTCTGGATTGTTTCTGTGGTCCGTTAGCATTGTAAGGTATTCTGGATACGACCCCTTAACTAAATTCTTCTTTGTATCCACTGCTTTTTTTAGCTATTTATGTTAAAAAATTAACTTTTTTAATTGATAATTTTGTTTTGATAACAATTGATTTTACCAGCTAGTTCAGATAAACTTGCGATAAAAATGAGAGAAGAGAAGATTTTGAATCTACTTGCTTCGCTCTCAACATTTTGTATGGCGAATAGGGATGCCAAACGTGACGATTTTACGTCATTTTTACGGTTTTTTAGAGCGAATTTCACAAAATGACGCTTGACGATTTTTGTTTAATATCCCGTATATATTGACGATTTTTTGACTTCACTACTTTTTGCTCAACATAACCTCTACGTTTGGCAAAATGTTAATATCGATAGAAAAAAAATTTATATTGAAATGAATTGCTTGGCTGAGTTCACACCTGAGTTACCCATTTCTTCATTATTTTATTCAGAGTGGTACTATTTGAAACAATATATTGTTCATCAGACCAGCGAAATGGATCAGTACTAATTTCGCTACACCATCTCGTCAGCGTTCTTTGTTCGATTTTACCTAGTGCTGGTATCACTAGGAAGAGCAAAGCAACGTAAGATGTTCCAAAAAGGGCAAAAAGCGCAACAAAAAAAAAATAAAAAAAAAGGGTAAAAAAGCACCATAAAAAATATTTTAAAAATTTTAACTATGCCAAGAAGTATTAAGTTATTTATAAAAAAGTTAAAGCAAATACCCAAAATACAATTTAAAGATTCTGCTTCAAAATACATAACGGGCTTGACAAATAGCAGAATTTATTAGCATATTGATTAAAATAAAATAGTTTGTTTAGACAAAACTTAAAAGTATATGTACTTATGTATTTATATACAATATCGCTGCTTTATTGCACCGTAGTCATTTATCAAAAGAGAAATATTAAAAATCTTAAGAGTTACACATTTGGTTTAGATTAAGCATATACATATGTATGTTTATGCTACCGAAAACTTTTTATATATAAAGAAATATGTACCTTCAACATATTTTTTTTAAGTAACTTAAAAGTTTTGGATTTTTAAAGATATAAACATGTTGCATTAAAGCTGCGATGTGTAGTATACAAATTTCTGTAAATTCTAAATAATAAGGCATCGATTGAAAAAAAGGAATTCAAAGTCAAATGAAATTCATGATAACATTTCAATCGATTGTTATTTCATTTTCGTTTATTTTGCTATCAAAAATATCCATTTCGTCTTCGCAATCGCGTCCCAAAACAGTTGTAATAAAATATTGCGATTTTTTGTATGATTCGTTCGAATTTATTTTGCTACAAACATTTAAAGGCAGTTGAAAATTGCTAAAAAATGCAATTTAAAATTTTAAACCGTATTTAATTTAATATGCAGTAACACATTTTAAGAATAACCGGTGTATAATTTTCTTTCAACCTCAGCGGAAAAACGTCATGGTTGCTAAAAAAACATTTCCCAGTTTTACAAAAAAGCACAAAGGGTACTGTGAGAAATTGTGAAAAGCAGTGTAAATACCCGCTTTTTAAAAACGGATATTTAACAAAATTTCGCGTGTATGAAAAGGTAAAAAGCACCAATAAATACCCGAAAAGCACTAAAATGCCATTTAATGCTGATTTTACCACTATTGACGGTGGATACTAGTGATTCGGAAGGAATATCAACTACTTTACCGTATTATTAAAAAAAATAGAAAGAAAAGTGCAATTTATTAATTTTTACAAGCTAATTCAATTTCGGTTAGTACGAACTTTCCAACTCTGATGATTAATTATTCCATGTATCCCATGCTCTCCCGATTTTTCCAGAGCCATTGGCTGCTGAGATCAAGCTATTTTCAATTTTTATTTACCTTGTTTTTGTCTTTTGTTGTCAACTTTCTTAGTATTCAAACACCTATGATAATATAAACCTGGAGTTAATGACGGGTGTCTTCATTTTTACTAATTAATGTTTATGCATTATCTGGTGAACCGTTTAGGTTTATATTGAAATAAATAAATGAATATTCAAGTAAAATATAAAACATATCAAATAAAAAATTAACATTTATTTTGGAAAATGTATTAACTGTTTCGACACAAAATCTGTTAAAATCTTGCTTTGAATTAAACAAACATGTTTAAGGTATTGTTGAGTTATTATAGTGGCGGTTACATGGAAACACACATGAACACTGATAATGGGAGTGTAGCGGCTCCCGAAAAACAACGTTATTTCTGTTCTGCCGTGTAATTTGAAATTAATTGGTGTTAAAATTGTCCCTTGTTGCTTTGGAATATTGTCTCATATCCAATTCTTTCTGACTAAAAATGTTACGAACTTTAGCCAAAATAATAATCACTTTGGAATAAAAAAACAACTAAAAATAGTTATGTTTTTTATATTTTTTATAATGCTAACATTGTAACATTCACAGGAATTATTTTTTAAATAATCTTAAAAAAAAGAATCCCCTCAAGGGTTCCTGTTTGCAAAGAGTATCTTATCTTGGTTTTATTAAGATTAATTTTGCTAAATCTTCTTTCGAAATTAGCTGAAGAATTTGGCAAAGTCATTAAGTTATTTACAAATTCATATAAATTTGGAAAAACAGGTTCATTGTTTGGTACATTAATTGACTTTCCTTTTTTCCAAAATATATCTACATTTAATGCGCTGTCTCCAAAATATAAAAATCACATAGTTTTCTTATTTTATGCTCAATATCTTGATATTTTTCTTTAGAGACTAGATTACGAAAACCTTTTAATAAAGGAAAAATTTCGAAGTTTTTTTTCAAAATCACAGATGGTGTAATTAAATTAAAATTTTTTTACAATATTGTCATCGAAATCAAATCTTTTTATTTCAACGTAAAATGATACACAATTACCAATAAATTGATTGAAAGTTTCAACATCAATTGTATATTGTTTAAACATTTCTTTTAGATACACACCAATATAAACTTCTTCTTTTTTAAAAAAAAATTTACGGTTACGGAAATCTATTCAATTTAGAGGCTTATTTTTTATACAATCATCAACTAATAAATTTATTAAAACATTTTAAAAAAGTTTCGTTATTTCATAGTGCATGTTGTGAATTTGAATTCTTCAATTTTGTTTAGATTATTCATCAATTTAAGCACATATTTTAAAAAACAAAAGTAAAGCTTTTTTTAGCAGTATCAATATCGTCGATATTGGCCGCAAAACAAAAATATATTTTAGAGCTAGACATTTTTCCATACCTAGAGGATATGTCGCTACAAAAAGTAGCGAAGTCAAAATATCTTCAAAGTATAAGGAGGATGGATACTAACAAAAATCGTTAAACGTCATTTTGTGAAATTCGCTATAAAAAATCGTCAAAATGACGTGAAATCGACACATTTGGCACCCCTGACCGTGGAAACAAGGCATTATAGAGTAAATTTTGAAAGTTGAGACGAAATCTTGGGCAGAAAAAATTAAAAAATTTAATTATGTAGAATTTTTTTTTAAGTTTTAACTTTACATTAGTAAAAAATCAACAAATACTCCAATCCAACAAAAGCAAAAACTCCAATTATTTTTTAATTCTGAATCGGTCCATCTTTTTTGTTTATTTTTTTTTTGGATAAATTGAATTTTTTTCTTAATTTAAACCATATTCATTTTCTTTCTTGCAAGCGTCGGGTTTTTATAAAATTTTTGTTTGAAATTGAATTTTTATTATTATGATTATTTTTTATTATAACGTCAATTTAATTCCAGCTATGGAAGGTGGAAAAAGTGACATAGTCAACATAGTATGTATTTCGGTTTATTTTTTCTTTGAACAAGGAATTGAAAGGAACAAAAAATACATTCATGTCGCTGGCTTAAGATAATAAAGGCTTATTTTGATTTTTTTTAAAATCCCCAATTTTAATATTTCCTGGTAGTACACTTCCAAATACACCAGAAAGGCTTTGCCCTGCTTTTTCGAAAAAAATCGAGATATGCTACTATTATTATGATATTAAGCCAACGATATGTAAATATTAAATAGCAAAAAAAATAACAAGTTTTTTTTTAATAAAGTGTATATTTATATAAGAAATATATTTGTTTTAAAATTTTCTAGCTTTCATTGATAAAACCAAGAAGACAAAATATAACCGAAAACTTTTGGTTTTGTATGTTTGTGACTTCCAATGCGGCATAAAAACCTCAAAAGTCATCATAATAGAAGATTCTCTTATAAAATAATGTTCAAAAGAAACTAATAGAAGAACTAAAACCAAAAGACAAGATGACTTGACTGGAGTTGAAAGTGTTTTTGTTGTCACTTTCTATTTGATTTATTTGGCGTTCATCCTTGTTTTTTGTGCTTCGAACTCGATATAATAAATAATAAATTATTGACACTGGCATTCTGCATACACCCACTCACATTTAAACATTTGCCGTTGCTGATTTTGTTTGTGATTTTATGAATGAATGTTTGTACATGTGTATGATTGAATGAATGAGTAAGTAAATATACATTTTGGTTTATACTCATGCATACATACAAAAAAAATTGTATATATTGTACAAAGTTTGTACAAACGAGTACTTCCACTATTCGAATTAAAAATTAACTACTCATGGTTTTCTGATTGAAAGCGATATTGGTTTTACATCTGAAAATCAACATCATCATTGTTTAGCTCCACAAGCTCTGCCCTGAATTTTATAGCCGAATTTCCTTTATATTCATGTACAGGGTGTCCGCCAGGAAGGTATACCACTTTGTTTGTTTATAATTTTTGATTAAATGAAAGAGAATGGACCTTATATTGATAAATGTTTTATTTAATGTCGGCAATTATATATGGAATACAATATCAGATAAATGTCCGCCTCTGTTAGCCTCGCAAAGCACATTTTTCATTGCATTCTCACCCATTTCACGCAGTATTTCATTAATTTCATCACTAATATTTTATTTGAGTTGCGTTTCTGGTTAGTTTGCTTAAGTATTGCTTTTCAGATATCCCCACAAGAAGAAGTCCGAAGCAGTCAAATCAGGCGACCGTAGAGGCCAATCAACATCAACATTTCTGGAAATAACTTGTTGTGGAAAGAGGTCTCGCAGTAATTCCATTGCAGTCCTGGCTGTGTGGCAACGTCTTGTTGATAACACATGGTAATCAAGCCCAAAGCATGCAGTTGTGTTGTGTTAAAAAGTGTTCAATCATATCACGATATCGCTCTCCATTCGCAGTTACCGTTACGCCGTTTCCATTTTCAAAGAAGTAAAATCCAATGATTCCTCCTGACCAGTTTGCACACCAGACTGTCACTTCTAATGGCTCCAATGGTGACTGATGAATAATTTGAGGATTTTCCATTGCCCAGAAACGACTTTTCTGTTTATTCAAATATTCAATCAAATGAAAATGTGCCCCGGCACTCATTATGATTTTTTCATTCGGAATTGTCATGGGCGAGCGAGCTGTAACATCCTATTGGCATATGTACGGAGGCGTAAATGGTCTTGTGAAAAAAGGTCTTGTTGAAGAAGCTCTTGTGTCAACTGGATCCTAAATGGAAACAAATGCAAATCCTTGTGCAAATTTGTGGCCAAAGTTGTTCTTTGAAGACCAAGCACCTGCACGGTGTCGAATTGACGTGATATTTTCAGCCGATCTTGCAGTACGTTGTGGTCCATGCTTGGCGCTATCACCTACAGACACTCTTTCTTCGAAATCATTCACTACACGATAAATAGTGCGTTTTGTTGGCACGTTGTTCCTCCCAAAAATTTTACGTAACTGCCTCATCATCACAGTAATCGATGATTGATTTTGATAAAATGTTTTAACGATTAAAACACGTTCGCTTATCAAATATTTTTCCATAGTAAATTTGTGATGTGTCTACTTCACGACTGCCAAATATGAACTGTCAAGACTAATGTTAACCAAAATGGCAACAATGTAGTCTACCTTCCCTTCGGACACCCTGTACAAGCACTGTAACTTATTTTGCAGCATTTTTGACTTTTTAGATACATACGAAATATAATTCATATTTTTCCTAAAATGTTGTCTCTGGCACATCCACACCTCCAACAAGTATCACAAGTAAGGATTTTATCTCCATTTTGTTGAGGGGTGAAAATACTGTAGTTGTCTACGATGGGGCAACACACATATGACATGGATGTTACACTGGGTAATAGCCCAGATGCAGTTTAAAAATAGATTTACCTACTTAGACAAAGAACTGCTATAGCAAAAAAAACCTTTAAAATTGCGAAATTCGGAGCCTTCGTTCAAATAAACCCACTAACATTGAGTCAAAGTCGATGAGGAGCACGGATATGGTAGGAAACTGGACAGAGAGAGAGAACTCGGTACAAGCATTGTATAACGAACGAGTGGAGCACCTCGTGTGTGAAAAGATCGTTAAAAGGTTTAAGGACAACAGCTCAGGAAGCTCTAATCAAGTACAGCTGCTAACGGAGCAGGATTCTCAGTCGGCACTGTGATAAGGGTCGAAAACAAGAACACAAGTGTTTCTTGAAAGATTAGTGCTCTAGACAATTGCGTAGAGCAGAAAACATTTTTGCACAGATTGCTTTACTTTACTTTAAGGGTGACAGTCGTGTCGCCAGAGGGACATTTACAAAATACAAACGTGACTGTCTATGGGACATCCTTGAATATTAAGACTGATGATTGACTTAGCATTCGCAGAAGATGCCAAGGTGGTCGATGGATTAATTGCTCAAACTATGTATCTCAATCCATTATCAACACCCGGGAAGAGCAAAAACTAAGGGCTAAGAATTTGCAGGTGATACGAAACGAAGACGGTATATAACTTCGGTGAAGGGTATGATATGTGAAGAACGTGTTAGCCACGTTACTAAATTTAGCGACAGAAGGAGGATGCACAGGTCATAACGAAGGAAAGCTTCACAACTAAAGTTTTCAGACTACGCATAGAAACGGCTAAGAGAACATCGCACGCTACTTGGGGATATCCCTTGTGTTTAGCATTACTCTGATTCATTTCTTGATCTTGGAATCTTACAGGATCCTAAGGTAAATTTTGTTTCTCATATTACTTTGACTGTAAATAAAGCTAGACGTATTCTTGCCTTTATAAAGCGTTGAAGTCAAGAGCTTTCTGATCCTTACAATACGAAGCAGCTGTACGTGTCTCTAGTTAGACCTATCTTAGAATACGGATCAATCATATGGGGTCGTATTGTATCTGTGCGAAAACAATTCTTGTTGTTCTGCTTACGTGTCCTTGGATGGAGTACCTCAACAAATTTGCTGTCATATACTAGCAGACTAGCATTAATAAACCTTCCTACTCTTTAAAGTCGTCGTACAATGTTAAATGTTTCTTTTATGATAAACCTTATCAATGGTAACAGATGCTCTGAATTCCTTTTAAATTCTGTTAAATTTAATATTGCTTGTCGTAGTACTCGCTATTATAATCCTCTTGTTGTTAAGTTTTGTAGGTCTAATTATGCTATTGCTGATCCTCTCACAAGATTATGTCGTCAATATAACTATTTGTCTGCATTTGCTGATTTTTCTTTGAATTCTAATATTATAAAGCATAATATCATTGTTTTTCGTAATTCATAACTTATAAATTTTTATTATAATTCTAGTAATTTAATACTATTTTAGTATCTTATTATTAGTCTGTAACAATTATTTCCATCGACCAATTTGTAAATAAATAAATAAATAAATAAATAAATAAATAAATAAATAAATAAATAAATAAATAAATAAATAAATAAATAAATAAATAAATAAATAAATAAATAAATAAATAAATAAATAAATAAATAAAATGTGTAGTTCACAACCATACATATATACTTAGTAATCGCTAAACTCAGTGATGAGAATCGAATCCGAACTCAATGATCGAATCGGTCGATTACAAAACAATCGCTTTGCAAAGGTGTGCTAAATTTCGAACGAAGTTTAGACAAAATTTGAGCCAATCTTAATCCCCGAAAATAAAATATAAAAAAGGAAATTCAATTAAAATTTTTAAAAAATATACTGAAAATATAGTTTAAAATAAATATACACAGAACGAAAATATGATCATATCACTATTTTTTGGATTTTTATAAATGAATATTTTAATACAAATGCTGTTTTGATATACATACATAAATATATGTAATAAAATGTTTAACAAAATTAATAAATTTTTTCCGAGCATTCAGTGTCTAAGCCAAACAATAATAATGCCGAATTTTCATTTATCGCTCTTTTAATGCATAAATGTTTGTAAGAAGTTACACGTTTATACAATCAAAGACAATAAAATAATATGCAGTGCACTACAACAACCCTTTCAAATTATACATCAGCACATTAAGCCATATTATAAACATATCTAGATATCTATAATAATTTGATGAATAAATGAAACGTATATATGACTGCATTCGTATATACGAGTACATAAATAAGTATCTACAATTTTATTTAGTTAGTGTGTTTTAATGTGACTGCAAAAAATTATAACAGCGCGTTCAACAATACTTTGTGTCAAAATCTTTACAATATCTGTCGCTTAGAAAATTACATTGTGAATATAGAAACGTGATTACATCCCTCCCAACCAGTGTTACCAGGAACTGGAACAAAAAATGTTAAATCGGCTTTTTAAAAAGGCCAGAAAAAGCTAAATCACACAAAAATAAAAGCTAAAAAACGCTGTAAATTTTTTATTGATAATTCAATGTTTAATGCATAAAACATGTTAAGTTACTCAAAAAATGCACTTCAAGTACACAAACAAAAAGAAAGAATAAAAGTCTACATAATCTTAAATTCATAGAAGTCAAACAGCTAAACTGAGAATATTACTGTTGTAGCCCATAGTGTAGGCCAAATCCCGGGCTTCTCCATTTCGCGTCTATCTTTGGATTTTGGCATTCCACACATTACACGTGAAAAGTTTCATGAACGTGTGATTTGTCGAAGAAGCGATCACAATTGTCCATCAAGATCTTGTGATTTAAGCCTTTAGACTTTTTTGTATGGGGATACGCAAAAATTATGTTCTATGCCGATGGATGAAGTTATCGAGGACCGTCAGCAGCAAATGTGCAAATCGGTGATGGAAAATTTCATGAGAAAATCATCGCCCTACAGGCGTAGCTATTGCGGTCATTTGACTGATATTATTTTCCATTATGAATTAAGTGAAACTCCGATGATTTAGCTTAATAATAATATCTTTTTACACATCAAAATGAAACTCGGAAGACCCTACAGATAGATAGCTAAATATTAGATTAACCAAATCGATAAATTAATTTCTTTACAGCACATTCTTAAATTGTCACACTTCCTCCCAGAACTCAACTATTGACCTGAACCAACATTTGTCCATTTCTAACTCAAAAATTTTAGACATTGGATTTAATCAATATAAATTTGTCTTCAGTGTACTTACGTTTGTACATTGGATTAATTTTTTTTTAAGTTTCAAGATGATTTTGTGAGTTCAGTAGAAAATAAAAATTCAGTTTTTTTGATGCTAAATTTAAAATAAAAAAAAGCCTAAAAAACCACGAATATAAAACGTAATTTTCGAGACTAAAAGACAATAAAAATAGCTAAATCGAAAAGGCTAAACTGACATCACTGCTCCCAACAACCTCTTTTCATTAACTCACCATTCAAAAGGAGGATAGAAAGTAATTGCAAAAAGTTGAATATTTCGTAACAAGTTCTACTATTATTGACTTTCATCGACAGTTATCAAATTTTAATATAAGCATTTTTATGCTTAACAAAGACAACAAAGTTGGCAAATAGTTGTAACTTTATTTGTAGATATATTGAAAGTAATAGTCACTCAAAGACAAATGCCGGTTATATGTTTTTTATGATTTAGTTGATTTACATTTATTTTGTTAATTTTCTCTAGATATCCGAGAACATCAATATTGCTTTTGATAATGTTTAGAAGAACCTTTACCACTAAACTCTGTGCAACTAAAGAAAGTCAATCGAATTCTGTAGGCCAAAATTGGGCGAACGAGATGCGGTTTTACTATAAATATGTACTACAATATATCTATAGCAGAAAATGTTTGTTGAATGATTTATTTCGAGGTTTTTTTAAATAATACTAATAACTAGTGTCCGACCGAAAGCAGAACACAACCCCAAACTTCGGTAAATTTTGCAAACTTCGGCCGAACCCTAATCCGGACTTTTTGTCATTAAATCTGAACAATTGTGCTTTTATTTTACACTTTCGTAAATATGCAAAATTAAAAGATAAATTGCACTTTAAAATAGAAAAACGATAAAAAATAATTAGTAATTGGTTTCCAAAAAAAAATTCAATATAGTACAGGAGTTTAATATAGACAAGGTACATACGTATACATATTAGTACTAAAAATTTAATATTTCTATATTATAATAGAAAAAGCATTTTTTTAAATTTTTATACCATGTAGATTATTTCTTCGGTTTGAATAAAGTTATATAGCACCAATAAATAACTGCTGGCTATAAACGCTGCTTGGTGGTGCTGAAAGGTACATACTTCCTGGTCACAGCCTTAAGATTTATAAATGGACTGGAGTTCCAAATATATCTTCGATTTCTTTCTGAACAACATTTTTGTTGTATTCTTCTTGGACTTCTACATGTGGTGCTATATCACGTTTCTACCACAAAGATGGTATTTTATCTAATTCTTCAGCATTTTCTTTTGTCTTTGTTGTATTTTTTCATACTTATACTCATGTAGAAGTATAGGTTAGGTTAGATTAATGGGGCAGCCACCATTTGAATGGGCCCGTCAGTTCGATCCCGTTGTGATACCCTAGAGCGAGTGAGGCAAACCTCCCGGTTTCTTTTACAAAGCGGATAGTTTGAGTAGCCAGATTATCTAGATCTGACAAAGTATCAGAGCCGAGTATTTTACTCCTTACGCATATTAGCGCAGGGCATTGACATAAAAGATGAAACACAGTCTCCTCTTCCTCTTAATCGTTACAAATCCTGCAATAGTCGTTGTAACTAAGACTCATTTTCCTAGCATGTGTACCTATGTTCCAGTGCCCAGTTAGCACTGCCGCTAATAGTCGCATCCGACTTTTCTTGAACCTGAGTAGATCACATGTCCTGCTCAGTTCGTATTGGGGGCACGTTGACCACTTGGCAGGTTCCTTCATGTTCCCACCTGTGTTGAGCAAGTCGATACGGTTCGCGCTGAATCAACAACTTACATTGTGATAGAGGAATGCCAGTGAAGGGGTATATCATTGAGTTGTTCGATGCCACACCTTGTCTAGCAATACCATCCGCGATAGTTACCAAGACAGTCAGCGTGTCCTAGAGTCCAGATTAGTGTAACTCTTGAATTTCTCGCTATCGCATCAAGAGATACCCGGCATTCATCAACCGCGAGGGATGTAGAGTAGAAACCATTTATGGCGGCGATGGCCGCCTTACCATCAGTAAATACATAGATATCCTCACAGCTCCTATAATACCTAAGCCATCTTGACGCCCTCTTGATAGCAGATTTCAGCTTGCAGGACACTACAGCCATCCTAAAGTCTAAATGGCACGTTGATGTTTTCCACATAGAAAACCCCGCCGACCCTGTCCCCCTTCTTAGAGCCATCAGTAAAAACCTTAACCAATCCTTCGAGGGGATAGGGTGTAACCCACTGTTCCCTAGCAGGAATAAGTGTGTGAAAGAGCGCACCAAATTTTTGTGTACAAGGTTTTTGTGTACAGTAATCACTGAAACCTTGGATACTCCGATGTTGTCTAAGAATCCTGGCATACATTTATGCATTTCCGTCAGTATTATATTGTATAGTACTTAAAATATTTATAAAAACTTGGATTTTTAAATCTGGTGGCAGCCGTCCTATTATCATTATTCTTCACCCCAGTATTTGCCTGTATACCCTTGTAAATACCCATCCATACAATCCTAATTTTAAACTGCCGATCCTTGATTGAACTCTATAACCAATAACTTGGGTAATTTTGTGGCCTGGTTTAAAAATTTGCGCCAATTCTTCTACTCGATGTAGCATTACTATATATATGTTGTATAGTATGACCAACCCTCCACTTAAGGATTCATCATTTCCGCTCCACAGCCCGCTGCAAAAACATTTGCTACTAGAAAACAAGGCTTTTGGACAATATGACATTGGATATTACGACAACCATTTATTTTCGATAACTTCCGATTTTGAGGGATTTTACAAAAGAAAGTTTTTTCCAAAATTTTATTAATTTCTGTGAAGATTGAAAAGTTTTCTAACCTAATGAAGATTTTTAAAATTTTCTCCTAAATTTGTACAAATTCTAAATCTCCTGATACCCCAATTGTGCTGTGGAATTTCCTTAGGATACAACTAGAATATATAACGACTTATTTTCGACCATTTGTCTATTATTGAAATCCTTTATCGGTAGACTGTTTGTATTACTTCAGCTCTTGCCACTGAAGCATTCAGAGACACACAGACCCACACTTTTGTTGCTGTTATTTGTGGTTGCTGTATGTCCCTTGTCAATATTTATATTTGCTGTATTTGCTTATTAGGCCAAATGTTTATTTTCGTATCATCATCATCGTTTTTTTATTTTATTTTGCTTTGTATTGTTTCCCTTTTTTTGTATTTTTAGCCAAAACTTGCAACGCAACGTCAACGATTTCCACACAACAAAATAATCATGATGATGAGGATGACGTGGGTGTTGCTGCTGCTGTTGTCTGTTTATGTACTCTTTCGTATTGGCCAAGTATGTAAACTAATTATGGTTGTTAAACACAAAATAAGGATATTTGTGAATGTGTATCTATTCGAGAATGAGTCAATACACAATGCCACCACTACTGTTTAGTATCCACATGAGTAAGTATGTGTGCAGAACAATTCTTGATTTAGCGAAGCGCAAAAACCAATTGTTGGCTTAAATAAATAAAATCTCGCATCAGAAAAAATTAACAGACAAAACGAAGCAGTGAGTATGTGCATGTTTTATAATAATTACATTTTGTCTGGTGTAACGAATTTTTAGAGAAACTCACTAAATGAAAAATTGAAATAATCTACTATTGAAATGATTTGTTAAATATTTGTAGTTTTTTTTTATTTGAATCGGTTATTTAAAAAAATAACCAGTCATAATGCTATAATTTTTCAATAATAATTTTTTACCCCGTTTTTTTAATTTAGGCCATATTTTTCAAAACTGAACCCTACAATCATAAAATGTTTTTAAGAAATAAACATAAACGCCGTAAGTTTATTGACTTGTCTGGAGAAACAAGGGTCTTTGTAGAATTGGAAACTGTAACACGCAGGTTAATAGTATATAGAAAAGTATCCACTAGTTCGTGGGAGCACCCATAAATGTTCGTAATCCATACAAAATTTACTTTTTTTTTAACATTTATCGTTTTGCCTTTTTCACGATGGAGGTGTCTTTCCACTTTCACTGTCCCAAACTGGAAGCAGACTGGTTATTTCTAAGCATTCAAATAAGATTAGGGAATGTAGCGTCTCATTGAATTAATTCATACGTATTCTGAATTATATAGGAAGATAGCGAAAGAAGCGACGCACAGTGGCTGAAAATCGTTTTTCATTGGCCAAAAGTCTAATTTTTTTTGTCACCGATTTTTAAAATTTTTACGCTAATATATACATACATACACACATACATACAAACAAGCGTAAAAAAAAGATTTTTAGATAATATTAATATCAAACAAGGGTAGTAAAAATTATTTGCAGATAATATGTGCCTGCCGTATTCATAAAAAATAATTTGTATTTGAAATGTATTTTAAAACATATTTTTCAAACAAATTTTCTATAAAATACATTTCAAACCTAAATTAATTTTTTATTATTAATGTTTATCGTTTCAATATATAAATATTAATTTTTTATGGATACGGTCGTAATAATACCAACAACAATAATAATAAAAATAAAGATACAATTTAATCTAATAAGTATAAAATAATGTTTATTTCAATAGTTTTTGTACTTTTTCCACACAATTAGAAATACTTTGGACATATTTGAACACTCATCAATGTTTCGATTGTTCATATGTATCAAGCTGTATTTAACTAGGTGACAGCATTAGAAAAACAATTAAAACAATACAAGAACAACAGTCATTTTTGTTTGTGTAGTTTCATTGCGTATGTCAAAAACGTAACCCATAAAACAAAGAAAACAGATACAGATAAAAAAGTAAAAGTATTTTGCATGTATTTTGACATTCGCAACGAATAGTCCGGTGCTGTAATGCTGTCACCTGGTTAAGTACGCCTTGATATGTACGTATATATTAATTTTTTTTGTCAAAAACACATTTACGGTACATTTACATTTACGATTTCTACGGTCGGCTAAAGAAACCGTCTTCAAACATTCACCACTCTTCCAACCGTCCCCAATTTCATTCATGATGGCAGTTGGACTGCTAATGTACACTCCTATGGAAGATCATGTGACCACACGACCATTAAATTTTGCGGTGGCCACACCTCCTCTAAACAGCGAAAACTATTGTCGGGCACTAACAACTAACAAATCACCTGTCCCCAACGGCAATATGCCATATGATCTAGAAAGAAACGTAGAGGTAATTACTCCATGGGTAATCCGGACATACTTGGTCCCTCTATATTGGTCATATATTCTGGTAGCTTGGACCAAATACGCCGAGATTCTTATTACCAAAGGGGGGAAAACCACTCACAAAAACCGGAAAGCTTTTAGACCCATCAGCATAGCATATTTTCTATTAAAAACAATGGAACAGATGGAAAACCAGTTGAGACGGCACATCACTTGTTTGTTAGTTTTATTGAAAAATCTATGGCACTAAAAAAATATATATTGGTGGCCTTTATTGATATGGAAGGTGCCTTCAACAATGCAAAGGCTAAAGACATTATTATGGCTCATGAAAGACTGAACGGCGATTTCTTCCATGATTCTTTGGACTTTTATTCAAAAAACTTCTAGGCGTGGGAAACCTAAAGGAGGTGTTCTATCACTTATCTAATGGAACATTGAGCTTTTACGTGTACATGTCTGTTTCTTGCTTCTTGGGCTTCCTCTGTTAGTTCACCTAAAGCCAACATATTGTTTGTTATTATTTGGCGTCACTGATTTCCAGGGATAGATGTTGTTTTGTTTCAGATGCAAACGATTTAAATTTATCCACATTTATTTGCTTTTTGCTATTGATCACTGCCAATATTATCTTGATTATCAATTAAGCTACAATAGGGCATTCGAACAGGATATTCGACAGTAAAGCTAAATACACATCCAGCAGCAACTATTTAGCGATCGACCAATGAAACCACATGCGAGGTTTTCAGATATATCTGACCCCAGTATAACATTGCAAGGTCTGCACCCATACTGGGGCTTTTCAGTCAACAGTTACATATATTTGTAGCGGTCACAACGGGGCACGCTCTCATTGGCGATCATACTACGAGATTAAATCGTATATACAATGATTCTGTAGGAGTTGTCAAAATAAGGAGGAGGAAGAGACTGGGAAACACCTCTGTTGATGTCCAGTATTTTTTAGAATTAGGGCGATTAACTAGGGTTACGAGATATTTCCCTAACCTAAGTCGTATTCCTTAAGGTCTGCCTACACCTTAAGGAATGCGACATAAAAGGAATAAGGGTTGGTTTAATACCGACAGCTTCTGGGATAGGCAAAGTAATTTCATGAAATCTCTTCATATCCGTTTCAGGCATCACAAAGAGACTCTAGTGGCCCGATTGCTAGAAACTGGCAGTCTGTGCTGTTGAGATGATGAGTATGCAACAACTGAATGCGAGTATTAATCAATTAAACGTGAATGAGAAGATCAAAAATATACTCCAGAGCTAATCACCAATATTAATAAATACAATATTTTATTTTTTGTTAGTTTCATTGGAATGTTTTCAAAACAAATTTTTTACTGTGTTCTTAAAGATGCGTTTTATATTAAACATTAAACTTAATTTTGTATTCTAGTCTGTGTGTCGGTTACTCTCAACTTCCTCGTATTGTCGTTTTAAGAGGTCCGTTTTCTACAAAGTTTATTTTACTTTATTAACAAAAAACACACAATGATTTTGTTTGGCTGCTGTACTTGCCGACAAAATTAAAAAATACTAAAGCAAATAAAATTATTGGGTTTTAATCATGAACACAACTCAGTTGTGAGTTTCACTTTATTTGTTTTACAACAAATATTGACACAAAAAATGAACATTTAAGAAAATCCTTTAACGAACCAAAAATGGGAGAGAACTCTTTTCCAAACAACACCACCACTTTGCAAACAAAAGTCGGCATTATTCTTTTAAGTCAATTGTTGCACGCTGTTTTCAGAAGTTTGTGCTTCTGATACTTGTATGTTAAGTTTTATACTCAAGTATTTGCAACACACTTAATAATTCTAATAGATTTATATTTTCTGGTTTGTTATTTTTTGTTTTCCAATTCAACAAAAAGTTTCTCATCTTGAAGTTTAAAGGAGAAAGAAAGTAAAGAAAACATATTTTTTAACGTTTCTTAATTCAAGTACAGCCAGCGAGGAATGGGAAAAGTTTTTGCTTTGTGAATATTTAAGCAGTTTTGCATATACATACATATAAATTGATAAAATATTTGTATTTTGTTATCATTTTGTTTATTTTCTTTTCTAAATTTTGTATAGAGCAACAAATAAGCGAATGGATAATATGAAACAAAATGTGGATTGGGAAAAATGCATTATATAAATTTAAAACTTTCTTTGTTTTCATCACTATTAACAATTTACTACAGTTGATGATTTTGTAAAGTTTGAATTACTTAAGCCATAAATTGTAGTTCAATTTCTCCTAGATGGGATCCAATATATGAATTCATTAATAAGAATATGAATATTATTGTTACGTCTTTAATTTTTAAAATATATAGTTTCGCACTAACACAATCTTATTTATTTATAAATTTCATGTACATCTATGAATAAATTTCAGTCTGGAATTCGAAATTTCGAATTTAAAGACAGTCGATCAGCCATACTGATAAAAACCTTATCGTTTTAGGCTTAAAGTACAAATGATTTTACAAACACTTTCACGATAATCACGCAGTTGAAATTTAATAAATTTTCTCTCAGTGTGTACAAGTTTAAAGGATGCAATTTATCTTTTGATTTATTTCGTTTAAGGGTGTTTGAAAAGCTCTTTTTTTAATATGATGAATTGTTTCTTTGTTCTAAAATTAAAGAAAATTGCTTAAGAAAATATTTACATTTGGGTTATTACTCTCGGCATCCTTGCAAACATATTAAAAATGATTTGTTTTCCAGTAGTATTTGCAAACGGGATAGACAGAGTAACTTAATAATGAAAATAAACGAATATGAATAAGAAACCTTTTACATCTATTTTACAATTATTTATTACACAAATTCATGGTAGATATTTATTAGTAATAGTTTATTATGAAATGTTCTTTGAAGTAAAATTTATGTTTTGGAAAGGGGGTTGTTTCTCTGTATACTTTGTTAAAGCTTGTTGTTGTTTAGAAAAAGTATATGAAAATTCAAATGGTAAACGTTTTTTTTTTGTATTATAAATACATTTTCTTTTCTACTCGAGTTATAAAAAATATTTTAAGCTAATTAATGCAAGGAACACAATTGAGACGAACGACGAATTTTTGGTCGCAAATAATCGTCGACAAAATTAAAATACACTTATGTATATTAATTTTTAACCGTGAACATTTTTTTGCCCATTCATTTCTAAAAGGGGTTATGTTGTTTACTCGTCCTAAAAATATATATGTATGTACATAAATTTTTAGATGGATTATCAAAATGTCTTCAAACATTAAAATAAAGCTTACCCGGATTCTTGAAATTCCCTAATTTAATATATAAAATTCGCAGGAGGAGTACAACGGTACTTTTTTATGTCAAATAGTACAAACGCGCCAACTTTCCTATCACTGGTACAAACAGTAAACAACTTTATTATTTATAACAGCGGTTATTTTTTCATCGTTATTGTGGTCCATATGACGAATTTAAACAGCGAAATTTCACCGACGAATATGTCATGTTGGGCGAAATTCTTCGTTCGCCTCAGTTGTGTTCTTAGCATAACAGTAAAATAATTATAACTTGTTTTCCTACTTTTGCATCTGTTTATTAAGAAACACATAATTTTATTTGAAATTTTTATGTATTTGAAGTTAAAATATAAGTTTTTTTACTATTTACTTCAGTTTTAAGCCGTTAAGCATAGTTTCCATGTTTTCGGCGTTTCTTACAGTTTTAGTTAGCTCAACTAAATTTTATAGTTAAAAATGTATCCTTTCCTGTTGAAATATCAACTGACAATTAAATACACTCCAAATAAAATGCAATCCATCCGTACTTAAATCAATCCCAAGCGGTTTTAAAAGTTCGGTAATCCCAGATTTACTAATATCAAAAGAAAGATTAAGTACGGAGTATTAAGTGCTCAATTTAATTTTTAGTTGATTCGAGATTTTTCACGTGATTACAGAATTTTTTACTTATTTTAAGAAACTCCAGGATTGGTTACCTAAAGGAATCCGTTTTCGGCTTGATTAAACTACATTACATTATTGTTATTTGTACTCAAAATTTTTAATACGACTTGTACTGAAAGTAAGTAGAAAATACTTGAATTTAATACGGCGTTTTTCTTTCTGTGTAGTATCACGTTTTACAAGGCTCAACACATAAAATGTAACCAATGTGTTTTTCAAAATTGCTTTTTGTGCCAGAAACAAGAATAAATTCGATTGATTTTTAAATTAAATTAGATGATCAAATTATCCATAAAATAAATGTAGCGCATACAAAATATCACTTACTTGGAAAGTAGATAAATCCAACACAGCCATTGAAACTAGAAGGTTAAATGTTGCTGCCGCTAAGGAAATCGTTCTCGATGGAATGCACTCACCTGTAAAAAAAGTTAAAACCAGTTGCATCATAAATAAATCAAAGAAAATGTAATATGTACATAAAAAACGGATATGAAATCATAAATAAATTTGATGTTCTTCTATTATAAAGAAAAACTGTATAATTTCCGTTTTTGAAGATAACTCACGTCAACATTAAAAACAAAAAAAGAATTAAAGATGAAAAAATAAATCATCCGAAAAATGCACTTTGCACTTTATTAGAAGAAAACAAAAGCAGCAAGTCATAAAAATGTGAGTCATACCTAATACACATACATACATATGTATGTATGTCTAATCCACCAACAAAAAAAGTAACAAGTCTATTTAACTTTATTTACAACCTGCCGCAACAGACTGCACAACAATAACTTACCAATTGGTACTACACTGGCATAAAGCATCGATATGGAGCCAAAGAGTTCAGTTGATTTAGCCGCACTAAGAAAACGTGTTGGATCTGTAGGTCCTGGAAAAAAAGTAAAGTAAAAGGTGAAAATAAATGAGAAATTAGCCACAAGGTGTGAACTATAAAACAAACATTACTGAAGGTATTTTTTTTTCTCGTTCGACTATTCAGTCAAAATTAATATGGCGCGCATTTGGAAAAGACAATCATTTTAGTTGTTTTATCGCTTGATAAAAAAGTCTGAACAAAGTTAACCATAGAATAGAAACTGCGGACAACAGTTAATAACTGCATGTTGTAACACTTACCCAGTGGACAGATATCAATGAACCTTGTGATGAAACCAAGCGTAGCCAACAATGACAAAACCACACTCTGGTAGTTTTCAATTGATTCACGAATTTTCATGCATCGTCGGGATAATATTTCAATTAGCCCTGTTATTACCGCATAACTGTAAAGAAAAGGAAATTACAAAAAAGTGAATATGTATTCAATACTCAGACATTTCAATTTAGTAATATTTTAAAATAAATTGAGCTACTATGAAAATGATATAAAATAAATTCAATAATTTAAATAAAAGAAGTACAAAAGGTGGTTCCAATATGCAATGAAAATTTCAAACAAAAAGTACATCTCCTGGAAAGTATTTTCAGCACCTCAAAAATGGTACTAAAAACAAAAAAGGCTGCAATTGTTAATTGCACATCTTGTCTCTATTTGAAAGATTTTAGATGATTTTTTTTAACCAAAATATGATTTGATGATCATTTTCGCAAATAACCATTGCGTTATGTAAGCAAATATTAAAACGATATGATTTTAACGATATGTTTTTAGAAGAGGTCTCATGTCTTGACCCTTTGAAAACTATAAATAGAAAAGTTAATTCCTTGCCCGTCTTAATACTAGAGATGGGATCGTGGGCGATTTTGCACTCACGCTTATGCACACTCACGATAAAAAAATTTCACTCATGCACGCTCACGCACGGCCTCATATTTTTTCTCACGTTCACTCACGCTGAAGTGAGCGGAAAAAAACTTAGTTACAATAGCGAAAACGCACGCTCAAGAAATACTCATGAAAAATCACAACCTATAAGTATTTATACATTAAAATTTCTGAATGCAAATAGAAAAATTTAATATACAATTAGAAATAAAAGAGGAAAATTATGTTTAACTGAGAAATATAGTTTTCTGAAACAATTTAGATTTGAAATACAATTTTTCAATTTTATAATTGGTGCTTTTTATGGGAATCTTTCAAATTTTAGTGTTTTAAATTTTTTATTCGCACTTTCTCCCAAAATTAATATTTTACTTATTTATTAAAACATTAACCATTTTGTTAAAAACAAATTGCAATTGATTATTGAGGGGTATAGCTTGTTCCTATGCGCATTTCACTGTTGCTAATGCAGATCATCAGAGAACTTTACACAAATATTTCATAGAACAACTGGAGATATTATATTAAACCTTCATTAAAACAAATGAAAAGTTTAAACAATATCAAAGTTGTAACAAGAACTCAATAATCAACCAATTGTTTTTGTTTTCTTACTTTACCATTACTACCTAGGCTGACTTTTTTTCAACTCTAATTGTAGTTGTAAGAGGTTTGTAGAAAATGTAAAAACAACAACTGCTTAAAATTTCTAAGTCTTGTCAGTCAGTGTGGACGCGAATGAAAAAACGAAAAAGAATTGTAGATGTTTTTCTTCCAAATGTTCGCCAGTCTAAACTCGGACTTATGCTAGGAACACAACTGAGACGAACGACGAATTTTTGGCCGCGAATATTCGTCGTCAAATTTAAAATACATTAGTGTATATGAAAATACACACAATCATGGCGTCGGCGAAATTCGTCATACACGGCGAACTTTGCAATAGATTTATTTATATTTCTTACGCCGGCGAACGACGAACAAATCAGTACCATTTGACCATTTTCGTTTATAGTTTTTAAGTTTTTTAGTAAATAAAGTTTCTTATTACTTTAATAAATGTTTTATCGTTGTTTTATAACATTTACAATAAATATATAAAATAAATAACTTTAAAAATTGGTTATAGTTGTGTTTCTGTTAATGTTTCCTTTGTATGAATTATTTTCTTTAGTACGGTCACACTATCAGCTGTTATACAAAACAAGCAAACGAAAGAAAAATTTAATAAAAATTGTTGGTGAAAACATGGAAGAATTATTTGCTTAGTTTCATTTCTTCAAAAAGCTACCCCATTTTATATAAATATATTATGTAAAGAACCTCCAAGCGACTCCCCGTGCAAGAATTTCAAGAAATTGTGCTCAATTTGGAATTGCGCATTATTTTTCGTCCACTAACGCCAAGTAAAATTTGCGATTCATGGATAAAGAAAGATGATATAAAAACTATCTCATTTCGGTTCCAAAGATGTTTGACCCTTTGGTAGCTGTGCGAAATGCTAATTATGATAATACTGCAATATTACATAGAATATTTTAAACATCCTAATTATAAAAATAATCTAATTACTGCATTCGACTTCTTTCATGCGGCATTTCGATCCATTCACACACAATCGTAAAATAAAGGATTCGAAGGAGCTGGCGGTGGTTTGCTTGATGATAATTTTGAAACACCTGTAACTCCAATGCATTTTTTTTAATTTTTTTTTTTAAGAAAATCCGATACAATTGAAACTATACTGTTTACTTTTCTAAAAGTCGTGATTTATTTCATTGTGTTATATAGCATATAGTCAAAAATATGATATTTATTGTTTCACAAAATTTTAAATTATTTGATATGTTTTTGTTTTATTTCCTTAAATAGTACACAATAACTATCAATTATAACAGCTGTAACTTTTTTCGTCGTTATTGTGCTTTATACGACGAATTTACACAGCGAATTTTCGTCGACGAATTCGTCGCATTGGGCGAAATTCGTCGTTCGTCTCAGTTGTGTTCCTAGCATTATACTGCTACTTTGACTCGTTCATTCACATCAGTACATTAATACATACCAGCACAACGTTTACCGTCTTCATGACAAAATTGAAAACCTATTAAAAATATGAAAAAAAGTAAAAACCCGGAAAAATCACGCAAAAAATCTACTCATGCACGCTCATTGATTGAAACAAAAAACAAGTGCTCACGATAATGCATGATCACGCGTGATCACGCATGATTTACGCAAATTACGTGAGCGATACACAATTTTCCAAATTAAATTAGTCAAAAAGATATTTAAAACTTAGATGACGAATTTAGAGAACTCCGTTTTATAAAATTCAATGACTATTTTACAACTCTCATTTTGGTCAAAAGTTTCAAAAAGAACACGTGCTGATTCCAGATTTCCGTTGCTGTCAAAATTTGTTCAAAACTTCAAAAGCTATTTCTTCAGCAAATGTTGGACGAATATTCCAAAAAGTCAAGTTAAACAAAACTATATATATAAATATAAATAGATTAACAACAGCACTCTCGAAGGTATTTTATATGCAAAAAAATACTTAGCAAGAAAAAACTGTTCGTAATTTAAAAATAGACCAAGATATTATTAAAAATATGAAACCTTGTATGTATTATACTAATAGTTCTGCACAAAAATTATTCATAGTACATATACTTTTAAATAAAATTATGTATTAAAAAATTATGATTTTTTTCCATAAAATATGATTTTTTTGGTATATGATGATTTTCCTCTCAAAGCTTTTGGCAACGCTGCTTTTGCGAATCGTTCTAACGATTGTTAAACGAGTTAATTGTTGTTTACGCATTTTGCCGAGAAAAATCGTCACACAAAAATCTTCTGTTTTATACCACAACCAATAGTATTTTATATAAATAAAACAATCTTTCTTTTGAAAATTAACAATTCAACGGATTTATTAAAAACATCAAAAGCAAAATAATGGAAAACTAAACAATATCTTAAAACTTGTTGGTCGCTTCATCGCAAGATTTGAACAGATTTTGTGTCGAAACAGTTAATACATTTTCTATAATAAACGTTAATTTTTTATTTGACATGTTTTATATTTTAGCTCAATATCCATTTATTCATTTCAATATAAACCTAAACAGTCCAATAAACATTAATTATCAAAAACTAAGTTTACATTGTCGCAGGTGGTTGAATACTAGGAAAGTCAACTACAAAAGACAAAAGCAAGGTAAGCAAATATGGAAAATAGCTTGATCTCAGCAGCCAATAGCTCTGGAAAAATCGGGAGAGTATGGGATATATGGAATAATTAATCATCAGAGATGGAAATTTCGTACAAACCGAAATTGATTTAACTTGTAAAAATGAATAAATAGCACTTTTCGTATTCTAATTCGATAAATAATAAGGTTAAATAGTTGATATTCCTAATCACTAGTATCCTCCGTCAAAAGTGGTAAAATAGAACAAAGAACGCTGACGAATTAGTGTAGCACACCTCGATATCAGTACTACTGATCCATTCTGCTAGTCTGGTGAACAATACACTGTTCCAAATAGTACCTCTCTTAATAAAATAATGAATTTATCCAAAAACAATTTCTTAAAAATTAAGAAGAAATGGTTAAACTCAGTTTTGAACTCAAGCCAAACAAATTATTTAAATATTTTTTCTACCGAGATTTACATTTTGCCGCACGTAGACGTTGTGTTGAGCATTAAGTGTTGAAGTCAAAAAATCGTCAATATATACGGGATACTAAATAAAAATCGTCAATAGTCATTTTGGGAGATTCGCTCTAAAAAAGCGTCAAAATGACGTAAAATCGACACGTTGGGCACCCCTGGTAATGATTGTTGGACTAGTTTGTTTTTACGTTATTTCACAATCGTTGTTTCAGTTTTCTGACGACCACTGAACTATTGTTATTTTACCGTAATCGTATATTACTTTTGTATATGATGTTTCTGCGGGTATTTTTGTTGTTTATGTTACTTCGAAATCGCCGTTTACGCATTCAGGGGACAGTTATATAGATATGTAGATTAAAACGTTTACTTTTTAATTTAAGTCTTTTTTAAATTAAAGTGATTTTTTTACTAAAATACATATTTATTATTATTTTTTATTATTAAAAAATAAAAGCACAAAAAAACTTTTTTAAAGGATTCTCGCATGATCCTTTTCCGCGATTTGAAGTAAGAATAATCCGCACAAAAAGATAAATGTGAAAATAATGCCTATTTCTATCGCAAAAATTTCCGCCGTAAAAAGTACTTTGGCAATATTTTTGCCTTTCTAATATGGGAAAGAATTATAAGAAAAATGTTGCCAAGCTTACAGGTTGCCTAGAAATGAGATGGTATTCTATCTATGAAAAAATTGGTCTTTATTTCGATCTCAGTACTATTCACTACCGAAATTTTTGGATAGGAATTTTTCCTTATTTTCACATTTATGTTTTTGTGCGGATCTCATTTCTTTTTTAAGTTATTTTTGTATAAATATTTATATACAATTCTTTTTAATTTAAAGTCTTATTGCTCACCAGGACCTACCTGCACACCAAATTTCAGTTTTCTAGCTATAGTAAAAGTGCCAAATAATATTGATGTACTAAAATATGCACTTTGAACTTTCACTATTTTCATTATTTTATGATAAAGTGGAGCAAAGTTATGAAGGGGGTAAAACAGCTCGAATGGTTTCGTGTAATAATACACACTGTGTGGCCGGAACTTGGCCTGAAGCACTACTGTGCAGTCGGCGTCTTGGCAAAGTTTCTCCCGTAGTACTGAACGTGCGCGATACGACATCGCGGATGATTAATTTAATTACCCACTCCGATCGCGGAAGATTCTTCTACGATCGAAAATACGATTCTTCCACGTTTCGAAGATCATACTCGTAAACTGCATTGTAATCGTAAATTGGCAAGTGTGGTTTCTCTTTGGCGTAACAAAAACAGACTCCTATGATGGGTGGGATTCACGAACTTTTAAAAATTTGTTTTAAGCTAAATTTGTCTACAATTGATGTTGTTTGCAGTAACGATTATGTGATTAAATAAAGTAACTTCTTCTTAATCACTTTGTAAAAATTATGTCTTTCAAAATATATTTAAAACATTTTTTCATGAATTCTATTAATTTTGTACAACAAAGGTAAAATAATATTTTTACAAAATTCAAATGTTGATTTAACGAACGTGAAAATACAGCGATAATACTGTTTAATCAACCGTGTATGTAAGATTAGCAGCAAGAAATCATATAACAACAACATAAAATTCAAAATAAAGGAAAGCAACTTCATAACTTCAGCGCCATCGATTAATGAGAGTGAAAATAATAACACGCTGAACTTTTTTATTTTATTCATTATCTACATTGGCGAGGCATCTATGCGAAGGAAATTTCACTGTTATGCTTCAACATTCTAACTGGCGACGCTAATAGATGACGGCAAAGCTATCTAGTTCATCCTCGTATCGTCTAGAAAAGCTTGCGCTATAAAAGCCGAGACTGCATAACAGAGGAACTGTGGTGTAAAAGCCACAACATTGTGAATGTCTATAAGCAAAGACAAATTACTTCTTAAAGTGTTATAAAGTAAATAAGCAGTATTGAGCATTATCTAACATAAATCTGTTTGTGCTTTTATTTTATTTTTGACAAATTAAAAGAACCTAGTCAAGCAAACGATTACAAAAAGGTCGAAACGTAACAATTGGTGTCAGAAGAGGAATTACAAAAAATAAATAAAGAAGAAACAATTAATTTAACAAATTAATTACATAATAATAAAGGCCTCAAAAGAGGCTGATAGATGAGTGCTGAAATGAAAACACTGAAGTTTCGTTCATTTCAGTGATCGGTCATTTTCGTTCAATTAGCAAAAATAAACCCGTTCGTTCAATCCTTCGATTTGAACGATAGTACGGTAACAATCCTATTTTTTTCATTCTTTTCTTAAGAAAATCGGCTGTAAATATTTGAATAATGTAATTAAATTTAAGAATTTATTTTAAGAAATGGATTTATTAATTAAAAAATAATAATTAAGTTAATTTTAGAAACAATTTCTTGTTCTTTTGACTAGAATATTAGAAATTTTATTGTAGCTTAATATAGACTATACTTTTTATGGATTGATTGAAGCTCAATTGAAATGTATATTTATGCAAACTTTTAAAATAACTCTGATCAATACATCAAAAATGAAATGAAACAAAAGAATAGAAGATAAAAAAGATCCATGAACGAAAGTAAATTTTACATAAAAAAGAAACCTGAACGAACAACAACAAGTTTTAAACTTCAATTGTCGCGTAGCATACTCAATAGCACTTTTGCCCTCAATTATAAAAATTTTGCTTTCATAAAAAGTTACGTCATTTTCTGACGGGTCAGTTCAGATGTAGTTGTACGAACTTTATTCGTTTAGTCACACGTCTTACAATCAATAGTGGAACTATTCCTAGGCTAGACGTTTCTAGATTCCGTTCTCGCAATTGATTTCGATCAACAGTTTTTATATCTGCAGATATTTTGTTTAGCTTGTGAGCCTGAATCAGTCATTTTTCGCGGATCAACCAATAAATTGGTCATTGCAGATTTTCTGCCACTCGTTTCAATTTGTTTGAAATAAATTGTTCCCATAAGTATCAATTTGTTTGAACAATTGAGAATTTGGATTATTTCGACACCAGTTTAGTATTCCGAATTAACTTCGAATTAACTTTATAAGTTCCCTCTTTCCACGGCATAAAGCTGTAATTTTTGCAATACATATTTTGTCAATTTGGTGTATTAATACAAAGAAGTTATTTTATTATTAATATACGAAACACTTAATTTATTTGCACTAAAAACCAAATTTCTAAGGAAAATTATGATCAGTGCTATATATTTTACTGGGGAATTGTACGTTTTACGAAAAAATATTGCTCGACATGAAAACTTCACTTGATATAATTAGAGTTATCATAATATTTTCAGAAAGGGTACATATTACAGTAAATTATAGTGTAAAGAAAATTAATAAAAGAGAGATAGTAAAAATTTTGTGCGTATAAAATCATTCAAATTGATCCTAGTACATTTAATTTCACCGGTATTTGTGAAACTTAGTAATAAAATATTAACGCCAAATGGATTTAGTACACTGAGTTGTTAAAACAGAATTAAAATTTAATATTTTATAAATTTAAATACGTATCAGAGAAAAAAAACATTTAAACTTATAATCCACATCCTTGTCTGGCAAATGCAGGACGAACTAATACCAACAATTCATGCATGCTCACAATATGTTTAAAAAACTCGTAACTGATGAAGAAAAAAATTTGTGTTTAAATAAAAAAATACGTTTTTATGACATTTGTTGAAGCTTAACGACAACGAACAACATCTACAACAGAAAAAAAAACAATAAAAATGCAAACAAATCTCAAGAACTGCGAGAACCTTAACACTTGCCATAGAATTTGTATAGAAAGAGAAAGAAAAACAAATAAAACAAATAAAACAAATAAAACTGTTTGGGACTCGCAAATCAACTGGATCTTATAAAATACCAAAAGCAAAAATTTAATAAAATAGAGGAACAAATATATAAAGAAAATAGTGGAGAAATTATTGAATGCACTGTTTCCTATGAGATATTGGTATTTGTTCTATATTTCGTCGGTTTTTTAGCAATCATTATTTGCAACGTATGCCAATAATTGGTATGTAATTCATACTTCAATCAATTTTAAAATTTTAGGACAACAGTACAAAACAGTTGTTTTGTTTAATATTGTGGAAATGGTGTAGAAACCTTCTGCAGCTTTTCCATAACAGTTCGTCAGCGAAGTATTTGCAGAACGAACAAATATTATTTTGTAAAACGCAATGCTTCCACTTTATAAGAGGAAAAACGCAAATTATAAAAGTAAAACACATTCAAAATTTGTCAACGCTTGAGGTATACCGCTATATACTTTGCTATACCGCTCAAAAATCAATTTCAATGTGGTTTTAATAGAGCAATAAATATTTCCCTAAATATGTAATATATTGCTTTTAGGAAAAAGTGCGATTATAAATTATAAAAGAAATAAATAAAATGTTGACAGTTCATATTAAAAGCACTAATATATTGATTAATTAAATCATTTTCTTTCATTTAAACTATTTCAAATATCTTTTCTTCCGCATATAATTTTTTAACGTTTATTTAACAAAAAATTTTCTAATAATTAAGACTATAAATAAACAAACAGTATATTACATAATATAATATATAATACCGTGTGTACACTGTCCTGTGTTCGAGCACTCTAGTACATTTATATTGTGAAAATCTTAGTTCTTTTTTAAGAATATTGATGAATTAGCTTATACGTTTTTTAATACAAATATGTGTACAAGAAATGTATTTCTTAAAGTTGCTATTAGGTGATCTATAGACTGAAGTGCTTGTTCTTAGACATTTCCGTTTGAAATCTCTCATTATCTCTACATATGAATGATGCCGCAATATTGTTGCAAATTTGGCAATCATAAGTTAGTATGGATCTAATTAAAGATTGGTATAAGATTATTTTAAAACAAGGATATATATATATATTTAGAATAAAATTGTTTTTTGTGCATAAAAAATGCTTTTCTTGCCTTTATGATTTTTAAATCTGTTTGTTGAAATACAGAAATTTATCAAGATGAATGCCTAGTATTTCACCACCTGTTTGTTTGCTATATTACTATTAGATCCTGTTTTAACTACAAACTCTTTCCAGTGCTTTCTTATACTATAATTACACTTTCCAACAGTTGGACGAAATAGGATGGTCTCGCATTTGTCGATATGTATTTTCATTTTCCAATCCCTGGAGTATTTTTCTACAACGTAAAACTAGTGTTCTATCCAAAAGAAATAAGTTCAAAAGTAGTGGAGCGGTAACTTTTCCTTGTTGTAGGTCGTTTACTATAGTGAATTTTTTCTTACTCATTTGATTATTATTAGATATTGTTATTAAGTATGTCATGTAGCAAAATAATCTAATGGAAGCGCATTTCATATTTTATAAGCTTATATATTAATCCCGGAATCCATATACTAATATTTGGAAGTAGTCTTATTGCGCGAAAACTTTTAAGATTGGTTGTATCTTTATTTTATTTTTTGGCAAAACTACTATTAAATCTGTTTCCCACGCAATAGAAAAGTATGAGTTGTTTAATATGGTGTGAAAGAGTGTACTACTGTATTCGAATATAATTTCATTTGGGACATTTTTTAGTCTAATATTTGGAATGTTAACTACACCGGAAGAGAGTTTCTTCCGAAGATGGTGAAAAATATAAATAATGGAGTCCTTGGTTATAAAATAATGTTCTTCTAAATCATTGGCTTTTTTGACTGAACTAAATTAGTAGTCGTTGATTTATGACTTTCATACTCATTTTTTCTATCTAAAAATGCGCGATGTTGCACATGTAAAAACCAATTTATTTTAAAACTTTTTTATGTTTTAACCCAATTTAATTTTAATCCTTTTGTTTTTGCGAGTTGTTAAGTTTTCTTAATTTTATTCCCTTCGAAACTGTTTTCTTTGTAAAATACTTTTAAGATAAAGCTCAAGTCAAAATAAAACATGATTTTACTCGTAGTTTCATGTAAGAATCAATGAATTTCGGAAAATTAAAATTTTTGTTAAATATTTTATTACTTTCATCAATTCCTGGGAATATTACCTAGGAAACGAAAAGTACGGGAATTCAAAAGGCTTAACTTTAACGATCAGCCCAACGAATTTAACATAATACAAACTATACCCTTGCAAATACAATACATAATTTTGCAAGACCACAACAAAAGCTGTGCAATAGTAAATATTTAGCGTTCGACAGGCACCATCACTTGGTAGCATTATACTCTCGTCAAAAGTATAATTATGCAATCAGTTGACAGCGCTGCTACACCATTCTGCAACTATGACACCATTTTATCTGCTGTTGCAGTTCTTTGCAGAAAGGCTGCACAAAGTTACTGTATATAGAAATTCAAAGTTCTTTTTGGTAAATTTTAAATATAATCCACTCAATAGAGAAATAAATAGTTGCGCGAACATTTAATCGAGAAACTGTATTATGCACACATATGAAACATGTTATTTTAACTGAGTATGTGAGTAAGTATGTATGTATATAAATTTTTATATTCTATATGTGAACGTGTGTACATGCAAGTATGCTTAACAGAAATAGCGTGTGCATTTGACACTTGTTAAAATATTTGTACTTTAGGCATCCTTGTTATCCTTTTTTACAGAGCGTTTCTTAAATTTCTTTGAAAACAACTACAACCGTTGGGCTCTGAACTAAAGTAGAATCGTGTTGAGTAGTTAATATTTACTTAAGCACAACATTCAAGTGTTCGTTTTGGGATGTGCGAACAAATGGCAACAAAAACAACAACTACTATCGCGCTAAATGGTGCAAAGCAGAGGGTGACAAAATAAAAAATCTAAATAAATAAAAACAGAAGCAGCTTTAGAAAAAATCCGTTGATTAAACACTCACTCACAAATTCTAAACAAAAATATTTAAGCTAACGAATGGACAAAAGTAACAAACTCCTAAACAGAGGCTGTAGAAGAAACTGAAGAAAAATGTTGCCAATAATGAGTAGTAGACTGTGAGCGATGTGCTAAGTTGTTGGTTATCCGATATTAATTGCTTTTTTGATTTAATATAACTGAATTTAAGTGCGATATTATTGCCAGGTCATCTTCTCATATTATATTTAAGTAACAACAAGTTATATATATTACTGCTAAATACATTTTCTATCATCCGATCCTTACGAGACCATAAGAGCATATTTGATACCCCTTGAGAACTTATTTCAAAATTTGATTTTATTTCAAAGCATCCCGAAAATCGGGCAATTTAATTTTTAATCACAATGACACAATGTAATAAATCAGCTCTCTTAACCGAACCGCAACTTGAAACAGTCAACAAATAATGGTGGGCATCACCATGGTGGTCTTCAACTTCTTCTTAAAAAACAAATTAAAGAACTGGCAATTTTTTAATTTGTGTATAATAGCCGTTTTCCGCATTCTTAACAAAGCCCAATAAATTCTAATATTCAGCAAGTGGCCTGTGATCTAAAGTTAAACAACTCCGACAAAGGAGAATTTTACAGTTTTTTTTCAAATAACAAATACAAACCGCGAAGCCATTTTGGCTTGTCTGCAGAAATACCCAGGGTATAGGCAGGAATCGAACCTCCGACCCCCAGACTAATAGTCTAGTGCGGGGCCCCCTCGTACGGCACTCCAGCAAATGCACCATCATCTATAGTATTCACGGATCAAAATGCATCGGCACTCAGATACTCTTCATCAAATAATTGACGGCTTTATATTTTGACATACCCCATCCTGATGTACTGCTGATGAATTAATATCAAACCTGAACATGTTCGAGGTCTGGACATAGTACTATTGCGAACTGATACACTATAAGAATATACGTTCCAAACTGGTAATTTTAAACCCATTCACCAAAGTTTCCTGCCAATAATACCCGTGTCAGTTTTCGCAGCATATGGTAATTTATAGACCCATCAAGCACGCCGTACAACTGTAAAAAAATAGGTGTCAGATAAAGCCTTCAAGGCCGAGATAGTTCACATATATTTTTATTCCAGGAATCATTCATCTAAAAGATATGATTTTGAGCGCAATCTATCGAAAGTTTGCCCGTGATAGCTTTTGTAAACCAGACATTGTTCTTTGTTTTCTCCGAATTTCTCATTGTTGGATTTAGTTGAGACAAGAGTTAACCAGAAAGTTAGTACATCTAAGGTAATTCAAAGTGGGAAATGGTTGAGTCAGTCTAGAATTGTGGAGAAACAACTCGTGGACTATTTACACCAGCACACTAGTTTTAACGTCTCATCTTGCACCCCACTAGTTCGCCAAAGATATAGCTTTTTATAACTTATTACTGAATCCACAACTCAAATAAAAGCAATGCGTTAAGCTTCTGTTTTGAAATAATAAACAATTCGCAGAAAATACTGAAGGAAAACTATTTAGAAAATTGGAGAAGGCGCTGGAATGTGTATATTGCTTGCATAGTTGGACGATTAAAATGTAAATGATTAACTCAACTGTATTTCATTAAAAAAGAAAAGGATACTTTTGATCAGGGTTAGAAAAATTTTAGTTAAAATTAAAAACTATCAATGTGAAATATTTAGCCGATATCAATACTGCAAGTCATGGTTACGGATATTACACATCCGGTCGTAAAATTGTAGTTAAAATTAAGAACAGATGATTAGAATCATACTGGCGGTAGCTACAACTGTTTTAGCCATTTGATTTGCTAGTAAATTGTACTTTTTATTTTTAAGAACATCTAAAGAACAACGGTACAGACAAACTTGTTTTCATAGTCAACCAATGTGCAAATTTACACTTCATTTTTATTTCAAGAGTTTTTTTTTCTTTCCTTCCGAGTAAACAAACACATCTCACTTTACGATGTCATCAACAAAATGGTTTGCCATTTTCCAACATAGTCAAGAGACATGGAGAAAAAGGAGATATTGGGGAGAGATTGAAAAAAGGAAACCTCTTAAGCATCCGTGATATTGCCACTAAATGCCAAATGTTGTGCAACAATCATTCACACAAGGCGAAAAACATGACGTTTGCAAAAACTTTTCCTACTGGACAAACAGGACACAAACCATCGAAACGACAATGATGTGGTCCAAGTAATGTCCGACATTTGGATGAATGCTTTAATATTGTTGATGAAGACGATGGGAACTTTGATGCAGATGTGGATTCTGCATGCATTTGTTTTTCTTGTGGAAACCTTAACCACTGGCCAGCCACCGTTTATGACTACTTAACAGCAAATACACATACAATTACATTTGATACATCCTTAAGAATACCAGGCAAACAGGATTTGACATGTATTCATGTGTGGCATAAACAAAAATTCTGTAAATGTCAGCATATTATCATTGTCATCGTTGTATTTGATTTTATATGTCTACATTTGAATTGATATAAATAAGGGTGATTGCGTCCATGAAAAGGACACAGTGTCAACATGAATAGATAATACATGTAGAAATATTTGTCCATTTATTAACATGTTTGTATGTGTGAATGACAAATTTTGTTAATATGTACACTTAACAATTGTGTCTCCGTGCAATTATTTGCTTGCGTATGGTTCTATCATTTAAGTTTAAAAGGAAGAAACGAAAAAATAAAGAGGATATTTTTGTGGTACTGATGAGTTTTATTTAGCAATATTAGTTTAAGTTATTTTATTCAACTTAACTATTTTTTAAAAGAAAATTATTATGCAGCTAAAAATAATTAGTTGCTCCTTATTGTGATATAATGTTATGGAAGATACCTTTCCCAACAGGAATGAAAATATTTAATGAGTTGTGAATAGAGTTTGAGAAAGTAGAATTTCCGGAAAAGCTCGCTCATATTATACGCCATTGGATGTAGCTTGAAAATACCTTTCAACCGATACATAATTTGTTAAATGTTTTCTTGTGAGAATATACGAAACGAAAGGTAATTTCTAAGCCAGCAACATGCCGCTTTATAATTTATATACATTTTCTGCGAGTTGCGCGAGCTAACAAAATTCTGCACCTAATTTACTCCGGTGCAACCTTCAAGCAAATACCTTTAAAATTTTATGTTTTTTTTATAAAGATCAGCTATAGAATGTAAACGTAAAAGGGATAACAGCAAATCGTCTTGCATATTAATAATATAAAGGATACATCAGATACAATAGATACAAAAATATATATAACTAAAAATAAAATAATTACAGATAGTGAAAAAGAGTTAAGTGATTTGGATTCATTTGAAATCGATCAAAATTTCAATACTTATTTAACACATAACAGAAATGGATTTGATTGTACAAGAGAAATTGTAAATATATTTAAGAAAAGTGTGCTTAAAATTGCTTGTTTCAAAAAATACTGGAGAGAAGAATTTGATAGAGATCGTTTATGTAACGATATAAAAACAAGGTGCAATAGTATAATTTTTACTTGTCTTTTTGTACCTGCACATTTAAGATAAATTCCCAACATTTTTGGCATTTTAGAATTACAGTGGACGTCCAATAGTACGCACCTTCACTTCTACGAATGTCCAATAGTACGAAAGGCAATTTTTTTGCATTGGCAGTTCTGTAGTACGAACGCAAAATTTTTTTACTACTCGATAGTACGAATAGCGGTAGTTTTTGAGAGAATATGATTTATTTACATTTACGTAATCAGACTTTTGAAGCTTAATTATCGTAACAGTTTGCTATCAAAAATTATGGCCTCATCTGAAGACTTTACAGGATCTCTCAAAAAGATAGATTTATTTGAAGCCATATCTTTAGTTGCAGTGTCATGGGAGAAACTCTCTGCAGATATGATAAAAAAATGTTGGAAAAATATTTTAGGTAACAGCGGTTTTGGTGATGAAGATGATCTTCCTCTTTCATCATTAAGAGATGGCGAAGAAATGCGTGCAATCAGTCATTGCTTAAATTTGCTTAATGAAAATTTCCCACATTCTAACTTTAATTATGATGATATGCAAAATTGGAATATTGACGAGCCAAATGAAGAAATTGAGCAAGGTAATGATAGCGATGATGACCAAATTGCAGTTCCTTCGAATCCATTGCCAAAAATTAAACACGAAGATGCGATAAAATGTTTTGACACATGTATTCAATGGGCTGTCGAAAACAATATTGAAATTTCCCAAACACTTCTATTGAGATCTATTCAAGAAAAGGCAGTAGAAATTAAACTGCAAAAGAAAACACGCCAATGCCTAATAACTGATTTTCTGAACCAACAAATATAAAGACTGATTTTTTTAACAAATATATTTTATACTTTTAATATTTATTTATATACATATGTACAAATGTATGCTTTCACACTTGTTGATTTAACATGAATTTGAATATTTTTTAAGTTTTTTACTTTGTTTTGTTTTTAATAAAAAAAATAATTTGAATTAAACTATGTATTTTATATAAAATAGGGTAAAATTTTTGTTCAATAGTACGAATTTTCCAATATTACGAAAAGGCCTGACATTATATAATTCGTACTATTGGACGTCCACTGTATTTCCATTCAAAAAGTCAACATTAGCTACATTTTTACTTAACTACACAAAAATACATATTTTCTGCAATTATTCTTCCTAAACCTTGTTTAAGTGCATTGTTTTACAGTTTTAAAATATTTTCATATAAAAATTTAAAGTTAGCTACACACACAAACATCGAACATTCGATTTTTTTTCAACAAGCAAATTAAAAATTTTTTCAACAAAATGGACACTACACAATTTGCAAAATTTATGCAAGTACAGCAGAAAATTCTGGAACAAATTTCAAACATTTCAAATGGTCAAGTAAGTGGTAACCAATCAAACACCAACATCAACACAAACATCGCGTTAGTCCCTAACTTTGACTAGTTGGACACATCAAAAGAATCGTTCCGGAATTACATTCTCAGGTTTGAAAATTATACCCGTATGAAAAACATACATGTAAATGAGAAATACTGCGCGAATTTATTATTGAATTCTATTGGCCCCAAGAGCTTTCGTATTATTACGACCCTAGCTGCACCTAACAAACCTAGTGAAATTGAATACAAGGAACTGATCAACCTGTTACAAAAACACTTGTCGCCACAACGAAACGCGTTGGTGGCTCAGCATCAGTTTTTATCGAAATACCAGATGGAAAATCAATCTATAGCTGAATACGTTGCAACACTGAGAACACACATCGGCGATTGTGACTTTGTTTGCTCCTCCATTGCTGTTATTTTTTGCGCGCTCAGTTCATTCGAGGAATAAAAGACAATAGCATTCTAGAGCAATTGCTTCAATCTCAACAAAAAATTTCTGAATTTTCGGATATTGTAGCAAAGAGCCTTGCGTTGGAAGCCGCAAAACGTGACTCAAAACAACTTTCAATTAAAACAACACAAGCAACGTCAGGTGAGATAAATAAAATTCATTCCAAAAAATTCAACACTAGGAAAAACAGTAATATGAAGTACAAACAGAAACAAATTCCAACCAACGGGGTAGATTTTAAGGCATTAGGCGTAGATGGTCTTTATCTACGATGTGGAAAAAGCGACCACTATGCCAAAGACTGCCGCAGCAATAAGAACAACCTGAAATGTACTGAGTGTAAAAAAACGGGACACGTGATCAAGGTTTGCATAAATGCGCGACTGAAAAACAATCAAAACTCATCAAATCAAGTTGAAAACGTACATCAATATGGCGTTCTAAATGTAGTCAGCATTAATCAAAACGTTTCGCTAACCTCAGATAATTTTTTTTCAATAATAAACGTTCAAGGTAAGCCAGTTAAATTTGAAATCGATACAGGATCAAAGTACACCTTCTTACCAAGAGATCAATTTACAAAACTTAACCTCAAAGTTCCATTTTTACCCGCAAGCATTGTTTTTAAATCGTACACCCAGGATGCTTTTTCAGCCGATGGGAAAATTGAAGTAGAAGCCGAACATAATGGTGAGTTTATTTCTGCTGAAATTTATATTGTACCGGAGGAGTTTACACCCCTCCTTGGTCGAAATTGGATTAGAAAACTAAAATTAAATATTAATTGGAACGAAATCAACTGCATTAAAACCTCAAATGAAGATATGAGTATAAACGACATTCATTCAATAATGCAGGAATTTCAGGATATTTTCCAACCTAGAGTAGGATGCGTTACCCAGCGCACAATATCCTTAAAGCCAAGAGAAAACGCAAAGCGAAATACCATACGCCATTATAGAGAAAGTCGACCGTGAGTTAAATCAGCTAGCAGCTGCAGGTATAATTACAAAAACCAAAATTAGTGACTGGGGGTCCCCTCTTGTAATAATACCGAAATCTGACGGAGGTATACGTTTATGTGTACATTACAAGGTGGGTGTAAACGAAAATCTCGTGGATGCCCATAGTCCTATAAGGAAAATCGAGGATATATTTAACAGTTTGCGAAATTCAAGATATTTTTGCACACTAGACCTGCACAAAGCATATTTGAATATTCCTGTTGATGACGAATCAAGCAAAATTCAAACGATGGCTACACATCGAGGAACGTACAAAATAAACCGGTTGTCTTTCGGAATCAAAACAGCACCATCCGAATTCAATAGAATAATAAATAAAATTTTGCGGGAACTTCCAAAAACAGAATCTTACTTTGATGATATTATAATACACGGGTCAACGCAGACAGAATGCCGTATAAATTTAATTAAGTGCTTACAACAATTACAAAAGTATGATCTACACCTAAACAGAAACAAATGCCGTTTTTTAAAAGATGAAAGATGATTTTTGGGTCACACCATCAAATACAACACAATATCAAAGTCACCGGGAAAAGTGTCTGATATCACAGGTATGCCCAGGCCTGAATCAGCAGATGACGTAAGGCGATTTTTGGGTATGATCACCTACTACTCTCGATTCATACCAAATTGCTCAGAGATGACATCGCCTTTACGTACCCTTATCCGGAAAAATACAAAATTTTTATGGTCTACACAGTGCGGAACAGCATTCAATCGTATCAAGAGAGAAATTGCTAGTGAACGCGTACTCGTGCCGTACGATCCGCAATACCCTATACAATTAGCTTGTGATGCAAGCCCGAACGGGATTGTGGGGGTTTTGTCCCATTATATCAATAATGAAGAGCGGCCGATATCATTTGCTTCTCGATCGCTTACAGAAGCAGAGAAAAACTACTCCCAAATTGACCGGGAAGCGTTAGCAATTATATTTTCGGTAGATCACTTTTATCAATATCTTTATGGAAGATCAATTTTACTAATTACAGATAATCAACCATTAGTGAGAATTTTTCATGAGAGGGCGAAGTTACCCCAAATGATTTCATCACGCCTTCAAAGATACGCCGCATTCCTGTCTGGGAATGACTTTATATTATTCGTGAGCCTCTAGTGCCGAAGGAGAAGATATTGCTGCCTCTACTGCATATTAAACTTGGAATTTTTAAGAATTTTATCAAAACTGTCGCCAAAAGAGATGAAGTTTTCTTGTGTTTGAAACTAATTTACCCGAGACTCAGTGAAAGTAAAATTAAAGAAGGTAAGTTATAATATCACATTCATTTCCCATGATTTTCCATCTTAACAAATTAATTTTTTCCAATCAGGCGTAGTAAATAAAAATATGAGAGAGTTCGGCTTGTGAGTGTCAATGTTTTCTCCAAATAATGTTGTGCATATCTGGAGCAAATTTTTGAAATTCATAAATTTACCTAATTGTGAATAAATGAGAAACGCATGCATCGATTTTCATGATCTATGCTTTTTTTTGCTCATGAGTTATGTGACTTTGCGCGAAAGTAATTAGTTTTGGCACTTTTTTCATTTTGGATTTTTTATGAATTTAAAAAAAAAATATATTTAAATTTTTAGGCAAAAAATACTTTTTTTCCCTTCATACATTCATTTTTAACTTCGAAAGTGTTGCACATATAGGAAAACGGTATAGAAACAGATTAGAGAAATTGTAATTCTTAATTTTTCTAAATTTGTTTCATCAAAATCGGACAAGTGGTTCTCGAGTTATGTTAAACTACGTTTTTGCCAAAATGTTACAACTAAGCGAAAAAACATCAAGATAACGAAAAAATTTAAAAGGTCATAAAAAACACTGACACATACGAACGCCAAACCCTTTGAGGGTTTTACTATACTGACCTGTACCATCACCCTGACTTGGAATTTCTCACCCCCAGACAATAATCCCAAAAATGTTCCATAGTGTAATTGGCAACGAATGCACATTGACGCTGGTATGTTTCAAGGATTCTATTATTTCGTTGTTATGAACGCTAAGTCTAAGTAGGCGAAAATAGGTATTACCCCCTCTGCACCTACAACACAGTCGACTATAGAAATGCTTTCAGATCTTTTCGCCAGATATGGGTACCCCGATGTAATCGTTTCCGACAACGCAACAATATTTACCAGTGATGGCTTTCAAACGTTTTGCACCAGTCATGGTATTTTTCAAAAGCTTATCGCCCCAGGACATCCGGCCACTAATGGGTTAGCTGAACGTAACGTCCAAACCTTAAAACAACGCTTAAAATCTATGGTAGATTACGAACGCTCCATACGTGCAAAAGTAAGAGATATTACGTTTTTGCTATCGTGCCGCCCCACTTTCAAACGGGAAAAGTCCGTCGGAACAATACCTAAACCGACAAATTCGAATACAATTGAATGCATTAAAACCTCCTCTGGGAAAAGTAATGGTCCTGTTGATACTTGCATGGCCCGACAGTTAAGTGAGGGAGACAGAGTGCAAGCGCGATATTATGCAAATAACAAGAACCTGTGGAAGCTAGGGACAATCGAAAAGAAGTTCGGTCATTTACACTACTTGAAGTTAGTGAAGTTAGATGTTGGCCATATTTTTAAGCGGCATATAAAACAACTTAGATCGACAGCAATTCAACAAAAAGCCCAACATGTAAACCCAACACATCAGGATGTAAGTCCAACATCCTATCCTACAAGACTTAGTGCAACTCCCACCCCATGATGAAAAATTCAGATCAACAACTGACGATGCTAATTCGCATAGCCGAAACACTGAAGAACAGAACACCGACATCGCAAGTCAACAAGTGCGTAGAGCTGAAAGGCGTCGTCGTCCACCTGCCTACCTAGACGATTACGTGTCGAATATAGGTACTTGTCGTATCAGCGGGGGAGAACTATTGTAACTAAATGGAATGATCGCTACGATTATACTACTTGATAGTACAACCTTGTTTTTCCTTTTTATCTTTTAATTATATCCGTTAATACATACTGAGAATCACGCTTCTTTTTATATTGTAATGTAATTTTTTATATGTAATAAAATAACTGAATTGAATGGACATAAAAGCATCGTTTTGTAAATCTTTGGACTTCGAAATAGAATACCAATTGTGCATAAATATCTCTCTCAGTGGTCATGCTGATTTTAAATGCCAAAATTTATTTTAATTCGTTGATCATGGCTTTCTAGAATGACAACGCGTTTGCGTAAAGAAACTTGCTTAACGAAAAACATCGCATAATATGGGGATTGTCTATTATGTTAAGCGATATGTCGATTCCTCGCAACATACGACGCGTCGTCAAAATTGGCATGTCACTGTTTTACCAATTCAGAGGGTAGATTTAGCCATTTTCCTCGCGTTTAGTCAGAAAATATGTTAATTAAATTATTAACAATTTGTTTTTATTTATCTATTTTTTAAGGTATTGAAAAGATTTTGTAATAAAACTTTAAAAAATTTAATAAAAGGTGGCCTGTTTTGTTTTCTTATAAAGAGTATATTTACAAATTTAACACCCTCAGCTAAATTAATCTTGTTAAGACTAAAGCATGGTACTCTGTTCATCATTTCGTGCGAACTAATGTCAAAAGTCCATGTAAAACAAATCCAAGCGAAATAATTGCAAAATAATATTGCTGAAGTTGTACTCTGTTCATTGAGTGAAAACATACAAAATGTTTCTGGCAACATTTTTTCCATATACATAATGTTTCTGGTAACAGGTTTTACTTGGCATTAAGGTGTTGCGCACAGATAATTGAAATAATGCAAAATGTTGCATTTAAGCGGGTAAAAATTTAAGCGAAATTCGTATAAATAAGCATTTGACGCATTTAAAAAACCTCGGATAATTCTATTTACGGATGATATTGAACAACCATATATATATACGATACAAATCAATAATGCTTTTTTAATATGTTTAAAATTTAGTTTTCTTTAAAAAAAAATGTAACATTTCTTTTACTTTTTAATAAAAAAGTTGCTATTCAAAGTTTTCTTTGACAAACATTTTGCTTCGTAAATGATGAAACAATAATTTCTAAAGGTACGGTCACATTGGGGAAACATTTCATTCAAATATGTTTGATTATGTTTAACCAAAATGTTTTTAACTCAGTACACAATTTGTTTTCTGGTCACACTACGCACAGCTTTTGTTACTGTTTATTTGTCAAACAGCTTTCAAATAACGTAAAGTACAAATATGAGAAAATATTTTTTCCATGTGATCACACTCAAATTAATTTTTTCCGATACAAAACATTTGATCAAATATTTTACAAAACATTCGACGAGGAAGAACAAGCACTATTTAAATTCTCTGACACTTCTCTCAAATTTATACTCTTTGGATGACAAAATAAAAAAAATATTTCAAAAAGTTTTATGGTCTTATTCACAAACGATTAATAAAACCGGTTTTCCCATATAAAAATCCAACATTAAACCTACTATAACTTTATTAACCGTTTGTCAATAAGGCCGTTATTATTTAAGGCCTCATTAGTTTTTACTTTTCGTTACCGTTCTGTGCCATTCTTTTCTGTAGAAAATATTTCTTACTTACTTGTTCTGTGTCTGAACTTTCGAATGTGGACGATATATTTATAGGAATGAATGTTTGTAAATGTTTGCAAAATTTTTTTTATTTGACAAAAATATATAATTTAAATTAAAATAAAATATTCTGAATAGTCTGGCAACCTTCGTTGGTAAAAGACGTCAAATTATTGTGTAGAAGATTATTTTAATAAAAAAATTAATTTCTTTAATATTATCGTTGTTATTAAATAAAAAACGGTTTTAAAGTAAAGTTTGAAAGGTGCTCTTTTTATTGGAGTGAAAAAAATATGGCTGGAAACAGACGTAAAAGTTTAAATAATAAAAACAAAATTGTTTGTTTACAATGCAAAACTGAAGTGTTAACTAATGAAGATGCGTTGCAGTGCGATGTTTGTAATAAAACGCTGCATTCAATATGTACGAAGAAGGATAAAAAGCAAATTGAAAAATTGCTTAATACTCAAAATATTTTACATACTCGAAGAAACACTAGACAGGCTCTAAATTTAAATACTGTAAGATGTCGTTTAGATTTAACAAAACAACGCATTGCTTATGTTGGACCAAGTGAGTATAATGAATTGTAAATCAATATTCGTAATATACAAGCTTTATCTACATTCAAAAAATCCATTAAAGATCTTTTACTTCGTAATGTTGAAACACTTCTAGTATAAATATTATTTTATTACTATTTTTTTTTCTTTCCCTAAGTCTAAATTTATTGTATATAATGTAAATTTTAAAAATAGATTTTAAAAATCTTCTATATGTAATATAGACAGAGTTGCCTTTTAGCCTCTACAAAGCCTTTATGGCGCTGAGGCGTTAAACTTATTATTGTATAAATATTATATTGAATAAAAGATATATAAAAAAACGTAAACAAAACTTGTAATATTTCACATCACAAAAAACTAATATATACAAACACTTGGCTGTCACTTAACTTTGTATTCTATTTTCTACAGAATAGTCCGCAACAGAACAGAACGAAAAAGTAACACCAAACCAAACACACTGTTTTTCAATTGAACAGAAAAAAACAGCTGATTCGTAACAGAACGTACAAACTAATTCGGCCTTTATACCACCGCACAGTCGCTATAATCAGAAAGAATTAATTAATTGATATTAATTATTGTAGTCGTGAAAAAAATCAAATGGGAGTAATAAATTGCTAAATTTTGACAAAAACAGAACTTGCTTGTTCGACGTTTTTCTTAAAATTTTTTCAAAACCAAAATTTTTTCTTTTTCATTATTTCAAAAGATTACACATTAAAGCATATACGCTACATCCACCATTGGACGAGTATGGAGAATTTTTTAACGAAATTCTAAGTTATTCCCTTAAGAAAAAATAACGCCCATCGAGGTTTTAATTTCTTTTTATAAATTATATTAGATATATTTAACACAATTAATCTGGCTTTTAATTGTTACCCGCCCGCTCAAAAAAGAAGCATTTTATTTACCTGCATGAAAATTGTACTAACTTAAAATTTTTAATCTTTATTTCTTTATTATTTATTGAAAACATAGTAATCCTTTTATGTTTAAAAAATTTCAACGATCAATAAAAATTGTATTCTTAATGTGATTATGGCGGAAATAAATATGGCGTGATTCTATTTACAGTTCATTGATTTTGTTTTAAAACACTGTTGTTTCATACTGTTTGTTCTCACAAAAACTTTGCAAGAGCTAATTATTATTTGACAAACAAACAAAGAGGAAATTATTTGGCACTGGGTGGTCACACTTTGTTCACATTCGAAACATTTTTCTTTGAAAGCAAATAATTTTGTTTGTAAAAATCAGCTATTTTTCTGTTTGCCCCTCAAAAATATTTTATGGTCACACTACAGCAAACTACTATTTCAAAAAATTATTAATATTGCAAAATTTAAATAAAAAGGGCAAAATGTTGCACTTTTTTCAGAAAAGAAAACGCCATAAGGTTATTTAAATGCGTCAATTGCGCATATATCCGAATTTTGCTTAAATGATTCCCCGCTTAAATGCGTAAAGAACTGTGCAATTTAAAATGCGCACTAAAGCTTTCCGCAGAAGGCGTGTCTTGAAAGAGCTCATCCGCAGCAGCTGTAATTCGCATTAATTGATACGTTGCATCACAAGCTCCTAATATTATTTTGTTGTTGATTTTTGTTTTCCCTTTTTCTTAATAAACACATGGTTTTTGTTAATTAAGAAAAACAATGTTGCTTACATCAAGGCAATAAAACCGATAAATTTTGTCTAAATCGTAGAGTTGTCACCCCTGGAAGATTGTAAAAAATTTTCAAACGAAATAATCAATGTTGCTCAACATTATTCGCAAATTTGAACAGAGTAGATACTACGCTAAAGGCCGCATTTAGGAGTTGAGTTTTACACATGCTTGTTCTGTCTCGAGTTTTTAGTTTGTAAGTGAGATGGGTAGAGAAGTAAACGGAATAGGAGCAAATTTCGTTTTATCTTTTTTACGTTTGATTTTGAAATTTTTTTGTTTACTCCAACTTAATTTTTTATATAATTGTAATAGAATTTGTATTTCTATGAATGAAAAAATAAAAATAATTTTTAATAATACATGAAAGAAAAACTCATCGTATAAATATTCATAATTTTAATAGCAACTTCAAAAGGGAAATCAAAAAAGTCTTGTATGAAAACTCAGAGTCTAATTTACAAAACGAAAAACATTTTCGAATACTTTTTAAGATTTTAACAAAAAATACAGACTGCTTATAATTTAAATTATTTAATTATTAGTTGTTGAAAAATTTCAATGTTGTAACAAAATTTTATTTAGTTTACAAGGTGATAGCGAGAGGACAACTAACACAAAAATACACAGCCATTGTCATACATATTCCCCTTAAGCAACATACATATTGACATGCGTTACCAAGAAAATTAAGTATCTATCTATCTTATAAACTTAGTACATTTTGTATGCAAATAAAATGTAGAACAAAATAAAATGTGATATATTATTTATATTTTTGTGTAATAACCTAATCAAGTAAGCGGTGACCATCACTAGTTTAAAGTAACAATATTAGAACGCTTCATTCCAAAAGGCTGTTAGAGATAAAGATTTAAAATAATTTCAAAATAAAATCATGAATTGTTTACATTGTAATTTACTCGTATTGTCTTAGTATAAAATTATAGTCGTAGCAATTATGACTGTGTATATGTATATGAATGTGCCTTTGCTAAGGACAATGCTCAAAATAACAACAATAAAACTAATCGTATGACAAATCATCATCAATTATCATAAAAGAGATAAATTGTTCCTAAAAAAATCCAACGAGCAAACAAGAAATTAAACAACAAAAGCTCACTTCGTCACATCAACAGAGAATCGAAAAACAGTATACTTATAATGTTTAATAATTTTGATTAAATATTTTACCAAAAAATATGGAAAACTTTTTGTTAAATTCATAATCTCAATAAAATCATAAAGATTGTCATTATCACACCCACACGAACATTTTTAATATCAATACATTAACAGCATTAAATAAGTAAACAATTCAAAATGAACTTCATAATCCGGGCTGTTACAAAAACAGCAGCAACAAGAATAAAAATACGGCAAAATAAATAGAAATCCCAAGGATAATAAAACACTTTTATAATGTTTTAAGGTTTGCAATCAGGCATTCTTACCATTAAATGTTTCTACTGTAGTTGGATGCAATTTGGGGAAATAGTATATCCGCAGAAAAACATAAAATTGAAAATAAGGCCAAGTTCCTATCCAAAAATTTCGGGCGTAAAAAGTATTGAGATCAAAATAACGACCAACTTCTTGATAGGCACAATAACATCTCAGGATTAACGAAAGATAACAAAAACATGTGCTAATATAAAAACAAACAAAAATAAATCTAGCATATTTGAAACTAAATCGCTAATGGAAAAAATGGATAAAATAAAATCGAATATCAAACATTAATTTCTAGACTAAGAGGAAACAAATATACTAAATATAACCTCGGAAAGGATAAGTTGGGAAAACTTTTACGGGCTGGTATTAACTTTATCTATATTTAACAAAAAGAATATGAAGAGCAAGAACTTTTCATTCCACTTGAAGCGTAAATTGGCACCGTGAAGTTTACGTGAACTTTTCTTCCTGAATGTAAAAATGGAAAAAATTTGTTAAAAAGGGTTTCGACAGACATGACGGGTGCCGGTGAAATAATATACTACCCCTGGATCAAAAAGCAGGATAAGTCTATGACAAGTAAATGCTATCTGTGGATTTTCCCGTTCCCGAAGATAAGGCCCCTAATGGGAATGCCAATGATAGCATGGGCAAGTGGGAAATAAACTGCAGCACCCACGTACATAAACTGGAACCAACATTAGCTGTGAAGCGATTAACATGAATCTTAATGATACAGCCTGGAACGATCCCGTGACGGGATTATACGATGCTGGACACGACAGCCTGTCCAAGCCGTTGACAACACACGAACAACCTATAGTGAAACAGCAGCAACAGCTCCGATGCCATCGGCGTTTGTAACATGAAAAATATTCGTTTACGCCAAGAAGTGCATTTGCAGTTATTGAAATGCGATCTATATTATATTACACACAAGCAATTACAGTCAACCCTCCGACCTTACATTAAATTAAATGGCAAGCCCGTGTTTGAGGTCATTGCGAAATTGATATTTATTTTTCACGAAATTGCCAATAAGTTCGATAAAAACTGACGACGGCTGCCACGGTAAAAAAAGTTTTGAAAAAATCAACCAAATGAGGAAAAAAGTAACTAAAATAAAGAATTTTTATTTTAATATTAACTAAGTTTGTAGTTAATTCTTTCATAAATTAAAACATTCTGGCAAAATTAATTTTCAAAGCAATAAAAATAAAATTTTGATGAGAAATTTGAGTTTTTTTTCGAGCTTAATGTATTTGCTTGATCAGTTTTATTTAAATATTTGATATTATTTATTTATTTATTTTGTTCTGAACAATTCTAGTATTTTCGTGAAATTTCAGCGGTTTTCTTATTTTTTTTTAATTTTCTCTAACACAGTTTTTTTTAATACGAACACAAGTTGAAATACTTACCTTTTTTCTGAACTTCTTTTATTTTATTTTTTAATTTTCATGCTTTTTAATCCCGATTTTTGTGCGTTGTTTTGGAGTACTATATATATGTATAATTGTCATAAAGCATACATTTTTCATAACAGGGAAAAGTTAAGAGTACGAAAAACTTAAGCAACCCCACCCAAAACTTAACTACTTCGATACTCTACTGTACATGATAAACCGAACGAGTTTTAATATGCACAAAAATATTCAAATATGCATGCAAATATTTATAAAAAAAACTTTGAAATATGCACGAAAATATGCACCCGGAAAAACATGGGCTAATAATTTGTTATCACTTTCATTTAAAAAAATATTTTTACAATATATTGTATATCGTCATATGATTTCAATAAAGCCCTAAGTTACAAAAAAATCAAAAACGATCGATCCACCATATCAAAATGCATGTCCCTGGAAAATTTTATTTATTAAAATTGTACTAATTCGTCAATAAGAAATAAGCTTAAACAAAAAATTTTTGAAAAATGTTGCTTAAATTTTCATATTAGAGTTTTTTGCTCGTCCTCTAAAATTTTTTAAATGTAACTTAGGGCTTTTACGAATTCATATGACGATATGTTGTTTTTAATCTTGATCAACTTTTGAAGTCCAACATTTTGATTAAAAACTTTGTTAAGTTTGTCAATAAATATTGTATTCTCAATATTTTGAAGTTTTTCTTTTACGTCTTCTATGACAGATAAACTTTCATTGAAAGGAAGTCCTTTGGTTTCCAATTTGATAGTACTGTGGCAAATACATTCAAAATTATCTTTAATTTATGCTAAATCAGTTTTTTCCGACGAATTCTTTAAAAAAAAGCCTTTGAATTACATATCGACATTCAAAATTATCTTTAATTTATGCTAAATCAGTTTTTTCCGACGAATTCTTTAAAAAAAGCCTTTGAATTACATATCGACTCTACTTCATCATCAGAAAGGAACAGGGCTTTTGGGGGATTGATCATACTTGGGTACATAGAATGCATTAAATTGATATGAGTTCTACCTTAAGAAAAACGTCTTTGTAATTTGCAACAAGTGATTTAACATTGCAAAATGAAAGCTACCAAAATCTACAATTCCTATACAACCCATAAGCCAGATATGTAACATGCAACATTTTTGAGTGAATAATTTTTAACGATCGCATTGCGGAGACCATATACGAAGCTGGCTCAACTACAACAAGCAATTTTGGTTAAAAAGGCTACCAACCTACGTAATATGCAAATTTATGCAAATTAAATCAAAAATGCTTTTTTGAGAAAAATTTTAAAAATATGCAAATGCATATTTTTCATGCAAAAGCATAAAAAACTTGCCCTGATGATAAATATAATTTAAAGACTAATATTTTGTTTTGCCTTGTAATGATTGAAAGCTACACTCGTGGTCACAAAATTAAGGAATTTTTCTGATTACTTCGGATTTCTATTGTTTTTATTCAGTTTTGTAACTTTATTGATTTTTTTTTGTCTAATAAACGTAACTCCTTAATTTCTCCACTCTACTACTTAGCAATAATTCATTCTGTTAGTTGGCTACATAGTTAAATCATTTTGCTTTTTTAAATTTATATAAGATATTTGTATTGTTTTATTAAGAAGTACTATTGCAATATTTGTTTTTGAACCGATTTGTATAAAGTTGGCACGTAGTAATTTACGTCGCCATTTCGTCGATTCGCCCATTTTTGTGTTTCTCTTTTCTCCATCGTGTTTGCCCCTTCACTAAAGTTTTTCGTTTTATGGATTTTAATGCTGATACTACTCGGGTGTTGTTCTGTTTCGTATTAAAAGCATTCATCCGTTCTATGGCTTGCGAATCTATGAGAATTATTGCAGCTATTGCAATAACAGCGGATGTGAATACGGGACGATATAGTAGTGTCACACGTATTGCTCCTGATCTCTGCAGTGACAGTAGTTGATTTGCTTAAAATCATGTTTCTACTGTCTGAGACCATATTCTGCTTCTGCATAAAAGGATGAAAATAACCAATTTTATTCGAAGAAGAAATATTGCTTTTGAAAAAAGCAAAAAGTAACAGTAATTTAATAATTTTAAACAGCAAAAAACTGCTCCAAAGGCGCAGAAACCATCTAACTAACAAAGGCAATTATTGCCAAGTAACAAAAAATTTTTTTTTATAAAAACGAGTGGAAATTAAGAAAAATGTAGGAATTACGTTTATCAGATATATAATTAATTAACTGAATGAAAATATTAGAAATCCGGAGGAATCAGAAAAATGACTTAATTGTGTCTATATATTTCGGTATACACAATTAATTCAGTAGATATAACCGAATTAATGTCAAAACATGCAATCGACAAAAATATGATTACTACAATGAATTTCTTTTCTCTGCGCATATATATATATTTAATTTTGGAGTCTGTTGGAAAATGAAATTTAATATCTACTTGTGTAGATGCAAACGTCACCCCGAAATATGGAGTTGATATTGAAGTCGATTATGAATAGCAACCAAACTTCAGTTGCGTCATAAAAATGCGGAAAGCGAAAATATATTAAAAGTCCATAGCAAAGTACGAGTTAGTATTTCTCATTCCGAATACAAACAAAAGTGATAGGCTTAAGTACAAAATATGCGATCTTCTTGTGTTTGAATGATTTCAGTCCTACTGTTTATATTTACATTTGATCACAACGTATACGTAAAATATTTATACATATGTATGTACTTTGTACATATTTACGTGTATAAGATGTAAAAGCATATAGTATGAGTGTAATCACAAATTATATTTAATGTTGTTTGTGTGTGTATGTTGGTGTTCGTGCGAATTTGAAAATCTTAAGCCGTGCGAATGAAATCATTTGAAATGTGTGGATCTTTGCTTTAGTTTGGAGCCATTGTGGTTCATAGTCATTGTGGCTAAAATGAGTGATGGATGGATGAGATGACAATAGTGTTGGAAAGAAAAGTCACTTGAATGCTTCAGAAAATCTCTTGTTTGAACAATTCTGTAAATGTGCCTTTCTTTGCATTAAGAGCTTTCAGTTTTTGACCCCTTTATTTGTTTCCTTTTTATTATGTTCTCGTTTTTTTTATTTGGAACATTTAGTAAAGTGGTCAACATTTATTTGGTTTCAAAGGAGAAAAAAGCACAATAGGAATGAAATAATAAACAAAATCTAAAAAGCATCCATTACTCACGTAAATATGTATTATGTCTGATAAATAAACAAGTTCAAACAATAAATGCAAAGAAAACGTACATTAAGGACTCACACGCACGCAAATAATAAAATCCACAAATTTAAACAACATCTCCGGCAATTTTGCACGTTTAAATGGACAACGAAAGAAAATATTGTTGCAAGATTATTAAATAGGATAATAAGGACATGGAAAACATATTATATTGCTACATGCAGTGTTTAAGATGTAAAGTGCGCTTTTGTTGGGAATGCGCTTATTAATAGAATTCAAAGAAAAAAACATTTTAAATCATCCCGAATCGAAGTGATTAATTTTCAATTGTCGTGTTTTTTTTTATATTATTGAACTTGAACATGCTATAAACATTTGGGGGATTTAAATGGTGGTCATAAAGTTATATGTTTTAAAATAATAGAATGAAAAAATATGACGATGAAGAACAAGAAGTATGTAATTTCTCTCACACTCTCAAATTTCTACTGTTTGGATATGACAAAACAATAAACATACTTCAAAAAGTCTTATTATTTTATGATTTTTTGCTTGAAGCACAACAAATTTTTTTTAACTATTGTAAAATATTGAGATTTTAAGACAATATGACTTAATAGGACAGCGTTTGAATTACCGAATCGCGTTGAAATTTTTTACTCTGTCAACTAATATATACTTTCACATTCAATACCCACTCAGCATTTTATGAAAATATTTATAATATTCTGTGCGATTGAAAACAATCATAAACGAGCTCACTTACAAGCCTTAAATTATACTTCTGGTACCCTACTCTGGCGCATTTTCGAGTTATTGGCGAGCCTTTTTTGTAATTTTTCAGTTGCTTTGCTAGTAGTTTGAATTATAGAAATCAAAGCAATTAATTGATTTATGTTTCGTATGTATTTATATTTTACATACACACTTATTTAATTATTTATTTATTTATTTATTTATTTATTTATTTATTTATTTAATTATTTATTTATTTATTTATTTGATTTATTTATTTATTTATTTATTTATTTATTTATTTGATTTATTTATTTATTTAATTGATTTATTTGCATAATCACTATTCATCGTGTAGCTGTGCCATATATTAGGTGTGTTCCAATGGATAACAAAGTCGCACAAACTTTCCCAAAGTTACACAAGGATGTACAAAAAGCGTTCCAGATGACAAAAATTGTGCAAGCTAGAGCGCTCATGAGAGCGTAATTTCATTTCATTTCCTGTACAAAGTCTTTGGGTAAGTTTGTGCAAAAATAAAATTATTAGCGGATTTGTCTTTACATAAACTTTGCATAAAAAATTAAACTATAATTTGTGATTAAACAGTGTACATTGCAAAAGAATTTCTTTAAAACTTTAAAATGGAAAATATTTATATATAAATATATGTATATAAATAAATGGAAGAACTGAAATTTTTTTTTGTTTTTATTTACTTTGATTTTTCCAGTGATGCACACATTTCGTTCGAACTAAGAATACATTCACCCTTATTGTGCTTGGCGTTTTTGTGGCGAATATCGGACTTTTTAAAAAAAATGGTACCGTAGTTGGTAAAAACGCCAATATATATGACACAAACTGTCGTTGAAACGGTAAAGTGTTTGTGTGTCAAAAGTTTCTAAAATTGCCGTTAAGAATTTTCTTCACGACATAATTCATTTTAATTAATTTAATTTTAATTAATTAGTTACAGGTTGTTTCATAAACACTTCTTTTTTCTTTTACACAAATTTTACGGTCGAAAGTTTTACACGGTTACATAAGATTTTAAATTCGACAGCAACTACTACGTAAACGACTACGGCGTAAAACGACTACGCCAATTGTAATAAGGGTAATTGCTTTACAACATTTGAGTGACTATAATCGCAAGCTTAAAATTATATATAAGTTAGCACTATTGAAATATTTTGGTTTGAAATTGTGGTTTTTCGCGGTTCAGATGTTTTGGGTAACTTTAAGAGAGAGTAAATGTTGACGTTATTCTCATTAGTACAAACTTGCCCAAAGCTACCTGGAACACACCTTTATTCCAAGCCATTTTTCAAACCAGTCATATTTCACTCACCTCTTCGCACATTTTGTGGGATATCAAAATAATTGCATCAAGTAAAAAAATCGTCCTATTTCATGCGACACAAATATTTACAATTAGGAGACAAAATAGGATTTAAAAAATTTATTTAAAAAATTTATTAAAAACATTTAGTCCTTAAGAAAAAAAAACGGAGTTCGAAACAAAATTCTAAGAAGGCAGTTTTACTCGATATTCTAGATAGTTTCAGTTTCATATTGAAATTCTATGAATTTTACCCTCGATTAACAATGTTTGGCCTTTCGAAGAAACCGATGTTACTGAAGGCGGCTGTATTGTCTTTTAGCTCGGAATGTTTTTAAAAATGGAGTCTTCGAAGTTTTTTTAGCTGAAACTCATCAAATAATTGAATTAAAGAAAAGTTTAATATAATCCCAAAATGGAATTTTATTACTCTAGAAAACATACAACTTTCAGGTACGTGTTTACGAATCGATTCGTATTGGAATGGCACCGAAAGTTGGTAACGAATGAAACAATTTTTACTATGATGAAAATCATATCGATTTCATTTTATAAATTTTTTTCACTTCTATTTATATTATTATAAAAAATAATTCATCAAAAATTGATTAAACTATAAGTTGCAAAATTACTTTTATCACAGCAATTGCGGAAACTAGAGAAAAACTAGCGGATTTAAAAACAAGCTCTAAAATTCTAAACATCATTGAAACTGTAGGAAGTGGTAAAAAGCGAAAATTGCAAAAACTCGCAAAAAAAATCGCTAACAAGCCCAAAAATTTTTTCAAAAATCCCAAAACTATAAAAGCGAATTTAAATTGTTGGAAAGTTTTTTTCAGCTAATTTTTATATTATCTTTATTTTTATTTTGTTGTGAAATCAAAAATACAAGTTACTGATTTTAACATTTAATTCACAATTCGTAGAAATTGGGTTTTATATGAAAATATTTACGTTTTCATTCGAGTTTTCTATCGAGTCAGTATTCGTTAAGAAATAATGTAGAGAAATCGATAACAATGTTCTTTTTCATAGGATGCGAATGGAGGTGTTCCTTCCTAAAACAGAAATTAATTAATTTGAAAACTGACTTAGGTCCGTACTTGCCAGGGCGGATCGTTAAGTCCGTGACTTTTCGAACTTCCCACGTAGTTATATGAAATACAACACTGTTCCCATTGACATTATTTTTTACGAAAAAAAAAACGTCAATCAAACCAAGCAAAAAATACTATGGAGACTCCGCATCATCGATTGCAATGGTAAAAATATGGTTCACTGACTTTTGTTGTGTTCTCACAAGTACAAATGACGCTGAACGTTCTGAACAGCCAATTGAGGCCAGTACACCCGAAATAATTCACGATATGGTGTTGGCCGATCGAAGATAAAACGTGTGTGAGATTGTTGATGCCATAGGCATTTCATATCGCAGTGTGGTCTCGATTTTAAGTGATCAGCTGGGTTTAAGAAAGTTGTCTGCAAGATGAGTGCCGCGTTTGCTCTCAATTGACCATAAAAAAGAAATGGCTCGGTGGAAAGAGGTTTAGCTCCAATGATGAAATTATTGACCAAACAAATGCCTATTTTAAGGACTTCGAAAAATCATATTTCTTGAAAGGGATACAAAAACTGGAGAAACGTTAGACTAAGTGTATTGAGTTAAAAGTAGATTATGTTGAAAAATAAATTTTTGTTTTGCAAAAAAAGCTGTGTTTCACACAGTTTCACACGGAATTATTGATCCGCCCTTGTAAATTAATCTTTCTGTACTTGATTTAGGTAAATCTGCGATAACCGTACTTTTAACACCGCTTGGGATTGATTTAAGTACGGATGGATTGATTTTTCTTTTGAGTGTAAAATCTTCTTTCTATATTTTTATTGCTGTCCAGAATATCTCTTTGGTGGCTTCGTGCTTGGAGAATTATGGAATTTTATGTTTTATGGATATTCCTCACAGGTGTATAACGTTTTAAATTTTATTACCGATTTCTTTTCTGCTTTGGTTTTTTTCGTTTTTTATTTAATTATTATTTATCTTTCGTTGCATCGAGTATACAATTTCGGTAACGGTAGCAAACTTTGTCTGTATCTTATATCAAGTCAAATATTAACTTTTCATTTCGACCAAAGAAATATTAGAAAAAAAATAACTGTGTATTATTTGACTTCTCTTTTCAAATTCCATAAACAAAAATCTTCTAAGATTAGTATTCCAAGCATCTCATTGCTGTAATCAACAATTATCGAATACATAAATTCTTTGCATTTGACTTTTTGAATTAAAATTATGAAAATATTTTCGATCACAGGAAATTAATCATTATAATAATTATCTCTCATATTTTATTCTATCAAGCGCTTAGTTAAATAAGTCAAACATCATCTAAGTAAACTTGACTAAGGGGAGACGATGGGTGTTGATGACCTGCGTGGCTGCATGGAAGAGTACACTTTGACTTTTTCTATATTATGAAAATAAAAAACGTATTCATTATAATAGAGAATTATAATCATTATAATTAATAAAAATAAAATATTTTTAATTAAAAAAATATAAAGGATATCTGTTTTTAAATAAAAAAAACCATAGAAGAGGCATTAATTAGAATTATGCAAGGTAATTATGTATAAACACATTTGAAATCTTTATAAAAATTTGTTGAGCGAAATGAACTACATATGTATGTATGTACATATGTTCGTACGTTTATTTACATTTATTTATATTTGCTACTAGTAAGCGATTCTGCATTCAGCGATGGAAACTCCCTGATTATGTGCAAAATTGAGTATTTTGCTTCTTTTTTAGTTTAACAATAAAATATTAGTTGATTATAATCAATTGTTGCTGTTTCTGACTGTCAGAAATTGAAATAGTTTAAAAACAAATAAATTCCCAGTGAACTGCAATAGCCGAGATGACATCAAAGATTCTAACAAACTGACATAAATTCAATATTTTTTGTGCCGACAAACGATCAAACCGACAAGCATGACCCAACAACAAGCAACAACAATACAGTTAATAAAAGCAGCAAAAAAATAAAGGAGACAACAGCAACAACTACTACAAAATTAAGTTGTCTTGGATTTGTCATCATCCTTAAATTAACACATGAGCATAAGTAGTCACACAAACACAAACAATTCGTGTTGAAATGTGCAGCCGGTGAATAATGAGGATTAAAATGAAAACATATTTACTCACTCATACCAGGGACAGTGATAAAGCCAGCTGAAACATTGATCAAAATTTTACTTTTATTTTTAACCAAAAAATAAGTAAATTTACATATTATTTTTGAACGTATAAATACAAGTGAAATTTTAACATTTATTTTTGACCCAAAAATATAGATAAGATTTTACTTTTTTCGGACCGACAAAATAAAAGTAAAATATTAACTTATTTCTGACCGAAAATAAAGGTGCAATTTTAACTTTTTTCTGACTGAAAATATGTAAATTTTTTTACTTTTTTTCAAAAAATTAAATAAATAATAATAATATGAAAAGATTATTATTTCTTAGCTAACAAAAATCTCAACGATGTTCAAATACCGAATAGACAAGTTCTTTCCATCTGACTTTTTGAATTGAAATTTTGAAAATAACTGTTAGTGTTGCAAGAAGAATTGTAAAAAAATTAGTGCAGATGTGACCGAAAACTTGATTTCTTCAGTGCCAACAAGATGTATACAAGATTTAATAGATTCTACTGATAGGCCAATAAAATATTAATTTATGTTTTTATCTGACATTGGCACTTAATACAAAGACTTAACTTAACTGTATTTACAGTATATAAGTATTGGATTATTTTTTATGGCTGAAGATAAGATGAATAATTGTTTATTCATTTTATATTAAGTCAAGAAATATCGTGAATTGTTATTTAATGAAAGTTTTTTTTTCAAATAAATATACATATATATTAAAATATTCATAATAGCAGTTCTAATAGAAGAAATCATGATTTTTTTAAATGTAGTATGTAGACTTCATCGTATGTACTTATATGAAAAACAATAAAAATTTAAACATATGGGACCATTTTACTGATTTTAAATAGCAAACTTCTCAGGACTTTTGGTTACCTTAACTATTCAATTTAATTTGTCAATGGTTTAAAAATTTAACTCACTATTATTTTAGTATTTAATGTGATCGCTAAAATTTTTTAAATTTGTATTCATTTAGTTTTTCAGTGATCGAAATTTAGCTTTAGTTACGAGAATTGCTGAAAGACCAAATTAAGTAAAACGAGTAAAAAAAGTTTCAAATAGAGCCTTAAGATTAAGAATGTCTCAATACGACTTTTTGCCGATAGCATGCCTGTACCGCTACTCCAAAAAATGATATCGACGATACCGATACGCGTATTGAATTTGAATTCAGTTATACAAAATTAAAGCGTGAGATATTATTAGTATTTAGAATTGATATACTGACAAGATTTTTATAAAAAAAGTATTTTAAAATCTTGCAGAGAAATACTATTTCGCAAATCTGTTCCCGTTCATATTATTCAACTTTGTTACTGTAACACTACTTTGTCGGCGAGAGGGGAGAGAGGTTTTAAAAGTACGCATCTGAATGTACTCGTGCAATTAGCTTTGTTCCCACGTTCCTAAAAATGTTTTTTCCAAAAAAGCCAAATACAACTTCAAATAAGAAAAGAGAACTATTGCAGCGACAAAAGGTGCATAACAGTGTTGTCACCTTTGTATAATTTCACATATCATGTGTAATTTTTATTTTCATGTGCAGCCCATGTGTAATTGGCTGCATGTGTAACTCATGTATAATTTAAAATTTTATCGTTTTTGAGTTCTACTTTTTTATTTTGATGACGACTGTGAGGCGACAAATAAGGATTGGCTGTGATATTTTAATTTATTTATGAACCTGTTTTGGATATTTTTTTTGCTTTAAATTTATTAAGTGTTTGTTTATTATTGTCCTCTTTACACAAAAAAAAACATTCCCTGAAGAAGTTCGAAAATATCAACGAAACGTCGGAATATGTAAAAAAATATTTTATTAAATGACCTTGAAAGGCCAAATATTGAAAATGTATTCATCACCAGAAAAATTTTGGATACACCAAAAAAGTCAAATATTTAGTCTAAACAAATCAAAGCACGTTAGTTTGCAAAAAAGAAAGCATGTGTAATTTGGGTGTTATTGTCGAGCAAACACAAATTTTGTAGATTTTTCAAAAATTTTTCAACTTTGGTGACGTTTTTATACATTATTTTATTAAGAAACTATAATACTATTGCATTTATTCAAAAAGTACGTTTATTTACGATTACAACGCATATTTGGGTTTAAAAATAGATAAGTTATTGACTGAGTTATTTAACTTTTCATGAAAATAAACTTTTAAACATTTTATACAAATTTTATTAATCCATTAACACAGTGTGACAAAAAAAACCTGGGATGTAATGCACTTTTGCTTATGGGCCCCCAAAGATTTGGGTCCTCGGTGTCATTTTTGCAAAATAATAATCATTTTCTCACTCTCATGTCTTGCAAATAGTTCAGAATTTTGATGTACTCTCTGAGCAAAGTTGTAGATCTTGTCATAAAAAACAAAAATTTTTAACATATAAAATCAAAAATTCTTCATTTTCAAGATGAAAATCGCAAAATATTAAAAAAATCGATTTTTACCTTTTTTCCACTGTTCAGGTCCATAGGTACCAAACCGTTAAAAATTCAAGAAAATAATCAACTACAAAAATGTACCTAAGATCTCAAACTTTTTAGAACATATGAACTTCCTGGGAATGATTATTAATACCGTTTAGGTAGCGCTCAGGTAGCCGCAAAAGTGAAAAATTTCCCAACATTTTTTAACAATTCCCCATTTTATGTGAAGCGGTGGCAGAAAGATGTCTTGAGTATTGTCAATTGGAAGGTGCATTCTTTAGTCTATGTTGTTTCATTTGTTCCTCCACACTTCTTCTCGGTTTTCACGAATTACATTGGAATTGATTCAGAGGTGACCGCGAATCCCAATTACAAAGAAAACAAGATAATTTTGGAAAGCCCTTTTATCTCTTTTATCACGTAGTGGTGTCCGTATGTGGTTATTTTTTCATGACTTAAAAAATTACACACAGTGACGCCGTAAAAGTTAAAACAATACGAAAAGAAAATGGACGAATCACAAACGTAAGTTCATTTATTTATGGTGAAGTATTAAAATAAAACAACTAAAACATGTTTTAATATACATATACATACATATTTCAGCGAAAAAATGCATTTTTATTTCATTGCATCATCTATATTTCATAACAACGTCAACACAAACTAAGCACATGGTTGCATTGTTTAGGAACTTTGTATAGGTACATGATTAAAATACGGTAGTACAAATATATACAACTTTTGATAAGTATTGCAAGTCAGCATTGATTGCAAAAAAGAGTATCTGTATTTACAATAAAAAACATGGTTGCAAAAAATGTGAATCTGTATTATGTCTGCAAATGACACAAAGCGAAACAAGTAAGAAAATTTACTGACAAATGCAAAAAGTGCCGTTTACACGTTTAAACAGCATCGTGTTAGCTCTTTAAAAAAAAGAGCTAAAGGGAAAAATTAAGAATTAGGAATAATCAAAACGAGCTAGATCTAGCTAGAAAATAGCTATGTTGACATCACTCACTCTACTAGAACAACACCTGCAGTGGAAAATACTCTCTCAGATACCAACAGATCTCATTTAAGCACTTAAGTACTTCTGCGCTATTTTCTTCAAGTTTGAGTATGAGATGCCATTGCGCTAGCAAACAATAAGATATGCAAGTCTAGATATGTATATAAGAAGATCCTAGGTATCTCTCGACTTCTTCATTACCAGAACCACAGCTTGGGATGGGCACTGGATCATCTTCTTCGGATTCTCTAATAATAGCAACCCACCCACAAACTTAAATCAAAGGCATTAGAGCAAGTCGTGTTTTTGAATTTGTTAAAACGGCTGTAACAAAATATTTCTGTAAGAAAATTATTTCTTTATCGTGTTTTGATTTTATGTTCTGCTTTTTCAAATGTATTTTCTCTTAGTTGTTGTTATGCAACGAAATAAGCATTTAAGAACTGAACTACTGTTAACGTATATTCATAACAATTTTAATTTTTTAATTCAGATATTGCAAACTTTTTTACCTTTTATCATCCACTTAGAGATTTAAGAATTAATCGCATGTTTATGGAGCTCGTTCACAGAACAAATTATGGGAAAAATGACTGAATTGCAAAATAATTGCACTCATGTAATTGCTTTACGCCACTTTTAAATTGTAATGTTAATCACGATGTTTTTTGTTTATTGTTACTAAAATATTATAAATATACATACTCTGTAGTAATCTGTAAGAACATAATTCTGAAAATGAAAAAATAAATAGATAAAAAGCATCATTGTATCGACAATAAAAATATCGCTAATACAAACCTTAAATATATGGGTGTAAATCAAAAATCGAACCTGTGGCCCCCCAAACCAACAGTCTAGCACAATATCCTCTAAAGAGCATCCCAAAAAGATTTGGAACGAAATGGAAAAACTAAATAAAGAAATGAGAGCTTTAAATTAATAAGACTGCGGATTTTGTTATAATGTTGACCAGTACCCCCTTTTAATTTTACTGGTTGGACAAATTTGGTTATTTAAGTTGTGGGATTCTGCGGAATTTCGTAAAATAAAAAGGACAATAGTGGTGAATTTTCCATCCTTGACTTATATATGTACATATGCACATATGTTTATTAAAATATTCTTCTTCATTTGCTCTCACTTACATATAAATGCTCTAAGCAATATAATAATCGTTTTTAAATGAATATATAAGCTTGCACTTCTTTGGTGTAGTTGTATTAATTTGAGTGTGAGTATCTAGGATTTGTTTCTGTTAACAGTACATATTGACAGGATTAGAAAAGTATTACTGATGACAATGACTGATGACGTTTATGGTTCAAATTAGGAACGTTGGGAACCGCAACACCTTGTCTATGCTGTGGGCCAGTAACAAATTCTTCTATTTAACAGTTTAAAGAGTTTGAAGATTTAGCTCTACTTTGAACAAAAGAATAACATACTCTTGGCTTCGAGCCAAATAGATAAGTTACTTGCCCTAATAACAGAAATACAAATTGAACAGCTATTATATTATATTTTTCTCTTAATTTTTCATAAAAAGTCTATAAGCGTACTTGTTCAATGAAATTCCTCTCAGTGTGCAATTGTTGTTGGCTTTAAGCTGCATTAGAACAATATAAACGAAATAAAAAAATTCAAATGGAAGGGTTGAATAAAATAATTTGACAATTATTGTCCAAAACAATTATCTCTAGAATACGTTTGATGTTTTAAGAGCATAGATACTTAATTTTTACAAGAGCTTAAGCTCTAATAACAGCTTAATGTTTCGCATATACATATGTTGCAAATAAATACTTTTATTTATACTTAATTAATTTCATATATTAATACGAGCAAGTATCAGTTATACCTTTGAATATAACGTATAGGCTTGGTATACAATGTGTAGATATTTTTTAATATCCAAATAAGAAATATATATATATGACAATATATATATGTATATAAAAAATAGATTTTAGTGGAATAAAAACAATAAAGGGTGCAGAAAAAAATCTTGATCACTGAAATAAATATAAAATTAAAAAATCGTTGATTTTTCGACGCAGAACAATTACAAGTTAGTACAAGTTGTTCTTAAAAACTTCAGTACGAATAAAATTAAATGCCACTTGAATGAAAGAGAAAACTGGATTATTTAAAAAAATCTGAAATTAAAATAAACCTTTCTTCACATTTCAAGTAAAAACAATCTGGGATTAAGAATTTTAATGTTAAGTTGACATAATCATAAAATTCTTAAAATATTATATTACTTTTGTATAATATCCACTACCGAAAGTTTACAAAATTTCAGGTAGTCTAAACTTGATTTGTAACAGAAAGTTAAAAATTTTCGTTAACATTTTATTAAAAAAACTTTTTCAAGGTAACAGATATCAATAGTCGCGTTTATAAAACGTAACTGTTGCGCAAACGTTTAGTGTTTATCTTAGAAACGCAGAGTTAAGTAGTTCCGCTCCACATAACAGTTGAGTATTTGCTGCCATTTTTTCCAACATAAATTTTTTTCGATACATTACGTCAACATGTTGTGTTTAGCCTCCACAGCTGATCAATAGAGTTATGCGCTTTTATATTCCAATGCAACGCCGTTTTCTTAGGTGGCGACTGCAAAATAATTTGTTAAATTTTGCATTACAAATGCGATAAAGTGACGAAAATAAAGAAATAAAATTAAAATACAAATTTCATTAAATGTACGTCGGTTTATTATGGTGTCTATTTATATTAATTACATAATTAATTCAATATAAGGTTCAAAGATTTTTTGAACTCAGTGCCGGCTTAGCGTTGAAATATAAATACTATCGGCGCAGATTGATCATTTTATTGCATTGTTTTGTTGTGAATACTTAATTTGTGGTGCAGATTTCAAAATAAAAATGAAAACTTCGTGGGCTGCTGGAGATCGCATTTAAAATATACATATAATATTTCTTTTCAATTTGTTTACATTGATCAGCTGTTCATTTTTCAGTTATTCATCAAGCTATTCCTAAGACGTAACTGTTGGGCTCAACAGTTGGCAACAGTTTCACAACTGTTGAGCTCAACAACAACATCTTACTAATGCGCCCAACATAAAAAACTTTATTACTCCAATATTTCGCATTCTCTATGGAAAGCTTCTCGAGGGATACAAAAATACAATTTTATTTTGAATTTTCTCAATTTAAAGTTAAAATTTTTCAGTTTCTAGTGGAGTATTCACAATTTAAAATTGAAATTCTCAATTCCAATAGGAATTTTCTCAATTTCAATGAAAAATTGTGTAAAAGCCATGAACTAAAAAAAATTTGGATTTTCTTTTCTTAAATTCTAGACAAACTTTGCAATATTAAGAAAAAATATGATGATAGGAGTCTCACTCCTTAGTCAATATACATTTCCTTAAATGTTACAACTTTTTTCTGTAATACATACTATGAAATATTTCGAAGGACAAAAGCATTTCTTTTACTCATGTAAAGAAATTTTCATTGGATTTAAGTTAAAAAAAACAGTTTAAGTAAATTGTTACTTTAATTTATAGCCTATTTTTGATATAAGAAAGAACACCTTCATACGCATTCTATGAGAATGATTTCGATTTCTATACATTATTTCTAAACGAACAATGAATGACTCGACAGGCAACTCGAATAAAAACGTAAATGTTTTCATATAAAATCCGATTTCTGTGCTACGAATGTGTCGTTAACGTTGAGAATGAAATATTAAAAGCATTCACTTGTGGTTATGCTTTCGCAACAAAATTTTTGAGTTAAACGAAAATAAAGATAATTAAAAAATTGGGAAAAGCTGTCCAAAAATTTAAATTAGCTTGGGCCTCCCACTCCTACTATTTTTGAATTAAAAAGGTTAGTACGTGTTTGTATTTTGTAGAAGAAACCTTTTGAACACTTTATCTAGTTTAGAGTAAGTTCGGGTATTGTGGTGTAGAACTAGAAGCTGACAAAATCAAGCTTAATGGATTCTAGATCCCATAATAGTAATAAATCAAAATTCGATTTGTTTTTTGGAAGCTATGCACGGAGGTGGTAATAAAAAGATTTACTAGTCTTTTTTGGGTTCACTGAAAAATGTCTGCCATTAAACTCGAGTTCGGCTAATGTGGTATATTCCATGGAGGCTGAAGTGTATTACATACCAAAGATAAGTGAAATAAGGAAATGAGAAAAATAAAAAACTATATGTTTAGATAAAACAAGTATTTCATTGGGCTGAAAATCCTTCTGAAGTACTCTAAGCAGTTAAGTTTAATTGCAAGCCCAATTTAATTACAGAAACAAATTTGAGATATTTTTTAACTACCCGAAAACCACTTGTTACCGCCATATTTTTAATAAAAATCACCTTCGGCCATGCACGCTAATGTACCACATAAACAGAACAAATTATTACCTGCCAATTTTTTCAATGGCTGGTTTATGGGGTTTTTCACTTTATCTCAAATATTTGTAGAACTTGGGCTCTAATGGAAGTAAGCTTCAAAACATTATAAAAAATAGGTACCCCAGATTACTCGAACTTACTTAATTACCTTAGAGAGACGGGCTTATACAAGACGCTCTTTCTATCGTCAGCTGTAACAGCCGGGGGTAAAGTATTTGGTGTAAATCCCTAATCAATTGTTGATTTTTTTTGCACTGCACTCTGGACTGTATCGCAAAATTTTTGGCATAAAGTCGAAATTTTCATGGAAATATTTGTTCATTTTAACTATATTTTCTTAAAGTGCATACCCTAGGTACAACATTTCAGTAAATAAAAGTTATTTGATGGTAACCCTGAACTTTTACAAGGGGTACAAAGTCCAAACTATACGTCAGCTGTTGGTTTTCACAAAAAAAGCAGAAAAAGTTAGCTCAGCTTTATAATAACCGAAAGCGACTGCCGGTAAACAAAAACAAATTTGATAAATATGGAAAATAAAGATAAATGTATGTATATTGTTAAAAACTAATAGCAATTGCTTTTTATTTGTTAAATGTTTTTGTGAATTGTTTTTTGTGAAGTCCTAAGAAAGAGAAAAAATTAACCAAAACACCAGTTTATAGTCCAGAGTGTAGTGGAGTAAAAACTAACCTTCGCCCAATTTTGACCAAAATTTAATTATGCTAAAATATACTTGAAAGTGTACATTATAACGTGTTATTAACAGTTTTTGCCCAATTTTGCCCGTTTTCCATAAATTTGTGGATTTGGATTGGATCTGGGCAGCAAAAAGGATGTGGCACCCGATCTTAATAAAATGGGACGTCCACCTCTAACATATGAGGCAGCAGGACCACGCCTTAAAACAAAGTTAGCAACCGAACTGGCAGATCCAGCCCAGTGTGTACTGGTAGAGTCACCAGCTAGGTACATTAAAGCTGTTGCAGTGGTTACATCAAATACAAGCCCGGAAACTTCCCAGCACCAAAATAAACTATGTAACAATGAAGGCTTTTCACCCCAAAATGGTCAGCACATATCCAAAAATCAACAACAATAGAAATGCCACTGCGACAAAACTTAAGCGAAATTGCTTGAGTGACAGTGAGCAACCAAAAATCCGCAGACAGCTAAGAGTAGCGAAGAAAAATGCGGTGACAGCTACAGAAAAATGCTTCTGAGGTAAAAACAGAATCAGAAAAGAGGATGGCTAACGCCTGCCAATGAGAAATCCAAATTGGTTCGAATTCAAGCGAGTACGTTTCATTCGCCTAAGTTTTCTTTCTTAAATTTGAAATATGCTATTAAGAAAAATTTTTAAGTATTTTAAAATAAATTTTTTACTTTATTTTAGTATGTCTTTTTTTGAGTGTAAGATTCCAGATACAATTTACACATTTACCCAATCAAATTGAAATAATATTCGTGCAAAAAGAAAATATTTGAATTATACTCATACTTGTCTATGATAATCAAATATTTGCATTTAATTTTCAAACCCGATGAAATGAACAACCGTTCAACCTGCAGTACGAAAAGTTTAAAAGTTAATAAATCCGATGAACTAAAATCAACAATAGACAAAGAGATAAGTAAGTATAATAAAAAAAGAGTAATAATAATACAGTCCAACTTGTCTATAGTGAATCAAGCTCTTCCTACTATGAATTCATTTCAAAAACATAAGTAGCTTTCTCGTTCCAATGTTAGTGTATTTTCATCTACTTATAGTGAATTTCCATAGTGAATTTTTCTTTAGAATGATGCAATTTTTCAGACGTAAATTTAAGTTTCTTGCGCGTTTGATCCATATAATGAATTATTTAAAAAAGCTTCCGTTACGCATACTAACAACAGTGTGAGACGAAAATAAAGTAATAAATAAATAGGGGATTCCCAAAAGATGAAAGAACAGAACAACGAAAAGAAATTCAGTAAACAAAAATGACTAAGTGAAGTAGCATTTCTTTTAAAAAAAAATTTCTTAATTAATAAAGTTGAAGATGGAGAAAAAAATATGAAGGTAGCTTAAGCAGTTTGGAATTCTTCCCATATTTAAATATTTTAAAAAACAAGGCACAACAATAAAAGTGCAAAAAATATAATTTCTGTATAATGAAGTTGCTATATTATGAAGGGATTTTCTGGTCTCATACAGATTCATTATAGGGAAGTTCTACTGTATATATGTATAGTGTGTGTATATAGCTGTTGATGTTGCAAGAAGATAAAATAACATTTGAAAATTAAAACAAAACAATTGGAAAACAACGAGAATAACCTAATCTGCTGATACAAAGCAATAACTACAACAACAACAAGAAAATGAAAAAAACAACAATTCAAACAACGAAATAACGGAGGGAAACACTTGCCACACATCATCATCGTTTGGTGCCAGAATGATGAAAAGGCACAATAAATATGGTTGGCCAACAGAAAGATTCTGAATAAAAATCGGAAAATTTTGATGCAATAAACATCAAGAAGCAAAACACATCACAAAAAGGTACTACGTACTTATGTACGTTTGCAATTCTAGTCAAAGGAAACAAATACATAAACAAAAACGACACACAGATGTACTACGCCACATAAAATCTGTTTAATACCGTGGCAATAACAAAGTGCACCTAAAATAACAAAAAAAAAAGACGTCTGTGTTTTGAAACGTAAATAAATATTTCAAAAGGTGTTAATGAAAAATAAACTAAATTCTGTAGAAAGTCACATAACCAACCAACTACAAAAACAGAAGACGAATGAAAAACAAGTCAATGCAACCCCTTTTTCCATGCAACCCCACGAATTTTATTCGAAAATCATAAGCGCACTAACAGAAATAGCTCGCTGGCATATGAAATCATTTACATGCATTTCAGAGAAAAAGGAAAAACAGATACCTACATGGAAACTTTAAAAGATCTCAATATATTTTTCTCTCTTTAAAGATACTCTATAACGTATACAACCACAGCAAGAAAAGGAGAACAGATGCTAGAATTGACTATTTAATAAGAGAAAGTGGGAAGCTCCGCACATATGCGTAGAAGTTGCTTATACCACCACAGGTTTCGTAAATTCCTAAGGTCTCTACAAGAGAATAATCGGGTTAAGGGCACGTCCGTTTCCAATGTAACGGTCATAAACAAATATTTAAGGCAGATTAGGCAGCTCTTCTAAATGTAATTCTACTTTAAGGTCAGATGCAGACGTCCAACTAATGGCCGAAATATGAAATAATCATTACAGTCCACGATTTTTAACGGAATAAAAAGTGCCAACACGTCATATTTATATTTTCAAGAACTTTAGCTTGTAGGAACAATAAAGAACAACGCCATACATACATACATTGTTATACATTGCTGTATGTCAGCGCGGCATTGGGATACACCGAGATTTTTAAAAACTGTTAAATCACTGATTTATTATTCAGAAATTTTTATGTAAAAAATTAATTTGGCTTTAGAATTCAGGGTTGGTAAATCGATGACGTCGTTAATACTGATACTGATTAAATACCTTTTAAAATTGAATGCCGGTATTTATTTCGATACCGTAACTTTTTCGGTTTTGTAAAATACTGGTATTGAAATGTTGTACGTCTGTCACAATAATCTATATTGTAAAAAAGTGCTAAATTAAGTTAGAAGGAGGGCCACAAACTGTAAAAGTTAAATGTAAAGTTAAGCGAAATTTACGCATCATCTATAAAAATACAAAATACAAAATACGTACAAGTAAATCTATTTTAATTTTTCAATAGATTGAGGCTATAACCCAAATCTGACAGAATCAGCGTTTTTTTTTAATTTCGGGGTTCTTATTTCTAAGTAATTTGCTTAAAGATTAAAATCATAAAATATTTGTTTATAGATTCGTAGACCCCTTTCAGGCAGACAAAATTTACTTTGCAATCCTGAATTTATGGAAGAGAACGGAAGAGATGAATGAGGGGGAGTACAGACTTTATTTTATTCTGAAAGTCGTTTTGTTTGTAGTCTATAGCTGAAGTTGGTTGCAGCTTTGTATTTGTGGTTGCATTTTGAAAAAAAATTTTAAAACTTAACTTTTCTGTCTAAACACCGAAAAAAGTTTAGAAGCGAATTAAAAATATTTGTCAAAGTAAATTGTTCCCGACTCTTAGCCAATCCCGATCAAAAAAGAGAGGTATCATTAGTTTGAATAACTTTTCTGTGTATCACTCTGCACATCGTAGCTCCTAATCGGGTACCCGATTATTTAATTTTTTCTACGTCGACTTGAGCTAGAATATTATTAAAGTATTTACTTTAATATAACTTTAACAAAAAATACTTTAATGCAATTTGAATTTTTGTAGTTAATTTTTGTTTTTGTTCTACTTAAAATATAACACATGCACTACGAAAGAAGTTTGATAGTTCTGCGACTTTTTATATTTCCAAATCACTAACCTCAAATCCCAGAATGGTTCTGTTAAGTTTTATCTATTGCTAGACTACTGTTGAATTTTGAGGATGCTGCGTTTATTAGTTTGCTTAATTTTAAGGAAAATGGAAAAAAGTGAATTCTGTGTTCTGATTAGAAATAATTTTTTACGTAAAAAAAACGTCACAGAAAACAAAGAAAGGCTTCATAAATACTATGGAGACTCTGCACCATCACTTTCAATTGTTAAGAAATAGTATACTGAGTTTCGTTTTGATCGTACCAGTACAAATGATGCCAAACGTTCGGGTCGCTCAAAAGAAATAGTCGATAAAATCCATGAAATGGTATTGGACAGTCGAAGAATGAAAGTGCATGAGTTGCCTGAGGTTGTATGCATATCAACCGATCGAGTACATCACTTTTTGCATGATTGCAACTATATGACCATTTCAAAGCATCAGGTGAGGACGAACGAGATTTTGCGCCGTTTTGTAACTGTAGACAAAACATGGCAACTGCCAGCATAGTCTCCAGATTAGCAATCTTGTTTTCTGGTTTGAAAAAAATGGTTGGGTGCTAAGAAATTTGGATCCAACGAATAGTTTTTCATTTAAACAAACTACAATTTTGAGCGTGCTGAGAAATTTTATTATTTGGAGGGAATGAAAAAAACTAGAAAGGCCCTTGACTAAATGTATCGAGCTTAAAGAAGACTATGTTGAGAAATAAATCGTTTTTTTTGCGGAAAAATTTTTATTTTATCCAAAAAGTCACGGAATTATCAAACTACTCTTGTATATTACTATTATTTTTCTTTTTATTTAAATAAAAACTACAAGCTTTTTCAGATATATTTCTAAAAAATTTTTGGTCATATCAAAGGTATTTTGAACCTCTTAAATCTTCAATTTCGTTCAAATCAAAAATTCTCGAAATCACTGATGCAAATTGAAAATTTTAAGTTCGATTTCTACAAAACAAGTCGTTCGATGACGTCGAAGCAAATGAGCGATAAGTAAAATAAAAATTTTTGCTCGTCAATTTATATTGAACTGAAGAACGAAAATTTTAATTTTATCTTCAAAAACTGACAGTACGCAAAACCACTTTTTTATGAAAAATAATTTTATATAGATTAAGAACATTGAAAAGCATTTAATTGAAATAAATGGTTAAATAAAAAATTAAAACCCACAAATATTAAAAATTTTGAATACGTATTTAGCGCACTCAAGTCTATTAGGAAATATACTCTTTTAGAGGGTTTTTTTAGTTGTAACCTTATAAAAAAATAACATGATGTACCGGTATTCGAGTTTCACTAACGTACGAATCATTTCCGAGTCTTTTATTGATCGTGTAAGTGATTAATCAGTTTTTGATCACCAAAAGTTCTATAAGAAGACTCAACAATAGAGTCCATCCTAAGAATACAATAAATGAAAAAAATAAATAAAAAATTAGAACTGCAATAGCACGCAGACAATCTATAGATTCATTTGTATTAATCGTGGAGGAAATAAGCAGATTATGTAGGCAAAAGAAAGTAGTACAACATGGAGCTTTTGTACACACTAATACTTTGGGGTTCAGCTAGGATTGCCATGGCTAAATTCAATTTTCTGTAAACAAGAAGCTTCAAAACAAAAAACAATTAAAAAAAATACTTGGCAAAATGAAATTGAAATAAAATAAGTGTAAGATTTTAAGTGTTGCCAGCTTAATCTTTTCTATTGTAAATTCATATTTTTTTTATCCTGCTGTCTTGGCTTGGCGAAATTGACGAACAGCTAGTAGATCGCATACAACTTCTGCTACAAAACTCTTCAACATTCATCGTAAAATCTATTTATTATTGGTTTCGCTAGAACTTGAACATTAGACGCATATCGATGTTAGATGTATATCGATACCGATATACATATGTAATTCAAATCCCGATACCGATTCAACTGAAAGCCAGCGTTGTCAACTCAGTGGTTTTAGAACTGTATTTACTGATTTCTAAAATTTTTGAAGCGGAAAATTATGGACTCAATGTTCGGTCTTTTTCATTTTTATTTTTTATGCTATTTTATATTTTTGGTGACACCACGTCTTGATTTGACATGATAAAAGATATTTAAAAATTTGCAAGAAATGCTCGAAATGTTTGCAAATGTGAATTCGAATGCAACAAAAAACATTATTCTACTACTTTTCTGTTTAAATTCTGTTTAAAAGGGTCCCCAAAAGAGAATTAAAAAGTTTCTCTAAGATTCATGTAAAACGTAGCATTACGAAGATCGTTTACAGTTTTTCTATGCCCTGATTACTTTTTTGCAGCGATTATAATACTTGTCGACGGCGTTTTGAAGTGCTGCATTATGAAGCATTATATCAAATCCATGGAAGAGTATTTTTTTGAGTTATGGTATATTAACAAGGTCTTTTAAAAGGTTCCATCTCAAAAAATCTAAAAATATGATAAAAATAATTTTTTGGATTTTCTTAAGAAAATATATGATCTTAAATTTAGGACAAACGTTTGAATTTTTTAAAGTACTTAAAGAGTAAGTAAATCATTTCTTAAACCTTATTTTTTAAACTAAAATTTAATCATTCTTATGATACAATTTCTTTTGAAGTTATTAAGCATTTACTTATTTTTAGTAAACAGTTTTTTCCTGGTCAATAAATAATTCCTTAAATGTTAAACATTTTCTAAAGCAAGAAGAGCTATTTTGAAGGACTTGAAATATTAATTTTTTGGTCATGTAAAGTAATTTTTACTACATTTAAGTAAAAAAAAGAACCCCTAAAATGTCAAAATGATCTTCATCCTTAAATATCATAAACATTCTGAAAATATACATACATATACACTGCACTTCATTAAAATGAAACATTTTCAAAACTTAATTTGTATATTTATGACGTTTTTTTCTATTCACCCTACAATCAAAAAACATTTATTTGTATTTTAACATAAACTTTATTTTTGGGTGTATGTATTACCTTGAACAGATTTTTCTTTACTTTACTTCGTCTAAAGTAGCAAAAAAGAAAACAAACAGTACATAACACAATATGTAAGAAATATAAATGAAAAACAATATTTATTTTTCCTTATCCGAAAAATACTGATTCTTAAAGAAACACATTAAATCCCGAACTCGCGAGACTTTGAATCAATCAATCAATCCCGATTTGCATCTCTAGTGATAATTTCCTGTAAATTTAGCGAGAGCTACACATTCTGTTCTCGATATTCCGGCTCCTGACTGCTATCCAGATATTCTAACAAGCTCTAATCGCTTAAGAGATTATGGGTACTGTAAAATATAAGCAGAGACAGCGTTGACCTGATACTCCTTCTTCATAATCCCAATTGTCTACACTTAGAATACCTATATGTTCTAACATAGTACTGTACACCGTAGTGATGCCAACCAGGTGTATTCAAAGTCAGAAGCCCATGAGAAGCAGACGATGTGTCATTCGGTGTCTGGCCATGAGATTCATATTCGCAGCGAGCACAATGTCTGTTTAGTTAAGAGAGGGGCTCAACAAATGTTCCTAGGAACAGAACTCTGCTTTGGTAAAGATAGTGCCAATATAAAATGAAGGGCGAGTTTCTGGCTTTAGTCGGAGTTTCTCCGACATTGGGTGAGTCTGATAGAGCTTGGGCAGTTGAGTGTTTTACTAAGCTATCTCAAAAAAAATCTTGGAAGCTATTTTGTGTTTTTAAGGAATGTTTTTAGTCTCTCATTGAATATCCAACAATTACGAATTGTGAGTGTCCTTTTTCAAAGAATATAGATGTTATTTTGTGAGTTTGTTATCTCGAAGTCAGAGCCAGCTCCTGCGGATTTAAATAATCGTTCAGAAGACCGAGAATACCACGGATCCCGTACCCATGTCCATTTTAACCGTCCGTAAGGACCAAAAGTACACTGCATTGAATCACTGAAAATAATTTATCTAAATTCATGATAAGACTCATGTGGTCAAATTGCCATCGTCGTAGAATGTGACCGCGCCCGGTTGTCTAAGTCTAAATTGCGAGCTGAAAAAATTACCCAAATTATTTCTAATAGTACTTTGATAGTAAGACTATTTCTTGATGACATGGCCGAAGAAACATGCGATTATACTTATTAATAAAAAGATCACAATTCAAAAAAATAAAAGCATTACCTTAGTTTTTCAACAAAATTTATTTTCAGGTAGCATTTCTTCTGCCCAAACAAGATGAAGTACAGCTAAATCTAGTCAGAAAATTGCTAAATTGGCAACACTGGTGCCGACGTCATGACTATTTTAATCTTTTTGTTTTAGAGGCCGCCACTCATTTATTTTAAATAGTAGATTTTTTTTATTTAAAAATAAATCCTAACGAAAATAACTTGAAGTCCAAACTTTAGTATTTTTAGTTCTCGAAGGGAAATCTTTATATAGAAATCTATACTTAAATCTAACATAAAAAATTACCCATCGTCAGTCAATTCAATATAATTTTAATTTACAAAAAGTATTAATACAATTTTGAGTTTTGACCAGGTGTAATATTTCAAAACAATATTCAAATTCATTGTCATCAACACACAGAAATAAAAACTTTGTAAAAGAACCCTTGTCAATTTTGACGATTGTGTTGTTATTTTTGTATTTTCTCCTTTTTTAAGAGTAAAACATAAACTGAAATTATTTCAATGTTCAATTGTTTAGTCGATTTTAATCTACAGACATCTTATTGTCATTATACTATTTTCGTTTTTGTAGAACATATTGTTTTGTCCTCTGTCAACTTTAATTCAATTTGAGAGGATTCAAATTTCTAAAAAAAAACTCAACAACTCTTGTGGGCAAATCACGACTACTACTGTCTGTACATCGTATGCAAAAATTTTACATTTTGTTTAGGGTTGATATAAACACAAACGTATGTGATTTTAATTTGTATAAAATAGGAACCCCTTTCTGGATATGTTACATTTTGTTGCATGTTATGAGTTTTTCATGAGTTGTAATGTATAGGATTTCATTGTTTTGACATAAAAGACATGTGAGCTCGTGCGCATGCGCACAATATGTACTTCAAATTCAATGGTGCACTCAAATGTCGACGAGTGTTACACTTATCAATTCATCCAAAAGCCAACTTTAAACCTTAAAATAGTATTAAAAAAACTTTTATTTAAATGAAGTGGCAACGTTATTGTATGCATTTATTTTTGCCTTTTTCCATTCGAATGCTCACTATTTGAATATTATCATATCAGCGATTTAATGTTAAATAAATAATTGCTTAGAAAAATTTTTTATTTAATTTTAAAGCAAATTATTCTTGTTACTACTAATTTAAAAAAAAAAAACCTCATTCGCTAATACTTAAATCGATTTTATCAATTAAATCAAAATTATTTATAATTTGCAATATATTGTAGCAAAATAATGGCCCAATTCACAATCTTGTGCAAATGGTCTTGCATCGTAGTAATTGCAAAGTGGTATAGCATATTTTTGCTCTACATTAACACAATACAAAGATATGCATTTGCTACTCTTGTATAAATAAACAACACCTAAAGGTACTAATATATTTTTGCGCTCTACGCATGTATGCAACATTCATTTACATAAAAAAAATCTTTTTTCACAGCTGAGTGTGAATTTCGTGTTCTGCATAATATTCCAAAATAAATCTACAAGGCCGTTCACGATTGCTGGAAAATGTTTACAATTGCAAAAATATGTAATCTCAAATGCACAAGATTGTGAATAGGGATAATATGAATTAGATTATTATTCTTGTTTAATACTCAGAGTTTTGCTTTCAATACTCTTAAGCCATTTTTTATATTTTTAGAAACTTTTTTACCACTTTCCGTTCAATATTTAGTCATGAGACTAAAGTTTTAATGAAATATGAACATTATTGTAATTTTCGAGGATTGGGATTATATGGAAGTTTTGTATGACTGATGAATAATCATGAGCCGATACCCACTAAATTTTGTAGTACAATGTGTACTCACTGACAATCCTCACAAAAAAAGACTTGTGCGCCAGGTACATTTTTGTTCTTCCCCTAATTTAACTTTTTCTGAAAAAATTCCCCTAAATAAAAACTTTAGATAATGCTTTTGTTAGTAGTAAATTAATTTGACTCGGTTACTTCTTCCGATATGTTAAAAATTTTACTGAAATTCTCAACAAAAGTATTCTTAGTTTTCTTTTTAAGATTTCTATTTAATAAAATACCTTTGTCGTATCTCAATTTTTGTTTTCATTGTAAACGAACGTATTTCAGTAAAATTTAGTAAAAAATTTTAGTTGCTGGAAACCAGCGAATCTATTAGCGTAAAATATTCCGTTCAGTTGTAAAATATGGTAAATTTTCTCCTAAGAACAAACCCTTCTAAGTTCAGGGGAACCCCACATTATAACGGCCCTTGTAATCGATGGAAAAACAATTTGAATATGATGGTAACACGTTGAAACATTTTTATCTATCTTGGATGATAAATAAATAAATAAATATGGTGCATCCAGGAAAACCTTTATGTCTAATTGGTTTTTCAAATATAAGTATATGAAAATAAAACTGTTGAATTTGGATATCCAAAGAAACTTTGTGGCAAGAAATAAATTGTATCCCTTTCAGTGCTGGAATACTCAAAAGAAAATGGACATGTAGTGGTAATATACAAGGACGTACCACAGGGTTGTATCAAACCTAATCCCAAAGTAGCTGGACTTTCTTGGAATCAAGTATATAGCTAGCAAGAAATAAGGGAATTGATTCCCGTCCTGTATTCTACGTCAGTCTTTTATCCACTATTTCAAAGTATTTAAATCAATAAAGGACATAAATATATTAGATTGGTCAAAAAATCTAACTGCATTTTCCCCTGTGAAAGATCTTCGTGGGGGCGAAACAAAGTGCTTAAAGCGGAGCAGACACTAATAATGAGTTAACTTTTCTGAGAGATGAGCGACAGTCAAAGCCTGATTTTGTTTCTGGGACTTGATTCATTAAGGACTCAGTTCTTACCCCATCCAGGTGGCAGGAGCTAAGTCCCAAATGAACTAATCGCATAATAGAAATGAACTATGTTCCCAAATTTTTGGCAGTTAGCTCATTAGTCCATAAATTTGATAATTAATTATGTTTCCAAAAATGGAATATGGTTCTCAAAAATTTTTGTTGCTGCACTCAATGCAAAGTGATTCTCCATTATGGTTTTGGACACTTAATTCATTGTGGGTCACGCCCCTTGCGTAGAGTTTCATAAGGGGAACTGGACAAACTATTGCTGTACAAATCCAGTAAACAACTTTTAGAATTAAACTACAAACACGTCTAAAGAATCTTGTACAATATTGCAGAATATTTTTACAGAGGGTGGAGTTTGCTCATAACGTTCATTGTTTAAAAGCAATTTTCGCTTAGAACGAGCAACTTTTCCGATCCAATAGCTCTTGCAAGAATATTTCATTAAAATTATCACGGTTATAACCAGGGCAAGTTCAAATATGCTCAAAAACTATTAAAATATGCGTGCAAATATTCCAAAAAAAAATTTTAATATGCACAAAAATATGCACCCGTTTTTAATCTGTTTTATTTAAAAAATGTTTATTAGAAAGTACAAGTATAATCATATATTTTTTTTTAGTTTTCAAATTGAAAGGATGTTCGATTATCACACAAAACGGTCGAATATATTGAAAATATTAGTCGATATTACTGTAACGTTGTTTTTTATATTGGTCAACGTTTAAAGGGCTGCATTTCAATTAAATAGTTTGTTAAGTTTTTTAATAAAAATTGTATTCTTAATATTCTGAAGTTTTTCTTTTACATCTTCTATGACGGATAAACTTTCATGTAAAGAGAGTCCTTTGGTTTTCAGTTTGGTTTTCAGTTTGATTATACTATGGCTGCCAACCTGCGTAATATCCAAATTTATGCAAATTTATTTAGTTATATCAAAAATGATTTTCTTAGGAAAAAATGTAACAAATATACAAATGCATATTTTTTTTGCAAAAAGCACGAAAAACTTGCACTGGTTATAACGAATTTAATTTATGGCAAATGTTCATTTATAACGAACTCTTTTAAAAAATAATAAAATCGCAGTGCACTTGCGATAATATGAAAACTCTAATATATGAACCCCCCAAAATATGAACGCTTTTTTACTTCCAATGAATACGCTAAAACATAAACTTACTGCAAAAGCTTTAAAATATGAGCAGCTTATTTTTGTTCTATCTATCTAAACAGAGTTGATATCCGAATAAACAGGGGTAAATTCTAATTCAACTGCATAATAATTTGGAGATTCAGCTACCTGTTTGCTTTTAAATTGTCTTCAGTTGTCAATCAAAATTTTTAAACATAAACGTTTTAGTTACTACACACATTCAGTTGGAAGTCCATATTCATTTTTTATATATAAATTTAACGTGAAAAGTTCTTAAAAAGCATACAAAAACATAAGTTTTAAACTTCAAAAGAAAAATCTACAATATGTGGAATAAAAAAAAACAAAAATGCTATTATTAAATGTGTTAATAATACGTTTATTGGACCTGGAAAAAGAACAAATTACGAATTTTTTTGCATAATAATTTGTTTAAAATAAATTGTTTTTTAAATCCAAAAAACAATAAAAAAAATTAACATAAGAAAATTTTATTTTTATGAGAAAAACGTTAGATGGGAATTAGATGCCATTCGTAAATATGAACAATTTCGCAAAAGTGAACTGGCCTGGTTTTAATTAGTTCATATTATCGCGAGTGTACTGTTAATATATTTAGGTTAATTCCTTCTATAGGAAGTAAAAATGCTCAGTCCTCCGGATTTTGTTATAACCGAACGTCACTTTATAATGATAATTGATTGAGGCTAAATGAATAAGAAGAAATTAATAGCGAGTGGTACAGCATTCGGTTTTAAAGAAAGCGATGATGCAATGTTTTCTACAATACTATTTTAAATTTCTTAGTGAATGTTTCCCCAAGTAGTTTTAGGTATGCAACATGCTGGATTTCTATGTCGTACCCCACTCGCAACGATATTGGACATATAGATCGGGTCAGGTGATCAGGTTGGCTAGAGCAATTGTGTAATATCTCAGGTATAAAGATATTCCTATTAGTAAAAAAAATTTAGTTTTCGATTAATATAAAAAATGTAGTGAAAAAACAAATTACCTCGCCAACACCAAACAATTGGAAAAATCGTTACCATTAGTTCCTACAGGAGTACCAAAACATGTATATAAAAATGTTAAATGGTTTACGCTATTTTAATTGTGGCAAATGAGATCAACACTTTTTATTACTGCGTGTTTAACGTAAAATTTACAAAAGCAAATGATTTTACATCAAGTGGAATGAAGCATAGAAGTGCAATTTTACGAGCTTAAGATGAACTAAGCAAACCATCACCATTTGGCAAAATGATTGTTATAATCATTAAACTCTCTAAAAAGGCAGCATCAAAAACGACATCATCATTTATATAGAAAACAAGACAGTCAACATTATTATCTACTAACTTTATATTGTCAAAGCTAAAAATAAAATCATAATGACCCGAATGAAGGAAAAAAGAAGGTAAAACAAAACCCTGAAAGCCAGTAGATAGATAGTGAAAAGTATCATTAACTATCATCAGGTGTTCAACTGAAATTGCACCAACAGAAACGACGATGTTGATGGTGACATTTAAAATAATAAACTGTTTAATGTGCTCAAACATGAGGTTGCTTCTTTACTGTAGTTAATATTTCTCTAACTTTCTTAGATGACGTTTTATGACCATAACGTTGTTGTTTTTGTTGTTGAATTTACAGCATCATCAGTGCTGTTTTAACTTACTGCCAATTTGTAGTAAAAAATTGGAAGAAGACATTAACTGCCGAAGTTGCTGATGGTCGTTTTTGAAAGCAAAAGCATAAAATTATTTCATAGAAAACATCAAATGGAGAAAAACGAATATGAAAATAAAACCAATTTGTTTACGAGTATCATTTCGTTTTACTGATTATAATTCTTACAAATTCTGCAAGTACGATTAAAACGGATTATACTCTAGTTAGAACTCTTTATTTAATCTGGGAATTGTAAAAAAACGTGGCCCAGAATGTGCAAAAGCTAGAAATATGGGCTTGACAAGGTTAACCGTCACAAATGTATACGCATCAGTTGGATCTATGAAATAACGCTTAAAACAAAACAACAAAAAAATGAAATAAAATAACTCATATTTCATTTTCAATTATTTTATTATGAATTACATATTTCATTTCGTTAAAAAAACTGTAAATGAAATAAGTCCGAAAAAAATATTTGGTCGGCAAAGGAATCTTATTAACTTTTTGGCACTTATGTTATTTCCTTTAATTTGGTAGTTTCTCAGAATAATTTGAGAGGCGGACGCACCCCATAAAACACAACTTATCGCTATGAAATTTTTTTGTATTTTTTATATAAAACTGAACCGATTTGGAGGAGAGAATATAAGAAATAAAAAAATAACGGTCACTCTAATAAACATATTTATAAATAAATATATGGACTTTAATTTATAATTTTTCTTTAATTATCTTAAATCTAAATAAAAGTCAAGAAGGCGCTGCTCAAATTAAAAGTTATTCTTATTCTTATTTTTAATATATTTTTAATTTACATTACAAAAGAATGTCAATAAAACAAATAATTTTTCGCTAATTTTCGGTTGATCTATTAGAAAATGTATATTTCATGGGTGTTCCCAGGAATGCGATTTCTATCTTCCGTTTCCGGGAAGTAGAAAAGTACCAGAATCCCCAAAAGCCACCTTGTCGTATAAATTAGCTACAATCGATTTACGACTTCATGTAGCTCCTATACAAATGGTCTCAACAAAATTTGTGGGAATTGGTTCACAATTAGTACGAGCATCCATATAAGTCAAATTTCCGAAAATTAATATAATGCACAAATATAAAAAACACAAATAAATAAACAAAAATCTATGAAAATGAATTTGTTGCATTTTGTGGTTACACGTAATAGCTCACAATTCCTATAAAACAAATTCGGTACAAAGAACTAGTATTTTAAATTTTTATTCGCACTTTTTCCCAATATTAATATTTTACTTATTCAGTAAAACATTAACAATTTTGTTAAAAACAAATTGCAATTGATTATTGAGGGGTATAGCTTTCCCTATGCGCATTTCACTGTTGCTAATGCAGATCATCAGGGAACTTTACCCAAATTTTTCTTAGAACAACTTACTTGAGTTACTTGAAGATATACTTTGAAAGAATCAATAGTGATCTTTATAAAAATAAACCAACTGAAAACTCCCGATTTAACAATTTATTTTCTTTGCAATATCTGATATTGAGTCGTCTTATCTGAATAAAGTTTGTGGTGCCACTAATAAATTTATTATGACCTCGGTTATATGATATTTGAAGTTTATGTCTCCTAGAACTTACGCAGTTAACCCCTTAAGGGTACTCCGATTATGTTTCGATACATTTTTATCTGTGCTCGCAAAGGACTCTTTAGCAAATATTATTAAGTTCAATCCTTACAAAATCTTAGCTCTACCGATTCCGTTTACCGGCGCGATTTCGGTTTTTTTGTAGACAAAATGTCGCAGCAGATCCCTTTTTGCTTGGAGAACTGTCATGACTTTTTAAGACGTTAGAGTTTTAAAAAACACAGAATTTTGCAAAAGTGAATAAAAGTTTTATTTGGGACGATAAATGAATACCTGCGATTTACTTTTTAAAGATTATTTTATGTAAATGTTGCCCGCGGTCTTGAAAGGTCCATCCGTGAGCTCCAATTTCAACATATTTTTTTCCAGCACTTCAGATGTAATGTTGTATTTCAGAGCTGGAATTGCGGCTGGCTTGTCCCTATACACGCAGATTTTACGTAGAGATAACTGAGCTATCGCCTTTAAATCTCTTTACCAGTCCTCCTGCTTCCGTGATCGTGAACCGTCAAAATGCCGAACTGTGGAAATAACTTTGTCTATATAAATTCATCACTTCTTGATCGGCTAGCTACGATTTAATGCTTAACAGCATGTTTTCACTACAAATACGATGATTGACAATGACGATTAATGACTGAACGTATACTACTCCACAATACAGCAAGAATTATATTTAGGCTCTCATTTAATCGCAGTTTAACAACTGAAGAAAGAGCCTTGGAATGTGATACTTTATTGGCTCAAGCAACTTATGCTGGCCCGCCATAGAAGCACTTCGGATATTAAAATTTTTTACTTGGTAAAAGCCGATTGAAAGATAAAAATTTGTGACGGAGAATAACGTAAATTGTAAAGCGCAGAAGTTAGAGATGGGATCCTGAGTAAAAAAAAATAAAATGTTAGTTATGCACGACTTTATATTTTCATGCACACTCAAGTGAGTGGAGTGAGTCACAATCACGAAAAAACGCGTTAAAAACAATGACCCCAAAAATCCACTCATGCACGCTTACGCACACTCAGTTTTTTATAATCACGTTCATGCACGTTTATGTAATCACGCTAATCACGTAAGCGGTTCCCATCTCTAGAAGAAATTGACACAAAAAAAATAATTTTTTTAATTTTTTGAATATTAATAAATATACATAATTTTCTTAAATTTATACTCTTAAATTTTTTATTCAACTATCTTACCAATGTAACCTAATAATTTATCCTGTCTAACATCCGTAACCTGTGGCGGACAACAATCTAATTTTATTCCAACAAAGACAAATTCATAATATAATTTTCAATCAATGTACCAACCAAATGACACACATGCACACATGGGTCTTTAGAGAAATATGGAGTAAATAAAAGAAATATTGTGTACAAATATTTCTAAATTCCACCCAAACAATCAATTGCTCAGTTTGTGTTCTATTGCGGAGTACAAAAGGATATGAAGTATATGATAAACTTTTACCGGAACCAAGTTTATTAAGATGAGAACGAAACACAGCGTGGCAGCACAATTACGGCAGGACAATAAATGTTAAAGTGGTAATATCTGAAGATATGCACATATGTATTTTTATACGCATGTACGTATGTATCTACATATGTATGTATTTATAAAAGGGTGATAACTATTTAGGATAACATTAAAATATCTAAGCACTATGTGATGAAAATTTCAACCGAACTAAATAAATTTATTTTAACTGTTTTGGTTTTTTATTCCCCTTTTAACCGATGTATCAAAGCCACTTATAACATTGGGATCTAAAATTACGCCATTAGTACAATTTGCCTGTGTATCACAGTACTGGTTTGGACAGGTTGTATTCAACATCAGATGCAGCTAGAAATCACCTGTCATATGACGTAATATTGTAAAGCAAATAGACAAATATGCAAAATGTAGTGCGAATTTTGCTAAAACAAACCGATCTATAATTTGAAACAACAATTTTATTTGCTATGCCTTACTGTAATCCTTGTACGTAGTTTTTTAAAAACTTCAAGATGACATAATTTTTTTTATTTATTTTGAATTTGAGGCCCGTCTCAAAAAATTCATTAAAAGGTATTCTTCCAGATCTTTTTCATCTCACTGTTTTGGACTCAACAAGAATAATGTAAAATAGTTCATATTGAAACGACTTCACTAACCGGTGCAAATGATGGCTGTTAAATGAATTTTTATGCATATTAATGGGTTAACCCATTACCGCCCGGTGTACTACAAAGTACACACCTTCAAGTTAAAATAAAAATAGTCCAAGGCATTTTTTACTCCGGCAACACTTCTTGCCTATTTATAAGAGTGCATGCAATAACCATGTAGATATAACAAGTCATACTAGCTATAAAATGAGAATGGGGGCAATCCTCATTTTTTGCTAGAGATTTCTTTCGTGTTGGCGAGTGAGTTCTTATTTAGTTTATTTTACATGATTTGGTTTTAAAAAGCGTCAAAAAGCATTATATTTATTCGAAAATATCTCGTTTTAATAAAAACTACATAAAACAGTTTAGTTTTCATAGAGTTGTTCGTCCCGTAATAATGGGTGTTTTTTATTGAGGTATAGAACTTTAAGTTGGCATCACTTTTTTAACTGGCGGCCATTTTGTCAGCTGTCAAGTGATTAATATTTAGTTTGGTTTGACATTTCATCATGAACAGGTTGACAAAAGAACAACGCTTGCAAATCGTGCAAATTTATTTCGAAAATAATGGTTCAGTTCGCGAAGTTTACCGCAAGCTCCGTCCATTTTATGGTCGACATAATCGTCCATCAGAGCAATTAATTCGGTTAACCATGGATCGTTTTCGCACTACGTTTACTCTATGTGATAATACGCATCCGCAGAGACGTCGAACAGTGCGCACCGAAGAAACAATTGCCGCTGTAGAGCAAAGTGTTGAAGAGGACCCGAATGAATCGATTCGCCACCGTGCACAGCAATTGGAGCTTTGTCCATCAACTTTATGGAAGATTTTGCGCAAAGATCTTGGCTTGCGACCTTACAAGATCCAGCTTGTGCAAGAATTAAAGCCGCGAGACCATGCAATGCGTCGTGATTTTGGTGTATGGGCCGAAAATTAGATTGATCTCGATGCTGATTTTCATCGCAAAATTTTGTTCAGTGATGAGGCTCATTTTTGGTTGAATAACTACGTCAACAAGCAAAATTGCCGCATTTGGAGTGAAGAGAATCCACATGAGACCCTTGAGACGCCATTACATCCACAAAAACTGACTGTTTGGTGTGCTCTATGGGCTGGTGGAGTCATTGGGCCATACTTCTTCCGAAATAATGCTGGAGAGTCAGTTACCGTTAATGGAGACCGGTATAGAGCCATGATAACCGACTATTTTGTTCCCGAATTGGATGGCATGAATGTGGATGAGTTGTGGTTCCAACAAGACGGCGCTACATGCCACACAGCGCACGTCACAATCGATTTATTGAAGGAAACATTCGATGAGCGCATAATTTCGCGGAATGGACCTGTCAATTGGCCACCAAGATCGTGTGATTTGACACCATTGGATTATTTTCTTTGGGGATATGTGAAGTCGCTCGTCTACGCCAAAAAACCAGAAACGTTAGGGGACTTGGAAGCCAACATTCGTGGCGTTATTGCCAACATACGGCCCCATATGCTCGAAAAAGTGGTTGAAAATTGGACCTGTAGAAATGGCTTTATTCGAGCCAGCCGCGGCGGCCACATGCCCGAAATCATATTTAAACATTAATGGCATAAAATTATCCTTCCAATAAAGCCAAATTGATGGACATTAAAACGATTTTCTTGTGTTTTATTTCAATTCGAAGTTCTATACCTCTAAAAAAACACCCGATATATAAAATGGTGCTGTACTAAGTTTAGTACACTGTGCGTTTCAGGTAAGATAAAGTAGTACTGTGAAAACATTCATTTTTATTTTTCTACTGTGCTTTCGAGTTGAAGTTTTTAACCGTTTTTCTATTTCTAATTTCCGCTTTAGCTGTGACATCCACTGATAAGATGTTCAAAATGCGTTCACCCCTTCATTTCCATTGACGAATCAATGACCTGTGAATCAAACCTGTGCGATACGGATCATCTTGGCTCTCACGTTGTGATGGATTTGCTAATAAAAAGCCATCGAAACCAGAAGAAGATGCGGTTTACTTTAATATTTTTTTTTACGAATTATGACCTTCTTTTAGACCTAAAGAACCCTTACTCCAATCCTAATTCAACCTTGTATGAATACAGAACTAAATGCTGTCCTTTGACTTCATTGAAGGATATGCGTAAAAATCCTTGTGCTGAATACGACCATGCCTTTGATAAAACAATGAAGTCCTTATGGTTAGTTGAAAATATAATTATGTTTGGACGATTGGGACTAATTTCGATACTTTAAAGCCTATAAGGAAAGTTAAAAGATGGTTTTCTATTAAGAAATAAAAAGTTGATGTAGACGTACCTCATGTTTTCTAAAATTATAATAAAGGCATGGAAGGAGTAGATCAAATTGACCAGTTTATAGAAATTCACCGAATTGCAGTGAAAGGCAGAAGTGGTTGAGGGTCTTGTTTACTTACGTAGTCGATATGACTATTTCAAATTCATGGAGATTATACTGGCATTAAAAATCCTGATGATCGTTTTGATCAGTTATGGTATATAGCACGCACATATCAGAGTGACAAGGACAATAAAGCTAGGCAAACGTCCTCTAGACTTGACGGAGCACACAAGTAATGGTCATAACTCTCAATAAATACCAAGCCAACCTATATGTGTTATATGTTCAAATCGACTTACAACATCATGTTATAAGTACCTGAAAATGTTATGTTTGGAAAGAGGATGTTTTGCAAAATACCAATCTTAAGCGCCCATTGTACTAAACTTAGTACACTTCTAAAACACACAACTTTTAATGATTTTTATCTATTTTTTTCTTTTATAGTATTTTAAGAAAAGTCTTTTAGTGCTGATATTAAAAATTAAATGATTTAAATTGTTTATGGTTTTCATTTGGGCATAACATTTAATTGGTAGATCACTTCGAACAATATCACGATAAGAATTTGTGGAATAAATCTAAGAGTTGGATACAAACTAAAAATAGATTGGTTATAAAACGGTCACAACTATTGAATATTATTTTTGTAAACCAATTTGTTATCTTAATTAATATAAATTTAAATAAATTGCAATTTTGCATAGCCATAATTACATACATACTCGTTTATAAATACAAACGCATTTCAATTTATCAGGACTAAATTCTCAGTCTTTAGTTAACTAATGATGGGTGTTTAACTAATGATATTTATATGAAGTCTTTTGTAAAACCAACTTCATTAGTTAACTAAAGACTGTAAATACAGGCCTAAAGGAACGGTCACACTTGGCAAACATTTGCCAAAATTTTTCCAGTAGAAACTATTTTTCCTTTTTAATATTTTCAGTTATAATTTTTCACATCCTGGCATCAGGCCAAATTCCGGCCAATACACACAGAGTGTATATTACACGAAACCATTTATACTTATTTTATCCCCCTCATAGCTTTGTTTCCCGTTGTTATAAAATTATGAAATTGAATTGAACACAAGTTAAGCTTATATAGGTAACTCTTTCAAAGCTCTATCATCAAAGGTTTCCGAGATATGAAGGTATAAAAAGTGCTGACTCACTCAACAATATTAACGGGCCAATCTAAAATAGTCATAGAGCTGAAATTTGGTAAATAAAAAGGTCTTGGTGAACAACTGATGATAAAAGTCTAAAAGTGGAACATTTTCATCGGGAGGCCAAGGTTCCCCTAAATTGTATTTAAGTCCTTTCATATTATGTAACGCAACCATTTGTAAATTTAGAGCCAACAAAACTTTTATAAAGAAAAAATAAAGAAAAAAGGCGTCAGTCAGATCCGCTCAAAAACATAAATGTGAAAAATAAATCCAAGATCCTATTCAAAAACTTCGGCCATAAAAAGTATTGAGATCAAAAAGAGGATGAAGCCTTTTATTTCTAGGCAAACTTATCTATAGCAAACATTTTAATGGCCAAAGTTTTTGGATAGCAACTCGGCCTTATTTTTCAATTTATGTTTTCGTGCGGATATTACAAAAATTCGAACAAAAATCTAATTTTATTTCCGAATGATGACGAACACGAATCAGTATTTTGTACATAAGTATCTTAAAATAAATCACATTTTTATAGTTTGTTAAAAATTTAAAAATTGAAATGATGAATATTGCCTAAAAAGTACCTGATATGCGTGATGTGCTGACTTTAGTTAATAAATTTCAAACCCCAATGAAAATGTTAACATAACTGAAATTAATTTCAATAAGGTTGAAGATATGAGCACTTAATCGGAAGATGGAAGTTCGTTGATTCAGTAATGTGTCTTCCAACGTTGATGAAGATTGTAAATATACTGTACCTGTAAGAAATCGCTTTTCGTTTGTTGATGTTTGAAAGTAAGAAATTAAATACTTTTGGTGCCTTTAACTAATTAATTACGTAAGTTGCAGTAACTGTATGTATTTCTTAGTTCATTTTTGTATATTAACTTGCCCTATGTCTGAAGTAAGATAAATTAAAAATTTTTAATTTTATTCAAAATATTATTTTACTTCAAAAATTGATCACTTACATTCAGTTCTGATCTGTAAGTTAGTACACGTAATCTACAAAATTTGGTTGTCATAACGAATATGTGTTCTCTGTGTATTCTTAATAAGAATTTCTTATAAAACTTATGATGTCAAACAAAATTAAAAAAAAATCTGTAAATTTTACCTTTTAGTTAAAGTTTTAGAATTTAGCGAATATTTTTGTCACATGGTTATAAATAAAATTTAAAATAGGGAATAATTTCCATGATTTCAATAATTTACAAAATAGCCGTGACCCTAATGTTTTATTTTTATTTAAGTCCATATAACATTCTCATCAAAAATATAATTCCGAGATACTTCGGAATGTTACTGCTAAATATAATAAACATTTGCGTAGCACAAAGTAAAACATCCACAACATTCAAAATTTTCTAAAGGAACACACTTTTTTGTTGAGCGATAGACATCCTGCTGTGACGATAATGCTGTACAAGTGAGTACTCCTTGTTGGAATTGTAATGCTCGTACCAATTTAATTTTCTATTATGGTTTTAAATATTTTGTAGACACCTTGCTAACAGCATCTATTCAGTAACAGTGGAAGCAGTAATCGCGTGCATGTATGTTTTTATAATCCCCCATATGCTACAGGATAATGGGTGGAAGACATAGGAAATGTTTTTATTATTGTCGTTATTACTGTTATAACATTGGGATTACTATTGCTTTCTTTTTAGCCCAGAAACTACATGTACTTTATTCCCTTTCCTCACATTAAAAAAAAAATCCTTATTCTTGTTATAATAAATATGTTTCTTTATGATTATAGAATTATAAAGCATGGATTTTTTGCGTTAAAAACAGTGTACGACACTTCTCAGGAGAGGATTTTTTACAAGGGTATGAGAAAAAAATTAATGAGCAACAATAACAATAACGCCTATCCCTCAATTTGCTCGATACATTTTTACAAATTTTACTTTTGCAAGATTTTATTTTTGTTTTCGAGTAAACCTGGGGACCTGCAATGTAGATTAAGCTCTATAAATCGGGGATTGTTTAATAAAAATATCACACAATGTATATTTGTTGTCAATAAGTATGAAGATGTGCGTGCTCACAGATATAATAGAAGAAACTGTTGCAAAATTCACAATAGGAACGTCAAGCAAGTGATTTAAAGTCAATGGGTAAAAGAGCCACCATCTAAAACCAATGCAGATATAAAAACAACTTATTCCGCCGTAGCCCCTACAATTGGATCTTCTCTTCAAAATGATTCTATTTGCTCTCGGTGAAGAATGACTTGTGGACCGGAGTTGATAGATATCACCTCTCCAAGAATTAGCCATACCCTCAAAAAATGGTTATCATTTGCGATGAAGTGGGTACAAAATAAGTAACCGGCCAAAAGTTTGCTCCGGAGAGTAAAATTTTTTGAATGCATGACCATTTCGAAAGCCTCGTGCTATATACGACAATTTTACAATGCATTAAAAAATATGCCTTGTCACTACAGATTCAACGTTTGCAATAACGAATACTCATTTTAATGAAAAAGTTTATACTAATTCGTCACTGAATAATAAATAAAATATTTGACAGACGATGTCAAATATGATCTATAATGTCAAGAGAGACCATCCGTAATTGGCACTACCCTTTATATCAGCGTTAGGCATATAGAGAGAATTGAATAAATGAGAAACTTTTTCATGCTTTACACTTAGAGAAATTTACTGATCTACTTACTATCTGTTATCAGTTTTATAATTTAAATTATGTATTGAATGCATGGGTGAATATATCAATGGGCGAATGAATAAAAGGAAATAAATTATTTCATACTATAATTATAATCTGTAACGTTTTTGTACCCAAAATATAAAAAATTATATTCATATAATAAAACTAATTATCCATTTATATAGTATATATGTATAAATATACGAATGCTTAAAAATATGAATGAAAGTCATTTTGTAAAGAAAACTTCTAAACCAAAACTTCTCAGTGTACAAAATCAAATTGCGTATTCTTAAAAAGATATAAACATCCGCAACAGCCCTACTCTGTTGAAATTTAGCAAGCTACTAAATGAAATTTATGATTCTCACACATTGGTTATTATAATTAGGTGTTGCCCTTCTGTTTATTTATGAAAAATACTGCCGCTTTTTTTGGGCAGTTATCTAACAACGAAATACAAATGTGTTTGCAAGATGTTTTAAATGGCATTATATAAGCAATGTCAGTGAATTACTTACGAAAACCATATTAAAGATAACATAAAGTAAATCGTTGATATTTTCACGATAAAATTTAATGTTATAAAAACCGGGAATATGGGAGGTTTTGGTAGATTTTAAGGAAGATGTTTGTAGGGAAACCCCTTTCTTTATGGCACTCCTGGTTGCAAAATTCACGAGTAGTAAATGTAAATAGCCGAAAAACTTCGTAACCGTGGTAAACGAGCGCCTACCACTGCTTTATATGCATCATTTTCGGCTTAGATTTCATAAAAATTTTTACATTTTTATTTACACGATTTTATCAGGATCGTATATATAAAATTGATCGAGGTACAAGTGTAAATATTTTATTGCATTCCCAGCGATTTATGTATAATTTTTCACATTATTAAAACATACAAATACAATTATTAACAGCAAAAGACTTTATTTATACTTAAAATATATTAAGAATGCACTTTAGAAAACAAAAACTTCTGCCCGACAAAGTAGATAGAAATTAGTATATTTATATTTTCGAAATTAAAATACTATTAAGTGCAACAGTTAATCAATCTCCAAACTTTGTTTTGTTGCAGAAGAAGGAATGAATGAAGGTTCTTGTTACACTGTTCAATAAATTAATTTATAATTATTTGTAACATAAAATAACTAATAATATTATATAATTAACAAAATGCGAGGAATACTTTTAATAAAAACCTAATTTAAAATTATCTATCCAGGTAATCGGAGCAGAACCATGGGAGGGAAAAAATTTACAATATTCAACATTTGTTGTAATAAAATGATTCTTGCAAAAATAAACCAATCGACTTCGAAGCAGAGGAATGGCCAGACAGGCAGACGGACATTAAAAAAATTATAGCAATTTTATAACCCTCTTTTTGTGAAACGGGTTCAAAGTCTAGTTAGACTCTAGGAAATCGTCAACAAGATAATAATCTGCGATTACTTCAGTTATTTTTTTAAGTTTCGAAAAAAACTACAAATAGAAATCTCCGTCACAAATTATATTTTCGATCGACTCGATTATTTCCAAACTTTTTGTAATCGCTCTAAAGGCCTCTTTAGCCGATTGTAGAAATCGTAAATGTAAATGTTTTTGTACTTATAGAATATTTAAAGTCGTGTCATGTGTTTTTGACATATACAAAAACAATTCATTTATGAAACATCGAAACAGTGATGGGAGTTCAATGTGTCCACAGTATTTCTGATTGTGTGGAAAAAGTACGAAAACTATTTAAATACTACCAAAACATTTTTTATATTTATTAGATTCAATTTTAGCTTTATTTTTATTATTACTGTTGTTGGTATTATTACAGCCTTATCCGTGGTAATAAAAAATTTACTAGTCTTGTGATTGAATTTTTTTGGGTCCACTGAAAAATGTCTGCCACCTTGAAAGCAACTGATTTAAGCCCCAATAAACAATGTTAAATTTAGAACTGAGTCCTTTAGTACTGGACCATTTTGACAAAAATGTAGTTTTTAATGACCAGATTTTTATTTACAATTACATATTTGAATTAAGCTCGAGTGGTACAGAACAAGGGAGCTAAAGTGGTATAGTGCATTACATATCAATTATGCTAAACATGCCAAAGAAAAGTGAAATAAGAAAATGAGAAACTGAAAAAAAGCAAAAAACTATATGCTTTGATAAAAAAGATGTTTCGTTGGCCTGAAAAATATTGAAAATCTTTATAAAGTATTCTAAACAGTCAAGCTTGATTGCAATTACAGTTTCATTGCAGAAACAAATTGGAAAGATTTTTTTTAACTACCCGAAGATGACTTTCACTGTTCGCCACGCACGCTGATGTATCACATTAACAAAGTATACCACATTACCCGCCAATTCTTTCAATGACTGGTTTGTGTTTTTTCACTTTCTCTCAAATATCTCTGAAACTTGGGCTCCAAAGACTTTTTTACTTTCCTGAATGTTCCTGAATGGTATTGTGTGGCAGAATACCAGCCGAAATATGTTATAATCGAATTAAACTTCAAATCATTATATTCGAATGAAAAATAGGTATACCACACAGGGTTGGCTACCCACTGGGTAACCAAAAAACCCACTAGATGTTTTAAATACAATATACAAATTTACTAGGACAAGATGGTGCAATTTAAAATTTTTATTAACAAGAAAAACATTAAAGATAAATACACACTTTGGAGTTTGACAACAGAGCGGAATAATATTATGTAATTGAATTAATTATGCATTCAGCTATTTAATTCGACTGCACAAAATGACATCAAAAATTATAAAAAATTTTATTTAAAAAAAACGGGGGTTTTTGCCAACACTGATTCCATATTACCCGAACTTACTCTATATATAAGAAAAGAAATATGCGTTCTTTCTTTATTTGAAAAATTTCCTTTCCGCTAAATTTGAGTCAAAATCTACTAGAAAACATATTTATGTAATTTTTCGTTTTTTTTCGGGTTAAAGCTCTGCTACTATTTTGAATTCCATAATGTTTTATACAAGAGGGAGTAAAATAATTATAACAAATTTTCTCGAAAAACTGTGTAAGTAAAAGAGCACGTTTTGTAAACTAACGGATTTTTTTTAATAATATTGAACAAAACGCGTTATACTTCCCTAAAATACCAATAAGGGCGTGTCAAATTGGTAAAAAAATACCAATTGTTTTCGTAATAATAATTAACGCTGTGGGACTGAAAATAATCTCATAACGAATCATAATAAATATTTTGCACAAACTTAAACCACACTTGATTGAAATCCATAAAAATTAAATAAAATTGAATGGCCCAAATCAGTTGAAAGCAATGGGCACGCGCTTAAAATCTGCACTAAATGCTATTTGATTACAATATAAGTTTTTAATGTCCTTAAAATTTTAAAATAATAAAATTTATTGTAAATTTTTGATGGCGCAAAACAAATGAATTTAAAACCACCAACAGAATATAAATATTCTTCTAAACAAAATATAAACCCACATTATTATATTATGTTCCTGTCATGCTTCTCAACAGCACACGAGTCCAGATTTGACACACACTCACAGTCAGAATGGCACCCAATGCTCATGATTTTTGCAACTACCCTCTCTATTTAGATTGGAAATTGTTTTATACACAATTTTATTGAAAATTATTAAACAATAAAATTCATAATGACCGTTACGAAAATTAATCACCCATCACAACATGCAGCAATCGTATCTCCTTTTTGCCACAATGTGCGATGGAATTGATGTGTGCATGATTGTTAATAATATTATTTCTATGTACTATTGTTGTTACAGTTGTGGTTATATTCCATTATTGGCTATTGCTTAAAGGTTTCCAACTGTGATTTTCAATTCAACAAATAATGAATTCACATAAAAATTAATGATCGATAAGCATATGGAGAGCCTGATGGTTAGCAATAAGGCGTGATTATTTATTGCATTTTAAACAAAGTTATAATTTTACACCATTATTGACAACTTCATTTTGTCCTCAACTAAGTCGTTTAGAATAACTCATTATTCAAATAATTTAACAAACAGCTTAATTTTCATGATAGGAAACAATAATAAATAACATCAATGAAAAAATAATAAGAAGAAAATTTTACCAGGTAAAAACTTTCCTTATCAACTGATAATAATTTAAAATGAGTCATTTTGACTCATTATATTAACATGGCGATGTCATTGGAGACAAGTACTTACTACCTTCACATACAAATAGCAACTTAAAAACAAAAAAAAATTAAGTGTCTGCCATTTGTATAATTTGAAACCGTAAATCTCGAGTTATTTATTCTACGTGTTTGATGTCAAGTGTTTTACTGGCGCACTTAAAGCTTGGTTTCATAATAAAACCAAGGTTGACAACCGATATCGTTATTATTATTAATACCGATTAAACACATACTCTTCAAAATACAATGCCGGTATCCATACCGTCCTTCCGTATCCGCCCTTCAACAATGGGATCATACCGGTAGCAGTGTTTCGGTATAAAGAATCTTAAAATACGGCAAGAATTTGAAAAAAAAAGTTAAGAACATTTGTTAGCACCCGACGGGTGTTCTAACTTTAACGTATGTCTTGTAACCCTCAAAAATAATTGTTTCTTGGGAAGGTAAATTGATCGGGGTTTTTAGATAAGATTTAAGAAAATCTCATCAGCAGATTGATGGTTAACAAATTGTGTATACTAATACAGAGTCACTGAGTAGGAAACAACAAAGAATTAATAATTTTAATTCTTTCTTTCTTTAGTTTTAATTATTTCTATGGCACTAAAAAGTATTTCAACCTGATCGTTACTGAGAGGTAATACTAGATAGCTAACTACTGGATTAACCAAATCAAGAAATGGATTTTCTTGCAGCGCATTCGTGAATTGTCGCACCTCCACACAAAACTCAACTGTTTGTCTAGTTAGAACGTAAAAGTTTTCTCCACTGGATTTCAATCAATGTAATTTTATATTCAGTGTACTTCAGGTTGTACATTGCATTAATTATTTAATAAGTTTCAAAATAATTTTATAGGTTCAGTAGAAAATTAAGATTTGAAAAAAATTTATAATTTTTGAGAATAAATTTCAAATAAAAAAAGGTTAAAAGCCACGAAGCTAAAACGTAAAAAAAGGCTAAATCAAGCCTCGAAAAAAACTCAACTGTCAATTCTAATAGTTATGACTTTTAGATTTCCACAAAAGTTTATAAAAAAAAGGTAATTTAGAATAATTTTTTGAAAGAAACGAGTTTTACGTCGTCATTCATATGTGGAAAATAAGATAGAACTTTGAGTTAATTTTTAAATATTTCTCCAAAATTTTAACGAATTGCTATTTTTTAAAGTTCAGTTCAAGTTATGATCTGATTGCATATTGTGTAAAAATAGCAAACTTATTATATTATTATAAGGATAAAATAAAAAATAGGCAATTTTCAATGTCCTTGAAAGACAACTTAGGTATCTATCCTGAAATCTCCACCTCTATTTTTATACTCAAATGAAAGATATTTTTATGTATATTAACCACATATTTGAAAAACTTAAAAATTACTACTGTTATCAGCTCTATTGTAGTTAATATAATGGTGTTTGAAAAACTTAGTAAGTAGCATTCTGGTGCATAACAACTGTAGAAGATTCTTTAAATTTTTAATTAAAGTTTATTTTAGGCACATATTTGTTAATTCACTTCTTGTTTTAGAAATAATTTTATAACTCGTAAAGGAATGACGACAACTGCATGCGAAGAGCTCCTGTTTGTATGAACGGAATACATATTAACATTTTTTTTAAATACAGTTGAACTTCCATAACTCGAACTCGAATTTTCTCTAACTCGATTACAATTCTCCTTCCGTAACTCGAACTTTCACAACTCGAAGTTCTACATAACTCGAACAAAATTACATGCATATGAATTCTATTACTCGAAGTGATTTGTTTACTGGTCTGTTGTCACACACTTTCTTGAAGTGCATTGTTTTTTTAAAAATAATTGTATATAATGGTGACCTTAAGCAAAAGGCAGTGAAGTAAAATCAGTGAAAAATGAATTCTACGAGGGCTGATCAATAAGTCCGTGTGAAACACAGTTTTTTTTTTTTCAAAACAAAAATTTATTTTTCAGCATAATCTCCTTTTAACTCAATACACTCAGTCCAACGTTTCTCCAGTTTTTGTATCCCTTCCGAAAAATTGGATTTTTCGAAGTCCTTAAAATAGGCATTTGTTTGGTCAATAATTTCATATATGGAGCGAAATCTCTTTCCACCGAGCCATTTCTTTATGTTTGGAAATAGGAAGTAGTCACTAGGGGCTGGATCCGGAGAATATGGCGGATGAGGTACCGATTCGTAGCCCAATTGCCATTGAGACTGCACACATGTGCACCCGTGCATTATCTTGATGAAAAAATACTTTTATCTTGGCCATATGGGGTCGTTTTCTTTTTAAATCCTCATTAAACCGGTCTAATAAGTTGGCATAATATTAGCCGTTTATTGTTTTTCTTTTTTGGAGGTGATAAATGTGTATTATCCCGCGTGCATCCCAAAAAACTGTTGCCATCACCTTATTGACCGACAAACTTACCTTGGCCTTCTTCGGAACAGGTTCATCATGGATCCATGTTTCATCCACAGTTACAAAACGCCACAAAAACTCATTCGGATTGCGGTTAAACAACTCCAAACAATCCTTTGAAGTTGGCACACGTTTACGTTTATGGTTAATTGAGAGCAAACGCGACATTTTCGGGTGTACTGACCTCAATTGGCCGTCCAGAACGTTCAGCGTCATTTGTATTTGTACGACCACAACGAAAGTCAGTAAACCACTTTTTTACCATTGAAATCGATGATGCGGATCCCCATAGTATTTTTCGAGCTCTTGCATGGTTTGGTTGACGGTTTTTTTTTTCATAAAAAATAATGTTTAATGAGCACTCGAAATTCACTTTTTTCCATTTTTAGAAAAATACACGAGATTGTACATTTTGAACAGCTGTTAAACGCAAAGTAAATGACGACTCTAGCTCAAAATTTGACAGTAGTCTATTAACAGGTGGTACTTGATGGGAACACTGTTGCATTTCATATAACTACGAGGGAAGTTCGAACAGTCACGGACTTACTGATCCGCCCTCGTAACATTCAGTTATTTCTGAGCTAAATTAGTCATATTTTTATAATAATAATTAAATGCTTAAAAATATACTGCACAATTTTATAGAAAGTCAAAGTTTAATTTCAAAGTTTAATTTCAAAGCATAAATAATCAAGATACCAGAAATAATTGACACACTGCTTGTGATTACTGCCTTTATACTCTAAAACAATATATTTTAAAAAAGGAATTGCGGAAATAGAAAATATTCATTCATAAAGCACCCCATACACGTTTCAATCCAATTCGCAACTGAGTCGGTTGTTGTCCAAATCAAGGCGTGTATGTCTCTGTCAATTGATTTGTTCGGCATTTGTCGAGTTGGTTGAAGAAAAATCAAAAGATTTTGATTTTTTCAAGTTGGCTAGTAGGTCTTTTAATTCGATTGTGCTGTGTGTGTTCGAGTCTTTTGATCAGCTGTCAAAATTTATGCTTGTAGTTATCTTTAGCAAAGAAAAAGTTAAGAATTTTTAAAATTGTCTTGAATTTTAAATAAAAAAGATAAAAATGAGATTGAAATTTTCCAATTGCTCGAAGAAAATCCAGCACTCTGGATTACAAAAAAAATGAAAAAGACAAAACTCATTCAGCCATTGTAATAAAAGTTTTTAAAATTTGTACTTGTAAAAAAATATAAATTTTACAGTAGAATGACAATCTTTCAATTCAGTTTATGAAGTGTGTGGCCAAGTATCAATTCAATTGAAAGACTAAATCGACAATAGAATTGATACGTGTATGGGGTGCTTAAACTATATCAAGGCAATATTTTTCTTTTTGGTTGGATTAAAAGTGCAGTGTTTACATTTTTGAGTATAAAAAAGCAAAATTGATACAAAAAAATTATTGAAAGAATTTAAAGGCATCACAATTTTAGCATTTTCAAAAGACAGTAAAAGAAGTTTACTGCCTCCCTCCGTAACGTATTTTAAAATTTTTGGAAGTGTAAATTATAAATTTCTTAGCAAAACTTAAATACCACTCCCCCCAATGCAATATGTGGTGACAGTCTAAGCACGGCAACAGATATTAAGAACATATAATTATATTGTGTAAGGGTGTATGCTAATATACATCACAGCACCCCCCTTCTACGGTATTGTTGCAGAATCGTTCTTAAATCTTAAAATGGTTATACATCACTCACTTTAACCGTTTATTCTTTCTGTTTTGTTAATTAACTTTATAAAAATAAAAAAATTAAGAACCTCATCGCACCTATTTTTCTTAAATGATAAATCTAAATATTAATATAGTCAATGATGAAATTAAAAAAAAAATTTAAAAAATCCCAAAATGTTCTAATTCTACTGAATTTTTGCTCCAAAATAATTTATATTAGGCTGAAGGTCGTAATAGTATATTCATAACGAATCAGAATGTGACAACCCAATGGACAGAATATAACAATCTAGTTTTCGGACTCCGAACACTCCCTTTTTAATGTCCGTTAATTTTTGTTTTTCTCTTATATAAATTATTTTATTATTTCGTTGATTTAATTTAGTCGGCAATACTTGTTTAATTTGGCGTCGCTTATCATCAATAAGCAACATTCTTAATACATAAATACTTAGCAGAGAGAAATGAAAAGCTTTAACGATACGTTGACAATATCAAATTTGTCTTAATTATTTTTATTATATTTATTTACCAAAAAAAAACGAATTAAGTCAAAGCAAATTAGCCCTCTTCCCGAATGCCAAAGTTAATTTTAAATGAATTTAAATGTTACGTATTTAAATACGATATTTGTTTATATAAATTTTATAAAATGTATTTTAATAATTTATGCAAATTTTTAATGAAACATTTAAATAATGTAGAGTAAAACTGTGTTGATAAATTTAATTTGTATTTTTTTGAGAGTTTACGAGCTTAAAAGAGTGCGAAATTATGAGAAGTTGGAGCCAGAAAAGTTTCATATTTGAAGGTACATATTTGAAACCTTCAAAGGCAAAAACGCAAAATTTCTTGAGCAAAAATATTTAGTTGAGCTTTTTATTGATATTAATCAAAATCAAACAATAATTACAGTTTAGTTTTAAAAATAAGCAACCACATGTTTTAGGACTAACAGCGGTATTCCAAGTTTTACGATAAAATAAAAATTAAAAAAAATACAAAATTTCAAATTGTTTAACATATGCAAATTAAAATTTGTTATAATTTGCAAAGAATAATATAAAGTTTCTAAAATTTAGGCAGAACATGAGCCAAAGCGGAAAATTGGAAACAAGCCATATAAATGCTTATATCGCTCCTTTATTGCAACAAAGTCATATTCTAAAAAACTCGCTCCTTAGAAAACAAGTTTAAAGTTTTTAAATTACATATTGAGATGAAAAATAAAAAACATTCTCCAATCAAGAAATGAAATGTTTGCACAAGATGATGAACGATGCGACAAAAAGTTTTAGATTCTTAACTCAAAAAATAATTTTTTTGAGATGTGACTACGTTGCAATAAAGGAGCGATATGTCCACAGAAGTAATTAAATCCTATTTATAGCCGAAATGAGGAAAATTTGCTAAAGAAAAAATTTAAAAAATTGGGAAAAATCTTTAAAGACGGTTTTTAATTTATAGAACTGTGAAAAGGTGGATAAAGTCGAGTAAAATTAATAAATTATCCCATAGATTTGCAAATGCGGTAAATAATTTTGTGACTTCTCATTAGCATATATTGAATACAAAAGTGGGCCAAGTATCGAGCCCTGTGGTACACCTCTTGGCATCGAATAGCTGCTGGAGATTATTGAATCATGGCAAACACTTTGACTTCTATTACTTAGGTACATTGATAACAGCTTTATCGCAGTTGAGGAAAAATTACACATATGTTTTAACTTATAGCAAAGCACTGAATGATGCACCGTGTCAAATGCCTTAGAATGGCCAAGCAGTATAAGAAATGACATTTGGCGTTGATCGATTTGGCACCTTATTTCCTCAGACGCACTAATCAAAGTACTAAGGCAGCTATGCCTAGGCCTAAACCCAGATTGTCTTTCACTTAACAACGAGTTAGTATGCAAATGACGACTTATTTGAGAATGTATTAATTTTTCAAATACCTTTGATAAGTATGGCAAGATCGCAATAGGTCGAAAGCTTTTATCAGATTTTAACACCGGTACAATTTTGGCATGTTTCCACACAGATGAGAAGGTAGACGTAGTGATAATGGTATTTAACATATGGGTGATGTAATCAAGGGTGTAAGGAAGTGTAAGTTTAATGAATTTTGGATGCACTCCATCATAACCAACGGCGTTAGATTTAATATTAAGAAATGCCTCTAGTACATCTTCCTGCGTAAAGTGCACAAAATTGAATTCATGTATTTGTTGCTGATTAAAAACGACGTTGTTATAAAAATTAATGTTAATTTGTGGCATAGGTATATTTGCAAACTGTTGATTTAACTGGTTTACGTCTATTACTTGTGTATCAGCATTGCTACGATTGACTAAACCCATTTTATATATTTCTCGCCATTTTTTTCGGGAGTCAATGCATGTTTGGAATTAATTTTTATAAAACATTATCTTGGCATTTCTTATGTTTGTGTTAACAGCTTAGAATATTTGAAGTCTTCATAAAGCTCTTGTGTTCTAAACATTTTATCAAAATCAATCATCGATTACTGTGACGTTGAGAAAGTTACGTGAAATTTTTGGGAGAATGTCTATTTAAGCCGCCGAATGTCCATTTATAACCCCGATTTTCATGAAAAAATCATAATGTGTGACGAGGCATATTTTCATTTGAATGAATATGTTAATAAGCAGAATAGTCGGTTTTGGGCAATGGAAAACCTTCAAATTATTCATCAGTCACCATTGGAGCCATTAGAAGTGACAGTCTGGTGTGCAATTTGGTCAGCAGGAATCATTGGACTTTACTTCTTTGAAAATGAAAACGGCGTAACGGTTACTGTGAATGGCGAGCGATATCGTGATTTGTTTGAAAACTTTTTAACGCCACAACTTCATGCTTTGGTCTTGATTAACATGTGGTATCAACAAGACGGTGCCACACAGCCAGGACTACAATGGAATTACTGCGAGACCTCTTTCCACAACAAGTTATTTCAAGAAATGTTGATGTTGATTGGCCTCTACGGTCGCCTGTTTTGATGTCTTCGGACTTCTTTTTGTGGGGATATCTGAAAAGCAAGGTTTATGCAAACAAACCAGAAACGCTTGAGCAACTCAAACAAAATATTCGTGATGATATTATTGAAACACCGCGTGAAATATGTGAGAATATAATGAAAACTGTGCTCAAGGGCTCGCAGAGGCGGACATTTATCTGATATTGTATTCCATAGGTAATTGCCGACATTAAATATAACATTTATCAATATAAGGTCCATTGTCTTTCATTTAATCAAAAATTATAAACCCTGTATGATGAAAAGTTGTAAAAATCAGTTACGTATTGTCAACGTATGACCACCGATATTATTTTTTTTTTTTATTTTGTATCTTCTCTTAGAATTTATTACAGATATGAAAAGGTTAGTGAATTAAAAAAATATTTGAAAGCATAATAAAACTACTTGTTAATGGCATCCAGCTAACGCAATTATATTTTAATATATTTAGTTTTTAATAAGTAGCTGAGAGTAAGTGAACAGACATAAAAATGTGTTAGTTGACAAAATAACGCTTCTGAATAGTTTTAACTCTTCCAGGCTTGGTGGTTAGTTATGAAACCACCTATTCTAAGCCACTTAATCGTGTTATTGAGCTAAATACAAACAATTTACCATGCAACTCTATTTTTCCTGATGCGCAACGGTTTGTTGAAAATATTCATAAGAAATCGTGCTGCATGGCTGATTTTTAACGAAATTTTTTGTATATCATTAAAACTTTTTTATTTATTAGTTTCATCGAAGCTGTTCTGTAAATCAAGTGTTTTCAGATCGTGTGATTTCATAACACAAATAGTAGTCAAATTGCTACTATTAAAATTTAGTTTAAATGCAATATTTTAAACATCGCAATCACAGAAAACGATAAAAATATCATAAATAAATCAGCTTTTTTAATGAAAATGTTCTAGAAATCTTATGATTTAAATCACTCGATTTACAGAACATGCCTCGATATTTCAGGTTGGCATGGTATAAATTTATTCTGTGCCATCTGAAATGTTAATTCAAAATTATCGCATTTAATGTACATACTTGAAAGCTTGAATGATTCATTCAGCATTAATTTGTGTTATATTTTCAAAATAAGTAATAAAAAACAAACAATTTCAGTAATCAGAAATAAAACTGAACAATGCAAGCAATAAAACTCGAAACAAGGATGATGAATTTGTCGATTTTAATCCAAGTAAAGCAAATAAAAGCAAACATTTTGATTGCAAAATCGACCGCTGCCAGCCAACCCAACACTGACTCATTATGAAAACACACTGATTGATACAGGTGCTAATTAAAACTTTATGATTCTACAGAATAAATTTAAATACAAAAAAACAATTTGAATTCTTTAAAATCCATTAAAACCATAAAATCTCCTTATATTTGTTGTGAATTTCACGGATTTTTTGTTTTTAATATTTGTCGCTTCAATTTCAATTCTGAACAGTTGTTTTATGCTGCATGGCTCATTAACCCTCCATGGTACGTGTCTAATGAACGACGACACACAGACGGAGGGTTCAGTCAATCCAATGAAACGCAACAATTGTAGCGTTAATAAAATTGTCATTGTTAAAATTATTATCGTATCCTTTTCTATTTACTTTATATGTTTTTTTTACTGTATGTATATATATTAATGCAAATTAAGAGATTGCTGTCATATGTTACAAAAAAGTGTGTAAAATAAAAAAAGTGAAATAAATAAAATGAAAAACATAAATAATGTTCCATTAATATCCTCCGCCCATTTGCATGTCAGACCACATTATCATTCATAAATCAAGCACTTATTTAATTGATTATTGAAGAGAACGCCAAACTTCGTTGCGCAGGGTGTCATAAATATCTAAGGCAATCGCATCTTATTTTATTGTAATTTATTGTATTTCATTCCTTATTTCATTTTACTAGAAGTAAGACCGTAAGTAAAAAAACAATCAAAGTAAAAAAAATAACCAACAATTTCAAAGCCCATAGCTTCGGTCCGGATGATGCTAGAAAGATGTCCTTGATAGACTTATCAAAATACCAAGCTTCGTAACTTCTAGTTTCATATTTATAATACATCTGAAATTGGTGACTGGTTCATTAATTATATTGAAATCTTAGAAGACTGAAATTTCGCAAGTAGGCCAGTAATTGCATATAAGCCTTGTAAAGTGGTATTAGTGTCCGACTGTTATTTGATTTATTCATTTAATAAAAAGAAAATTAAAATAATAAACTTTTATTTTGACAAAGTCGACCGGATACCGAGTAAAGAGCAAACTCCAGTCGCGCTTTGGATCTAACAAAAGGGTTTGAGAAATAGAAATGCAAAAGAAATTATTAATATTTATAAGTAATTTCTTTGAACTGTTTAAGTTTTAAATTGAAAGGAAAGTCGAGTTCACATCACGAATTCACAAATAATTTTTATGACGAAAGTAATATGAAATATTTTAATCATCAGACTAGCAGAGCGGATCAGTACTGACTTCGAGTCACTATCTAATAAGCGTTCTTTGTTCAATTTTACCACTTATCACGATGTGTACTAGTGAATACAAATATCAACGATTTAACAAATTAGAATACGAAAATTTCTCTTATTCGGTAGTTTTTAACTTTTGTAGCTGAATTAAGATGGTGTAGCGACCTTGAAATCAGTACTGACTGTTAATAAATTAAAAATAACTTGTAGATTTATGATTTAAGCTTGAGCCCAACAACAACTTAAAAAATTATCTATAGCTCGTAAAAACCAATTTTAAATTTCATTCAAATATGTAGACTTAAACAAATTCAATCCATCCGTACTTAAATCAATCCCAAGCGGTGTTAATAGTACGGTAATCCCAGATTTACTTAAATCAAGTACAGAAAGATTAAGTTAAGTGCTTATTTTCATTTTTTAGTTGATTCAAGAATTTTCACGAGACTTGTACCTAAAATTTTGAGTACGACTCGTATTCAAAATAAGTAGAAAATACTTGAATGTAATACGGCGTTTTTTTTTCTGTGTATTCTTCAATATCCGTAAAGTACTTTAAATTAAAATAAAAAACTGATAAAATGTGTTAAATGTCACGAATTTAACTTCATTAGCAAAATAATTATTTGCCATTAATGCTTGAATATTAATTCGGCCATGTGGCCGGATCTGGATGTCATATTTTTATACACTTTCGCAATAATTGTTGCCGTATTTCGTCAATAACTGACCGAATGTTGTGTTATACAAGTGTTCAAAAGTCTCTGGTTTATCGGCGTAACCAAGTGACATTGCACATAGACCGAGAAAATAATCTTATGGAATTGGACCGCACGATCTTAAATGGACAAATAAAAAAATTATGTGAAGTTTTTAAATTTTTTGGGGATTTTTTTCAGTATTTTTGATATTACAATTTGTAAGCGTTAGTCGGTTGTTAAACACAGCAGTGTTACCCATTCAATGTTCTAAAAGCTTAAGAAAACATCCTTTTTTTATTTAAAATGTTTTTCATACTCTTTTGAAATTTTAATTATTTTATCTGCCTTAGTTTATACTTTTTTGAAACAATTAAAAACTTTTAACCGCATACAATTTTTCGTTCGCTTATAAAAAATACAATTATAATAAAAGTTACATGCAATATTACGAGAGCATTTGTAGGAAATATTCATGTGAAAACAATTCTTCTATAGATTTTGTTTTAAATAAATTGGTTTCTAATTATTCAAAAATATGAGTTTATTATCGGTCTTAAAAAAGACAATTCGAATTATTCCAGAAAATATTTTTTTATTCAGATATATACGTACTCCTAATCAAAAACATTGATCAAACAGTGTTAAAATGCAGATTCATAGTTGAAAGTAAGACTTCGTTCTGATTCAAAATCATCTTCATTTTTTTTTTCAATATAAACAATTGTTCAAGATCTACGAGTATATCAGTCAATTAGTGCTTAAAAGTAATAAAATTATCAAATCCACAAAAATATTTAAACTAAAAAAAAAAAAACAGGAGCCCATCTCAGAAATTGTTTGTAATTATTGAACATGCATGAGTTAAGAATTGAAATCCAAAATTGTGTAATAGAAAATGTCATACCGTGCCTAAGGTTTTGCATGACAGTATTACATCACGTTAGATTTGATGATATGAAAGAGAATACAAAAATTCCAATTGTAACATTGGCGAAGCGTAAATTATTTTCACAATCGAGAAACAAAAAGTGAGCATACGCAAATTTTTTATTCAAGATAAAATATATTTTGTACTTAAGGTAAAATCTGCAAACAACTTGACTCTATCAAGGATATTTACTGTGGAAAACATCCCCTGAATAATTTCTAAACAATACTCAGTCAGTCATTAAAAAACAATATTGTATTTTTTTTTAATTAAAGAACTTTTAAACTTTCAAACACACACACACACAACTAAACAAACAACAAGGATTTCAGTATCCAATGAAAAATTAAAAAAAGAATTTTAGAAATATTCTGCTTGCTGCTGCTGTAGTTTGTTGGATGATGGCTTATAATAGAAACGTAATTTTGGCAATGTACTCGTAGGCATGTCAGGCCTCAAATGAAACGTATGAAGACTGCAAGTGGTGAATGAAACCCCATGACATTGTTACAACATGAATAATGATCTAATAGTTTTATTTATTTATAGGCGGTAGTTTTTCCTATGAAAAAAAATAACTCACCCCTTTTTTGTTGCTTATTAGAAATAATGTTGCTGTCGCTGTTTATTGCATGACATAAACCCTTCTTAAGCCCTCTCAGAAATGCTTGAATTGAATTGCTTATGAATAAATTAAAATGTTAAAAAATAAATATTCGTACTACAGTCATTCATTCATTCGTTCATTCAACCAACTGCAATAATTTAAACAGATCTGGTGTAAAAATAAGGTTCTTACAACAACAACAACAACAACAACAATGAAAATTGAAACAAAAATAAACAAAAACTTGTTGTTTTTGTTAAAAGGATGTGCAAACCATCTGTGCCATTCAGTGTTACTTACTACGGAATTGCTCATTTCAGTGGTGGATTTTCTTTGAACTCAGTCCGCTTTTTACGAGGATGAATATTTTTATTTCTTATTTCAAGTCACTGCATTCATTGAATTGAATGTTATTAAATAAATCAAAATAACTGCAGGGGGTTTTACCTAATTTGAACCATAAAATCCTTTTTAAGCCTTAAATAAGTTGATAATCATTTATTAATCATCATCCTAGTTTGATGAGGTTATCTTACCTATTGTGTGTTTTAATGAATTTAAATTTTATGACTAATTTTTTATAAGTGGTTAAAAATAAAGTTGACCGAAATTTGAATTTTTGATGCACTGGCTTCCAGGTGACATCATTGCAGGGCACCTGGCTTTGTACTCGGTGGTCAGAATCAATAAAACAGTTGTATAGAAAATAGCGGTCCAAGGTAATTTCACAGTTTTAGGATATTTATCAAATATTCTAGATCACTTCCTCGAGCGTACCCTTTCCGACAAAAACTTCACTATAGTGACATCCCCAAGTCAACTTTGATGGACAAAATCCTGTGACCTGGAGGTCTACATTCGCGGTAAGCCAAGCTAAAATGATGGTTATAAAAATAGTGTTTAACAGGCGGAGTTATCATAACTTATTCAAAGATAATATCCAAATATAAATGAAAGGAATCGAAATAATACAAAGAAACTACTTATTATATTTGTAAAGTGAAAACTCGATTACTAATGCGCGTATTCACATCAACAAATAGTGGGTTATAGCGATTTTCGCTTATTTTCTTATACACTTAAGGTACCCACACATTTGCAATATTATTGTGCTTTAATTGATATTGTACAATAATATTGCCAGTGTCGTATTAGTAGGTGCAACAACATATTGTATAAAATTAAAAGTGTTTTGATTTATATTTCACAAAACGAAATAGTTTGTAATGTGTTGACAACATCGTACAATAAAAATTAAAAGCATTTTAATAAAATATTTAAATACTTTCGCAAAGGATATATTATTTGCCAAAAGTATTCCGCGGAGTTTATTATAAGCGAAATATAAGGTGATTATAATTTTTACTGTTCTCTAAAATCTGAAAAAAATTACAAAAAAGCTCCTTAAAAAATAAGAAAATTAACAATAATAATGACATCTAGGATTTGATATCAGATTAAAATATAGGAAAAAATTAATCTACAATAAAACTATTAATATGGACCTGCTATACGTTGAAATCGGACTTTAAATTACGATGTAATACATGAAAATAAAAATTTAGCTGTTTTTTAAAATGTCAATAAACAAATTTTTAATCTTAGAGCGCGCCTATGCCTACTGTATGCCGTACACAAGTTTAATTATTCAACATATTCATTGCAATTCAAATAAATTTCCAATTCATGTTCAATTATCTCTATAATTTTTTTTTAGTTTTTGTAGTTTATTAATTTGTTTGTAATTTTTTCTGAATAGTTTATGATGAGTATCAATGAAGAAATAATTTTATATCATTCGATGATCATTAATTTTATATAAATAACAAATAACGATGATTTGACACGCGATAAGGCGCGCGAACAAATGACGCGTTACAAAAAAAATAAAAAACTGAAAAATTTCACTCTGCATAAAATGAACAAAAAGTGAAAACCAAAAATGAAAACAACCACATTTGAAGGATAAAAAAGGGGCAACTTAAAATGAATAATGAAGAAGAACAAGGAAATTAAAATAAAATTTATGAGTTGACTTCAACAAATACCTTCTTCTTCGTTCTTGTATTTTGCCACAATTCATTATTCTGACTTGTTGGGTGGGGGATTAGTTACTATTGTCCATTTTCAAACTAAACCTTTGTATAATTCTACTAGAAAATAATTCTTAGTACAACTAGCAACATAAAATATCAACCGATGACCTTAAAAAAACAAAAGAAGTTTTCTGACCAAAAGTTTTTTATACTAGTCTTCTGGATCATGGCGTGTTGTGTTGTTTTAGGGCGCGTTAGAAAAAATTATATATCCTGCTGTGTTGCATCAACAATATGCTGCTATTATATATAAACCCTCATTTGCAGACTATGCACATTAGCATCGAAATTATTAAATTCGTACTTTAAAAAACTAACATTAAAATCAATGTCATCGTGAAAGTAAAAAAATTTTTATTAATTAATAATACCTTCATGAATAATATCGCTGTTATGAACCGTAACCTTGGCATGTTAAATTATCTATAATGATCTGTAAATTACATTTTAAGTAAACATGTCTAATGACCAATTGTCGGACTTAAGATCCTTATACAAGTACGTATTAGTTAGCACATGTATATTCAAAGAAAATTAAAAATACGTCAATTAAAACGAGGGTGGAGTCGGCTGAAGTAGGTAGCGCGTTGACGAAAGGCCAGTAATTACTGACATTGGGTTCGAGAATTTCAGACAAGTTACAAAATCCAAAATTTGTATTTGTAGTTAAACTGTTAAAATGACGAAGGCAATAGCACTGGTCACCAGTGTTACCATATATGAATATTTTTGAAGTTTTTTGAGGTGCCAAATAGATTAAAAGATTTTTTAGCTAGAAAGAAGATTTTTTAATATATGATATTTTGCACTTTTAGTCTATTACTTGAGGTTCCTGTTAACTAAACTACATATTTTCTTCTTTACTTCATTAAAAGTGTGCAAAGAAGTTAACCGCTGCACCACTGTTTACTTCATTTTCATTTCATTCATTTATTTTATAATGAAATTCGTCGTCTGTATTTAAAAATATTTTAATACATTGTAAAAGATAAATATATCTGTTTCGAAAAGTTCAACAAAATTGATGTTAATAATTGTACATACACTGCGCGTCATCAAGTTAGCGCCTCCCCTTTCTACGACCATTAATTTTAAATATTATCTTAAAAAATATTAAGGATATATACTTGAGCCCAAATAATTATAGCACTTGGTTCTACTCATAAATTATCAGATGAAAATGGCGAATGGCGAGAATTGCTCCATTTCAATTTTAAAGAATATAAATTATTGGATAAAAAGAATATTTAAAAATTTTTGGGAAAAATTGAATGCAAATCTTTGCGATGGCTCTGAAGCTTTTCCTTTTTTGAAAACATTTGTTTATACAGTTTTTTCAATACCAATAGCAACAACAGCTAACGTCGAAAGAATTTTTTCTCAAATCAATATCAATAAGAACAAACTAAGAAATAAATTAGATATACTAACATTGTGCAGTATTTTAAAGATCAGACTTTTTGAAAAAATCTGATCGTAAATAAACAAACTTTGAATAAAAAAATATACTGAATGAGCTTTAATTTGGACAATTCTGAATTTGTTTTAAAATACCTGAATTTGATTTGAAAATATATAATGCTATTTAAAATATTTAATGCTATTTAATTTTAATTTTATTGCTTTAGTTTAATTAAAATAAATTTGAACTGAATTTGATTTCAATAAAATCAGCTTAAAAATGATTTTTAATGCAAAAAAATGTTTTTTTTTTGTTGGATTCGAAGATTTAAGAAAAAAATACATGGCAACACTGCTGGTCACTGAACAGTACCGGAAGCAATTGATACTGGTGTATGATAGTGTACATCACAGCGCCTTCCTTCGTCGATGTTGTAGCAAAATAGTGTCGGCGAAGTAAAATAATTAACAAAATGACTATACAGCTGAAAAAAATTAATGCGCCTACTTCACACCAATGACGTAGCAAAAATGCTATTACAACATAACATGCAATAGCAGAGTTGTAAAGGAATTAACTAAGCTTTCTGACTTTAACCATCTGTCCATTCTACACTATCCATTTCCGAAAGAAAGTAACTTATCGAAAGGCTTAAGGCAGAATTAGTTTGTACGTTCTGTTCTGTTACGAATCAGCTGTCTTGTTTCTGTTCAATTGAAAAACTGTATGTGTGGTTTGTTGTTAATTTTTCGTTCTGTTCTGTTGCGGACTATTCTGTAGAAAATAGAATAGAAGGATAAGTGACAGTCAAGAGTTTGTATGTATTAGTTTTTTGTGGAATTAAATATTACAAATTTTGCTTTAAGTCAGAATATTTTATTTTAATTCAAATTATTGAAGATTTATATATTTTTGTCAAATAAAAGACATTTTGCAAACATTTTAAAGATGCATTCCTATAATTTCATCGTCCACATCCACAAGTTAAGACACAGAACAAGTAAGTAAGAAATATTTTCTACAGAAAAGAACGCCACAGAACGGCAACGAAAAGTAAAAACTAATGAGGCTTTTAGCAGGCATTAATTGCCTGTGTTGTTACTTCTCTTTAACAAAAAAATAAATAAAAATTTGGGAAAAAGCACGTCACAAACCAAAATTATTTTGTAATTGAAAATATATCGAGTGGTTCAAATACAAGTATATTTTCCAAAATTAAATAATATGAATTAAAATTAACTTATTTTTGCATATTATGGCTTTATTAGTAATAACAAATATTCCCATACTCAATACTACTACTCAATACTTTCTCAATTCAGTTCTCGATATTACTCAATACTTTTAAAAATATACATACATTTAATGGGTTAAAATTCGATTTTATTATTACACGTACTCCATAATAATTCATAGATTAGTAAATTTAATAATTCATCGATGAAGTTGTATTAATTTAAAATACTTTAAAGTAAAATTTTCGTATTTACATATGTAAATACATCTCTGAAAGTATTTAGTAGTTAGTTTTGGGTATTGAGTACCAGGAGCTATATACGGTATCGAGTACTCTGTACTCAAATACTCAATAATTTTACAACACTATTAAGGATGTGTATCGCTTCTGGATTATTTGCATACCATCAGTCTTTAACTGCACTACACAAGAAAAAGTCTAAAGGGGTCAAACCGCATCTCCGATGCGCCCAAGTCGATGTCCCACAATAAGTTTGCAATATTTCATAACGTTATTGAAGCGTAAAAAGCAGATTGTACTGGCTGATAACCAATATTTCGCACACAAAAAATTTATCATTGTCAGTCAAAACAAAATGTTTAAAAAGATACTTGTATTTGGACCACCCCGTTTAAATATTAATCGAAGAAAAAGCAAATATCTAATTTAATTGTGTATACATGCATCTTTTTTTAATATATTCACAGCTGATATTTTTAAAAGAATTTTTCCTATAAATGTGTGTAAATATAGACGAGTGTTTATATTCGCAATAAAAGCCGTGCAAATTAAAAAGGAATTATACTGCATCACTTCTTACTGCTGGTATTGAGTAGCTGGTACCGAGTATTCGGACCTTCTTCTGGAGTAGTTAATATTGAAAAGGAGTTACTCGACCACGAAACTATGTAATCGAAACCTAAAGAACGAATATATTTCTCTATTGTTGAAAAGTTAATTCTGAGTGATACACTATTTTCTTACGATTCACAGAGGGGTATTTGTGCCAAAAAGATGCAAGATTCATTTTTTCCGAACCCACAATGCTTCTTAGCCTGTAACAAAGTGTTTAGCAATTCCCGCCATAGAGTTTTTTCATTCAGATTATTAGATTACCTTTTGCTTAATTAGTGTTCTACATGCACTTTATATGCACCAATTGTCCAAAATATTATATAAAAATACATTGAAATTGATTATGGAGGGATAAACGTAGCAGATCATCAGGGAACTCTATCCAAATATTTCTTAGACAAACTGCTGGTTTTTTTTCATTGCTTAACTTATGCCAATTTAGTTTACCAACGTCCGATATATTAAAAATGTTACTTATGCCAGTTGCACAATAAGGTGTTTGCTATTATAATTGATGAAACGAGAGGTGTTAGTATAACAAGGAAAACATACACGGATGTGAAAGAACTAAAACAGATCTTAGATGTACCCATAAGGCGCCGTTTACTAGTTCTAGTGAAGATGTCTACGTTTTATAAAGCCGTTTGCGTGATATAAAAATGTTTTATAAAAGTGATTATTGAAAATTTTTTTGCTCCTGAGTGTGATTTTCAAACTATGTTGTGACAACACTGTTTTCAACGAAATGTCAAGTAGAAAACACAACCTCTCTTTCGAAACGAATTCTGGTATTCATATAATTATTCAACACAAACACTGCTTTGTTACCATAAAATTGACTATTTTCACAGCACATCTCGATTAATTCTACTTTACGTTTTTTTGAAAGTATGTATCGATTTTAAGAGATCATTTCAACTATTAAATTTTACTATTGAAAATAAATATTGATGATAATTGTGCAATCCATATTGAAACAGCCAGAGCAATTGCCGATGGCTATTGTTCAAGAATTGTATTCGTTAATAAAGTAAAACAAAGGATTTACCTGATGTCATATAAAATTAAATACCTGAAAATAGACAAAAAAAAATTAATTAAAATCACCAGAATTGTAAAAAAAATAATGAAAAAACTGTAATAGTGTTTATCGCACATAATATAATATAGCCTTCTATCGTCAATAAATGTATATCTCTCGTCTAAATGTACATTGAGCTGTCTAAATTTAAAAAAAAATTTAAAATTTTTAAAAGTAAAAATTTTTTGTTAATTATTGGACCGAGTTTTCTAATTTTTAAACTTGAATGGTCCAAAATTTAGGTCTCTATGTTGTGTGATATTTCATATGACAAAAATACGTGCTTAGAGAAGTTTCGATATGAATGTTTCGTTAAAAATACTCGAAACAAAAAAAGTGCAGTTAGCTTGTCTTCCTCCAACTTTTTGAATCGTTATATCTCACAAACGGTGGCCCGTTTTCGTGACCTTTGACCCCGACTAAATTTTTTTCATGGTGTTTTGAACAATTCTACCAATTTTCAACCAAGTGTAAATTATTGTAACCTTGGATGTCTAATTTGACCGGACTATAATTCTGCGATATAAAACTCGGTTAAGGGGGTGTATTCCCAAAACCATATTCGAAAACCGGATTTAAAAAAAATTGTTTTCCAAATAATTCGAAACCCGGTTTTCTTAAAATGTTGGGGTTTTGGATACTCTACTTGGAATGCTGAAATTAATTTAAAACATAATTAAATAGTTTTCCTGTTTATTAAAGGAAATTATTTAGAAATGTATAAATAAAAATGCCATCATTATCACGCTGACAATTCATCAAAAGATGGTAAAAAGGAAACGGAAATCATATTTATTTGCATTGTTTAAAAAAATTAACTTTAGTAATATTGAATTACCAAATTTACGTAGCTGACACACACTCCTCTAGTATTCATTTCCACCTGATCATAAATAAAATGTTTAATAATTATTTTTGTGGCCACTACGTAGGAATTGTGTTATTGTTTTTGTTTTTAAAGAAATGCAATTTGATATTTTTTCAAAAAGAAAAATAAGCTAAAGCCAATATTTAGTGCAAATCAGCTACAGCAACGTTGACAAAGACAACACAATAAGAACAGAGTGTATAAAGACTAATAGAGAAAACCTATTGTGTTGTAACTAGAAATTTAAGCACGGAATGAATGCATCGTCCTTATAGAGTAAAAAATAGGGTGCGATTTGGCAAACATTCCCCGGCTTTCTTTAGTTTCTTTTGGGATCGTGTAAATGTACAAGTGTGTTTTTAAGGACATTCACCAAGTCACACACACACACGAAACAACTGACTCCGATTAAACAAAAAAGAAAACAAAAACCCAACAACGTTAATGTTTATACAATGATATCGAGTGTTGGCTGTGTTGACTGCCACCAATGTTCATTATTTGGGAGCAGTGAATAGAACTACATACATAGCAACAACAAAAACTGCAAAATATTGTTGGCGAAAATTGCAAACAACGATGACAAAGTATTGTTGTCATGTGCAACGTGTGTTTGTTGTTTTCCGGAAAAAATAAAAGACTCTACTGATACAATTTTTGTTACAGTGGTAATAAGGACTTAAAAATTTACTAGCAAATATTTTATGAAATAAGCGTAATAAATATTAGACAGAATTCTTAGAGGATCTGCCTTTTGTGAAGCTGAATTAAGCTTAAGGCAATTGTTCGACGTAATAAGCATTACCACTATTTGTAGCAAACGTTCAAACTTACATGATATCGTTTCCTTAATTTTGGAAAAAGCGTATCCAACACATACAAAATTTTCAAGTACTGGTGAAAATACTTAATAAAAGATAGTTTTAGAACTACAAGTGCAAGAAAACCAATAATTTACAGTTTTAACAGACCAAATTTTATAAAGCTTGTTATTAACATGTTTTCTTCTTCTGTATAATTTTTAAAGTTTCCTAAATTATGGTAACGATGTCTATTTATTACTCTAAAAAAGTTAAATAATAATATGTATATTGCTTTTATATCATCTTTCATTTTAGTTAATATAGAAAAAATATTTATCTGAGACAGAAGGAATTATATGAGTATTTAGTGGTTACGCTTTAATCAAAATTGCCCGGTCTAAACTAAGCTTAAGTCTCTCTGAAGAAATTCGAGTGGAACTTAGGCATGAAAGGATACTGTCCAAAGGAATCTGTTGTTAACCATATGAAATATTTACACTCCAGTTAATATAGCAGATGCCTTGAATCCTTATTTTTATGCCTTGATTCCTTATTTTTATGCTATTTTTCTTCATACTTATAATTTTTTTCTCTTGTGTTAAGTCCACGTAAGTCCCAGTTCAGACTATGAAAGTTTTCTTTCTGAAATTTTCTCAATTCTCTTTTGAACTTTCATTAATGTCTACACATTGAAATTTTTTTGTAATGAAATTCAATATTTTTGAATGTTTATCTTCACATTCGTTTTCTTTACACAAATTTTTGCTCTCACCACCATGAAAGAAAAGAAAAGTAAAAGAAAATCGAAAATAAGGCTGCAGCCATTTTCAGTTTGACAATTACGAATAACAAAACACAAGAGAATTTCAAAGTACATGAAAGAGTGTACATGATATTTCGGATATAATATTCCAAAAACGTTCGCAATATGCACAGAATTAATTACTCATTTAATAGAAAACAAGTTGTTTTTCTTTTTAAAACAACTGTCTTATTTTGTCCGTATTTGATACTTTCGGAGATAGACCGTTTTATTTGTGTGGTATTTTGTGCTAAATGTTTGTTTTCTTTACTGACTAAAAAGTTGAAGGCAAATATAAGTATTGGCAATATGTTAATCTGGATTAAAACTACGTTTCCTATATGAAAATTTTACAATAAACCTACAACTTTATTAATCGCTTATGAATAAGTTCATTAAGGAGTTAATTGTGATTATTGGTAATGAATTAACTATTCGCTATCATAGTTTTATCGATAACGATTATTAGTCACGATCACGATCATGAGCTTAGATCATGCACGCTCAAGTCGAAATTAATACAAACAAATTGTTTATTTCAACAAAATGTTCTTATAAAAATAACTCCCAAATGAAATAATTCGCAACCAAAAAGGAACCAGAAAAATATAAAATTTTTGAGGTAATATATCAATATAACAAGTGAAGAAACTCTCAATGCGAAAATACCAAAAGGTATGAAAAAACTCCTATAAATTGAATTATTTCCAATTCTCAACCGCAATAAAATAAGCACCAATCAAATACGACCGAAGAGAAAAAAGTAATAATTTAAAATTCAAATTATCCAAACATATTTGTGTATGGAGCTTGGTTCTGCTTTTACTAAAGCATTTTTCCCTTATGGGTCTCCGCTCGGATTTTCATCTTCGGTTTGGTTACATAAGGCTGCTGACATAAGAAATTCTTTCTTCTAATCGAACAAATAATTACAAAGGTGATATCTGAACTTCTGAATCATCATCGACATGATAAAATTCTTTTAAGTTTTGCTCACTGACTCCGGCAAGACATCTTTTTTGAATTTCGGCAAGTAGGTTTAATGGCATTTCATTCATGGCTTTCAAATGTAAGCCCTTCCTTACAAAAACAGTTTTGAATTGTCTCAGAAGGAACTTGGTCCCATGCATTTTTAGCAAAATAAATTGCATTTATACGTTTCACTAAATTTCACCGAATTTCACCTTTCACCGAACGAGTCTAAAATTTTTAATTCAATAAATCTATATCTAAAAATGCATTTAAAAAATAAAAATTTTATTATATTTTTATTATTTTATAGGGTACAATCGTAAATGCAATAAATTTGTGCAACCGGTCTACAAAATATTGCAGCAGTAAATCATATGCTGCATGTTCAATAAATTGCGTTAGGAAACTTTTGAAAATAAAATACTGGGAGGTGATGGTTTCCGAACGTTACGCTTCGATTATTCACAATTAATGCATTTAAGAATGCACCATATAAGTTTCTGAAAATTTTTTTGGTCTAAATCACCAAATGCATTATTGTTTTAATCAGATAATATCTTAGTTAATGTAATCTATTGCAACTATGATCATATATAAAAAATTAAAAAAAGAAAAAGATACTTAAAAGTTTTTGCTCCCTTAAAAAATAAAAAATAAAATGTAAATCTTCCGATGTTGAGCAGAGTGAGGGAATTTTGTAGGCACTTTTGTTCTACTCTTGTGATACGTCCTCTTTTCACCAGTCACGACGCAACTTTTTGTACATTTACTATTATCACCAGTCATAGGAAAGATACATTCAGGACAATTGGTACAAAATTCCCGTAGGATAATGTAGGTAAAGCTTAGAAAATCTAAAACAATAATATTCAAGTAAGTTTGATGCATTTCTAATCAGAAACTGTAATATCTCTTCTCCTTTTATTTTTTAAAAAGATTGACATACATAACAAACGCAACCTTACAACTGGCTGTTCACAAGTTTTATTCAATGCACTGGTAGTGAATTGCATAATGATTAAAAAAAACAAACAAAATAAAAACTGAATTAAACTATCTAGGTGTGTCTGGCTGTAGCACTATAAACGGTTGGATCGATTTTGATTTACTGCCTGTTCGCCGATATCGAAAGATAATTTTCTTTCGTATAAATACATTTAAAACAAAAACAAAATTTTAAAAGTTGTTTTTGTTACAAATGCAATAATACGAAAGAAATGTTCCTTTCGATATCGACCAACAGGCAGTTAGTTTTTTTTTCTTGGTTGAAAGGTGACTTGATCGAGTGTGTTTCAGTTACCTAAACAAGAAAATTATACTGCAGACAGGTTTCGCTGGTATTTTTTTTAATTACAAATTTTAATTCTTGTTTGAACTTTTAAAATGCATAAGCTGAACTATTTAATTAATATTGAATATATTAAGTTGAATATATAAGTTATTATAACATATACATATATAACAAAGTATAGATATACTCATCAAATATATTTCATCCCACTGTACTTAAATATATAGATAATACATATAAAGTCTATGACTTTGTATGCTTGCAAATGAACGAATAACAACAAAAAAGTAAAGTATTATTTTTCCTAATTCATTCTATCTTTTTTCGTTTTGTTTTTTTATATTTTTCACCAAACAAAAGCTGAACAAAAGAAAAAATCTGCTAATATGTTTTTCCAAACGAAACAAAATATTTTTGAATAGCTTGAATACTGCAACTGCAACTGCTACTACTACGACAATATTAGCAATAAGAACAAAATAAATATAAACTACTAAAAACAACTGCTAACAAACTACAAGGATAAGAGATATCATTCAATTTCCTTTTGTTCCATCATTTTGTATGGATGGATAGATGAATGTCCTTTATTTGGCTTTTGTTTTTTTATGGACCAACCAGCCGACCGACCGTATACAACAACTTTTTTCATCAATAGTCATTATTAAAACAAAAAGACAATAACAACAACAACAACAACAGCAAACATCTCAAGAACAACAAAGGAAAACAGCATACTGGAGCAATTTATTAGTGTCCGACCGAACGCTCATTTCAGAACTTCATTATATTTCCTTAACCGAACACCAACCCCAGCCGTATTCGAAATCAAACTGTTTTTCCATTGAATAGGAACAATTTAAATTTTGTTGATTATTTTTTATTTAATAAAAATAAATTTAACCCACAGAGAAACTTTTATTTTGACAAAGTTGTTTTATGTACTTTAATAATTTACAGGATTTAGTAGTTGCTCATCTTTAATGATGTACATATAAAAAATGTATGCCAAGTTCGGTGTACGGCTAAAAATTTTCTGATCACCGAACATCCACTGACCGTAGGTTTTTACCGAACTCCAACATCGAACCCAAACGTTCGGTCGGACTTTAAAATTTATTATTTCTAAAGTTTTAAGGATAATATTGTTTCTGTTTGGTAAAGTCACTTTAAAACTTGAGTTTAAATGTCGAAAGGGATTTCTAATTTATCTGCTATTGATACATTTTCTACACCAATCAGTGAACACCAAGCAAATAATATATTTACATATTTTTTATTGAATTTTTATTTGAAAAATAAAAACTGTAATCTTCCTGTTCGTTTTGCAATATTTACTAAAAATAATTCAATAATATTTATTTCAAACTGCTGAATTTTTAAATATAATACTTTTCACACAAATTGGCAATTCTTACAAATTCCTCTTTGAAAAATTGTCTTTGATTTAATAAAAATTCCTTTTAATAAATTTATGTTTTTATATTTCTTGTCTTTTATATCTTGTAATTAAATTGCCATCATACACACCTGCTCAAAATAATAGATACACTTTATAGATTGATATTAAGCATACGATAACTCTAGAATTTTCCCCTGAAATGTTATCAGTAGTAGTTTTTCCTTAAGAATTCCATCAGCGAGGCATCAGGAAAGTATGAGAATTAAAGTTGATTTAACCTTATATTGGTATACATTCGTCGAAATGACGAAAAAACTTTGATAAATTCTAGTGTTGCTTTTTTGTATATGTATTTTGAAGAAAATGTGAAAAAAAAACTGTCATTGCACCGATGAAGAGAGAATAATTATTCAATTTATGAAATGCCATGTAAGATCCTTGCACGAAAATCATACCTTATGTCAAATATTAAGAAGTAGACGGATCATCATATTGGGTAAAAAATATCCTTTTATATCTCCAAAAAAGCTATTTCTGTTGATATTGGCCATGAGGTCCGTTCGTATTTTATAGTGGCCAAGCCAATATCCCGATTTAAATTCCATAGAGACTGCTCAACGAATTTCTCAAAAATAGAGACGATTTATGGCAGAAAACATCTAAAGAATGGAACAAGATTCCTTTAGGAAATTGCGAAAAGTCGAGCATGAGATGGAAAAAGTTATCCAAAATAAATTTAGATAAGTTGAAAAAACTTAAGAAGTCCTTTGATAACGGTCCGGATGGAGTTCCAAGTTGTATTTTAAAGCGATGTGCAGATTCATTTGCCGAACCGTGAACTTTATTGTTTAACGCTTCAACAAAACATGGCTATTTTCCAATATTTTGGAAAGATTCGTACATTATACCTCTTTACAAATCTGGTAACAAGTCCGATATTTCGAATTATAGAGGCATTGCTAAATTAAGTGCCATTCCATTTGCCGACTTCCTATGTCAACACACTGCGTCATTAATGTCACATTACCAGCATGGTTTCAGAAAAGGTTGCTCAACGACGACTAATGATCTTTAGTTGAGAGGAGATGGTGTAGCGACCTCTAAATCAGTACTGACCCGTTATGCTAGTCTGATGAATAAATTGTTTCAAATAAAAAGTACTCTCTTAATAAAATAATGGATTTATCCAAATATAATTTCTTAAATTTAGAAGATATGGGTAAACTCAGATTTGAACTTAAGCCATAAAAATTTTATTTCAATATGTACACATTAACTTTATTAATCGTTTGTGAATAAGGCCATAAATAATTAGCATTATTTTAATATTATACAAATTATAAAGAAATCATTTAACTCGTTTAAGAATGATGAGTTTTTCCTCATATATATTATTATGTATGAGCAGCTATTATATTGTTATTTTTACTTCTTTACTAAAATACACGAAGATGTATCTATTATTTTGATCAGATGTGTATGTTGGGCTCGAAAAGCCAACAGACAGTTTAGTATCATGACAACACAGTAACCACCTGTCTGTCTTTTTGAAAACCGGCTGCAGCAGGTTTCCAAAAAAATTTTAATTTTGCATTATTATTTCTCTTTCCTTTTTTTAAGAAAATTTTATTATATATCAAGATGTTTCCACACTGCAAAAAAAACTCTAGCAATTTTTTAGTTAAAATGTGCAGTGGGGAGTTAAAGTTTATTTTTACTTCGCAGTTTCAGATTCCTTCACAAAAGCTTCTATAAACGCAGATAAAACAAACAGAGAGTCGGACAGGCGGACATCAAGTCCAAAATAAAAAAATTAACTCGAAACCCATCTAAAGTACATAATAAATCCAAATCGGTTTAAAAAGCGGATGACCACAAATACAAGTTTCCGTAGATGAATGAAATATGATTAAATTATTAGTACCTTGTGATTTTTTAGATGCGAAAAACTTTAATTAAAATTTATACTACATTTTATCCTGTCCGATTTGACGGGTTTTATCGGATTTGCCGTAATTTGTGTTTAAAAATTAGCGGGAAATACGTGATTCCGAGATGTATCACATTTTTGGTTAAATAACTATCTCAATACGAAAATTACTTCTATCAATTGAATAAACTCCTTGACATCCAGTAAAAGTCAATGGTTGGTGAGCTTCAAGTACCGGAGGAATCTTTGACTCATATACCATCAAAAATGGTGATGATCAGAATATTAATCTCAAGCATGAGACACGATTAATACCTTTCAAGTCATCAATGTTAAAGATATACGGGTATAACATTTAATTAACTGAAAGAAGCATTTGACGAACGATTAATTACAGCAACTGGAGATGAAAATTGCACAACTCTACGATATGATGTCAAGATAATCAAATATATTACATGTCATGGTATATAGAAGAGGAAAAGTAAAAAAATATTAAATGATTTATAAATAAAGTTAATTTTAATATCCTTTTTTGTTAAAAACTTCTACACAATCTTCGCGAATTATCGCAAATCACCAAAAAACAACAATGAAGAAAACCTGATCAACATTCTGCTGTTGCGTGCAATTTAGAACTCTTATTTCCTTCAATAAATATTGAATTAAATATGACTCACTCACAACTAAGTTATGCCGAAACTGCTTTAAATACTGTCACTGAATATTATCAGACAGTTAAAGGTCCGCTACAATCGAATTCTGAGGTAACCGCTTATAGTCCGCCAAGAGCGAGGCTTCAAAGAAAAACTATTTTCGTTTCTCGTCTAGCAGCAAGTGATTCAGTTCATTATCACATGAAAAATAAAACTAGCGATGATGCTGACATTTCCATACAAAAATTCGACTGTTCTTAATTTAGATTCATATATTCTTTAAAATTTACGGTGTCCTCTGATCATTATGAAATTTTATTTGGTTCATATTTCAGGCACAAATTTCAATATGCGTATAGAAACAGATCACATAATATTGCTTAACTTTAATAACGTAAATCTAATGCTTCAAAAAACTATAAAACAACTACGGATTACATCTATAGTTTACCAAAATGTTCATGGTTTGAGAAGAAAACTATCAACTTGATATATGGAAAGAATTATATATTTCCAGATATATGGTACAAACACATGAAAGGTTTTTTTAATTTCAAAATACTTGCAACAATTTCAATATTCTTCGCCGTGCTTGTGGAAACAAAACTACCTATGGTGGTGTTCTTATAGCAGTATCTTGTAATGTTGGTTCTGATCTGGTCATTATTAATTCCCCGTATATTAAAACTTAATTGTAATCGAGTATATGTAACGTCTTCTGATATTTCACCATTCTTCCCGCAGATATTGTACATTAAATACGCCGAATCTATTGGAGTGACCCAACGCGTTGGAAGTTATTTAATATTCCTTTGTTGAGAGTTATTTCATTGTCAAACAAGTCCCAAGGAAATATAGTAGAGTTATTTTATTTTGTTGTCTGTTATTGGGGGTTATTTCACTTTTTGGGGCCTTTTTAAATTGGATTTTGGTTGGGACTTATATTATTTCATTGGGAGTTATTTCATTCCTCTTTTAATGGCACTTTATACAATTCTGATCAAAAACTGTCTGTTTTTATTAAAGTTTTTTCTGCAATCGAGGACTTCAACTGGGCGCAAGAGCTTCTTCTAAGAGGTATGACCACAACTAGCACTGCTTACTTACCTAATGTTTTAAAACCTTCGTTATTATTTTTTAATTGCTTCATTTTTTTGGATATGTCATATATCCGTTTACTTATTTTTTTTAACAATTGAGCACATCGTTCTGCAGAAGTAATAGTCGCTACAATAAACCTTTGTCTGTCACTCTCCATGCACCATTTGACTGAAGGCTGATCGCAGTCATAGAAAACTGTTTGGCCATTAGATCACACAGCGCACATTTTCTGTGAATATATAGCCCTGACTATCTTTGTATTAAATATCACATGCCATGCCATCATATCCTCAAGCTAGAAAATGCAAGTGATGAGAATGGTAATTGAAAACTATCAGTCGAAACCCAAAAAATCACTGAGCGCAGTAATCAGCGATCGGACCGAAAAGAGTCGAAAAAGGAATTAGCGAAGTGGTGGTCTTCGTCCCCAAAAGTGCTCTAAGAAGACTCAGCAAGGAGATTTTTCTAAAAACAATGTTATAAATACTACTATACTGGGGATTCCATACATAAGAAAACTTTTCTTTAAAGTTTAAAAAAGAATTCCCAATTTTTTTAACGTGTAAAGGAAGCTCAAGATGTTGTTGAATTATTGAATATTAGACGAGGCTTTTATGTTTTAATCGAATTTTATTTCCTTTCATAGCTTTATCAAAGACATTTTGAACCAAAAAGGAGCAAAATCATATTCAGTTATGAATAATAATTTATTTATACAAAAGATCTAAAAAATTTTTAAATTTTGTTATTTGTTTAAAACTAAAGTATGAAAGAATATGTGTGCATAAAGAAAACATGTAGTGAAAGTAATTCGATTGAGAAAAAACAAGTACAGAAAAGGACCCAAATGCAACACAATCTTTCTCATGTATTGTCGTTTAGCAAATTCTAAAATAAAATTGCAAAATAGTCTATAAAACTGGCGCCATTTTTAAACATGTAAAGAGTTTTAAAAAAACAGGACATGTGGTTATCATAAAAACAAACTCAATCACATGTTAACTGAGACTGCCACAAAAAATAAGTATCCACCACAAAGGTTCTTTTTAACTTAACACTCCATGCGAGCGCCTTTAAATGGTTGTTTTGGCAAATGGCGTTTTATGATTAAATATGATTTTTGTACTAAATTGCCATTATAAACGAATTTATTGCTATTGGTTTTTTATATTTCCCTTTTAAAAGAATAAAAGCTTACGTTAAAATTTCAAATCCACAACACTTTGTTGACAAAACGATTTCTTCTATTGAATTTTTGGTATCCATCCCATAGAGCGGTACTCAAAGTTGTGAAAAACGACTTGGATATGCCGATATCCAATAAAAAAAATGCAAAGACTGTTGGTGTGAATGTTTGGGAGACCTGTCGCTCCGGAAAATTTATTGGGTTGGTGCAACAGAAATTTCGTTTTTATTAAAATTTTTCGAAAATAACTAAAATTTTTGTAATTGCGAAAAAGAACACATTATGAAAGAACAGAAACAATTATGAATAAAAATTCCCCGGGAGATTTCTCCCTTTTCACATATATGTTCGCATATTAATTGTTTGCATATTATTGTGGGCTGAATTTATATGCTTTAGTTTCAGTTTTTATGCGGGGGTTGCCTTTTATATTTAGCAAAAATGATCGATACTGACAATCAGTGGCGGCGTCTGAAACAATTTTTTTTATTCAGTCACTCATAAGAAGATTGTATTTCCTGCAAAAACGACGTGTAGTCCAAACCGCTGGTAAAGTATTTTCCACAACAGGGAAATAAATGAAATGCATGGATGTAGTCCACATGGTTTAGGGATGCATCCGATACCGATAGCGTTATATAGGCGATACTTTAGGTTTGTCGATATACTGGTAGACGATTTTTTATTGAATACAAAAATACTTTTGAAATGTTTTAAAAATTTTTTTATGAATAATCATTAAGAGAGTAATGAAATAATTTTCTTTAATTTTGCAGCCGTTTCAATAGATTAAAAAAGAGACTTGCATTTTTATGCCTTTGACTCAACTTTGTATCCATTCTAACTTGTGGTTTTTTTGAAGAAGAAGTCGTGAGATACCTAAGAACTCTTAATATATCTAGAGACGCAGATCCGCCAGACTTGATGAAAATGGCGCTGAAGTACTTAAGTTTTCAAATGAGTTCTGTCGCATCTGAGAGACTATTTTCCTTTTCAGGTTTCGGTCAAACAGAGTGACAGTTTACATTACACAATTTTTGTCGTTGAAATGTTTCTCAATTCTACTTAATGTTGCGTTGGCGTTTACATTATAAAAATTTTTATTGCATACATTTTTATTGATGTAAATATTCGAACTTGTATGAGGAAGTGAAAAAAACAAATTTCATGAGTACATTTATCTTTTAAATTCACATTTCCAATTTTTTGGCGAAGATGATTTCAGACTAGTTTCTAAAAGAAAATTTTTGAAAACATAAAATGGTGTTTGTTAGTTTAAATTTAACTTTAATATTTATTAAGCCCTTTTTATAATTCTTTTATAAAAACAAACTTAAAATTATTGCAATATCTGTTAGAAGGAAAAAAAATTAACACACTAATGTAATATCTTAATTTACAAAAAAGTATTCAACACCAAGCTTAACTGAAATAGTCAATGAAATGATAACAGTAATAAAAAGTATGCACACTCTTGCTCCCGAAGCTTTCATATCTAAAAGAAGTTCTAAATATCACTCCAAAATGATCTTAAAAATAACTTAAAACTAGTATTGCAAAAAATAAAACATAAATATATATATTGTTACAAAATTTAAATGTAGATTCAACATGAAAATACAGCGATGATTAAGCACAGTTTAATCAACCGTGTGTGCAAACTGAAATTCAAAATAACGAAAATAGAACATTCAGGAAAGCGGCAGAAACAGCAACGAGAATCAACAAGATTGTTCGAGAAATCTGTATGAAAAATCTTTATAGCGATTGTAAACAATCAGTAAAGCCCTCGATTGGATTACGGTTACGATTGACATAAAATTGGTTAGTTAATTCAACATCCACACCGTCTGTAACTTAAATACATTCCCATACTAACTAAGGCAACCATAAAGTAGCTGAATAACAACACAGGCTTTCACAAGCAAGCTTATTGTTATTGTGAAGATTTTTCTACTACGTTCGAGAACCGTGACAGTCAACAGGTATAGAAGCAGATACTGCAAGGCACAAATAAGTCAATCTTGTCTAAGCTACGGCATGGTGAATTTCGTGCATTTAGTAAATAGATCAGTTGTGAAAAAGCTTTAACGTTGATAAGCAAATTACTTCGTGTATTTTATTGAATAGTGTTATTAAAGGAAATAAAACATCATTAAGTAAAAACAAACTCCGTTGTGTTTTAGTTTATTTTTGACAAATTAAAAGAACTCAAACAAGTAAACGTTATCGAAAAGGTCAACACGTAACAATATCATTATCGCCTATGAGTAGCATGAGTCAGTCGCCCTATCATAAAACTCACAACGAAGTGATGTTCATTAATATAACCTATAGCCGATAAGTAATTTACGTTTCCAATTGAAAAGGCTTTGAGAGTCGTAAATTCTTTACACCAAAACATTATCATGGTCCAAAACCCTTTTTTTCGTGTCATAAACATATAAACGGACGGGAGTGACTTTTGATTTTCCGATACAACACCTCAAAAATCTCAAATTCCTTTAAATAAAATTGGAAAAGCAAATAAAAAGTCTGGTCTAATAGTTGTTTTATACAAAAGAAGTTTTGTTTTTATTGCTAAACTTTTATTTAAAAAAAAAACTTGTGAAAATTCCCATTACTTTATATGCTTTTCCAAGTGCAATACGGGCATGTTTATTAAATTTCAATAGATTACTAAAATTGAATTTGGTTCCTTATTGGAAGTCAGGCTGTGCGTTGTTGCCATACTTTACGATGAAGCATTTTTAGTGTTAATAATTCCGTCACGTCATACATTTTTTAATTCAAACATTCGTAAAATCAGTAACTGTGGAAAAATTGACCTGTCGAACAAAACCTATTTGGCAGCTCATTTTTGTATCAAAAGATTCGTTATGCAAACAATTGATGCTGATGTTACACATTTCATCTCCGGCAACATTTTATTCACTGTTGCAATAGTTTGCAGACAGATTACACAAACTTACTGCATTTACGAATTTATTCTATTCAATACTACTTACTGTTTCCTCTAATCAATATTTTTTTTCCTTTGATCACAAAGTACTCATGTGAATACTACTGAACGTACTTATGTTTTCTTTTTGTTACATGGCACTTGGGTGTAAAATTAAATTATATATTATTAAGACACATCAAGAAATAACTACTTTTTAAAACAATAAATTGTGTCACACAATAGGGATGTAAAAAATTATACTCTTTAGCAATTTGAAATGGGACGGTTTTTTGTCTTCCATCAATAATGATGGCAAGTTTGCTGAAAGCTGACTATGTGGTTAAAGCTAGATGTATGTACCCTTAATTTTTTTATTCCTCCTACAAAAGTTTAAGCTGGCTCTGATTCTAATAAAGGTTTATGCAGGTGCGGGTTTAAAGGAAAAAAGGGTCGCCTGGGTTTATGCATATAAAGTCGAACTTCTCTATAACTTACACAGAAAACTTATAGAGATACGATGACCATCCGTTCTGCTTTATACAGGAAAGTGCTTTCTTCGAAAGCTATGTCCTGCGTAAGGTTTTTTTTAATAGACAACTTAAATATGTTCTGTATTTTATTTATTGTTCGAAATTTTATTTATAGTTCTGCCTTTCAACTGTATGCTGATTTCTATAAAGTTGTTGCAATAAGATATATCAGCCTTCAACCAAGATCCCCATCTAGTCGATGAGGGCTTTGATAAATTTTAAATTGATACGAGAGGGCATCTGGAAATTAATTAGGACAATAGCCCAATTCACAATCTTGTGCAAATGGTCTTCCATCGTAGTATTTGCAAAGTGGTGTAGCATATTTTTACTCTACACTATACTCTTGTATAAATAAGCAACACATAAAGGCAGTAGTATATATTTGCACTATACGTATGCAACACTTAATTGCAAACCAGAATACTGAAATAAATCAACTGCTGGAAAATGTGTACAATTGCAAAAAAATTTAAGTTTATGTGCATGCTAAGAAAAACGGCTTTGCAATTTGTTACAAGTGACTTAACATTGCAAAATGTAAGCGAACTAAATCGGCAATTCTATACAACCCATGAGCCAGATACGTAACGTACAACATTTTTGGGTAAAGAATTTTGAGTGATCGCATTGTGGAGACCATATATGGAGCTGCGTCAGTTATCACAAGCAATTTTTGTTAAAAAGAGTTTCTAATTTGCTTAATATGCAAATTTATGTTTAAATTATCAAGAATGCTTTTTTTTGGGAAAAAATATGCAAATGCATATTATTCATGCAAAAAGCATAAACAACTTGACCTGGTAATAGCAAGGATAGCAATGCTATAACAGCTGTATTTTTCGTTTTATTTTTACAATCAAAACAATTAGACTCCAGCGCTTAAAAATTTTTACGGCAATGGAGTCGCCACAAAAACTGCCTGTGCTGAAATTAAATTGACGTTAACACCGCTTAAAGAAATATTACTAAAATAATAAAAATTCAATGTGACACAAAGCTTTTATAAAATTTTAGGAAATTTATACAAAAACCGGTCGCTTATTTCGCGTGAAAAAATTTATCGGCGGCGTTTGCGTTGAAATATTGCCAGTGGCTTAGCTTATTCCATGCGGAAATGCTATTCATTCAACTCAGTAAACTCTAAAATTTGCTTGCTAAACGCTTGAAAAAAACACTCAGGCTTTGCAGCAGAAAATCATGATATACATATATGTATGTGCTAAAATTGCAGATGTGCAACGAAGTGTGATTTCCGCTGTTAATAAAAAATGTTGAATTATTATGGCCATTGTAGCTATAGAAAAAGTATAGAGAAGAGGTTTCGATTGAACTTGTTCGGTTTTGGAACCGGCAAGTTAGTTCGTTATAATAGAAGAAACATTTGCACAGAAGAAATCAAATTAAGTTAACTGAAATCACACAAATAGGTATTAAATAGTTGCAATTATTTTTATTGACTCAAAATCTAAATGATATTTAAAGAACAAAGTAAAATGTTATATAAAAAACAACGTTTCGTTAGCTTTTTTCAAGTTCTTTCAATATTTTCAATCTATAAAGTAAAACATTTGAATTTGTAAATTTAGTAATGAATCCAAACATTAATTTTTATTGAAATAGCACCTCCGGCAGAATTAGTTATACCAAATGAAGAGTTTTTGTTTCAGAAATTTAAGCAGAAATTAAAAACGAAAAAAAAAAATAATAATAATACAATAGTGTCCCACCGAACGCACTTTTTTGAACCGAAACCGAGCCCGAACCCGAACTTTAGTTTAATTTTCAAACCGTACTCGAACCTTTGATATTATAGAAACTATTTCTTCAAATTTTTCCAAAATTTTTTGAACGCCAAAAAACTGGGGTTTTGCTGAGCTTCAAAACCGAACCCGGAATCTACTAATAAACAATGAAATGACTTCAGACAATCGAGAGTTTGAAAAAATCTTTTTTTTCTGTGTGAACGAAAGCACCAACAGATGATAATCGATATTCAGGAAAAATGTAGATTGAAAATAACGCCTTGGCACCACAGAAGTGTAAGGCAACTAAAAATATGTTCTAAAATGTTAAAAAATAATTCAAAATTGTATTAAAAAATATAACTGCCCGTTCTCCGATATCAAAAGAAAATTTTCTTTTGTATAATTACAGTTAAGCAAAAACAAAATCTTAAAAGTAGTTTTTGTTTCAGATGTAATTACTCATATTAGAAAGAAAATTTTCTTTCGATATCGGCGAACAAACAGTAAGAAAATAAAAGAATGAAGCGAGTTTGAGGTAGTTGAGTTATGTAAATCTTCATCAAGGTATGAAGTAATCAATATAAAATCAATCAATGGAATGTGTTTTCTTCTTTTCCATTTCTTTTTTTTTTTTTTGTATGTTATTAAATTTAAATAAATTTAATTATTGTCTTATTTTTAAGATATTTAAAGTGTTTTTAAAATTTTTCCACTTAGGTGATTTTTTTCATGAAGAATTTTCGGTGTAAAAGTTCCCTGCATTAGCAAATGCGGATAGGAACAGACTAATACCCCTCAATAATTAATTTCAATGTGTTTTTGAAAAAACATTACACTATATGACTGAAATAATAGTTTGGTAAAACAGCACGTTACAAATTTAAATTAAAAGTAATTAAACAATTCCCAATAAGAAACTGTTAAAATATTTTTTTGGGCAGAAATAAAAGTTTATTATTGATTTTTCTTTTTTAGAGATCAATTCAATGTTTTTTTTTAATTTCTAAAGTTTTTAATAGCTGTGTTTCAGTTTCAGACTATAAAAATTCAATACGAAAGTTTTAACTTTAAAATGTGAAATATGATTTCTTTGTAATAGTATTGAAATTGTAATATTATAGCATTTTCTGCCCTTAGAAATTAGATATTTTATAGCGCTTAAAATGTTATTCATCGTACTGCAGAACATTCATACATACCTAACTTTATAGTCACAACCGTATATAGTATCTTTGGCGATAATAGTCCACCTTATCAGTATTTAAAGCAGTTTTATTTTTTTAAGATAATGAGAATTTTTTCTGCCGAAAAGAATAAAAACCTTAAAATAACAGTTATTTCTGCCAAAAAAATTTATCAGAAATAGTTATTTTAAAAATAAAAATCTAAATTTTATAAAAATCTAGTTTAAATTGATCGAAAAGGTGTACTTGACTTGGTTCTCCGATATTTTCTTGTTTGATCTTTTCCTTTAAAAATTAAAAACAGTTTTCTGTCACTGTTTTTTGTGTGTAAAATTCTGCAAAATTTTCTAATTTTTTATAATTCATGTTCATTATTATACTTCGATATTGTTCCGATATTAGCATTCGATTTTTTGAATTTTTCGAATTTTCGCGATTTATGCTTTTTTCCATTTGAAAAATTAAAAAGGAAAGCCGTTATTCTGCACTAAGGTAGTTGCCGTTTGTTGATGTAAGAATTAAAATTAAACCTATCGCAAAGTTAATTTTTTCCTACATTTTTCCTGCATGCCATTTCCTACAACGAGTGTTAGCTACGAAAAATTCGTCTATCGTCCCAGTTGTGCTTATACTATCAAGTCTTATTTCATAGCTTTGGTATTTGCTTCTTATTCTTAGTTGATTTCTTCTGCAGTAAGGGACGTCAAACTAAAATTTCCCTTAAAATTAGCATTTCGCATAACCCAATATGAAAAAATAATAATAATTGACACTTTTTTGCGAAAATTAAAAAAAAAGTCTTATGCACTTTCAGTTAAAAATCCAAATTAAAAAAAAATGTTTGCAAAATACTAAACAGAATATTGCATCAAAAGTTATTATGATCAAATGTGACTCCCCCATAGATTTGAAAAAGTAAAATGTCTAAAATATCTACACTGTATGTAGTATGTATTTACCATTAAGAACTGATAGTTTTTTGTTTACAGAGAGACCTACTCTACTTTCATTCATTTAATTTTTTTCTCTTTGTCAATTGCATGTCAAATAAAATGACGAAATTAAATTTAAGTCAAAACCGTCACAAACAAACAAAAAATCAAATCAAATGTGACATTTTTTCGAAAACTACATACTTAGATACAAAAGCAAAAACGACAGCAATAACAACATCGAATTGTTACAAAGTCAGTTTCAATTAAAGCAGCAGTAGCAGTTACAAAAACTAAAAGATGGTAACAAAATCATCAGAAGAGAACGAATGCACCACCAACAAACCGGCCAGCTATGCAATCAACCAGCTCTCCTTGCATAAGGACACTTATTATTATTTTCCATTAAATGCAATTTTGCCCAGAAATTTTTCAAAAGAAAAACGCTTTACTAACACAAGGAGAAAAGTTTATGGTTTCCCAACTTCTATTTTGTTTTTTTTTATATGATACCATATGTGTTGATAATGTCGGGTTGTTAAAAAAAAGTTTGCTTTAAAACTACTTTCTTAAATTCAATTCCATAAAAGCATCGTTTCAAATTATTAGTTTTTTATGATGCAAATGGAAAATATAAATTACGAACAGACAGACAGACAGACAGAGAGCACAAATCTCATCATTCTTTGGCATGTTTGTTTCTTGCAGTGTTTGTTGTTTCAATTCAAAATCAAAAGAAATCTGTATGAAGCATGTTCGAGTTGTCAGTCATTCAGCCAGTTTTTGGGGGAAGAAGGAAGTAATTGTGAATAAATGTTTGTTCCTTTTTGAATATTTTTAGACTATTGAATTACCTTTGATTTGTGACCGTTGGGAATATTTGCGCTCTCTTGTGATTTTCTTTTTCAGTTGTTGTCTCTACTTTTTGTAGCTTTTTATATTTGTGTTCTATAGATCAAGCTAAGGCGTGGGTGGCATAGCTCTGACTCATATATTTCAGGACACGCAGAGAAAGTGCGTGGTTATGATATGGCCAGTTCAACTATATTTTTTATCTGCAACAATGTATGTTTATTTCAGACAAACTAAGGTTAGTTTGAACAATGTAAGGTAGTGCTCAACCGAACTGAACTTTCTGTAAAACTATCGTCGAACACCGAATTTTGTATAAACTTTTTGAGCATTTTATTATATTATCAAAGATGCAAAAAATCTTAAATATTAAAGCACATAAACTACAACAAAATGAACCGCTTTTATCCCGGCAGATCAACAGCTCTGGGTGAGTAAACATCTCGCGTCGTTGGCAATTATTTTTCAAGTGCAAGCAAGACAGTGTCGTTTATTGGCTTTCAGATTTTTACGTCTCACTCTCTTGCGTGGGATTAGTTGCCGTTGAAAATTTCGAATGAGTGTCATAAAAAGGGTATTTAAGAAAAAAAAAGGTTCAAGAAACGGTATTTTAAAGAACGAAAAAAATAATATTTAGTTCAATATTAGTCATATTATCACACAAAAAAAAAGTTCCTTTTACAAAATTTTTGATAATGTTTATCACTTTTTTGAAATACTTATTCCATATTTTGTATTTAATTCTTCACTTGGAGTCCATTCTTCCAGCTCCGGATCGAGAGGAAGGCATGGTCTCCCAAGTCTCTATTTCAAGTTTGTTTGTAAGTTTACTTTTAATCAGTGTTAGTTTTGAAAAAATTCGTTCAGCGGAAGTACTTCTCTGAGACAAAGTAAATATGTATGTAACAAATTCATATAAATTTGAATATATATTTTCATTAAATAATTTTTAAAATTTCCTATTTCGAACCAAAACTTTTCTGCGTTAGTTATTTTACGTATATCTTCAGACGTTTTGCTGTTTATTAATATTGGAACTTTTACTCATTTTTAAAAAGGGTCAAAAAGTGATGAAAATTTTGTTAAAATGATACAAAGGGATAAATTAAAAAAGGGGTCATAAAAAGTGTCATTGGCACGAAAAAGGATCAAAAGTGATACTTTAGTGTCACAACGGCAACCGAGTAAAGTAATCACATGCGAACAAATTTAAACAAAAATGTATATTATTAAGTGGTGGTACCAAACAAAACTGAGGGAGGAAAATCTTTGGTTCCAGCTTCCTACACGAAGGTGCAGGTCAATGAGAATTCCCTGAGGAACCTTCCAATTAAAGGCTTAATGGCGGCATATCCTATTGAACCAGCAAAGTATATCTTATAATTTAAAGTAATCTCAAAGAAGGAAAGAAATAGCGGTATCCGTATTGCTACAACGACACAAAAGCAAAAAATAATTTCCTGTTGCCAAGTACAGACTAAAGAACCACTTTCGACAACAGCAAATTGATCAGCTGAAGTCAGATTTAGCTACCGCTGTTGCCTGTTATCAATTTGCTTTGGCTTTTATGTGTGTAAATTCCGTTTTTATTAAATAACACAGTGCAACACGAAAAAAATTACCATATACGGACACCACTACGTGATAAAAGACTAAAAAAAGAAGACTCAAAGTCATGCACTTTTATGTTATGGGCCCCCAAAGATTTGGGGTCTCGGTGTCATTTTTGCAAAATACTGATCATTTTCTCAGGCTTATATCTTGCAAATCGTTCGGAACTTTGATTTACTCTCTGAGGCAAAGTAGTAGATCTTGTCATAAAGAATAACAATTTGAACATATAAAATCAAAAAAACTTTTTTTTTAACTTTTTTTCAATGTTCAGGTGTATAGGTAGCAAACCGTTAAATATTCAAGAAAACAATCAAGTATAGAAATGTACCTGAGGCCTCAGTAAGCAACTTTTTAGAACATATGAACTTCCTCGGAATGATTATTAATACCGTTTAGGTATCGCTTAGGTAGTCGTAAAAGTAAAAATTTCCCGAAAATTTTTTAATTTTATTTCTTTTTTCTTTATTCTTTCGTAATATGTATTACGCAAATGTTCCTAAGATCTCAATAAACAACTTTCTACAACATATGAACTTCCTCGGAATGATTATTAATACCGTTTAGGTATCGCTTAGGTAGTCGTAAAAGTAAAAATTTCCCGAAAATTTTTTAATTTTATTTCTTTTTTCTTTATTCTTTCGTAATATGTATTACGCAAATGTTCCTAAGATCTCAATAAACAACTTTCTACAACATATGAACTTCCTCGGAATGATTATTAATACCGTTTAGGTATCGCTTAGGTAGTCGTAAAAGTAAAAATTTCCCGAAAATTTTTTAACAATTCCCAATTTTATGTGGAGCGATGGCAGAAAGATGTCTTGAGTATTGTCAATTGGAGGTGCATTCTTCAGTCTATGTTGTTCATTTGTTCCTCCACACTTCGTCTTGGGCTTTACGAATTACATTGGAATTGATTCAGAGGTGAGCGCGAATCCCAATTACAAAGAAAACAAGATAATTTTGGAAAGCCCTTGCAAAATGTTGATGACAGCAAATCTTCCATTTATTTTCGTAGTATTTGATTTTTTCATTATATCTCAATGTTTCGTAACTTTCTTTCATGTTAATACCCATTGCTAGCGGAATAGAAGGTTTTCGATTCGACGCATGCAACAACACTGCTTTTAAGCTTGAAACAGAACCATCAATAAATAATCTCTACTCAATAGCGATGTAGTTCAAGAAAAGAAAAAAAGTAAATACATTTCTCTCTTGATTTACACGGTAGATACGTTCGTGCAAAATCGAAAAAAAAACAAAGAATCGGAAAAAATTCAATTATTTCGTGCAATAATGATTTACAACTAATAGAAATCTATCTTTAAGAATAAAAAAATCGTTAAACTTTTTGACATCGCAAAAAATTTCAAAAATAAAAAAAATCTTAAAAGGACCAGTTTGGTGTCAAATGCGCCAGTTGTCAAGAACTTGCGGTCTGTGCAACCTAACCTAAGATAAATCTTCATTATAGTAACACTGACTGTAATATTTTATTTATTGTTTAGTATATTTGAAACTATTTTTTGGCTTTGTATGTTACGTCTCATAGTTCATGTCGTGTTAGGCTACATTTCTTAAATTTAACAGCAAATTTGATTAACAGATAAAGAATATTTCAATAAAACTATTATCCCTATTGGAAAATCAAAATGAATATAAGGTATGCAATCGATTAAGCGATTAATTACTATCCGATTAACTCTTCAATTATTCTAAAATTTACTACTTCCAATTAACGAAATCGTCCTTCGTGCCTTCCTAAGCGTCTGTAAGCAACGTCAAAGCAGTGTTTAAATCAAGCAATTATAATTTACAACACTGCAAATCAAATGCATTGTCATTTAAAAGCATTGTTAATTTAAATAATGCGCTAGTTGCGTTTATTTTCATTTTAGCTGTGAAACGGATGATTTTAGGAATGTCATACTTTTTGTAGAAGTTTGCATGGTTGCGTTTGGGAATACGTGACATTGTAGAACTGCAAAGCAATCTGCGTTTATAAAGGCGGCCTACGTTAAATTCGTGTCGATAGACCGATTAAATAAAGTTGGATATTTGTTGAAGTAATAAGCACGGTCAATAGAACGAATTATATGTCAGGCATTTTAAGTCGTCATATGTGAAATTTTCTACTGCAGTTTTTTGCTCCTTTTCTTTCTTCACAAGGCGATAGAGCCAGACACAGACAAAAAAGTCACGGTCATAAAACTTTTTATGAAATTCCACAGCCTTACATTTTAACTGCGTACTACCTACTGGAACATCATCATTTTTTAATTCTACAGTTGCTATTCTATGGATAATCCATATAAAAGTGCTACAAATTTCATGTAGAGATATTCCACTCTCACTATCGTCTATAATTTTTAACATATCTTCTAAAGAAATTTGTTTCTTTTTGACTTCCTTTAAGTATTTTGTGTGTATTAAATGTAAAACACGCGACACAAGACACTTGTTATCACTATAAAATTTCATACCAACTGGCTATTTATCAGTTGACCGTAGAAAATAACAAGTAAAAAACTTCAAAGTAAAACTAAAACATAGAAAGACAAACATTATTTTAAAAATATATATATATTTTTATTTCTCGAAATGCAAAAATTTTTTTTTATTCGTACTAAAGAAAAAATTAAAAAAATTTGCCTTTTGTACTATTAAAAATTCGAGAAAAAGAAAGCACGCACTTTTGGACGTCCATTGTATTTGAAAATGTTATTTTATTATTTTTATTTAATCTAACGGAATTAAATAAAAGTATTAAAAGTTTCAAGAATTTGAAAATATAAAGGACTGAGAAATTGTATATTCACTATTATAGATTGTTTTCGATTTTTCCAACATCATCGAAAGTTAAAGAATTTTTTCTAGGTCAACTTTCATTGAAACTAAAGAAAAAATCGTTTGAAAATTACTTTTCTAAAGTATTATTTTACAAAATATCCTTAAACTATGAAACTATATAATAAAAGGATCTTCTTACGTACTTGTCTATTTTATTGATACGTTTTTATAAATTTTTCTTCCACGTAATTTATTTCTAGAATTGTCTTTTGTTATTTTATTGTTTTCTTTTTTTACTAATAATACTCGTAAGGTCTGAAAATAATAAGTTATTCAAGTATTTTTATCCATTGAAATTAATTCATTTATGAAATATTTTTATTAATCGTTTAACTGATTAATGCAAAATTAAACGATTCAACCAAAACCTCGATTAATTAAACGTTCGGTTAACCGATTAAAGCATAAAATTTACTAATTTAATACTCTTAATGATTTTATTTGTAATAAGTTAAAATTTTATTGAAAAATCCAACGAAAACAGTCACAGTTTGGCGGTTGGAACGTCGTTTTTAGCCACTCTGACGATTTTTTACGAAATTTAAAGTTCCCTCCCTAAATGCCCTCTTAAAATTAACTAAAAGATTTTCTGATAAATACAGATACTGACAAAAATATATGAATTTATTTGTAATCTAACAAGCCTCTAGCTATAAGCTAATTACTTTGCTTACCTCGTATAAAAATTAGTAACGGATTGTCACATGAAAATGTAAAACGAGTATATTTCAACAATCATGACAACAAAGTACCAAAACAAATAATTAAATCTTTCACTTCCAAGAAAATCTTGCAGCAAATAAAAAAGAACAAGTTTTTCTAATTCTAGTTGACATATGGAAAATGTGTATCAAAATAAAGAAATGCATCCAAATGGCAACATAATTTAATACTCATCATATGGTACTTTATACAAGTTCAAGCAGTTAATACGTTATGGTTACACTTCTCATCGTTGCAACATACGAGTACCACCACCATCACCAATGTCACTTAAACAAATCTTTACCACATTGTACGCATTCACCCACCCACCAACAAAACACTTTGCATTTTAGCAAGAGCATCTGGGATTGAGTTTTAATTCATACACGTATGTAGTTCATATTGCTTCAATAGTCATTATAGTCATCATCATCTTTATTAAGGTTGTTGTCATACTTGGTAAGTAAACAGATAGACAGACGGAGAATCAAACATATAAACAGAAGGGATCAGTAGTCAATCAAATCGCAATTTTAAGGGGTTTACAAGACACACAAATCAAATTCAATTTGAAAATAAACACAGAACCTCAGGCTGTTTAACGTACAATGAATGAACTACTGGCTCTACAAAAGCAGCGAAAAAAACAAAAACAAGGTTTATTATGTTGCTGTTGTTTTTCACGGCCAACTGTCATGGACTATCAAGTTTGTCCTGCTTCATCCCCTTTCCAAAAACTTTTGGTTTTATGATGCGCAAAGGCAAAATCATTCAATTATAACTCTTGTTTTTACAGTCATGAAAATAATCCACCACGCTACGTTGTGTTATTTACTCGTACTATGTATAAATATCTTACAACCCTATTTTTTGTTTTGTGTGATCAGGACACGATTCTTACAGTATTGTCTTTTTTCCGTGTCTCAAGGGAATTTTTTACTCTCGCTTAACAAAATAGTTTTTGTGCGTGGCTCTCCTGCTGGTAAATTAACACGATAAGTACTTGATGGCATTCAATGTTGCGGAAGTAATTCTCGTATAGACAATAAAACTATTACCCCATTAACAACGTACAATGAAATTGTCATCATCATTGAACTCCCGCTATGAATTAAGTGAAGAGAGCTTGGGTTTTTATTAACTTAAAGTTAATGATTTTTTTTTGTTTTTCTTACTGTTATTAATATTATTGTTATTGATAAAAACTTATAGATTATAATAAATTATATTAGTTGGGTATTAATCATTAAATGTATAAATCACAAAGATTTTTAACTCTTTTTTATGTCCTAAAAGTTAAATGTTCTTTTTGAAGTTGATTTTCTTAATAGTCCAGTGAAATTAAGTAAACAAATCGGAGTACAGGTAGACCTCGCTTAACACGTTCTTATTTGATCACAGCCTCGGTTCATATTTTGTGACACGTTCTTCGTTAACACAGAAAAAAACTCGGTTTTACACGGTTTCCTTAACAGTTTTTCATTCATATATGTAATTTTCATACCTTCAACCATCTTTTGGCAAATGTATTTCACCATACAAAGAACTTTACACATATCTTTCGAATGACCAAATAAAAATAACAATATGAAGTGATGAAGAATAAATTTTATGATGGAAATTTTTTTTATGGTTTTATAAACAAATCGAATAAAATATGAAAATATGTTTCTTTTTTGAAACCGTGGCCTCGTGAAATAAAGGCCTCTTTAGCCGACCGTAAATGTAGAATCGTAAATGTAGTCGTGTCAGGTGATCAAATCTGATACATGAAAAAGCAATTAAAATGCTTACCTGACCGAAATGTCAATTAGCCGTAACGTAACAACCTGTAGAAAATATAATTTCATTACGATTTTACGTGAAAAATGTAGACAGTGATGGAATGCATGTATGTTGAATATGAATGCGGCACAGTAGCCCTTTTTTGGTACATCTTTTCTTTTGATATTTGAACCATTTTAGTAGTTAAAATTGTGTACATTGTTGTATAGGATGGCATTCCGAATATGGTTCTAAAAGAAGCTGTTAAACTCCACCCTGAACATTTTATGAAGGTAGTAAGCGCATGCTTGAGCCAGGGCACCTTTCCAATAATGTAGAAGCGACAGAAGCTGGTATTGTTAAATGAGAATAATAACCCGTTAGATGACCGCTCCCTCCTCTTGTCGTTCCCTGTGTATGATAGGCAGATTATGTTGAACCTAACCTTGGTATATCAGATAACCAATTTGGCTTTAAGAAAGCAAGATCAACAGCGGATGCTATCAAAGTTGTAGTAGAAACTGCTGCTCAGGCTATCCTGATACCTGACATCAAGACATGGTTAGCAAGGAGGCATGGTGACTTTAACTTCTACATTACACAATTTTTAAGTGGACATGGTTGTTTTAAGTCGTACTTGTATCGTTTCGGACATGACAGTGCTCCGTTTTGTCCGAGCTGTGATGGTAGTGTCGTGGAAGATGCCGAACATGTGTTCTTCATATGTCCACGATTTGTTAGTGGGAGCGCGTATTTAGGAGAAGTTAGAATCTTTGAATAATTGGACGTGTGTATGTAATTTTGTGAAACTGGTTCTATTGGAACTTCGTAGGTTAGAAGAGATTCGCAGAATAATCGATATAGTTTAGATCGGGTTTAGGACCTATTCCACCCCGTGAGGTAAAGCCTTACGGTAGTTCCACGGGGAACGTTTGGGTCAGTGTAAAGGGGTGTTTTAGCGTGTTAAAGTCTCACACCATCACTGCCAGTGTCTTTTGATGATTTCATCCCATAATAAAAAAACATACATACATACATAATTGTTTGTATGGTACATTTACATCTACGGTCGGCTAAAGAGGCACTGGTTTCTTGTATCATTTTCTATACATCATTTGGAACTTCATCGCAAAATGCCTGGACCTCCTCCTTGGGATGCTTCTGATATCCACACCCAATATCATTAAATTTTTAGCTTCACATATCGCTCAGGTGTTGTGTTTTTTGACATGCAATCAATTAAAAAAAGCATTCAAATCTGACAAAAGAATTTATTACAAAATAATTTTACAGCACTTTATAGTTACATTTTATTTTATTATACACTTTTTTCAACTACAAAAACAAAACTAAACTTTCCGTTAGTAAAGAGACCACTTGCAAGGCGTAGTTACGATCTTAATGCCGAATACATACAATCGAAAAAGGAATCAAAATTATACGGGGAACGGACCAAATTTAAAAAACGGAGAAAATTTCGATTCGAATCGAAACGCAGAATAGGTGTTAATTTTACTATTTGATACATAAAAATATGCCAATATTTCACAAAAAGTGTTATTGTGTTTTTCTTAACTTTCAGAACTTAGTTGAAAATTTTTTTTTTGGTTTTTGGTTTCGGTTTATGGGCATTAAAAACGCGATTTCGGCTTCGGCTAAGCCCGGACAGCAATCTCTAGTTGGGAGCATATTTAATTTTTCTTAAGACCCATTTCACTAAGTTACTTAACGGAGATTCAATGCAATTGCAATTGTAAAAAGGTTCTCAAAAACATAACGAATTTGCTTGGCTTGAAAAGAGTTTATTTTAAAACGAAATTAAACAAAGTTGATTTTTCGACAACTGAAGGAAGGCGACGAAAATAGTTCATCTGTTAAAATAAGGGTTTCTGAATTCAAATTCGCATTTCGTTAGCGAGCTAAAATTTATTTAATAAAGGGATTTCAAAATGCAATCAGCAAATTTACTGGTTTCTAATGAAGTGAGAAATTCCTTTCATGATTTTCAATAACGTTTTGGTAAGACGTGCAGACTTTAACCAGGAAATTGTGTATCGATCACTGATCGATCGACTATACTGTGGTGTAGCCTAGAAATTAGCTTATTTCAAAAACCAATGATTGAATCAGACTTGGTGGCACCACCATGTTAATCAGTTATACCTCAAGACCGGTTGTAAAAAGGATAAAAGTAGCATGAAAAAAGTCAGACTGTACTACACCGTTCTTTTGTGAAACCCATTTCAATTGAAATGAAATAAATTTCAAATCAAAAATGGTTTTGATTGCACTATTGGTATCTTTCATCTTCAGCCAACGATTTCAGTAATAACAAATTGAAAACCCCATTTTTATATTTAAGCATCATTTTGTACTTCATTAATCGTTTCAACGATAAACATGGCTTTTCATGCCATAAACTTTTCCAACTTTAATTTTTTGGCTCCTAAACATGTTTTTTTATCTTACTGACCAAAAGGACGGTCGTTTTGTGTGTATGGTCACACTGCATCAGATCTCCAGTACAACTTGTATGCGTCTATGCATTAAGATATTTTATACAATATGAGTACATGACACGCCTCAGATACTGTAACCACCAGACACGAGTACTATGGGTACTTTGTCTAATTCTACTCGTTTTACTTTGTTTCTTTATTTAATTCATCTTTGCAACGCATTAATGTTTACGCCACCAATGTATTAACAGATTATGCCGACTCTGTACCAGTTCGTTGGTTTTTTGCGCATGAAAAACTTGTTTGATTGGATTTTTTTTACTTTGATTTTGTTTTTTTTTCAATCCAAAAGTAAAATCGCTTAGAAGAAATTTAAATTAAAGTTGGATTTACTACGCTGAAATTTTGCATCAGATTTATTTACATGGCTTTTTTTTGTCTAATCTTCCAACATGTCCGGCAGCCTGTTTTACAACAAATCTAAAGATTTCACCAGAAAAACAACAACTGCCAACAGAAGCAGAAATTATAAGCAAAATTGGAACAAATTGTTAAAGGCAAAACTACGTAAGGAGTTTTAAAGTTAATTCTGTTAGAAATTAAAGTTAAGAAAGAAAATTAAAAAAAAAATTCCATTGAAAAAATAAAAAATTCTTGCGTAAAAATAAAATATTCTTCTCATCAATAAAAAATAAAGTAGAAAAAGTCAGCATGCACAAAAAATTTATGCCGAACATCAACCGAAAGTAGATTTTTGCCGAATAACGAAACTGAACCCAAACCTTTGGTCGGACTCTATAAATCAGCAATTAAATTTTTGCAATGAAGCGTGAGCGTCTTTTTTAAACATGCAGTAAATTTATTATAACAACAGATGTTTAAAATTTTTCAAAGAGGAGAAACTAATTTTTTGTACATTTATCAATATGCATGTAGATAACTGCGCACATAGGGCTCGCTAGAACAAATATTTGGCTAAATTATTTTAAAGCCATATTTATACTTTTTTTAAAGAAACAGCATTTACAACCAAGCTTACGCTTATCTTCTTAAGTTTGGATCAATTTCTAATGTTTAAAAACCGTTTAACCCTTTCATGCAATTTTTTTTTGAAAAATTTAATTTTTTAACGCTATTATTATAAAAACGAAGTCAGTTAAAAGCCATTATATGAGTTTTGTGTCCTGAATAAACAAAAATTAAAAAAATGGGTTCACCAAAAATTAATTAAAAATATACATCAATATCTTCCTTTTTTTAGTCGTATGCCGAATGAGCCGAAATTTTAAAACTCTACGTAAGTTTAAAAATCGTAAAAAATGCATAAATTTTATAATTCACCTTCAATATTTTGAATTTTTTTTTTAATGTTTTGAATAAACTATATACCTTCAACTTTATTTTCCATTTTAAACTTTAGAAATTCCTTTTTTTTAAACTAGAAAATATTTAAAAATGTTAAAAAAACACCTGCACTCAACTATTTTTTCAAGTGGACTGAAGTTTATCAACTTTAATGCTGCAATGTTAAACGGTAAATTGGAATTTACAAAAACAAAATGCATTTGTAGTTGCTCTGATGTGTTTCCTATTAGATTGCAACAACAAAATTATAATAGTAGGCCAAAACAACAACGTAAGTTCTGGAACAACAACGACTTGATGTTGATGCGAATCGAGAATCCGCTGTGGCTTTATCTCGTCCACAATCTGAAATTGCTCTGAAGAATGAGGGGCGGTTGAAAATTTTTTACGGAATTGGGAAATTATACTGAAATGTTTTTAAAGGCATTACGCAGGAGAATGTAGTTTAAAAACGGCAAAATGGAGTTTTAAAGTATATGTATTCAAGTATAAGCTGATTTTTTAGTTTTAGGCTTTGATAATTGAAATAAAAAGCACATAAAATTTGCAATATTGAATGAAATATTTATTTACGAATGTCTGTCATTTACTTTTTAAAGTTTATTTCATGTAAATGTTGCCCGCGGCTACGCTGTGGGTGGTCCATCCGTTAGCTGCAATTTCGGAATTAATTTTCTAGCATTTCGTCCGGTATCTCACCAATGAAAGCTGCAATGAGTTTGTTTCGCAATCACAAGATGCCAACGTGCTACATGACAAATATAGCAGTTGGAAAAAATTAAAACAACTGAGACGGTAGCGAACGTTTTGTGTGAGTAATACACAGTCTTAGGTGGCACAGTGATGCCAAGAGCAGGGAATTTCTCCTTTTTGTAGGGAATTCATTTTGGAAAATTTCAAGGGAAGAGAAAAAGGACAGATTTCTCATTTTATATTGTGGTGTAATTGAGTAAAACACCCCACAAAAGTGATAATACATATAAAAATCTAAATTTAAAATTTTGTTACAGTATTACACGAGATATTTCATACAGACAGAAATAATGGTAAATAATATATAGAGACAACGAAGGGCAAAGAAATGTCCGATTTTCTTCGCAATAGAATTTGTATGAAAAATAAAAATAAATTTTAATATTTAAAATTTTTTTGTTTGATATATAAATTAAGACTTTTTAAAAATATATATTAAGCTATTTTAAATATTCGATCACCTTCTAAGATCTCCACATCTTCATTTTAAAAATTTAAGATCTCTTCCCTTAAAAATTTAATAATTTTTGAAGAAATGTAATTGGTAAGGTAAAGTCGTTTGAGAACTATGATGGCACAAAGGCAGATATTGGAGGTTGTTAAAATCAAAAATTTATGTTATTTTTTATTTATATTTAATTTTTTGTCTGACGATATAAATATAAATATAAAAGATTTTAAACCCCAAAATAAAAAGTCCTTTTTTCTAAAATCAATGAATTTTCAGTAGGGAAAAATGTAGGGAACTTTTTTTGTGTGTAGGGAAAAAAGGAGTTTTTTCGAGACATGTAGGGATTTCATTAAATTTTTGCTGGCATCACTGGCCTAAAATAAATGCTAGCGATTACTAGGGTCTAAATGATGATAAAGGAAGTCGATAATTATCAGTTGTCTGTCAAAAATCGATAAAGTCTAGAGCGAATGCTAGTTGGCGTCGGGAGACGCAGTGGTCGAAGGTCGAATAGTCTGTATCTCGGTATCCCTGCCTACAAGTATGAACATGAAAAACAACAAAAACGATTTTGTAATTTCAAAAAGGAAAAAATTCCTTAAATTTATTTGATAGAATGAATCAAACCTTTTTCAAGAAAACAATCCCAAAAAGCGTTTATCTAACGGGTTTATTGAAAAAAGCCAGTCTTTGACGAGAATCGCGTCAGAGGTCAGTTGGATATTGGGTCCCGAAGATAAAGTTCTGTGAATGCAAGTACGACAAGGTTGGAAAGGCAAACGACACAAAAACTTGACTGGAAATTCATTGTGTGGTGTAGTGGTCGATTACGAGACTAGCGGGTGGGTTTGAATTTACTTAATTGAACAGTTCCATCATAGCATGGCTTAATTGCTGACTACGCTGATTACGCTACTAAGTCGTCAACCAAAACGTTGATTAGCTTTGTCATTTCAAGCAACCTCAACAAACCTTAAAAATAGTATAACGAGTGTAAAAATAGTGAAGTTGAGCCATTCATTAGTTAAAGAGCCACAACTATGCGTTAGGGATTCGATAACAACAGACCAAAGCAAAAATTTTATATTTCATTTATGTTATTTTTTAAGAAAGAAATATGTATAATATGAAAATAAAGTAAAAATCATCGACTAACTAACTAACTGACAATATGCTTGCCGTCAAAATGTCTCATTATTCATCAAAACTATATACTTTGACAATGAGAGTTTAACATTTAAAAAAAATAGCTGCAAAAACAAGAAATGAAAACTTGGCAAACGATTTTTTTAGATGTCATTTAGACAGTTAAATGAAAGACATACAGCACAAGAAGAAAAGCTGAATAAACTGGCAGCAGCAACACCGTGATTTTTATTAATTTTTTTTATTATTATTTTTAGAGAATGCCAACATTTCTCTTAAAAGCAACAACGGAAACTTTAAACAAGAACTGTATTTCTTTTAAACTTTAAAATCAAATTTAGTAGAAGTTTTTAGCGAAATAGTATTTTTGTTCATGAAAAAAATACTTCACAATAATTCAATATATTTTTTTACTTAATTTTATCGTTAAAACGAATGAACTTTCTTTGCACTTAAAATTAACGCAGTGCAACGCCAAAAAAATAACCATATGCGGACACCACTGCGTGATAAAAGACCAAAAAAAAGAAGACCCGTGTCTCCCAGTTTTGCCCAAAGTCATGCACTTTTTTTATGGGCCCTCCAAAGATTTGGGGCTTCGGTGTAGTTTTTGAAAAATACTGATCATTTTCCCAGGCTTATATCTTGCAAATTGTTCGGAATTTTGATTTACTCTCTGAGGCAAAGTTGTAGATCTTAAAGAACAAAAATTGTGAACATATAAAATCAAAAAATTTAAAAAAAAAATTCGATTTTTTTACCTTTTTTCCACTGTTTAGGTCCATAGGTAGCACACCGTTAAAAATTCAAGAAAACAATCAACTACAAAAATGTAACTAAGATCTCAATAAACAACTTTTTAGAACATATTAACTTCCTAGGAATGAATCTTAATACCGTTAAGGTAGCGCACAGGTAGCCCCGCAAAAGTGAAATATTTCCCGAAAATTTTTTAATTTCTTAAAATTATTCTGATTTATTCGACCTTTTTATTATATAATTTATTAAATTTTTTTTAATTAAATATATCCCTGAAGAAGCTTTCCATTGAGAAATCGAAATATCGGATTAAACAAATCATTTATAATTTGAATAAATTATTTAATAAAATTTTTTAATTTCATTTGTTTTTTTCTTACTTCAACATTGAGATACATACTATGATATTTATTACAAAAATGTTCCTAAGATCTCAATAAACAACTTTCTAGAACATATTAACTTCCTAGGAATGCATCTTAATACCGTTTAGGTAGCGCACATTTCCCGAAAATTTTGTAACAATTCCCAATTTTATGTGGAGCGATGGCAGAAATATGTCTTGAGTATTGTCAATTAAAGGTGCATTTTTCAGTCTGTGTTGTTTCACTTGTTCCTCCACACTTCCTCTTGGTCTTCACGAATTACATTGGAATTGATTCAATTACAAAGAAAACAAAATAATTTTGGAAAGGCCTTGCAAAATGTTGATGACCTTCAAATCACAGCAAATCTTCCATTTATTTTCGTAGTATTTGATTTTTTTCATTATATCTCTCAATGTTTCATAACTTTCTTTCATGCCATTCTTTAATACCCATTGCTAGCGGAATGAAAGGTTTTCGGTTTCTGTTTTGTTTTAAACAAACACAAACCGCGAAGCCATTTTGGCTTATCTGCAGAAAAACCCAGGGTCTGGGCAGGAATCGAACCTGCGACCCCCAGACTAATAGGCTAGTACGCTATCTACTAGTCTACGGGACTCGCATTGTAATGACAGAATTAATAAAATCAAATACAGTCAAAGCTCGGTATAACAAATACTCACTTTAACGAATTCGCGATATAACGAATGGGTAATTTTTTAATATTAACTACCTTGTATAACGAATATTTTAATTTTTTACGCTCAATATAACGAATGGTCGAATATATGAACATAAACAATTCTTCCATGAATCAAAAGTAAACAAAGACAAAAAGACAATATTAGTCGTTATTTTACCGTAATTTTGTCCATGTATGCACACGCTCATCTGTCTCATACATTTGATCATGCGTATGAATTGAAGTATGATTTTAATTGAGTTTTAGTTGCGTTTGGTAGTGCAAAGAAATATGGGCAATAGAGAAAGAATTTCTTTAAGTGAAAAAATTAAAATTTTAGAAGAGTGCAAAAGAGGCACATCATTATCGGCAATTTCTAATAAATATGGAATATCAAAATCTTCCATATGTACATTAAAGAAAATGGAAAGAAAAATTGTTTTGAATTTGGAAAAAACCAACAACGGGTCGAAAGCCCGACGCTCTCTTCGAAAAGGGGAGTATCCCGGTATGGAGGAAAAGTTATATGAATGGTTCCTAAAACAACGAAAAACATTTATTCCAGTAAATGGAGTAGGATTAAAAGCAAAGGCCCTAGAACTACACGGCAAGCTATATACTAGTGGATTTAATGCAAGTGAGGGATGGTTAGGCAGATTCAAGAAACGGTATGGAATACGACTTCTAAAGGAGTCTGGTGAAAAGCTATCATCAAGAGAAGACTTAGTAGAGCCATTTAAAAGAAAGCTACGGAAAACTATACTTGAAGAGGGCTTAACACATGATTCGATTTTTAATGCGGACGAAACAGGTTTGTGTTGGAAGATGCTTCCAGACAAAACATTTGTTCATGCTGGAGAAGCAACTGCCCCGGGGAGGAAATTATCAAAAGAGAGAATAACAGCTCTTCTGTGCGCAAATGCATCGGGTAAAATGAAGTTGACTCCTCTTCTTATCGGAAAGGCAAAAAAACCACGATCATTTCGAAACAAAATTTTACCTGTAAGCTATCTGCATTCAAAGAATGCTTGGATGAACTCTGGAATTTTCAAAATTTGGTTTTTCGAAATGTTTGTTCCCGAAGTAAGAATTCTTTTGTAATATTTTATGAAGATGAGCTATTACATATTTCCTATTATTTAAGGTTGAATCGTTTTTAAAATCTAATAATTTGCCGTTGAAAGCTTTACTGATTCTCGACAATGCTCCAAGTCACCCCCCTGCAGAAGACCTTGTCAAGTTTACAGAAGGTGGAAAAATATGGACAATGTTTATGCCACCTAACGTTACACCTCTTATTCAGCCAATGGACCAAAACGCAATTCGGCTTGTAAAATTACATTATAGGAACAGTCTCCTATCTAAAATCGTGACATCTGAAGCAGATGACGTCGTCAATTTTTTAAAAACCCACAATCTTTATGATGCGTCGTGTATGATTGGTCTCGCATGGAATAACGTCAAACAGGATACGTTGGCAAAATGTTGGAACAAAATTTTAATTGATACACATTCAGAGTTTGATGAGGAAGATGAAATTCCTTTGTCCAGAATTATGGAAGGAGATGAAATTGTTTCTATTAGACGCGGTGTTAGGCTATTAAGCACAGTTTTTTCAAATGTAAAATATTTATCTCTTTAGTGTTTTTCCTTATTTATGTATGATTTACTTTTGCAGATCCCTTTTAATACCGAAGATTTAAATGTTTGGAACCAAACCGATAATTCTCTGTTGGACGAAGACGACGATGAGAATGAAGAGCATGTAGAAATTTTAAGCACATTGTCCAATAATGAAACTAAAATTAAACATGTAGAGGTAATCAAATGTTTAGAAAAGTGCATCCAATGGAGTCAACAAAATAATATTTCTTTTTCGAAATCACTAGTATTAAGAGAAATACAAGAAGAAGCTGTCCAAAAAAGTTTGCAAATCGCTCAGAAACAAACATATATAAATAATTTTTTTACGTCTGTTTAGTTATTTAATTCAATGAAGCCATTTTGTTAACATTAAATGTAGAAAATGTTTTAAATAAACTATTTCTATTAAAAATCAACTAAAATTAATTAAATAGTGCATACAAAAAAACTTCGCTATATAACGAATTTTTCACTATAACGAATAGCTTTGACATTATATCATTCGTTATACCGAGCTTTGACTGTACTACAATTAATGAGACAAAAACAAATTCAAATGAAGAGTTTTTCTTTTAGAAATTTAAGCATAATTTTTTTGCACGTAAAATAATAATAAACAATGAAATCACAAGAATTTTTAAAAACATCTTTTCTGTGTGTCACCTTAACCAAAGGTATTGCAGAAGGCACGATGAAATGAGATGAGAATTCAAGAAGGTATTATAAGCTCAGCTACTATCGCTGCTCAATGACTGGTGGTACACCTTTGATGAGAGATAAATTTTCATATTTGCATGACATTATACCGTAGAAGAAAGCCAATAGTGTTACTGCATTTCAGGCTGAGAAGAACCCTATTTGTTCGCTAAGATATCTGTCCGTCTGTCACAGGCTTGTTTCTAGTGAGCTGTAATTCGTAGACAATTGAAATTTTCACAATAGCTGTGTTACTGTGGCAGGTATTACAACAAATACTAAAAATAACAAGATGTGTTATTTTTTATATACATTTGATTTAACTAGAGTAGAGTCGAAATTCGACCGCCAGTTTAAACGTATACCTATTTTAGTTGCATTCATTTAAACAGGAAAAACCACCTAATTACTTATTCCCTTCCTTATGGGAAGAACAATAAACCAAATAAATTTGCATACAAACACGCACATTTATAAAAAAATCTTATTACCCATATACACATGTAAACACTCTAATCGATTTGCTTGAACCAATACTTACATAAGCGAATGCGTGTACGTGTTTTTTTAGCATTTGTAGTGGTGTCAACTTTATGAGCATTTTATTCCTTTAATACTGAACCGATTTAAATAATATATAATCGGGTCACTAAAGCTCCACAATGTTTACAATTTGGTAAAAGAATGAACAAAATCGGTTGCCAAACAAAGGAGAAAAAGGGATCTAAAAATTTGTCTTTGCCTATTTATATATAGATTAAGTGTCAACTTAAATTTGAAACGTTATTATAGACTTAAACTGGGAACGCAATTATCAATATTTTTTATTTAAATAGGCATATGTGAAACGGCCCTGAAATCTTTTCTCATCTATTTGTTAACCGTTTGTTTCTTTCTTTCTATCTTTGTTTGGCTGTTGACGAGAATTTATATATGTTTTACAAAAATTTGTTGGGTATCTTAAGAGTTATGTGTAAGCATTTAAAAGGAAGATCACATAGCCTGCAAACATGTAGGCATTAGAAATTTTCACAACAGGGTGTGTAATGCCGCTTTAATAACAAATATGAAATATATGTATATGAAATTAGCGAGTGTCCCTACCCTAACAAAAACGGGCTACACAATCATGTCGGACTCCCACATAACTGACTGTATTTATATTTTAAAAATTTATATTTCTTTTTATAAATTTACTCATAAAGTATGATTCTGATGTCATGGCAGGGAAAACAATAAAAACAATTTTACATCACGTAATAATGTAATCGTGAGCTTCTTTAGTACTCACGTAAGCATGCATGAGCATGCACCAAAAACACGAGATCGTGCATAAGCGAACAAAAGCAACATGTTATACTAGTTAGCGAGCACAATCGTTATTGAAGAGCTGCTCATGATATCGGACCAGCTGATCAGACCACATTTAATAAACAGATTCCATTTAATTTTATATAAATTTAATAAATTGTTCGTTCCTTTCACGATTATCGAAAATTTTCCTTTACATTATTCTTTAAGTAGAACAACCCTTTGGGTGGTAAGGAAAAATTTAAGAATTCCATCACGCAAAAACAACAATGTGTTTCGCAGAAAACATAAACATTATTTTTAAAATCATCAACATATTAAAATTAAAAGAAAAACAACAGTCGCGAGCAGACAAAACGACAAGTGAACGATAAGAACAAGTACAAACAGCATTGAAAAAAGTAAAATAAAATTGTATTAGAGAGAAAAATAAATGACGACAACCATCGTCTTCATTTCATGACACATGACGAAATTTCATTTATTCCCTGACAGGATTTCTGATTGCAATATCCGCGCTTCTGTATGCATGTGGGTGTGCATATGAACGTCTAGAAATTTCTTTAGCATTCATTTGGTCGGGCAATAATTCGTCAGTTTTGGTATAAGCAGTTTGCTGTTGGGTGTTCTAAAGTACCTACAACGAATTCTGCGCCTGTTTTGATTCTACATTTCTATTAATTCCCCTCTTCTTTACACAACCAGATTTTCTTAAAAATAACATGCTCTTTCTTCACTGGCAAATATGACACTTTATTTTTTTATGTTTATTTGAAGTTGTTTTTTAACAAACAAAAAAAGTATTAAATTACATTCGATGTTCATACATTGAGAACCACACATCACGACTTTAGAACCAAATATATAGTTTATTTTTATACATAAAGTCATAGGAGCCATAGAAATATATTTAATCTACAACTAGTTAATCTAGATTTATTTGAACACTAAAAGAAAAGAAAGTTGAAGACTATTTTTATTACTTATACAATTATCTTGTTACTTTACATATTTCCGTATCGTTCAACTTTGTGTGTTAGTTAATCAAATCGTATAATTTCAAGGAAATGTTTCATAATTTTCTTGTATAAAATAAATAAATAAAATTACTATCAAACACTTTATTTTCATTTCGTTCATTCTAATTCTCCTTATGATTGTTTAAATTTATTTTTAAGCTTGTGCTGCTTTTTTTATGGTATAAATTATAGTTTAGTGTTTTCTACGTAAAAATTAATTTTCTTTAAATTTCTACGTCACAAAAGTTAAGATACATAATGAATAAACAGTACCATGTGTTATTTACGTGACGTATTTTAGCATCTGCTCCCTCACTTCACGATACAAATCGAATATTTCCAATAGCGTAGTATGATATGTTATCAAAGGCTCTCTGATCGCCTATGGCTATCTTGTTCGAGCCCAAGAGCCTTCTCTATTTTCGTCATGAAACTATGGTCAGCGGTCATTTGTGATTTACTCTGATGTTAAGTCAACTGGCAATGATGTATCATCGGTGTTGTAGAAAGTTAGGCGGCTCCACACAGAGCAAAAAATTTTAAGTTTTCACTGATGATGAGTTTTGTATATTTGATAAACAAAATTGTATGTGTGTTTTTTTTAATTTTTTAATGATTTATTAGTCTATGGGACATAATCTCCTTTCTGACAGTTTAAAATTAAATATATTTTTACATATTAGTGATGCAAACGTCAAATAATAACATCTACAAAAAATGGAGTACATATGTATATACTTATGTGTTCAATTCACAAGCTCGTAATAACGTCGTATGTGTTGTGTAATCGTCTAATTATATAGTATTGTATTTTTGTTATTGGTAAAGGTTAAGGTTTATATTCACCCTTATTTCAGTTGGCGACATCGACGTCACGTTAACACAATACCAAAAAATTGGGGCTTGCATACTCGCTCTCGAAAGCAATTTTGTGCTACTGACAGTCTATTTCTGTTCTCTAAGGTCGAGAAAATAACGTAAGCCTGTCAATAGTAGTCAGTTGTTTTCGTCAACGGGTATATAATTTGGTATTGTGTTAACGTGACGTCGACGTCACCAACTGGAATAAAGGTGATTATTGACAATCATAATAATCAAATCAACGCAGAGCGACGCACGACTTTTTTATTTGCAAAAAATACGGTTGCTGAAAATGAACTTTTTCCGTGTATATGAGATTATCTCTATTGTTTTCGGTCTTAAGCAGAGTATACATAATTTATTTTTTCTACCAAAGTTTAATTACACAAAAAAACATAGAAAACTCCCAAAATAAAAACTTAAGAACACAGAATTAATTTTATTAAAACACTTTATTTTTAATACAAATTTTTATCCTAAAAAGATTTATGTTAATTGTTAAAAACATAAAATAACTTTTCGGATTTTATGCTATTATTTTGCAGACGCAATAAAATTAATAAGATTCAATTAAAAATGTTGAACAAAAAGGAATTTAAATGAAAACAACATTTTTGTTAACAAGAATGGCCAACTGCAATAGATAAAAATAAAAAATGACAAAAAATAGTAAAACTTTTATTTAAAAAAAAATTGTATTATTAACAACAAGAAATGCTTAAAACCAGAGAAATTAAAACAAATAAAACATATTTGCAACGAAGGGAAGAAATGCTAAATAACCATAGAAAAATACAAGCAAATTTTTTCATCAAAATTAGATTAAATTCATGCAATTGAAATTTTGTATTGTGACTAGGGTGATCGACTCTGCTTTTCAACCGGTTTTTAAAACCAGATTTTCTACAATACGGTTGTCGGTTTTTTTGAAATGTTGATTAGTCCGATCGAATGTAGAATAGTCCGGTTTTTTACAGTCGAATACTTTTCAATTTGTATATTTTTCAAATAAAATTAATTTTTACTATATTAAAACTGAGACGAACGTTTTTTGTTGATTATCCAAATTTTTTTTTAATGTAAAATTTGTAGGTGTTTTTTGACTATGGCGAAATAATCTTATGAGGTGGTAGCAGGGGCAAACTAAATTGGCCTTATTGCATGTAATGGATGTTAATCTGCATATTTGAAAGTCGTTATTTAGTTTTGTTGACATTTTGCTTCATATTTTATAAAGAGTTAGACATCCGTTGCAGACCGAAAACGAATAGATGAACGAACGTCGCCTAAAATGTTTGAATACTTTAATATTGTATCTCAGAACTGGAAAATTCACCAAAAGCGAGAACTTTATTAACTATTCTTTCATATGTGATACAAAGGAATTCTCCGAGTAACGACGTAACTACACTTTTATTTAATTTAAAGGAGAAGCTAAACACGTTGTAAAGTCATTTACAGAGTATTCCTTTCAATTCTTATTTACTTTTCAACAAGACGACTCAACACATTTTTTTTAAAGAATGTAAAAAATACTTGTACTTGTATTTACTTCCGATTGAATTTTTGTAATAAAGGGTCTGTTTTTGATCGTAGGAGTCTAAAATTTTCCGTAAACATGTAGTTTGACGAACCATGATCAATCAAAAACGATATGAAGCTAATTTTTATGCTTAACCTTTAATTTTTATATTATTTTATAGAATTTACATGCCTGAATTTTAAAACCGTAACCGAGTTTTTCAAAATTTCAAATATTGGAACTATTCGAAAACCGGTTTCTGGAAAATGTCGAATAATCTATCACCCTAATTGTCACTTATTTAGTCACAATAACAAAACAATGAGGAACTACTTGCTTCATTTCTGCAACTCTTTTATTTGTGTGTATTAATTAGAACATGACAGTGATTTTCATTTAAAGTAAACAATCTGCAAAACCAATAAAAGTACGTACAGACTTTACACAAAATCAAAAATAAAACTCTTCAGTAGATAAATATATGCATCTATCAATCCATCTGAATATCAAGCACTTGAGCATCATTTCCATACCAACAAAAAATACAATTAAAATATACAAAAGTTCAATTGAAAAAGTGAAAATTCAGCAAAATCTCATAAAAACTTTTAAAACTTTCAACAAAATAGTATCCAAGATACACAAGACCACAAAAACTTTAGCAAAACAAATCTAATTTATTGAAAAGTTTTACAGAGCAAAATAAACAGGAAAAATTATTATGTTTGTTGTGGAAAACAACAATTTCTAACACAAATAGAAAAGAACTTATCGAGACTGCTTGTGTTTACTTAAGCTTTAAACTTATATATTGGCAACTCTGGTTAACTGTGTTGGAAACAAGGTTAAGCATTCATTTGCATGAGTTACGAAGTTGGTCGGGTATTTACATTTATTCATCGTGAATATTACAACCAGGTCTGCCACAAGGAAAATAATTTGCGGACAAAAATGTTATTTAAAATATATAAAAACACCAACACTTTTTATTAACGTAAAATATTCAACGATTTACAATAGAATATCTTTACTATGGCATTCACACTATACTCAGTGACATTAGCTGTATTCAGTGTTTGATGCGAATGATCTTGCATAAGTGGAAATGCAAAATATCGTAGCTTTTCTTTACAATCCAACAACAAAATATTAGAATTTGCATTTGCATTTGCCACGTTATTGAAATTTAGCAACACTGAAAATTGTATAGCTTTTTATTTTTTATGCTGTGCATTGCGTTGTCATCACTCACTTTTAAAGCTGTCATTTGTAAAGCTATAATAAACACATTAATGACAGCAGGCTACACGGCTACATGACTACAAATGTCGCTGGCTACATAAATCGCCTTGTTGTCAGCTACTTAATTATTTTGAAAACGACAGCTACATAGCAAGGAGCTGATTCATTTATATTTCAGAGGTTCCACTTTAGTTTTTTGCATTTTTAATGTTACGTTTTTTTCAAATAGTACAATTCAATGCAACAATAAAATGACAAAGAATCACTTATATCGCGCAAATAACTAAAAGCCGCGAAAAGTGGAAAATTTTGAAACAGGCGTAAAGCTTCCTAAATGGAGGTAAAAACTTAAAGAATATGATATACATTCACATTCCTTACATTTTCAGGTCTTTTTAGAAGATTTCACGGCTTTTTCAAAACTTTGCAACTTTTCGCGGACTTTGCGTTTTTTGCAGTGTGGATTACTTTTTCTATTTCTTATTGTTTCATGAGCTTTTAAATAATATTAGTCATTTTTGTTTTCGCAATGATTGGAAGTTATTGCGAATTTTCGTAAATTTTAGAGTTCTTTTGCGATTTTTTTTACATTCCTTGCATTTGTAGCTCGTTTTAGGACACTATTTTTACACAATAAGTTAATACCGGAAAAAGAACTGCAATTTTTGCATTTTATTTTGTTCTACATTAAAAAAAATATTTCTGGAAATAATTTGTTTTACATATTTTGTTATATGTACTCGTATTGTCAACTCTTTTTTGTTTCGTAGCCAACAAAAACAGAAATTAGTTTAATTTGACTACACGACAACAGTAGCACGGACAACAACCGTGAAAATAATCATTTTCATATAAACACATGTATTCTATTTTTGACAGGTTGTAGTCGGTAGCCTGCTGCAGTGAATGTGTTTATAGCTTAAAGAACTAAATATATTAACTAAAAAATTTAAAAGCAATGGAATGGACTGTTGCAATAAAACAAACAAAAAGAGAAAAATCAAATAAAAAGTGGATCACAATTGAAATATCTTTAATTTTAAATTATTTGAAAGACTGCACAGTGAATTTAAAAATTTTTATTTTTTGATGGTTAACATGATCCAATGTCTGTTCAATAATCCAGCTGATTTTTTGTAACGTTGTGCTTTTTGATGGTCGAAAATTGTGAAGCTATGACTGCTTTACCACGGTCAAAGTTTACTTTGCAAAGTCTAGCGTTTGATGGTGGTAAGGGAAAGAGAAAGTGGGGAAGTATACACTTTGCTGTACTCGCAAAGTTGCTTTCTTCTTCGTCCGTAGTTTACACATACAGGGTGTCCGCCGGGAAGGTATACTACTTTGTTTTGCCTCCATTTTGGTAAACATTAGTCTTGACAGTTCATATTTAGCAGTCGTGAAGTAGACATCTGGCAAATATATTATGGAAAAATAATCGATAAACCAACATGTTTCAATCGTTAAAATGTTTTATCAAAATCAACCATCGATTACTGTGACGATGAGAAAGTTACGTGAAATTTTTGGGAGAAACAACGTGCCAACAAAACGCACTATTTATCGTGTAGTGAATGATTTCAAAGAAAGAGGATCTGTAGGTGATAGGCCCAAGCATGGACCACAACGTACTACAAGATCGGCTCAAAATATTACTGCTGATCCAGAAAGTGTTCAAAACAATCCATCACCGTCAATTCGACGCCGTGCTCAGGAGCTTCGTCTTCAAAGAAGAACTTTGGCCACATTTTGCACAAGGATTTGCATTTGTTTCCATTAAGAGCTTCTTTCGTACTTAATACTTTTGTCGCTTTTCTTTACAAATGTCAAAAAATACTATATAAAGCTCACTTCTTTTACCTTCGTATACTGAGCAACTGATCTATTGAACTATTGAATTAATTTAACTAAAAGAGTGTCCTAGTTCAGTAAAGTAAGCTGAGCTGAAAGGAGCGTTCACTCAAAAGAGCTGAAAAGCACAACTCTAATAAAAAGACAAATTTCATTACTATCTACTATGCGATGTACTTGTTTTTTTCTAATAAAAAAAACTACTCACGAGAACTGTGATCAGTGCAGCTTTTTTGACCGATAGGTTTTTTCCTTCACTCAAATATAGTGTATAAACGAAACCATTCATATTGGTAATAGCGCTATAATTTGTACCGACAATCTAATATCAGCGATGTCGTTTGGTTATTTTTACTCGAAATCGGAAATTTTTTCCTTGAATGAGTAGATGTGTACTTTTTTCTCACTTTCGTTACTTTGTAAGCATTACAAAATTAAATTATTTCAAAATTTTTTAATTTAATTAATTTTAATGTTATACATGGAAAATATTGCTTTTGTTCAGGCTTTTAAAATTCCTTTTGTTTAAATTTATAAATAAAATAGACCCTAAAAGTATAAATAATATAGGATTTATGTGAAAAGAAATAAAAAATCTAAAATCAGGAAAATCAAATCGCCTAGAAAGTCAAAATGGCTAAATAGGAAAAAGTTCACTTATGTCGATGTCTTAAGGTTAATAAATCGGTGCAGGTTTCAATAAAGCGTTTTTCAACAAGAACTTTTTTTTTTATTTGTGGCAACACCAATAACATCATAGTTTTGATATTTAGTTTTTTGACGTATTCGCCAATACATCTGGCAATTGTTACAATGAATTCAATTTCGCTCGAAAATCGCATTAAAATAATTAAAATAATTTTATACGTCTGCCGTGAGAGTAACACGTCCTTTTTTAGCTCTGTTACATATAGTTTATTTTCCGTTTAAAACCGAAAAATTTGAAACAATTTAATGTGTATTGCATTTACATTGCAAAATTAATTATTGTGCACTTTGTTTTTCGCAAATACAACAAAACAATATTTTAAATAAAATAAAAAAATACTAAACAATATTTACATATTTACAACTCTTAGTGTTTCTTTATAAATAAAACAACAACAGTAACATTTTGAAGCTGTGGTTTCTTTTTTTCTTTTATTTTGTTTTGTCATATAATTGAAATAAAAACTGTTCATACAAATAATAATAAGCAGTCTTACAAACAGGTTTTCAACGTAAATAATAACAACAACGTTCTTAAAAAATATCAACTCTTTTCAATTTAATATAACAATAACTAAAAAATTATTAATAAAATATCATTCTCTTATTTGCTGCGATCTCAAAACAATAACAAAGCTTCTCTTGAAATCAATTAATAAATTAATACTATGAGTGATTCAAGATTAAAATGTTTAAATAAAAATTGTTCTTTGATTGGTGATGACGAAAAAATGATAAGTTGTTGGCTTTGTAATGGATTGATAATGGTTTTAAGTGTAGTCGGTTGAAAACACTTGTTGATAAAGCTCTTCGAAACACTAAAGGCTTGAAGTGGTGCTGCTATGATTGTCAAAAGATTGATGCTGAATTTTTTTATTTTTACCAAAGCACTAAGAATACTTTTATCAACATTCAAAATAAAATATCTGTTTTGTCTAATGAAATTGCTGCATATGGTAACTTATTTGCTGATTTTAAGGAACTTGATAATTATGCAATCGGTAGTCTTTTCCAAAACGTCGTAAGTCCCCACAAATAAGATTACAGCCAATAATGCGCTTTTGATTAATCTTAATCAGCCTGATACTGTTTCTGTTTCATCCATTGATCTTACAACTACTGGTCATAAGTCTAACTATGACACTTTACCATCACCCGGAGTAATAAAGTCGGTGAATAATGTCTATTGCCAAAAATCCAACAGTTGTGCTCTATCTCCTTCCGTTACTGGTCCTTCAAGTTCAGGTGCGGTGAACAATGTTCCACTCACTAAGCAATTAATTGTTCTGCCTCCGAAAAAATATATATTCATTTCCCGTTTGGCTTATGATACAACCATTGAAGATATTGATGAGTATTTAAAATCTAAATTGGATGTAGGAGCCGATGTATTTGTATCAAAATTTTCATATTCACAGCCGAGTAGTTTAAAATTGCTGTTCCAGCACATGTCTATGACAGAATTGTGGATCCTAGTTTTTGGTCTGAAAATATTTTTGTTCGCGAATACATATTTAAGCATAATCCAAGGTCTAGAAATATTGCTCGCTGCCTCCTAGAAATGTAGAAATGGTTCCAAAAAACGAATTGCCTCTAAAGATCGCTTAAATATTATGTACCAGAATGTTCGTGGCTTGAATACTGAATTGTCTACTCTTCTTTTAAATAGTTATGATTTTATCCATGATGTAATTATCTTTACTGAAACCTGGCTTAATGATGATGTTTTCAATGCAGAAATTCTTTGTAATAAATATAAAATATATAGATACAATCGCCCTGCACGAAGAGGTGGTGGAGTTCTAATTACTGTCTCTTGCTTATACCCATCTGAAGTCATTGTAACTGATCATTCTAATTTGTTGCTGTCGCTGTTAAACTGAAAAATAAAAAAATTTACTTCACTTGTTCCTGTTCCTCCCGACTCTGATTCTTCTGTTCAAGCCATTGAGTCTGTTACTTTACTTCTTAATACAATTGACTCTATTTTTGTTGTTGGTGATTTCAATCTGGCGTCAATTTCGTGGAAACGTACACCTGATACACTTTATTTAATTCTAGCGAAGAATAAAAACTGACATGATGAGTTCTTAAATGATATTTTTGGATTAGCTCTTTATCAAATAAATTGTGTCTGCAATGATTTAGGGAAAATGCTTAATTTAGTGTTTGTCAATGATGATGATGATTGCGCTATTATTCGTTCGGAACCTATTACACGGCCTGAAGATCGATATCATCTCACGATTTAAATTAGCTCTCCGATTCCATCCGAAATTAAGCTGAAGCCTTCTGAATCTAGTCAAGTTTTTTGTTTCAAACGACTTTACTTTATTAAAGGACGTAATAAGAAATACTTGCTGGAATGACGTTTTGAATATCCCTATAAACAACAATTCGAATATCGATGCGATTGTTACCACATTTTGCGATATAATCTACTCATTTTTTGAAACCTATGTTCCTAAACAATTTATTTACACTCCAGTTGGAATTCGTGGCAAACTTTCACGTCTGAAAAATATTAAGAACAAAAATTATAAAAAATTTAAATGGTCCGGCTCGTTTGTGGACTATGGAAAGTACTCAGTTAGTCGTTCTGAATATAACCTGCTCAACCATGCTTTATATAAGGATTATTTAATCAAAGTGAAAAACAACTTTGCTAGGGATCCAAAATCTTTCTATTTAATTGTTAACTCTAAAAGAAAATCGAATGGATATCCATCAGTTATGAAACTTCATAATAAAGAATCCAGCACCGTTGATGTCATTTGTAATATGTTTGCTGATTTTTTCGCAAGTACTTATTCCGATGCTGTTTACGATGATAGAAACGGGTATCCCTACGCGCTTGCGTCAAATCAACTAATATCTTTGCCTACACTCAATTGCAGCGATATTTTGTTTAACTTGAAAAAACCTAAGATGTCCTTTAATCACCGTTCTGATGGTGTTCCAAGTTGTATTTTAAAACGATGCGCAGAATCATTCGCCAAACCGTTAACTTTATTGTTTAACTCTTTAACAAAATATGGTTATTTCCCCGAATTTTGGAAAGATTCTTACATTATACCTCTTTACAAATCTGGTAACAAGTCCGATATTTCGAATTATAGAGGTATCGCTAAATTAAGTGCCATTCCATTTGCTGACTTCCTATGTCAACACACTGCGTCATTAATGTCACCTTACCAACATGTTTTTAGAAAAGGTTGCCCAACGACGACTAATGTTCTTCATTTAACATCTATAGTTAATCACGCATTTACATTAAAGAAACAAAGTGACGCTATTTATTCTGACTTCTTCATAAAATTATTGTTTTTCTTGATTCATAACTTATAAATTTGTATTATAATTCATGAAATTTAATATAATTTTTGTACCTTGACTAAATAAATAAACCACTATGAAAATGGTGATTCTGTTAAAGTTACATTTCGTAAAATTCGTGATATTTTCGTACAACATAATCGTCCTTCTGAGACCGCTTATTAATAATTTGGTAGTTAAATTTGAGACGACAGGCTTGATACAAAATGTGGCAACACCAACGTGTGTTCGACGGGGTCGTTCAACTGAAAACATCGCAGCCGTGAGCCACAGTGTTGAAGAAGATCCAAATTTGTCAATTCCTTGACGCTCTCAACAATTGGGGTTATCCAAAACCAGCACATTGCAAATTTCGCGTAAGGATTTGCCTTTGAAGCCTTACAAGGTTCAACTGGTGAAGGAATTGAAGCCGACCGACCATTCACATCGCCGTAGATTCGCCCTCTGGTTTTTCTGAAAAGAATGGTCTGGAGGAGTGATTGGGCCGTTTTTTTCGAAGAAGAGGCTGGATATCATTTTTCATTCATATTTCACGAACTTTTCTCTTCGTAATACAATAAAAACTTAAATGATCTTCATCTTAATTTTTTGTTTTATTTTGTTTTAGAAAACAAAGTTCTTGTACATATTGGTCTAGCTACACTTATTTTCTTTTTATATTTAATATAATCACAACAGCAGTACAACGATAAATGCGTACAACCAGCTTATTATTATAAGTTTCAGAATCACTAAAATCATCTTCATCAGGTGAAAGTATTTTATTATTTTTTTTGATTTAGGTAGAATCTGTGTTCGCAAATTTTTTTAATAATATTTTTCTAATGAAATTATATGGTCTGTAGTGGTAGTTTATACAGGTTTAAACACACTTTAATAAAAAAAGAGATATACTCGCATTGATTTATAGTATTAGCCGTTAGAGTTTAAAAAATTTTTCTAGCATACATCATTAACCTCGAAAAGCTTAAATTTCTTATCGAAGCTTCATTTTAATTTTTTACTTTTATTATTTTGCAAATTAATTTTGCCGCTAAATATGTTTTAATTAATGTTAATTTTAACAAAAAAAATTTAGTTTATATTAAAATAAGAGTTTGTTATATACAGATAAAAATAAGTTTTCATTTAGGTTACTTTTTTCTCATTTTGTTGCTTTTTCAAAAAATTTTGGTTAAAAAAATTAGTTGGTCGAGCATATTGTATCAAATACATAAGAAGAAGTTGGGAACATTTGTAAAGCACCCCATACGCGTATCAATTCAATTGTCGATTGAGTCTTTCAATTGCATAAATTCTTGGCCCCACACTTCATAAATTGAATTGAAAGATTTTCATTTACTGTCAAATTTATATATTTTTACAACTACAAAATTTTAAAATTAAAAACTTTTATTGGAATGGCTGAATGGCTTTTGTCTTTTGCATTTTATTTTTGTAATCCGGGCTGGATCAAGGCGAATTCACAACAGGTGGCCTCGAGAGATCAGGTGACTCAGTTCACTCGAATTTTGGTTGTTAAAATTTGTTTACTCTATTTTGTTATTTTGCTTTCTTTGAAAAAAAAAATAATAATAATAACTCGATAGTTTTGATTTAACACTTAAATTTCCAATTATAATTGGATAAGGGAAATAAAAAGGCTCGTTAAAGCTTTAATTTCAAAATTAAAGGTGATAATGGTGATAAAAGTGCTAATTTGTGAAATAATTATTTAACTTTTGTGCAGGTAAAAATAATTTAAAATAAAAAGTGAAAATGCCTTCATGCTGGTACTGAATCTTTTATTGTTCATCTTCTTCGTCAAAAAAAGTATTTGTAGAAACTTTGGAGACCTTTGAAAACACTTATGCACAAAACGTATTGAGTCCAAGATTAAAATTCATGTAATACTTCTCCTATTAAAGCACAAATTCTATTCACTTTTATTTTCTACGTTTTCCTTTTACATTATTCCAAACATTTTTCTTCTTCTTATAAATTTTTCAACCGTTTCTGACACATCTGTTCTAATTTTCAAGGTGAAGTCGGATGTTGTGGATCTGCCTTGTGCTGGATTTTCTTGGAAAATTTCAATGACATTTTTATATTTTTTATTTAAAATTCAATAAAATTCAAGACAATCGAATTGAAATACTTTCTAGCCAACTTGAAAAAATCAAAATTTTTTTTATTTTTCTTCAACCAACTCGGCAACTGCCAAACAAATCAATGGACAGAGCCATACACGCCATGATTTGGACAACAACCAACTCAGTTGCCAATTGGATTGAAACGTGTATGGGGTGCGTAAATCGTATCAAATAAGTCAGGAGAGTACCATAGTACTTTTGAGTTTTGACTTACACCAAAAATGGTACAATTGCATAAAATTTATCGTCTCTGCTTTCACTATAAAAATTCTGCAGATGTATTGGTGTTACCAAATTCCAGTTTGAACGTTTTTTAGTTCCTCGATCGTATTTCTAATTTTTTTCTAATATTTATACATAAGTATGTACAGTGACTCCGTCATATAATTGGACACAGGTTTGGCTGAAATACATGTGCTCCAAACTTTAAAAAGTGTGATAAACATATTTTGAAATATAAATAAATAAAAAGAACAACTTTCATAATAATGACTCTAAATTGTAACATAAAAACAAGAATAACTCAATTTTATTTAATGTGCTGTTCAAAGAATCCGAGCAATCGAATTGATTGTATAAAAACCACTCAGTTATTCGAGTGGTTTCCATACATATTTTTTACTCATGTCGTTTGCTTGGATTCTATAAACAGCACATTAAACTTACAAGTTTACAAGTTTTGTTCCTCGACCACAAAGTGATCAAGTTCTTCTTCAAGTTCTCATAGTCAAAATTACAAATGCACCAAATTCGTACATTTCCAAACGAAGTTTGTTGTCTCTCTTTGAGCGATAAGAGTGCGAGCGAAAGTGACGATGGAGGAGGACAGTTCTCAACTTAGTTTCCAATTGTGGTTTTGGATGGTATTCGGTTAAGGTCAAATTTCTACCGAAGCCGAAAATTTTTTTATATTCAGGCATGTTCTACAAAAGTAGTGAAAGTGAAATATGAAAAGTAAACTTTTCATTTTTGATGTTCTGGAGAAATAGAGTATATTTGTATTGAATATTGAAATTCAAATGTAAAAATAAAAATTCAGAACATAAAAAAATTTTAAATAAAGTGATTTCAATTGAATTCTACTTCAAAGTGGAATGTAGAACATACCGGATTATATATAAATAAAGAAGTTAGTTAATTAGTATTTAGTAATGGAAGATCTTTACACAGGCAGAAAACATAATTTTTCGCTATAATATAAACTTTTTAATTTTTATTATTAATTTGAAACTACAGTAATTTTGACTTAGCTGCACAATCAACTTTTCACAAGTGCAGAGTCCTTAAAATGATTTTAAAGGATAATTACCGAAAGCAAACATTTTGTGGGGTTGAGGCAAAATAATTCATGGAAATAATTCATAAATGCAAAAAATATAAAAGATGTATCTCAGATGTGTAGGTACATAAAGTGCACTTAAAAAATTAAATTGTATAATAGGTCGATTATGGATAGCCAGCGTAGTTCAGTTGCGTTGCAAGTTGGCAACTAAAAATTTGTAGCTGCCAGAAAAGCATTAAATACCAATTAAAATTGAAAACTCTAAGTTGCCAGTTGGCACCCGTAATAACGCTTTCAACAACTAGCAACCCAACTTGGGATCGGTTACCATTCATAATCGACTCCTAAGATTTAGAATAATAAGACTACAAAAAAGACATTTTATGCACTTAAGTGGGTTTTAAAAAAAGGTAGTTAAATAAAAACTACTGGACGCAATCTCAGCAATGGTGCTTCCTATCGGACTCATTTGCAGAATATCCTGAGGATGCGCTTCTGTATGCCAATTAATTTTTCACATGTTTAGTGTTTTTTCAACATAAGCATTTTTAAAATTTAACAACTTAAAGTTAATAATTGGGCTAAGCTTTCCAAAATTGTTTGGTTGTGTGATTTACTTTAGTAAACGATTAAGGCAATTTATTTATACTATAGTATTGCACCTAGATCTGATCGTATTCTGAAAAATATCTCTTCGTGTATTTTCGAGACAAGCGAATAAGAGGGCACTTTTCTCAAATATATTTAAAACTCTTCTTGAATATGCTCTTATGTTGGGTTTGAAAAAATGGTAATTTTTGTATGGTAAGTGCTCCTAAGTTCGGCAGATACCAGTAGTCTGCATTTTTTTATTCAAACTTATGAAAATAAATAAGAATAACAGTAATTATGTATTAAAATAAGACCAAAAAAGCTTCATAAATAGGCTAAACTCTTTATATGTATGCAAAGAAAAAATTTAGTCATTTCGGCTGTGTTTTGCCTTGACTCAGTGACTGTGAATATTAGTGACGAAGCTAGAAGCTAACTTTGTAAGGTAAGTAATTACCAGGGCATTTGCATATTTTTAAATTTTTTCCCCAAAAAAAGCATTTTTTGATATAACTTGTATAAATTTGCATATTACGCAGGTTGGAAGCTCTTATTAAAAAAAAGTACTTGTGGTAACTGACGCAGATCCTTATATGGTCTCCGCAATGCGATCATTAAAAATTCTCTGCTCACCGCAGAAATTTAAAATTGTACAGAAGTTTGGCAAAAATAGTACAAAACCGACAAAAGTTTTTTTTTCATCAAAACATATTGTACATAAATATTTCAGATGTCACTGTTTCTGTTCTAAAATAAAAAGTAAGAATTATTTTTCCAATGTTTTTTGTATTTTACTAGAAGGGACAAATTTGCACCCGCATTTTTTTCAATAACCATTTTCGTAAAAATAATAGATGCAATTGTGTCACTTGACAATTTATTTCTCGAATCCGTTTTAATATTGTTTAGTTTACTAAAATGCATTTCTACGGACGAATTAGAAAATAGTAATATTAGAAGATATTTTATAAACGTTTCTAAATTTGGGAAGAGAGTTTCGTCAGCAGAATTCTTTATTTTAAAAACTCTTGTCCAATAAATTTCGACATATGTCATAAGAAAGATTTAGCTCTTTGTGGTCCAAAAGTGCACGTTCACGCAACTCATTGTCTAATTTTCGGTAATCTTTTTCAACGGAAGGGAAATTGGTTTTAAAATTTGATAACGATTTTATTTCAAATAATTGTGCAAATTTTGGATCTACTATATCTTTAAAGGTTTGATGATGACCTTTAACCTTTTTTGTTGCTCTGATTCGGAACAAAATGAAATAGTCTCTTGTGTTATACAAAAAAAGTTAATTTGTGTCATTAAACAAAAATAAATCTTTTTGTTTTATAATAGGGGGTATTCAAATCGTAGTGATAATATTATATGTTTTAAAATAATAAAATGAAAAAATATGACGAGGAAGAACAAGCAGTATGTAATTTCTCTCCCACTCTCTAATTTCTAATGTTTGGATATGACAAAACCATAAACATACCTCAAAAAGTCTTATTGTTTTATGACTTTTTTGTTTGAAGCACAACAACAATTTTTTTTAAATATTAAGACACTATGATTTAATAGGACACCGTTTGAATCCGCCAAATATCTGTTTGTATATAATTAATTGATTTTTTTGTTTGTATAACATTGGAGATTGTGATTGTAAAATTAGTTAATATATCAAGAGAATATGAAAGAAATTCTAAATATACTTTGGTAAATTTGCTGTTTTAATTTTTTTGTTTTTCCGCAGTTAGTAGAATAGTACAAAACTGGTACAAAAATATTATGGTACAAAAATAATACAAATATGTATTGTTAAATAGTACAGTTTTAGTACTATAATGAAGAAAGTGGCAACGCTGGCCATATTATTTTGCAATTATTTCGTATGATTTTTTATGTTGACTTTTGACAGCAGTTCGCACGAAAAGATGAACAGAGTACCAGGCTTTAGTAAAAAATTAGTGGCAGGCAAGCCAACTTTGTAAGTTAAATAATTAAGATAAAGTAGGCTATTTTTAAATGCAAATTTCTTCTTAAGCTAGAAAACTGTTCAAGAAACTGTTTGAAGAAATTAAAAAAACGCACATGCTAGAAGAATGCGTAAACCAATAATCTTAACAATTGCTGAACAAGAGCGTTTGGAAAATTGGTACCACAGCTTGGCAACATATGGTTTTCCACTTATAAATTAACTTGTAAAAAAATACAAATCAAACAATTATTAAGAGTATAGATTCTGACTGACCAAGTGCGGATTCAGCGGACGGGAAAAGCATACCCCTTCCCCTCTCCACAATTACACCCAACCACCCAAAAAGCTTAAGCTGGATTTGCGCCACCTGGGCACACACTTAAATAACAAACACATGTACATACCTATGTAACAACAATAATAAATAAACAAAGGAGTTAAGATGGAATCATCATCACCAAAATAAAAATATTTCCAATTGTTCAAAGGTACGTACTATGCACATAATATGTATGTATGTAGGTATATACATATGTATGTGTGGTTTGAATATAACAAAAAGTTATTTAAAAAGATAAAACAAACAACAACAACAATGAAAAAATTTCCATTCAGTGTTGACACAAGAAAAATGCGCAATGAAAAATAAAAGCAACAATAGATACATACATATGTACATACATGTATAGATGTGCATGTATGTACATATGCATATCTACGTACCTACATACATACATATCGCAAGTAAAATTTTCTTTTATCGGTGTTTATGTTAAAGGGGGTTACTCCACAACCCACATTTGAAGCCTCTAAAACACAACAATACAAACGCCAAAAAAACGGTTAAAATGGTTTTGTGTTGTTAGTGATTCTTTAAATCTGAATCAAACGACGATGGCAACAATAAATACTGTGACAGATTAGAACTACAGCGGCGACGACGTCGCATGATGATGAATAAAATAAGGAATGTTAGTTGTTTCTGGTTGTTATGCATGTCATATGTAATGATTAATATTTCGCGGCAACAAACAGTCATTATCAATAGAGACGACGGTGGTTGTATCTATTGCACACGTTTATAATACCAACATTTATGAATAATACCTACAAAAAAGGAATAATAAAAATTTTACATATTGCATTCTTTCACACACTTTTAACAAGTTTTTGCAGGAGAAATAATTGCACCACGCCTAAAATGTGTGCATATAGTTTGCCTTGTTACTCTTATCTTTCATGCCTGACAGATGTCGCTACGTTTATCTCTTTCTAGCAGTTCGTTCGAATTTCTCCTTAATTTATCAATTACCCCTTAATTGAACAATAAGACAGAAGAAGCAAGAACAATTTCTCTGGTTCGAAATATTTTATTTGAAATCAGTACAAAAATCTCACTGTTTGTGGGGAAAAGAAATCTCTGTGAGGCATTTAGAAAAACTTACCTTATTAAATCTGGTAGGCGTTCCAAGACTTTGGGGTGGGTGTGCTTTTTTGTATAGGATGGTGATAGAGCCACCGTGCATGCCAGCATTAACTCGGTGGATAACTCGACAGGATGTTGTGGGGATTTTTCTTCGGGAAGCTTGAAAAGAAATAAAAACAACAAATATGTACATACAATAAATGACAATGAAAAAAATACAACAAAACAAGACTTATAGAGAGCAAGGAAAGAAAATATACATATATAAAAAAAGGATTAGAAAACGTTTGTCATGATTTTTTATCTGTTGTGCTTGAGTCTGTTAAATTTTTGCAACTCTATTTCTATTTTTTCAGAACTTATTTTTTAACCAATTGAAAAGTAAAACAGAATTTGAAAAACAATTTTGGTCACGTCATGAATTTATAACAGTTTTTCTTTTCTTTTTAATGTTATTTGTTTCTGGGAAAAGAACTTTTGTTATCGTTTTTTCATGACCCTAATGTTACACAAAATTACAAAAGGATTTTTATTTAAATTTATTATTTGTCTTTACACTATATATATAAATACCCAGTGAACATTTGCGAATATGTCTGATGTAAGAAATAATATGAATTTTAGCAGACAAATAACCGAGTTGTTTGAAATTTAACAGAATAGTCGACATATCAAGTAATTTCTAGATTTTTTATAGGTACAACATCCGATATTAATCAAAAGTCTGACCTGACCGTTTTCTGAAAAACCGCAAGTCACTTCGTTTAATTAAAAAACAAGTATTCCTAAAACAATTAACAGAATAGTCTGAACTGCTTAAGACTCTTATCAAACAAATCTGCACATTGTCTGACGGAAGTTGCTTGTTTTCATATAGCAAGAACAACAAATAAATTGCTGAATACCTATCCCTGACATGGTATACAGACAGTTCACTCGCGATAATATGAACTAATTAAAACCAAAACTTTTCATTATCTATCTACTGGCTTTCAGGGTTTTGTTTTACCTTCTTTTTTCCTTCATTCGTTATGATTTTATTTTTAGCTTTGACAATATAAAGTAAGTTAATAATAATGTTGACTGTCATGCTTTCTATATAGCTAGAAGATGATGGCGTTTTTGATGCTGCCTTTTTAGAGGCTATATTATTATAATAATCATTTCGCCAAATGGTTACGGTTTGCTTAGTTCATCTTAAGCTCGTAAAATTGCACTTTTATGCTTCATTCCACTTGATGTAAAATCATTTTCTTTTGTAAATTTAGCGTTAAACACACAGCAATAAAAAGTGTTGATCTCATTTGCCACAATTAAAATAGCGTAAGCCATTTAAAATTTTCAAATACATGTTTTGGTACTCCTTTAGGAACCTAAGGTAACGATTTTTCAAAGTGTTTACTGTTTGGCGAGCTAGTTTGTTTTTCCACTAAATTTTTTTTATTGTAATCGATTTTTATGCATGACCGCTTACTACTACGAATAACGTAATGCCTTAGATATTACACAATTAAACTGATCACCTGACACGACCTATATGTTCAATATCTTTGTGAGTGGGGTACGGTATAGAAATTCAGCATGCAGAGATGTTCATTGCTGGATTTACGCCTAGGCCCGGGCGGCATAATTTAAAGGGCGCCAAAACTTAAAGGATATATAATGTACGGACAATTAAATTTCTATTAAATTATAAAGTAATTCAATTTTTGAATTTACTTTTTAATTAGTAAGTCGACTTAGATGGTTCTCGATTCTGACCACAGATTTAATAAAAAATATAATAATACTTACAAAAAGACTGTATGCCTAACTTTTTATTTTGATGATACATATACACATTGATGACAGCAGAAATTTAATAAAATACCTACATGTCTCCCTCTTTTTCCCTACACACACAAAAAAGTTCTCTACATTTTCCCCTATTTTCCCTGATCCCTAGTAACTTTTGTTACAAAATCTATTAAAACAAGAATCTTAATACTTGGTGTGTGATAATTATTTCTGTATTATGGCTTGTAGTCGTCTTGGAATGAAGTTCATTAAATTTTGGGTAACGTCGCGCGAAAATTTTGGACCATTCGTCCTGTAGAGCATTTATTAATTTACTTTTGTTCCTTATCTGCCTTTCTCGAAATTTTCTATGCAAATATATGTAAATTTTCAACTCCAGCTGCGCTCATACACCCTCACACTAACACTGACCCACTTCGATGTTTAAATGATGGACATAAATGTTGTTCTCATTCTCATTCCTCATTTGGTTTTCGCCACACTCTACACCTTCCATCATTGCCATAAATATTAAATTTACTCTCGTCCGTAAAAATGACTGTTCCAGAAATCCGTTGTCTCATTTTGATGTTCTTTGGCATATGTAAGTCGCTTGGTCGTTAACTTTCCTTATGTACGGTTTTTTTACGGGACACACGACTGTTATAAGCAGCTTTTTGAACGACTTTTCGAACTGTATTTGGACAAGCGCATTTATTAAAGGTTTGTTAAGATTTTTTTGTCAATTCTGTAGCCGGTATTTTAGAATTTTTTTTTACTTCTCGAATAAGAGATCATTTTTCAGCTTCGAAAAGTGCTTGAGGGCGTCCACGTCATCGCACATTTAAAAAATCTTTAGTCTTGTGTGGTACTTGTCTACAATTTTTTTATAGTCGACTAAGGCCTTTTGACCATTGCTCCAATTTTCAGAAGGGAATATTTATCTTCTCGCAAGTTAATTATTATTTTTCGCTCAGATTCTGTTGTTTCTTTGCGTTTTAGAGACATGTCGAATTTTTTCTTTAATATTGCATCTTCTCTTAAGACAACTTTCGCGAAAATGTTTTTTTGTACACCCTCTTCTTTTCTGATGATGTTTTTTTATTTTCGATATGTCCCGCTACTTTATTTGCATGAGATTTTTAATGTTGAGCACTCACTTTTTGAAGCTGTAAATTAGTAGGTACCAGTTCTTGTTTTTGTTTTCTAAATCTTACATATTAAAATAAAATTAAATTTTTATGAATTTATATCTTATAGAGGACTGTAGGCAATACAAATATAAGATGAATTAAAAAGTATAAATAATATTAATAACTAAAAAGTATTATCGAAGAATAAAAGTTATCTTGAGCACTCACTTTCTGAGCCAACTGTATGTATTTTAATTTATTTTATTTAAAACCTCAAATTTTGAAAAATGCATGCATAAAATAATTGATATTACATATGTAGGTATTAAGAAAAATAAGACTGATGCGAATCTGCTTTGAATTGGCCAAAAGATTGAAATTATTGTAAGCAAATTAAAAACATATGTATATTTTATTTCTGTAAACATGTTGAAATCAAAAAATCGGTCCATTACCTATACTGCTGTTAAGAAGAAGTAAAATAATTCCTATTTTAAGAAAAATCCCCAGGATGACGATATTCTTCCAGCAGTAGGTATGCCATTCATTTTTATTTTAAACTTTAATCAAGAGGATCAAAATAATATATTAAATATATATATATTTTTTTTGTTTCTGTTCTGCCGTGTAAGTTGAAAATAATTAGTGTTAAAAATTTTTCCTTGTTCCTTAAGAATATTGTCTCATGTCCAATTCTTTCTGACTAAAAGCGTTACGAACATTAGCCAAAAAATAATAATCACTTTGGATTAAAAAAAACTACTAAGCAACCAATTTGTTCGAAAAATAATCACTTAAATCAATCAATTAATCACTTAGTAAAAATATATTTTTTTGCTGCACACTGGCTATTAAATTAAAAATTATAAAAATTTTTTGTTTGTTCTACAATCTTAGAGGTAATAACATTTTTATTCACAATTCATGTAGAAGTCTAACATATAAAATTTAAACTTTTTTTAATTTGTATGTAAAATTCCATACAAAAAATTCTAAAAATTGCAATATAAGTAGTGCCGCATCAAAAACAACATATCATTAATTTCACCAGGAGATTCGTTAGTATAATTTCGATAAGTTTTTTACAAGAGATAATTCACTATCAACAATTCACAATTCATTGATTGGTATACAGAGAGGACAATATTGACATATTCAATAATAATATAAAGAAAGGAAGGATGCAATTCAAAAAATTCATAACTAGATATAAGTTGGCACTTAAAAAAAAGTATTTCAGCCCAATTATAAATATTCGCAAGGAATTTGTTTCATGAGGAAAGGTTTTTCTCAATTAATTCAAACTCCCTTCTGTTTTGTAGGGGAAATTTTGTTAAGGAAAACCCAAACTTAAATATATTTCGAGTAACTACTATTTAGCTTTTTATTTTTTTCTTCCTTTTACACGGTTTATGAAAACGGACTAAAAAGTAAAATTAGGGAATTTTTATTCCTAATAGAAAAAAGGAAAAAAAGAAACATATCATTAGGAATTTCTGTTTATAATTGGCCTGTTTATGTTTTTACGATAACTTCCGCAAATTAATTATTGCTTTATATTAATAAAAATGAATACACGATAATTTAAGTATTTAAAAAATCTATGTTTTTTTATAATCACTTAAATATACATATATAATCCAAAAGGGCGGCATATTAAAGAGTACCTAGGGAGGAAGCAGGACAAAATCCACCACTGGAGATATTGCATACCTAAAACTAGTTGGGGAAATTTAAAATTGTATTGTAAAAAACATTGCATCATCGCTTTCTTTAAAACCGAATGGTGTACCCACTCGCTATTAATTTCTTCTTATTCATTTAGCCTCAATCAATTATCATTACAAAGTAACGTTCGGTTATAACAACATCCGGAGGACTGAGCATTTTTACTTCCTATAGAAGGAATTAATCTAAATATATTAACAGTGCACTCGCGATAATATGAACTAATTAAAACCAGGCCAGTTCACTTTTGCGAGATTGTTCGTATTTACGAATGGCATCTAATTCCCATCTACAAACGTTTGTCTCATAAAAATAAAAGTTTCTTATGTTAAATTTTTTATTTATTGTTGTTTGGATTTAAAAAACAATTTATTTTGAACAAATAAAAAAAAAATTAAAGTTATTATGCGAAAAAATCAGTGATTTTCTTTTGGTGTTTCTTTTGGCTGCAAAGTTATTATTTTTCCAGGTTCAATAAACATATTATTTACACATTTAATAAAAGCATTTTGACTTAGTTTTTTAATCCACATATTGTAGACTTTTTCATCTCAAATTTATTGCCTGATTTTTGTTTTAAAGTTAAAAACTTATGTTTTTGTATACATTTTAAGAACTTTTTAGGTTAAATTTATATTTAAAAAATAAATATGGAATTCGAATGTTTGCACTAACTAAAACGTTTGTTTAAAAATTTTTATTGACAACTGAAGACAATTTGAAAGTAACAGGGGAATCACCAAATTATTATGCAGTTGAATTAGAATTTAACCACTACCCTGTTAATTTAGTTTTTAACTCTGTTTAGATAGATAGAACAAAATAAGCTGTTCATATTTTAAAGCTTTTGCACTAAGTTCATATTTTAGAGAAGTCAAAGGAAGTAAAAAAGGGTGTTCATATATGAGAGTGTTCATATTATCGCGAGTGCACTGTACTGCGGTTTTTATACTATTTAAGTGTGACAGACTTGTAGTATGTGTTTCATAATATTGGTTTACACATTCGATTATATATTTAAAAAAGCAAGTCAACCAGACAGTACCGTTTCTACAATAATACAAAACCTTTTGTAGAAAATACCTGGTGGCACTGTTGGCACAGATGAATCTTGAAGAAAATGTCAAGCGCAATGTAAAACGGAATACGGTGTTTGATAGTTTCAAATAGAGAATGATATGAGTATATCATCAACTGCAATTTAGAATTTCACGCAATTTAGATGTCAGCCGTTGTGGTGCTACTTACTACCTGCATTTTGCTGCACATTTATACTACGCAAATTTTTACGCAAATCTGTAAAATGTTTTAGTTTTATACTATGTGGGTAAATGTTTCCTGAGTAGCTGACATATATCAGATATCTAACTGTGACAAGGTGGGTCTACTACCGATTACCAAAAGTTGGATCCGGAACGGAATCACTTGATTCTACTTGAATCTTTTGCATGTAGCACAGTCACGTAAAATCCAATCAGAGAAGTAAGAACAATTTCTGGTGTATTGTCAGACACTTTTCGCACATTATTTATACACGTCGAAAACTCTTTTGGAATATTCCCAGGAAATTTTTTTCAGAATTCGCGGGATGTATCGCAAAAGTTTTCAAACCGCGCTATGAAATCGGCAAAAATGTTTGTTGGGAAAGTTTGTATTTAAGTGTGGATATGTGCGGGGGCTTAAATAATTTACATAAGTAGTATGTATGTATTTTAATTTCACTTTCTGTCTCGCTTTTTCTTTGAAATTATTTCGCATTTGTTTATATGTATGTATAAACATATAAGTAAAATTGTATTTTTTTTAATTTAAGCCCCTAAATTCATGTTGTGTTTTTATTATTGTTGTGCTTTCGCTGCTGTTGCTGTTGTGATTGAGTATTCATTCGTTCGTCATGAATCATGATTATTTTCACGTGCTTTTTTTACACTTTTATTTATTGTTTTGCAATTTTTGTATTCGCTTACTCGTTTAATCGTTTGTTATATTTATTGGCATTTGACTTTGAATGTTCATTCGTTTATTGATCTAGATTTTGTTTTGAACGTTTCACACAACTGTTGCACATTGAAGGACTTTAATAACACATACAGTTAGTGCGATTAATTTACGGTTTTCTTACTCATGTTTTATTTTTTAAATATGTATAACTCAACGCAAATATATGTAATAGAGTAAAAAAGTTATAAAAAAATATATGTAATTTCATCAACTAAAGTTACTTCACATAGAAAAAAAACATCAATGCAAAACCAAAATTAAACAATTTCAAATGATTTCATGTCATGTAATTTTTTGCAAAAATATTGACTTTGATAAAAGCTAATATTCATATCAATTCAATGTTTAAAACTTTAAATTTGAACTAACAAATAGTAGATTGAATATTTTTCGTAGTTAAAATAACATTGTGCAATGTTGAATTTACACAACTCAGCTTCGTAGTATAATAAAGAATTATTACGTCAAATTAACTTTGGATTTAATCAAATCCACAATGAGTGGTGTAAAGACGACATTTCTACAATTTAAATCAAACATTCAACGAATTTCAAAAATTACAAAAGTATAAGAAATTCTCATTGGTTTTTTAAAAGTTTTCGTATAAGATAAGAGGTTTGAAACTTTTCAAAAATATGGTTTACTGATGATTTGGCGTTAGCACCAAATGTATGTATGCAAATAAAATAAATATTAAAAAAGTAAATACATAATAGAAATCATTTTTATAGGTTATTTAATTAAGGGCATCATTTTGAACCAACAAAGGCTTAGTATTATTTTAATATGACTGCCGCTTTAATTTTAAAAGATTTTCGTGTTAGATCAATTATTGAATCGTATTAACTCAACATTATAATTACTTACATATTAAATGAATTTCATGTTGTTTCAAACTGAAATAAATTTGATTCAACAGGATTCGTTATATTATTTTAATGTGGGGTACATTTTTATTCTATTAGACTCGCATGTTTTATTGAAATGGTTGTTTGCAAGTTTGCAAGTTATCGTAAAGTCATGTTGATTTAACACGAAATGACTATGAAGCAAAATCATTAACGAAAAATGTAAAATCAACCTTGTTTTCGCTGGATTGACATTGTGTATTTTTCTGTGTGCAGATTTGTAATATATATGTTTTATTATTTAATACTTAACACACGAAAAAGTTATAGTAATTAAAAACGTAGAAATCATTGTCATGTATCCAAATCTCCTTGAAGTTTCGCATAATTTTCTAACTAAAAACTGCAATTTCTCGTCAATGGCTCAGATTCCTTTATTATTTAGAATAACTGTACTCTTGTGTAAACTTTTTCCATGTTATCTCTGGAAGTTATAAAACGGTTCTGAGAAAAATTGTATGCAATAACCCATACATGGATATATATTTTTATATTTATGTTCTTATACGTAAGTTAGTCAGTAGGCTGGTCCCTGATCTAATTTTTGTGATGAATGCTTTTAAAATTTTTTTTTTTTTTTTTGTTTGTATTTTTATTTGCAATCTAAAATTTAATAGATATATTAACAAAAAAAAATAACAGTAGCGTTAAATTCAATTAAATTTAACAATAAACAATAAAATATAACAAATGTAATTTAAGATTTAAACGGGAGATCTAGTATGTGCAGTCTTTTTAATCGTCTAACTTCGTCACTGTCGTCTAACAGCGTTATTGCTAGAATGTTTTGATGGTCGCTTAGTCTCTGCAAATAATTTGTGCTGAAGTTTTTAATTTCATCCCTTATATATGGCATATTGAGATCGTTGTGAATTGATGTATTTCGTACATACCAAGGAGCACCTATTATAAGCCTAAGGATTTTCGACTGATATTTTTGAATTATATCAATATTAGAGTAGGAAGCGGTTCCCCATAGTTGTATGCCATAGGTCCATATAGGTTTTAACACAGTTTTATATAACAGTAATTTGTTGTTTATACTTAATTCTGATCTTGGACCAAGAAGCCAGTACATTTTATTTGTTTTCATTTTCAGTTGTTTTCTTTTCAGTTTTATATGCGTTTTCCAAGTTAGGCGACGATCAATGTTAAGACCTAAATATTTGACGTCGTTTGATTTCGGTATTTCATCTCCATTTAGGTTTACGGCAGGGCAGTCACCAGTTCTAAGTGTAAATGTAACGTGGGTAGATTTTTCTGCATTCACTTTAATGTTCCACTTTTTTAACCAATTTCCAAGTAGGTTAAGCTGCGTTTGAATGGCATTTGATGCCATGTTAGCGGATTCGTTAGCTGCTAGTATAGCGGTATCATCGGCGTACGTTGCTACTACTACATCATCATTTGTTGGCATATCAGAGGTAAATAATGTGTAAAGAGTTGGACCCAATACGCTTCCTTGTGGTACACCAGCTTTTATGACTCCGATTTCAGAATTTTCGTCGTTGATGTTGACATAAAAACTTCTATCACTGAGATAGGACTTGAGCAGGAGATAAAATGGAGCTTGCAGCAAATGTTTTAATTTGTATAAAAGGCCGTTATGCCATACTCTGTCAAATGCTTGTTTTACATCAAGGAATACTGATGAACAGTAGTATTTGTTTTCAAGAGAGTCTCTTATTGTTTTTACAATTCTATGGCATTGTTCGGGAGTCCCATGTTTGCTTCGAAATCCGAATTGATGGTCTGGTATTATCTTTAGAGATTCCAACACCGGCATTAATCTTTTTTGAAAAAGTTTTTCGAATAATTTCGATATAACTGGTAACAAACTGATGGGTCTGTAAGATTCAACTGAGTTTTCTGGTTTGTTTGGCTTTAGAATCATTACAATTTTAGCGTGTTTCCATTGCGTTGGAAAATGTGAGAGTCGTAAAATGGCATTAAAAACAACTGTCAGAAAAATCACAGCCTTTTTAGGTAAGTTTTTAAGAGCCTTGGCATCTATATTGTCATAACCGGGCGATTTTTTTGGATTAAGTTTACAAATTTCGTCTTCGACTTCTCGGTACCTGAAAGGCTTAATTGGTTTACTCATTTGACACGCAACGTCTAAAAAATTATTAACTTCCGCATCTTCTTGTGGTGTACAGAATGAAAATGGGGTAAATGTATTTTCAAGTTGAGACTTAAAAGCAGCCGCTTTGCTAACATCAGATCTACACCAATCGCCATTTGAATTCTTAATTGGAAAACGAAATAGTTTTTGTGCACGTTTCAGGTATTTTGTAGCTTTCCAAAGATTATGCTCATTTTTATGGTTTGGGCTTAAGTTTACTAAATATCTGCCAATGGATTCATTCTTTAAATCATTTAATCTTTTTTTCAAAAGATTAGCCGCGTGATTAAAGTTTCTTTTATCTGAAGGTGATCTAGTTCTTTTCCATATTTTTCTTAACCTTCTTTTCATAGCGATGAGTTGCCTTATTTCAACAGATAATTGAAAATTATTGGTATGTCTATTAGCTTGAGGGGTTGATACAAAAGAAGCTTCATGCATCAGTTTTTGAAAGTCCTCAATAGCCATATCAATGTCGTATCCGGTTTTCAATGATAAGTTTAAGTCGAGTCTGGCTTCAATAAACTGTTGGAAACTGTTGAGATCAGTAGTTGTAGAAATAAGTTTTAAATTTTTGATTCGTTTTTCACAAACAGTAGAAAAGCTAACGAGAATTGGACTGTGATCAGAACTTAAATCATCACTAGATACGATACTAAGCGAGTTTGGAGAAATCCCTTTATAAACAAAAAAGTCCAAGAGATCAGGAATTTTGTTAGGATCAGTTGGCCAGTAAGTGGGTTCTCCCGTGGATAACGAGCTGTAGTTATTTTTGGAGATGCATTCGAAAAGTTCTTTACCTTTTGGATTTGTTAAGCGTGATCCCCACCATACATGTTTGGCATTGTAGACTCCACCAACTAGGAATCTATTTCCAAGATTTTTAAAAAAGTTTTCATACTGTTCACATTTAATACTATATCTTGGAGGGCAATAAATTGAATATATCGATACACTACAATTATTACAACTAATTTTAACTCCAGCAGCTTGTAAATATACTTCAGTTATTGGTTCTAATATTTCATATTTAATAGTGGATTTGATGACGATAGCTGCTCCGGCATGAGCCCTGTCATTAGGTTGATTGGCTGTTATTAAGTCAAATCCTCTTAAACGGAAAAAGGATTTACTGGTAAGGTGTGTTTCAGATAGTAGTAAAATATCAACAAAGTTGTTTTTTAAAAAAATTTCTATTTCGTTTACGTGGTTTAGAATGCCGTTAGCATTTCATTCTGCAATTATGAGATCTATTTGCATAGTTTTGTCATTAACATTGACATCATGTTCATCAATGTATTGGTTAATTCAATTTGTTTTTCGAGCATCGCCTCAATTTTTTGAAGAACGTTATTTACTCCATCATTTGTGCCTCTGACGGCCTGAGCATAGGTTAACTGTCCACTATTTTGAGGAGCAGCTGGGATGTTATGGGTAAAATTGTAATTTTCATTTACTACGTTTCTTGTACCCACATTTCTGCATTTTGTGACTAGCTTTTGATAAACTACACAGCCTGTATAGTTTGCAGTATGATTGCCTAAACAATGAACACATTGTGGAGGAGTGCTTGATGACTTAGTGCATTCATTAGTTGGATGTTCTAGTCCGCATTTAACACATGAATATGGTTTTCTACAATATGATTTAGTGTGTCCGAATTGTTGACATCTTTTTAAAAATAACATTGCATAAAGCGCAGGCAGGGTTCCTAGTTTTCTTTTATATCCCTTATCCCTAATTTACGATTTTTTATTCCCCAAATTCTCCAAAATTGCAAATTTCTTATCCCCAAAAATCCCCACAGATCTGCAATAAGAATTTTAAAGCTAAACCCAATTTACAAAAGAAAACTTTATCAAATTCATTATTTCGCAGTCATAATGATAGATTATTCTGGAATATTTAAAACTTATTTGTAAAAATTTGTTTAACATAAAAATATTTTTTTTCTTTACAATATTTCAAGCTTTTTGTTATTTGTTAATTTATAAATTGCAACTTAAGCTTGTAAGTCCCTATTACAAATACTAATCAAAAGATCGAAATAATGATAATAATCTCACCCCACATATCCTTAAAAAATTAATATTATGTCAAAGGAAAATAATTGAATCCATTTGTCTGTATAATATTATTAAAACTAGTTCGTTCTTTGTGCTCTAAATATCTAAATATATATGTATTAATGTTTATCGTTGCAAAAACTTCAGAATCCAATTCTTTGGATTCATCTGGCAATTACATTTTGTAGTACATGTTGCTTATATTAAAAAGTGTTAGAATTTGAGAAGATGGAATAAATTCGGCATAACGAACTGAATTATTTTTAAAGTCTGTATTTATTTCTACTAACTCATACTGCATTATGTCACAGGGTAGACATTATGTTGCGAATTTTGCTTTTTTTTTTGTATTCATTGTAGATTTGTTTAACACAAGCGTTACCTTTGTGTACATACCTAGTTCACTTTCACAACACATACATTTTTATATATATTAAGATTTTTCCAGTTTTCCATTTATTGATACTGCTAAAGAAATATTTCAAAATTTTAATGACATTAACGAACTTTACTTTTGTTTTTTAATATACATATGTGCTTAATTTGGTGAATAATCTAAACAAAATTCAAGGAATTCAAATTCACAACATGCACCATGAAATGACGAAACTTTTTTAAAATGTTTTAATAATTTTTTTAGTAGATATAGGGATTCTTCAAAAGATTATTTACAAAATAGTTCCTCTGAATATTACAATGTTAGCATTACAAAAAATATAACTATGATATGTACATATGTATAGCATTTTTATTTTGTAATCACCCAATTTAAATCAATATCATATGTCCTTCTTTCGTACTTTATATGTATATATGTTTGTACGCGTACAAAATCGAATAAATCAAAAAATTAATTCGAATTTACACATAAATTGCAAGTTTATGAAAAACTTTATAATAGTATATTCTATGATTTTCTATTTCAATTAATATATAAAACATATCATATAAAAAATTAACATTTATTTTGGAGAATGTATAACCTGCTTCAACACAAAATCTCTTGAAATCTTGCTTTGAATTGAATAAAATGTTTAAAGTTGTTATTGTTTTTAATAAATCTGTTGAATTTTTAATTTTTAAATGAAAGATTGTTGTATAAAACAAGATTTTTGACTACTTTTTTTATATACTGACGATTTTAACCATTTTATTTACAAAATTTGACGATTTTTCTGAAAATACTACTGGCAGACTTGACTGCAACCCACTTCAGCAATCAACAACAAAAAAAATTGTTTCTGCAGTCTTTTTACGTTTCGAACCGTTTTTAAAACATTAAACCGAACTGAAATCGTGTGAGTCATCCCGCCTATAAATTTTAAAATAAATCACTGTATTTAAACAAAACATAAAAAAAAACTTCTGCGTTTTCTTTTCTAGAAAAAAATTCAACATTTTTTGCCTTTTTTATTGAAAAGTTGCAAAATAATGATTTTTTCAGTCACTTTTTTAGGAAGTATTGTATCATCACTTACGAGGCTAAATTTTTGTCTTAAGAAGACTTTGAACCACAATTTTTTATAAAAAGTATAAGAAATGTTAATTTTTTTTGCAGAAAATAAAACGGCATTAGAAGTAAAAATATATGTACATACATCGTGAAATACCAAAAGTGCATATAAAACTGGAATATTTATTGAATTATATACGAAAAAGAAAAACTCTTAACCTGCAATCATTTATGTATGTATTTATATACTTTTCTATACGCTAAAACCTTAATGGTCAATAAATAATACATACACACATACATACATATGTAATACGATTTATAACGCATAAAAAAGTTTTATTTATTGAAAGTCCCGCTTAAGGCGCGCATTATATCGAATCGCCTCTAACTCGTTTAAATAGACTTTATCCGGTGGGTGAACTTATGTCTTAGATGGGATCTTAAACCATAAGTAAATAATTAAATTTTTAAACACTTTTTACTAATTGATAAAATAGAAGTAAATGTAGATTGTTTCATAAATCAATCTTAACAAAATACATTTGGATAAAAACTTTTTACTTCAGCATTAGGCGATGGAAAATTTTTACAACAGCTTTGAAATTGTATCAGAATTATCCTCAAGTAATTTATTTTCTAGAAATGTCAGAGGAAATCCCTTTCCCTGTCTTTTCAATTTTAAGTCCCGCGATTTTCGAGATTTATTGTTTCCCCGTTTTGTCGCTTATGATACAGTATCAAAGAATAGAAACGATTGTAATCGTAATCGCCATTAATAGTACCTTTTGCTCGTATTCGAATCTTTGATCGCAAAATTTTGCATATAAAATCGAAAGAGAAAATATATTGTATAGTTTAAAAGTAAAAGAACAGATATAAAATATTAAAGATATTTTTTTAAAGACAAACACAATTAAGGCATCTTCCATAGAATACGAAGGAGCCTTCTCCAAAATTTTTGACTGGTTCAACAAAATGCATGGATTTTCTCGATTTGAAATTTTAACCCTTAGATGACCTTCATGGTCTGGCCACCCCATAATTGACTTTAATATGCAATATCTTTTTTTGTGGTAAACATGTGTGAAAAATTAGGTGTACGATTTCTATAAGAATATTATCCTGAATCGAATAAAACAAATTCGGAATCAATTGGGTCACATTATAAAAAGTTCGATAAGTGCACTTTATGGTCTGGCTGGACCATAGGCTACTTTTGTGAATATGCATTGACAAAGTTTTTTAAAGAATCTTATTCGGCGGCGCTGTTTTCGTGTTTGATTTGTTGTTGTTTTCACATATGTAAATCAAGAACTTTGCGGGAACGGCAAAGTCTATTCTTGCAAAGTCTGCGCTCACGATCTTCTCTATATTTATCTCTAAATTCAAGACTTTGCAAAGTAAAAGTCTGAAGCATTTGCGACAATGTCAAAGGCTGATTTAGCTTCTTATAAATTTTTTTTTTCAGTTTATTTTGAAATTGATAAAGCTTCAGATTTAAATATTGTTGACATAGTAGTTAAGAAATCAGCAAAATTTAGCGGCTTACACCTGCTGAAAGACAAGCAGCTGAAAATATGATGATGGCATCTCTATGCAATAGTGATGATGTGGTAGAAGAGTATGCTACAAGTGAAGAGGAGGATGATTATGAGCTTGGAAATGCTGCCATCGATTGTGCGTCTTACGAAGAAAATAATATATAGAACACGCTGAGGAGTTTGATGACGATGATAATGATGATGGTATAGAAGAAAAGAATGCTGAAAGTGGTGAGAAGTTTTCCAGCAAACCAGGCTTATTGTGGAAAGTTAAACCGCCAGGAGGTGGTAGACAACTAGCACAAAATCTGATTGTTGCTATGAAAACTGATCCATATCGAAAATTTCTGCCAAACCAGGTACAAATTTTTAAGGAAATTTTTACACCAGATATGGTGAATGTCTTGGTCTATTTAATAATCAAGCTCAACTAATTACCATCCGTTGTGCGTTATTTGTAAAACTATTACAACTTCACGAAAAACTCGTTTTTGCTGTGCCTTCAACGTGGTAAGGAGACAAAAACATATATTTGCAATGATTCTTTAAAAGAATAATTTTAATATACCTATTACATAATAGTCCCATAATTAAATAAATAAACACAAAACAAGTACAAAATTTAGTTTAGTTTACTTATTTAGCTGGGGTTTTCAATTGCAGTCTGGCCAGACCATGAGGTGCACTTAGTGGTGAAAAGGTTGTAGAACATCCTAGGGTTAAAAAAATAAAAATGAGAGGGAAGGAAAATTTTTTTTGGGAAAATATATGTACATACATACATACTACATATGTATGTACATTAGGGGTATAACCAAATTTTGGCCCTAGCACTACGCGATAGCGAATATTGTGTTATTTACGAAAACAATTTTTATGGGTCGTTTGAAAATAAAAATCTCACCCACAAAAGTGATTTTCAAAAATCCATAAAGAAAAAAATTTAATAAAAAATTTTTAATAATTTATTAATAAATATAAAAACATTTAAAAAGTTTCTTAATTATTAAAGGACATGAATTTAAAATAATAATTTTATAAAAAAAACTGTTCGTTTTTGGCTAAATGTATGAGTACAAATAAAAATAAAAAAAATAATTTTCCAACTTTACCGCGTTTGGTGGGTGAACTTTTTTGACAACTGCGAAAAAGTAATAGCATTTTTTTATATAATTTTCAATGGCCTATTCGACTATGCTAGGGCCATTATATTTGCAAAAAATTGCAAAAAGTTATATCCCTAATGTACATATATTAGACCTGACGCACCTAATGGGAGGTTTTTTATTTTTGGAATTTTGAATGTGGGTAGCAATGAAAATATGCGATTTGATGCCAAAATTGTTGTAACAATTTTTCAGGCTGATCGGATGGTGCCAACCCGTGCCATAATGAGGTCAAAAGTCAATTTTTTTAAAAACCGCCAAAGTAGCGTGCTTCACAAAACTTTGTGATCAATATTTTCGCAACAAATGCCTGCTATGTATGTATATTAAAGTTCAAATGAATAGATTTTTTATTAAAAAAATTATTTGAAGACAAAAAAACCGAGTTAAACACTAATTATTTAAAAATTTAAAGCAAATAAAAACATGAATTGAACAAGATTTGTGACATTTGTTTTATACTATAAAAAATATTTAAACCGGCTCTCGTATCCAGTATTTAGCAATTTAAGTTTGTACATTTTGCTTGTTGTAAGCATTTACTCAGTATTTATTTCTTTCAAGAGAATTTAATTTAGAAATAATTGTTTTGTCGCTGAACAAATTAACGCACAATAAAAGTGTCACTGATGGCGCCAGCTTACTTACGCAACTCTTCTTCTTCGCAGTCTTATACATACATACATAAATATGTACATACGTATGTATGTATGTATGTACATGATTACAAAAAGGGAATAACAACAAAGAAACTCACCATCAAAATGCCAAAGTTAAAAGCCAAAACTTTAATAAAAACAACACCAAAACGAAATAAACTTCAACTGTGTGAGCCCTCTCAAATTAAACTATTTGAAGTGTGTGTAACAAAAAACTACAATAATGGAAAATAATAAAAATAGAAAAAAAAAACAAGAAGATTTTGAAACCATGAAACACAAACCAAGAATTAAAAAAGCAACAACAACAAAAAGATATAAAATGGCCAGTCATTTTCAGCGCCATCCAACAAATGCTCTTGAAGAAAAGCAACCATGAAAAAGAATATTTTTTGTGACTTTTTCATTCAAGCACAAAAACACAACCTCATTTAGGGAAGTATACCCTATAAATAGATTTGAGAATGTAATAGGCAATAAAATATTTAATTTAATTACCTAAAGAAACCCATACACATTGCGAATTATTGTAAAATTTTAAGAACTTGTCCAAACAATTGTTATTTATCTCAAGTGGTAGTCGGTTGAATGTATTATTATTTTATGTAATTGTTTTTTGTTGGATAAATAAATGAGTTCAATTTAAGATGTAGACTCTGAAAATTTAATGATAAAAAGTACAGTTGTAAGGATGTACGACCATTAGTGTGGCTAGATCAGCCAATAACTGGGGCTGCATGTAGCCCTACCCCAGAATTTTTTTTATGTATTTATGTACTTACGAAAGTATTAAAAATATAAAAATACACAAATTATTATATAATTATTATTATAATTAATTTGTTTTTATTCAAATAGCTTATATTTGGAGCGTAATATTGAAGATGTTAATGATATTAAATAATCTTTGAATAGGTACAATGAATGTACTCGTAACATTATCAGGACGAATTTTTAATGGAACAAATTTTTTTTTAAAAGGCATGCAAAATGGCACCAAAAAGTTTTAAAAATTGCACAAAAAAGGAATAAAATGTGTTTCTTTTTTCAGAGAGAAATAATCTTCTATTGTTATATAAAAAAGGTTGAACAGAAAAGATAAGTTCGACAGCAGTAGATATTACTGTAGCAAATTTATGGGCATATGCATCCTTTTTTCTTCACAGAAAGAAAAACGCCATAATAAATTCATGACAGGTAGACTCGCCTCAATTCGCTTTGAAAATACTGCTTTCTTTGTCAAAATCAACGTCAAACACTATATGTATATAAATCGAAAATAAAAAAATGTTGACAAACAAAACAGATCAAAATGCAAGGAGATACAAGGAGCACAAAATAATCAGCTAAGCTATCGAGACCACTTATTATGGATTCGCCTTGGCAAAATGTATTAAATTTTTTACATGCTCAACAAAAAGGCAGATCCACAAAAGGTAGTCTCATCCGAATTCGCCTTGGAAATTAAAACAGTAGTGTCAAAAACGATAGACAAATTTAAAATAAAATAAAAAAATTAAAATATATGTGTGTATGTATGTCTTGTGAATATGTGGATATAAAAATGGTTAAGGAAAGCTGGATATAGAAAGTATTTCGGATGCGACATCCCCAACCGTATCTGCAAAGGCACAAATAGTGCGGAATGTGTCCCTAATAAATCACGTCAGTTTGTTGGACACACAGGTGGCAGAAGCAGCAGTTGCATCTCCTACAGTTCTAGTCATATCAGTATCAAATACATCGATTGCCGTTACTAATGCAGCAACGCTACCCACTTATTTACCCCATGCTAATGATACGGCCACATAAATGATGGGTGTTTGTGTAGACGTACCTGCAGCACAGACTAATACTTTGTGACTGCAAGTCAAAGTTTAGTTACATCCATTCGCACTGCACCAGCGTCGGTTACAGCTACTGACGCTGTGGCTATGTTTACTGACATAAATACTACGTTAAACTTTTTTCATCACCTGCCAACACAGTTATATCACCAGCACTACTTGCATGGCGGCTGGTCCAAGTGCAAATAATACATCCCATACGATTTCAATACCGAAAACTACTTAATAATCTCTCAGGGCATTAGTAGATTTCTACTTTCCATTGGTGTTTCAGTAGCACTATTAGTGGTACGCTGGTTGCTGGTACTGCCTCAGCTCTAATAAATAATTTATAAAATAGAGCACAATGTAAGAATATTTTTCATATAAAACAAGTTACATGTACATATATTTAAAACAAATATTTTTTTGTATAATATATGTACATGAATATTTTTTTTCTTTTTTATGTAAACAAACAATATAATTTAAAAAATATTGACAACCAAAATTCAAGCGAATTGAGTCACCTGATCTCTCGAGGCAACCTGCTGTGATCAACGACTTTCAACAAATTTCACGCAATATAGAACTGACGAATCTGCTCTTAAAATTTTCACAAACATAATTTTTTATGAAGCTTGACATTTCTGGTTAGCAAAACGTATGTATGTATGTGCTTAGCATACATATATGTATCTGCTATTCATTTATAGTCTCCTTGCAGAGGTGAGTTGCTTTATTCTGTTTTCGATACAAAAATGTCAATACAAAAAATTTAATTTTGTTACATTATTACATTGTTTAACTCAGAATATATTTCTATGTCAGTCCATCCGTAAACAGATTCTTCGCTAGGAACCATATTTTTCAAAATTGGATAAGCTCGATTAACGGGTTCTCGTGGGGCAGGCGCGCATTCAGCTTTCGGAAGGGGAAATTTTAAACGAACCATATAATATAAATAAGGGACGTTTTCTCTCACGCCGGCATCGTACACAAATATCCACCTGGAGCAATTTAAAGCTCATAAATGTTCAAAATATTTATATTAAATGGATGAGATCACATCCTTAACACGAGGTAAGAACGACATGGCACTTCGCCCTGGGTCTACGGATGTACCTAAGCGATCTTCTAGAGTCTAGACGTTGCTTGGACGTAGAACCAAGATAACTCGAAAAAGCGCCAGTCATAGACCGATGAACAGAACCTTTAGCGAGGTGACATAAGTCCACTAATCATGCTATACAAACTGACAATCGCACTTTTAGAAGATCTATGTGAAGGTGATTCAAAGAAAACGCTTTCGAATATCAGTGTCAATGACACACAAATTCAAACAGTTTTCTTTTCGATTCGAATCACAGATTAGAGACAAGAAAAGATCTCCTACGGTTTCAAAGTCTGCTCCGGACGCAATATCAATAACTGCCAGTCCAGATACTTAAGGACGAGGAATTTAATGAGAACGATAATTTAGGTACGGACCTAGAAGACATCAACGTCACAATTATTCCTTACGGAAATGGCGATGAAGACAATGCAAATGAACTTTCACGATTTTAGAGCAGCATTAACTGCAATACTTTTCCAGATATGAAAGAGGAGGAGGGTCTCGTTATAGCCCACTGTCCCCCCGGCTTATTACAGGCAGCGTTTACTGACTTGGTGTTAAAGGCTTTAGGATGCTTCAGGCGAATACACCATCAACGATAAATGATGTACTTAAGGTATACACTATTGTTGTAAAAACCGGCTACCTTTGACTACTCAATACTACCCAATACTTTTTCAATTGATTCAATTTCGATACTACTCAGTACTTTTACCGTTTTTTTTTCTTATTTCAAAATAATAATATTAAATAGGTTAAAATTCAATTTTATTATTACACGTTCTCCATAACAATTCATGGATTAGCAAATTCAGTAATACATTAAAAATATCTAACTAAACGGGAAAGCTTATTAATTGTTGCAAATGATTAAATCATTTGCGCTTAACATTCTTCAAAACCCAGTTGTATTAATTTAAAAAATTTCAAGTAAAATTTTCGTATTTACATATGGAAATGCCTCTCTGAAGGTATTGAGTAGTTATTTTTCGGTATTGAGAACCGGGAAATATATACGGTATTGAGTACTCGGTACTCAAATACTCAATATTATTACAACACTGGTATACACTGAGAGATCTTAGTCAGGAGCTGGAGTAGGATGCTGCTTTTTTATTATTCACTTCAAACAAAAGATAAACTGCAGACCACTTGATCAATGCAGTATAATTCCAGCTCGGAGTATACAATAACGTCCATTATCTTCAAGCCCGGCCGAAGACTGACAAGATAAGAAATCTCGACTCTACTACTATTCGGCATACCGAGAGAAGAAAATCTTTAAGGACCGGCCAAATTCAAGGCAGAAAATCTTCACTCAGCGAAGCCACTATTTGACGTAGTGAGTGGAGAAAATCTTTATGCCTGTTAAGCTCTATTTAATTGTTTTACTCGTATAAATGAATTTTTTCATTCTATTCGAACATTTTCTGTTTTAAAAAAAAGAAACATAGTTTATGGACGTTATTTCTCATTTTTGATTGACATTGTTTCCATTTTAAAAATGAAATGTTGTTATAACATGACACCTTGGTCATGATATTCCAATCTGTGCCGATATTATGGCTGCGTTAATATTTCATTAAGATTTCGGGTACGGATTTTCCGGCTGTACATTGAATTATTCACATTGACTTCCCAAAAAAACAAAATTTATAAATGGAGATATTATTTATCACTATTGGGACAATTAAGCAAAAAAAAGGGAATTGCTGGGTAAAAAGTATAGAACTAAAAGGAGAGTGTGTTGAAAAATAAAAACAGCTCAACAAAGTTTTTGTTTTTGGAAAGATTTATGAATTCCTTTCTTGCATTTGAATGTTTTCGAAATTGTATAATGCGCAGCTTATACAATTTCTTAATAAATTAAAAATAAATTCTTAAAAATACAAACATTATTCTTCTCTTCAAAATTATAAGTTCACAAAATGTAGAAGACTTTCCCAAAATTCGAGAAAAATTCAAAAGAAAGGAGGAAGGAAGTTAAACAGCCAAAGAATTTATTACCTTCATGAATAGTTTTGAAAGTGATTGTAAATTTTATTGTTTGCCATTGTTGTTGGTGTATTCGTCGTTATCATTGTTTTGCAGTTAGTGCTTTTCCATATCACGTAGACACTCAAGTGCCAAGAGAATTGAATATTAAACTTGGTGAAAGATGTCTTTAAAAAGTTCACACAAATCAATATTAACCCCATACTTCGTAGGAAATTATTGGAAATTAAGTATTTTTTCATATTTGTTTATTAACAAGTTATTGAAATTTTTTGAATTTATGTTTTAATGTACGTTTGAGATTTAAGTAAGTATTATTTCCAATCTGCCTTTCGTCGGTCCATTTGACAATAAAAATGTGTTTCCATTCCACTTGAGAGTAATTCCAAGTGAAATCAACAAATTTGAGTTAAAGTGTGCCGCATGATAATTAATTTAAATAAAAAAAATTTAGGATAATATTGGAGGTAACAGAAACTTAAAACTGCGATGATTTAATTTTTTTATTGTACAACTTCTGATTAGTAGCAAACAATTTTAAAAACTTCAGACTTTTTTATAATTGCTCTTAGCTTTTTAAATAGAAAATAGATTTAAATGATTTATGCTTTATTAGAGCAGTAATGAGCATTTCATATTGTAGCTAAAACTGAACTGGAACAATAAAGTGCTCGAAAGGTGGCTACCTGAAAATTACACACTTTATTCTTGTTTCGTCGATTTTCCATCGGACTCTGTGTGAAAAATATTGCGCATAAAGCAATTATTTTTTTAAAGCGTTGAATGAACTCTTCTGATACCGTGATATATGTAACTTTAATTTTCCTTAAAAAATCATTTTTACCGAAAAAAAAGCGCGAAAATGTATAATTTTTAAAAACTGCTCAAATTTGAGCTGAACTATAAAATACAGTATAAGATCTAGAGCAATTATAAAAAGGTTTGAAATCGGTAAAAAAAAATTTTATTTCAAATCGGTACTAATCAGAAGTTAAACAAAAAAATGAAATGATGTCGGTTTAGAGTTTCTGATATCCCCAAAAATTATCTTTAATTTTTTTATTAAAATTAAAAATCCGGCACAACTTGTTTTCACTTAGTATGTGCTGTTCATAGAATCCAAGCAATTGACTTGAGTAGAAAATATGTATGGCAACCACTCGAATAACTGAGTGGTTTTCATACAAATTGTTCAGTCAATTCGATTGATTGGGTTCTATGAACAGCACATACGTTTTTTTTTAAATAGAGAAAATATCCTCCAATGGATTCGCGTAAACCGTCAAAATGTCGAACTATGGAAATAACTTTGTCTAAATAAATTCGTCACTTCTCGATTGGCTATCTACTACGATTTAATGCTTAAAGGCATGATTTTACTACAAATACGATGATTATCAAGAACGATTATTGACTAAACGTATACTACTCTCTAATCCGGCAAGAAATATATTTGAACTTTGAGTTTCGTCATAATAGTTATTTGAACTTAAAAGTTTTCAATCTTTGTCAGGTTGCTAATGAAAAAATAGTGGTTATTCTATTTATTTATTTACTGCCAGGCCCACTATGTATGACACACGTATTCGTTCTTTCATACAATTACATTTAAAACAAAATTTTTAAATTTGTTTTTGTGTTAAATGTAATTGTACGAAAGAAAGAATTCGATCGACATAGTGATCCTGGCAGTTAATTTTTGACGATGGCTTAAAACTTGGTTGACATGTGTAATAAGTGCGCATGTGTTAGTAGCAACTTTAAACGCTTATAGCTCCCTATATGTCGAACCGATTTAAATAAAATTAAGATTGTGCACATTTATGTAAAAACCCGTTCAAAAACATATAAATCTTTCAAAATCGTTTCAGTATTACGGCCGTAAAAGGGATCTAAAGAAAGATTTTTTATTTCAATTGTGTACAGCTTTCATTGCAATTTTCAAAGCTCACTGCAAATGAATTTATTAAGAATTGTGTGGAATTTAAGATTGACTTATGAAAACAAATAATAAAACGATATGATTTTAACGATATGTTTTTAAAAAGAGCTCTCATGTCTTGACCCTTTGAAAATTATAAATAGAAAAGTTAATTCCTTGACAGGCTTAATACACAATTTTCTAAATTAAATTAGTGAAAAAGATATTCAAAACTTAGATGTCGAATTTAGAGAGCTCCGTTTTATTAAATTCAACTCTCATTTTGGTCAAAAGTTTCAAAAATAACTCGTGCTGATTCTAGACTTCAGGTGCTGTCAAAATTGTTTCAAAACTTCAAAACCATTTCTGCAGCAAATATTGAACGAATATTCTCAACAGTCAATTTAAACATAACTAACCATAGAAATAGATAAAACAACAGCACTCTCGAGAGTATCTTATATGCAAAAAATTACTTTGCAATAGAAAACTGTTACTGTTATAATTTAAAAATAGACCAAGATGTTATTAATAAAAATATGAAACCTTATATACATATTATAGTAATAGTTCTTCAAAAAACTTGTTCATAGTATATGTACTATTTAATCTGAATTGATGTTTGTTTGGTTTTTTTATACAAGTAAATATTTTTTTATCTAAATATGTACATACTGCCATTGTTCTAATGAAATCACTTGTGCGTTTTTCTAAGTTTTCTGTTTGTCGGTTATTGAATGTGTGACCAAAAATGTTTTTTTTTATTTTCACTGATTTTGTCGGAGCAATGACGATATATACATACTGTATGTTTGTCGACATATAAACATTAACATGTAGTAATTCGCTATAAATACTTTAAAAAATAATTATTTAAATGCATATGAAAATATATTTTAATTAAACATTTTTTGCCTTAAATGAAATTTTGCATAAAAAAATTATGATTTTTTTCCATAAAATATTCATGGTTATTCCAAAAAACGCGTCGAAAAGTGAAACTTTACATGAAAAATACCAACAAAAAGTGAAGATTTGTTCTTGTTTTCTGTAAATTTTACAAATAAAACCAACGCGAGTACTGAGACGCGTTAGTTTCTCTTCAATAAACGGTACATTTTGTATGAGAAATAACAGCAAACAATGGCAAGCCTTCACTATTTGTTAGTGTTTTCTATGTTAAATTTCACGTCATCGGCGCGTTTTTTGGAATAGGCACCATTATTTTTTTCGGCATATGATGCTTTTCTTCTTAAAGCTTCTAGCAACGCTGGTTCAGCGTTCTCAGTTGTGGGGATTTATCCCCAAAAAGGCGATTTTTTTGTGATTGGGGATAGAAATTTCGGGAAAATGCCATGGGAATTTTTTGAGGAAAAAGCTCTCTTTTCGCTGTGGATTTTTGAGGATAATATATTAATATAAATGTTGTTATATAGTTTTTATTTTTTCTATTTAAATTCATGTATATATTGTCAAATCATATTTTTCTGCTTGATGATGGTATGACTTATTAGAAGCTCTTCTTAGAATATATATAGACTTTAAAAATAAATCAGTTTGCTATGCCGAATAATAAATTCTATCTTCTAAAAAGCTAACAGGGTGAAGTTCCCTGATGATCTGCATTAGCAACAGTGAAATGCGCATAGGAACAATTTCAATTTGTTCGTAACAAAATTATTAAAGTTTTACTATATATGTAAAATATTAATTTTGGGAAAAGGTGCGTTAAAAAAATTTTAAAACTAAAAAGCTTGATTATATTCAATATTTTGCAAACTTTGTTAAGAAAAAAGCTTTATATTGTTTAAAGAATTTTTGCAAATAAATGTTAATTATTCCAGAATAATTTGTCTGTTGTGACTGAGAAATATTAAGTTTGATAAAGCTTTCTGTTATTTGTTAATTTATAAGCCTGGAAGTTTTTATTACATATCTGTGGGGATATTAGCTAATTTGGGGAATGAAAAATTGCAAATTGGGGATAAGGTATAAAATAAAACTGGGAACACTGTACTGCCACTGTTCTAAATAAACAACTTAAAGTTCTGTCTCATTTCTATGCAAAAGCGAATTGGACAAACACACATGTACAATTTAGTTAATTCTCAAGTTGAAGCTGATACATATGTACATGTGTAATAAGTGTGCATGTGTTAGTAGCACCTTTAAACGCTTATAGCTCCCAAAATATCGAACCTATTTAAATAACATTAATATTGTGCACATTTATGTAAAAATCCATATAAAAACATATAAATCTTTCCAAATTAGGTTCAGTAGTACGGCCGTAATACCTATTAATAATATAGATTAATGTTTACGCCACGTGTGTCAATTTTAGAAATGGGTACCGCTCACATGATTAATGCATGATCGTGATGAGTTTTTGATTTCAATCACGTGAGCGTACGCGAATGTGAGTATGAAAAAATTGAGCTTGAGTGATCGTGCATGACTAGATTTTTAGCGTGATTATTTCGTGATTTTTTTTTGCTCTTTTGTATTTTCATTTAATTTTTTATAGTTTTTTTTTTACGTGAGCATTCATTCACGCTCACGTGAGTGGTAAAACTTTTAGTCACAATCACGAAAACTCACACTCACGAAATACTCACGAAAAAATCACAACCTATAAGTACTTATACATTCAAATTTCTGAATGCAAATAGAAAACTCTAATATACAATTAGAAAATTCTGCAATAAAAAAGGAAAATCATGTTTAACTGAGAAAAATACTTTTCTGAAACAATTTGTTAGTTTTGAAATACAATTTTTAAATTTTGATATATGGGTAAGTCCCAGAAACAGTTCATCAAATAAAATTTTTTTAAAGTGATCCAATTTAACTTTTTATTTTTTTTTATGGAATATTAGACAAGATATATAATTTTATAAATAAAATAAAAGTACATAGTTTGACGATCATTAATGCACAAATTATTATCAAATCCTACCCTACCTCAGATCTTCTAATTTCATACCAGAAATTAACCATTTTTAGGTATTTATATCATTACTTTAGTGTTCATGAAGATGGACCAATCGAAAGCCATATTTTTATACATTGAATTCACTTAAATTTTAGCAAAAAATGTTGTATTTACTATTTTGGAAACATTGAAATTAGGTATGAAATTTCAGAATAGAAATATAATAGAAAAAATGTAACGTGAGTCACGTAGGGTACGTCACAAAGGTTTCATGTCTTCTGACAAAAAACGAAAAAAATTTTTGCCTGCAAATAAACTATTTTAGAATTCTCTTATATTCATCTTTCTTTTAGGAACTATATTTTGTGTACTTTATTATGCAAAATTCGCAAAAAATTACGAAAACATACTTTAACTTTCAAAGTTACTTCCGTTTTTTGTAGCGTGCGTCGAAAACGTTGTTATCAATTATTTCGCAACAAATACCTCCTAAAAAATTATATTTTATGCAATTCAAAAGTACACTTATATCCCACTAAGTACCATGCATAAGTTGAAGGTAACTCTTTTAAAAGACCAACAAATTTTTATAAAATAATGTGAAAACGCGTACGAATGTAGGGTTCATCACGCAGGACTTACACATATGTAAGTATGTACATATGTATTATCCGATTTCAAACTTTGTAGTTAAAATTAAATTTAACAATTAAAAACAATTGAAAATTCTTAAAGAACATATAAATTTTCTTTCATTTTAAAGTTTTGAAGTGAAATTTAAAACTATGTATCTACACATTTAAAATATTTTTATTAAAATCATTCATTTTCTAGCTCATAAGCAATCTGTGTAAAATAATAAGATTAAGTAGGATCTTGTATTTTAGCGTTAATAGATAAATAGATTTATGCAGAAATTAAATTTTGTCAACATTTTTCCCGAGAAGTCTGTTTCACATCTCTTCAAGTATTCTTCCTGGCGGTGAAAAAACTCCTTCGCTTGATGATACACACAGTATTTGTTTAGCCAATTTTTCCAGAATTGTAAGATCTTTAGCTTTTTTCCAAAAACTTAAAATTTCTAAGTCTTGTTCATCTTGTCTTGTACGTGTTCACATGAATGAAAAAACGAAAAAGAATTGCAGATGTTTTTCTTCCAAATGTTCGCCAGTCGAAACTCGGACTTATACTGCTACTTTAACTCGTTCATTCACATCAGTACTGGCACAACGTTTTATGTCTTCATGAGAAAATTGAAAACCAGGTACCTATTAAAAATATAAAAAAATTCCAAAATAGAAAAAAAAAACCCGAACCAATCACGCAAAAAATCTACTCATGCACGCTCACTCGTTTAATTTTTTTTGTACTCACGCTCATGCACGCTCAAATACAAAATAATAGTATTACCATGGACGTTCCAACAAAACTTTACGCCTCTCTGATCGATAATTTCGATCATTATGAAACGGCTGTTAAAGAAAAAAATCCAAAGATATATCTGAATGAACAAGATTTCGCAACACACGCATCACTTTTTGTGAAGAACCATCAGAAAATGTACTGTGTATTTATTCTTATAAATAATCGATACATTATATGCTCATTTAAAAAACCGTGCAGATGCATACCAGGAAATTCATAAAAAAAATTTGGTTTTCTTTCTCACTTAACAACAATTAATTCCGACCAGTTGACAAAAAATTCCAAGAATTTGCAGAATCGTATCCCGTAGATATTAATGATTACGAGTTCAATTCAAAATGTTTTCATTTGATGCAGTACTTAAAGACCATAGCAAGGGAATCAGCAGATTTAAATATCTCATCCTTACATTAACTAATAAAGTCCCATAAACTAGAGGAAACTTTTCCAAATGTTGAACTTGCTTAATAATTGCTAATTGTAGTGGAGAGCGTTCATTTTCACACCTTCAGAGAATAAAAAATGATTTACGAACAACAATGTTGCAAGAAAAATATAAATATTTTTTCTTTTCATTAGTTTTTTTATTTTCAGTAGGGCCCCGAGTTCCAGAGTGCCCGGAGGCCCCGGTATACCCAAAGGCGGCCCTGATACCATGAACAAAGTAAGTAAGATTAAGGAAACAGGTGATTGCAAATAAACGCAGTATTGAAAAATATTTTTTACTTTTGGCTACACAACTCTTTTTCTTATTGGTGGATGCAATATTTTTATAACACGAATATTTTAAGAATAAGTAATTTATTTTATGTAATTTTTCTTCTTTGTTTTTTATTTTATTTTGCTTAAAAACAAGTACAGTACTAAGTATCCAAGTCCTTTACACATTTACAACTCTAAAGAATTAAAATAATACAAATATTATTAAATAAATTCTACAAGCTTTAGGTCAACAAAGAAAGCGAAATATGGGATGAAATAAATCATTTATATTTAGTTTGTTGGCCTAAAGATTGAAGAAATTATTTAATAAAATTTAATAAAAATGTCGAATAAATCAGAATAATAATACAAATAAAAAAGTTTAAAAGTTTGCAATGGAGTCGTAGTTTACATCTGGTTGAAGGAACACTTCAATCGCGTCGCACTGGCGCCTTTTCCCAAAATCCGTGGCAAAAATACAAAATTTGATAACAAAATTTCGTGAAATGAATGAACACATCGTATAAAGATCCCAATTCAAAAACGTTTTTCTTAATTGGATAAAAATTCTAGCTGGTGGAGCTCCTTAAAGTCGACATTTTTTTAAAAAAAGGTGATATTTAAAAAAAAACTTTAGAATTGGTGTGTCAGAAAAATTGCCGTGATCATCACTTTTTTGCATTGTTTTAAAGGTATGTTTATTTTTTATTAAAAAAGTACCAAAATGTTCATCAGATGCCCGGCAGTTGCCGGTTTTGAGACACCCTATATTTAGGTAATTTTTACAAATAAAATAGAGCATATCTAAAAATGGTCCCCCCATAGTTTCTGAGCATATTTGCTACATAATACTTTAAATAATTTAACTAAATTGAACCAAAAAAAATACATGTTTTCTTGTAATATGAGGAAAGCTGTTACAATTTCATGGCGAAAACGAGAATAATTTTTCCCCATATTTAAATTATGTAACAAAGATGTATTCAAAATGTGAAAAGAAATATATAGTAAAAACAGATTTTCCAAAATTGTTTTTGGTATACTTATACTAGTATCCACCGTCAAAAGTGGTAAAATCGAACAAAGAACGCTAATGAGATGGTGTAGCGACCTCGAAATCAGTACTGATCCGTTCTGCTAGTCTGATGAATTAATTGTTTCAAATAAAAAGTACTCTCTTAATAAAAAATAATGAATTTATCCATATATAATTTCTTAAATTAAGAAGATATGGGTAAATACAGATTTGAACTCAAGCCATAAAAATCTAATTTCAATATAAGTATATCTTTATTACTTTAAAACTTATGATTTTTGCAACGAAAAAACTCAAAAGGCCCCACTGTGCATCGTCGCAAAAACATTTAAGGGTGAACAGGCATTTTGTAGTTTCTTTGCCTTCGACAAAATTTCACCACAATCACATTGTTAAATGGTATAGCTGTTCAGGAAGAACCATTGTTGATGCATTCAAATTCCATAGCTAAAGAATTTCTAATATACGTAGACGTTGTATAATCACTAGACGTAGAAGAGGTGTCCGATTGTGATATTTTATATAAAAGGAACCAGATTATATTTGATTCCTTTATTATCAAACTTTTAAAAAGTTTATTTTCCGATAAAATTTTTTTTATAATTTTTAATGATCAATTATCAAATATTGGATTTATTAGGCGTGGTGTGCCACAAGGATCAATATTAGTTCCACGTCATGCAATATATTTGTGCACAACTTTTCCACATTTCAGCAAACTTTACTGGTTTATTTTATGCTGACAATTCGCTCCTTTAGTCATAATGAATCCAACCCTTTAAGTTAATTAATTCTTTTAAATATGAAGCAATTTGTATACGATTTGTTGTTCCGGAAAGTAAAAACCTTGATATATTTCTTGACAATGTTAAGACTCCACTTAAAGATAGTTTTACTTATCTCGGGATTAATACAAACTTTTTGCTATAGAAAACCATCTTAAGTCCAGTTTGCATTTATGGATTCCCAATATGGTTCAATATATCTCCTATTATTATGGCCAATATAGAAATATTTGGAAGGAAAGTTTTAAGATGTTGGATTGGAAAAAACTATGGATCAGATAGTATACGATACATCAATCGTTATAAAGGGTTCTCCGTTTTTTGGTTTCAAAAGTAAAGTTAAATAAAACCCACATAAAGCTATGATTTCGATGAATTTTTTATTTCATTATAATGCGTGGACATTACAATTATGTACGAAATACAATGTTATTTAAATCACTGCCTATAGATTGCTTGCAGCAGTTGATTTATTTGCAATAGTTTACGGACACAAATTTCGTGTGGTATCTCATCGATAACTTGAGGAATGTTGATTTTTAAAAGCTCGAACACTGGTTCTAATTAGAAAAAAGGGTAATAAATCTGTAGCTTTGAAACATGCGATCTAATTACAAAACGATGTACATATGTTAAAAATCATAGAAGAATGTTGAAATTTGGAGATCCCCGTTGAAACACACGGTGCGCTACAGAGTATCAAAGTTGACTACCTCGGGCATGGAAACCCTTGTAGCATCATAGCTTTTACAAATATCATTTGATTTCAATGAATTTTACAACAAGCATAAATTATAATTACATATCAATAAAGAAAATACATTTTAGTGGTTTTTTAATCTGCAGTGATTATTCTTTTGGCTAAAGTTCATAACATTTTTAGTCAGAAAGAATTAATTTTAACTTACACGGCAGAACAGAAACAACGTTGTTTTTATTTAGTATTTTGAATCATAAATATACATGTATTATATACCAATGGACAGGCAGATAAGTGTATTTTTATATTTTGTATAAATTCAGATCATCTTCAAAATAAGGTAATTCGTTTTAAAACTTTAAAAAATTTCTATTCGTATTTTCCTCACATATTTTTTTGGATTTGAAAATTCATAAAAAATAATTCCGTTTAATATATCGTTGAAATGATTTAAACATAAAAGGATTTCTATGTTTTTCGATAAACAGTAAAGAAATAAAGATTAATAATTAAAAGTTAGTACAATGTTCATGCAGGTATATAAAATGCTTCTGAAAATTTGACTATTTTTTGTAAATCTGCTCTCCTAGCAACATTTTTGAACGGGCGGGTAACAATTAAAAGCCAGATTAATTATATTAAATATATTTATATAATTTGTAACAAAAAACTCGATGGCTGCTATTTTTTCTTAAGCGATTAATTTAGAATTTCGTTTATAATTCTCCAAAAGCAATGGAAACTGGGGAGCAGTTACCGGAACTGAATCTTATAAAGCATAGTTGTTGAATTGCAAAAATTACGGTAACTGAAGAATGATATAGTATTGAATCCGAATTTTAAAAAAGTGCTTAAAAGTACAGCACAGCAGACTGTGGACCATTTTACGAGAAAGCGGCCGAAACTTATTTTTTTATGGTCACCGATTGTAAAATGTTAAAGTTCACACTAGTGTACCTCGGAATCTAAAAAAATTAAGTTTATTTCAACTTCATTTATCACATTGAACAGGGTGATTCAAAATGGACATTTTCGGTATTTCGCTAAAATGAAAAATTGATTAGTAAGCGTTTGATTTTTAAACATCTATAAAGATTTTCAAACGAAATAAATTTTGTTTATTTGCTTAATTCGTTAGCTATTAGTACTACAAAAATTAAGTGTTTATGAAAGAATTTTTTTTTGCAGGCCCAAATTTTTCTAAACTCTCCCACTTATTCTCCTTCTAAAGTTCGCAAAAAATTCAAAAATACATTAGCATTCTTTTGTAGTCCAAATTTTCATCTACACCCCTATACCCCATCATATACCCATCCCGATCCGGCTCTGAGCACCATAACAGTTTTTCTGACTGCAAAATTTGAGTAAAAAAAATTAAAAAAAGAAAATTAATAATTGTTAGTCGATTTCTAAATCATTGACAGTTGGTCACAAAAATATTTTACATACTTAAAAAAAGTAAATTTATATAATTCAGGTCACAAAAGTACTTTGCTTTTTAAATTGATTTACCCTGGTTATAAAGGTATAAAATATTTTGTTTTCTCGGAATTTTTAAACTGTTTTGCTTTGGGCATAATAATATTATGCCCAAAGCTGTGAATATATATTATATATTCACAGCTGCGCATAATAAGAAACAGATCTCAACTAATTATGGTAAAAACCATTAATATGTAACAAGCGCTCTTACAGGTAGAAATACAAAATCAAAAAGGATACCGCAATTAACGAAAAAAATTATAGACTTCTGTCCAATATCCGACAAAAATGGAAAACTAACTCTATTGAATTAGACGTAGAAGCTAAAATACTTCTAAAAGATGAAAATCAAGGCTATTTAGAAGAAATATTTACTAAAATTGTTTTATTAATAGCAATTTTTCAAAACACTAGAGGTACATATCGTTATTTTATCGTTTTAAAATTTTATGTACATTAATCAATTTGAAATTTACAAATTTATAATAAAAGTTTACATACATATAATATTTATAATGTAAATTTCGGACTTAAATATAAACCTACGTCTTTTCTTCATTAAAACCTCTTTATCTAAAGTAAATTTGAACCAATGTTTGTATTTTTTATGTTCGCTACTTAATAAACAAATTTTTAACTCAAACTTTTCTTTTTGTTTGACTATATTTCTTTAATAAAATAAAAAATATTGAATGGAAGTTTCCAAATTCAACCAAGTCCTTTATTTTGGGTTCCAAACATAGCAAAATCAGTATTTTCTTTGTGCCCCACTTTATGTGTGAGTAGCTGTAACTTCAAACATGGAATGCGCAACAGTTTATTCTATCATGGCGAACAAGTTTACGCCTTAAAACTTAAAGGGAACAAACGACAGTTGGTGCCAGAGGAGATAATCGAAAAGATTGGCAACGTAATTTATAAGAAATTACTCGTAAGAATTCACGAAAGTAGGCGTAAAAGAAATAAAGTGTTGAGCAAAATTTTATTTAAATATTCAATATTTTTCTTAAAAACTAAAATAATATTCATTATGTTTCTTGTACAAACAAGTCTGTTAAGTGATATAAGTTAAGCCTACTTTCAAAATAAAAATCCGTTTTATTTTTACTTGTTTTAATCTAAAAGTGTGTTTCACGGTTACCTTCAACATGATGGAAATGCCCATATACTTTTGCTCAATGAGACGTGTATAAATACGCGTCACAAACTGTAATTAGTAAGCTACAACATTTATCGTGAAGACCGGCCAACGCGGAGGAGTACTTATAGTGATAAAATCTAACATAGTCCATAAGGCCGAGGGCACGCAATGAGCGGTAAAAAATTAAAACATTAAATGGCCCCGCATGCCTGAGCGGCTAAGCGGCTCCGTTCTAATTTTTAGTCGTTTTCTGAGCGGCAAAGAATAAGCATGGCAAAAGTGAAGTGGATCTTATAATTTAATCTGTACAAAGCCAACTGTTATTATGGCAAGACATATTACCAAATTTTAAAAATAAAAATATAACCGAGGAATTATGGAGTGAAGTTGGTGAAATTTGTGGTTGCACAGGCACTATTGCCAAAATCTGTCTGAAAATATGCGTAGATATGTATATAAATGGTTAAATTCGCCGTAATGTCGCCTTGCTTGATTTATAGGATGAACAACAAAACAAATCTTTTTTTTCTGAAATGCATTAAATTCTCATAAATATGAATACGATTTTCGCGTAATAACATTCGTCACCAATAGAACTGGAGTTGCATTTTGATGGTAATAAAAACATAATTGTGTTTTAGTTTGATGCTATATTTATTTGTAAATGTTGCTGTTGAGGGTTAAGCCCTAACATTTCCCCATTAGCAAGGTTGTGGCGATCTGGAAATTGTTTTTACGGTGGAGAAGATGTTGGAGTTGAGAATGTTTCTTCACGTGCTGCATGTGTTATTTTAAATTCTTCCAATAGTATGTCCAGCGATAATCTTGTTTTATCCGACTTTCGATGAATCAGGGTCTTAGTTGGTTTACGTGAATTCTTACGAGTAATTTCTTATAAATTACGTTGCCAATCTTTTCGATTATCTCCTCTGGCACCAACTGTCGTTTGTTCCCTTTAAGTTTTAAGGCGTAAACTTGTTCGCCATGATAGAATAAACTGTTGCGCATTCCATGTTTGAAGTTACAGCTACTCACACATAAAGTGGGGCACAAAGAAAATACTGATTTTGCTATGTTTGGAACCCAAAGCAAAACAGTTTAAAAATTCCGAGAAAACAAAATATTTTATACCTTTATAACCAGGGTAAATCAATTTAAAAAGCAAAGTACTTTTGTGACCTGAATTATATAAATTTACTTTTTTTAAGTATGTAAAATATTTTTGTGACCAACTGTCAATGATTTAGAAATCGACTAACAATTATTAATTTTCTTTTTTTAATTTTTTTTACTCAAATTTTGCAGTCAGAAAAACTGTTATGGTGCTCAGAGCCGATCGGATGGGTATATGATGGGGTATAGGGGTGTAGATGAAAATTTGGACTACAAAAGAATGCTAATGTATTTTTGAATTTTTTGCGAACTTTAGAAGGAGAATAAGTGGGAGAGTTTAGAAAAATTTGGGCCTGCAAAAAAAAATTCTTTCTAAAAGTCATAAACACTTAATTTTTGTAGTACTAATAGCTAACGAATTAAGCAAATAAACAAAATTTATTTCGTTTGAAAATCTTTATAGATGTTTAAAAATCAAACGCTTACTAATCAATTTTTCATTTTAGCGAAATACCGAAAATGTCCATTTTGAATCACCCTGTTCAATGTGATAAATGAAGTTGAAATAAACTTAATTTTTTTAGATTCCGAGGTACACTAGTGTGAACTTTAACATTTTACAATCGGTGACCATAAAAAAATAAGTTTCGGCCGCTTTCTCGTAAAATGGTCCACAGTGTGCTGTGCTGTACTTTTAAGCACTTTTTTAAAATTCGGATTCAATACTATATCATTCTTCAGTTACCGTAATTTTTGCAATTCAACAACTATGCTTTATAAGATTCAGTTCCGGTAACTGCTCCCCAGTTTCCATTGCTTTTGGAGAATTATAAACGAAATTCTAAATTAATCGCTTAAGAAAAAATAGCAGCCATCGAGTTTTTTGTTACAAATTATATAAATATATTTAATATAATTAATCTGGCTTTTAATTGTTACCCGCCCGTTCAAAAATGTTGCTAGGAGAGCAGATTTACAAAAAATAGTCAAATTTTCAGAAGCATTTTATATACCTGCATGAACATTGTACTAACTTTTAATTATTAATCTTTATTTCTTTACTGTTTATCGAAAAACATAGAAATCCTTTTATGTTTAAATCATTTCAACGATATATTAAACGGAATTATTTTTTATGAATTTTCAAATCCAAAAAAATATGTGAGGAAAATACGAATAGAAATTTTTTAAAGTTTTAAAACGAATTACCTTATTTTGAAGATGATCTGAATTTACACAAAATATAAAAATACACTTATCTGCCTGTCCATTGGTATATAATACATGTATATTTATGATTCAAAATACTAAATAAAAACAACGTTGTTTCTGTTCTGCCGTGTAAGTTAAAATTAATTCTTTCTGACTAAAAATGTTATGAACTTTAGCCAAAAGAATAATCACTGCAGATTAAAAAACCACTAAAATGTATTTTCTTTATTGATATATAATTATAATTTATGCTTGTTGTAAAATTCATTGAAATCAAATGATATTTGTAAAAGCTATGATGCTACAAGGGTTTCCATGCCCGAGGTAGTCAACTTTGATACTCTGTAGCGCACCGTGTGTTTCAACGGGGATCTCCAAATTTCAACATTCTTCTATGATTTTTAACATTTGTACATCGTTTTGTAATTAGATCGCATGTTTCAAAGCTACAGATTTATTACCCTTTTTTCTAATTAGAACCAGTGTTCGAGCTTTTAAAAATCAACATTCAAGTTATCGATGAGATACCACACGAAATTTGCGAAATTTGTGTCCGTAAACTATTGCAAATAAATCAACTGCTGCAAGCAATCTATAGGCAGTGATTTAAATAACATTGTATTTCGTACATAATTGCAATGTCCACGCATTATAATGAAATAAAAAATTCATCGAAATCATAGCTTTATGTGGGTTTTATTTAACTTTACTTTTGAAACCAAAAAACGGAGAACCCTTTATAACGATTGATGTATCGTATACTATCTGATCCATAGTTTTTTCCAATCCAACATCTTAAAACTTTCCTTCCAAATATTTCTATATTGGCCATAATAATAGGAGATATATTGAACCATATTGGGAATCCATAAATGCAAACTGGACTTAAGATGGTTTTCTATAGCAAAAAGTTTGTATTAATCCCGAGATAAGTAAAACTATCTTTAAGTGGAGTCTTAACATTGTCAAGAAATATATCAAGGTTTTTACTTTCCGGAACAACAAATCGTATACAAATTAAATTTTCCGTCCTTATATTTATGGTGTTTCTCTTGCTTTATTAATGAAGGTATTTTCACTTCAAACTGTTTGATAAGAATAGAGATTTATGAAGTCCACTTTATACGTAAACATTTTGAAAAGTCTTCTCATATGTTTAAAAAAAGCCAAAATATTCATAGAAATTTTACGCAAGTATGTTTAGTTTGTAAATATTTGTTCAATTCACAAGCTCAGTCGTATGGCTTATCGTTTAAAAAAATACGGTAATTGTTTATGGGCGTGAACAGACAAATTTGTTGTATGTCGTTTTTTCGTATTTTAAATGTCAATTCAATGTTGTCTGTGAAATTAGTGAGTTTGACAATTTTTAATTATTATTCAACTTATGTACTTATACGTATAATTTTTGCAATAAAATTTATTAATATATATAAAAATAAACATAAATGATGTCGTCGGAGGAAATACCACTAGCTATTGCAAAACTTACCAAGTACAAAATCGAGATAAATTAAGATATAAACATATTCACGACAGCAGGCTACACGGGTATATGGCTACAAATTTCTCTGGCTTTTTCAAAAATTTTCAACTTTTTGCGAAATTTCGCGTTTTTTACAATGTTGGTTACTTTTTCTATTTTTTATTGTTTCATCGACTTTTAAATGATATCAAACAATTTAATCTTCCCAATGATTGGAAGTTATTGCAAATTTTCTCCATTTTTGTAATTTTTTTTGCAAGTTTTCCACATTCCTTGCATTTGTAGCTCGTTTTAGAAGATTTTACGACTTCTTCCAAATTTTGCAAATGTTGGCGGAATCCCGTGTTTTCTGCAATGTGGGTGACTTTTAACAAATTTTTCTGCATAAATATGCTGATTTAACATATCGTGTAAATTTAGCTTTACAAATAGGATTTTTCCATACATATAAAATTCAAACGTACAATTATGACACACTTTTGTAAGAAAATTACCAACAACAAAAATGCAATACTGTATAATTAGACGATTACACAACACATACGACGATAACACGATCTTGTGAATCGAACAATTATATATTATACACTTAACTCACAAAACGGGAGCCATTTCAAATAAAATTTCTATGTGCAATGTTTCTGTTACTGTCATAATCAATGAGTTTTGTTTTTCAAAAAACTGTTGCATCATACTTTAAAATACGGCAGATTTTTTTTACAATTTTAACCAAAAAAAAAAAATTAAGTATCGCAAAAATTGCCGAAATTGGCGAAAAATTATTAATTTAAAATAAATCTGTACACATTTTAAGATATCAATAAGACTGCAAAAAAGACAAATAATTTGCAAAATCTTTATAAACTGTCCGAAATCACAAATACCGTAAACAAGAATGAAAACAATTAAAAATTTCTTTAACTGCAAAAAATAGGTAAACAATCGCCAAAACTTTCTAAAAACCGGCTCAACATGTTCAAAACTGTAGAAATGGTTAAAACTCGGAAAATTCGCCATTATCGGGGAAAATCGCAAGCAGATTGCGAGTATCAGAAATTACAGCACAAGAGATTACAAATCACATCTACCACGAATATGACGAAAGCTCGCGAAAAATCGCAGAATTAGAAAAGTCTCAAAATTGTTAACCAAAAAGTGCTGAAACTGTGAGGACTGTCAAAACCTCGAAAAAATCGCGAAAATTACGAAAATCACAAAATCTTGCCAGTAACGGAAATATATTAAAGCCTAATATTGATTAAAAATCCATAAAACTGTAAGAAGATAAATAAATCTGGTGTTCCCCAAGGCAGTCATCTTGGTCCGATGCTGTTTTCGCTGTTTATAAACGATCTTCCGAACGTTATCAACTTAGCCAATACATTGATGTACGCCGACGATGTTAAAATTTTTTATTCGTTTAATAATTTTATTGATCACGTTTATCTTCAAAGTGACCTTAATAACTTTTTTGAATGGTGCAAACACAACATGATGGAGCTGAATTTAAAAAAATTTAAATGCATGCGCTTTTCAAGAAGTATTCTTATTTCTGTTAACTATTCCTTGGGGGGTCATCAGTTGGATTTGGTTGATTCATGTCTTGATTTTGGAATTTTACTGCATCCGAAGTTAAATTTTGTTTCTCATATTACTTATTACTCTGACTGTAAATAAAGCTAGAGGTGTTCTTGCCTTTATAAAGCCTTGGGCTAAAGCGTTTTATGACCCTTACATTACGAAGCAGCTGTACGTTTCTCTAGTTAGAAATATCTTAGAATACGGATCAATCATATTGGATCCATACTACAACATTCATAATATTCGTATTGAATATGTGCAAAAACAATTCTTGTTGTTCTGCTTAGGTGCCCTTGGATGGAGTTCCTCAACAAATTTGCCTGCATATACTAGCAGATTAGCATTAATACTCGTAAACCTTCCTACTCTCAAAAGTCGTCGTACAATGTTAAATGTTTCTTTTATGATAACCCTTATCAGTGGTAACATTTTCTCTGAATTTCTTTTAAATTCTGTTAAATTTAGTGTTGCTCGCCGTAGTACTCGCCATTATAATCCTCTTGTTATTAAGTTTTGTAGGTCTAATTATGCTATGGCTGATACTTTCACGAGATTATGTCGTCAATATAATTATTTGTCTGATGTAAATATTATATCCATTGACTAATTTTTAAATAAATAAAATAAATCATAAAATAAAATCACTTCGATCGCAAAAATGTTGAAAGTTAGGAAAAATTTCTAAATTTTCAACAATCGTTAAAATTTATTAAGAATCGCTAAAACTCTAATACATGCAATCACTCGAAAAAAATAGCGAAAACGACGAAAATTCACAAAAAAATCCTAACATCGAAGAAATACATAGCTTCGTTTAGTATTGATTAAAACTTAAAAAAAATAACTTTATAAAATCACTTCTATCTCATTTACAACGAAAATAATGAAAATTTGCGAAGAAACCGGCAACAAGCCCTGAAATTATACAAAAATTGTTGGGAATGGGGAAAATAGTACAAAGATAGAATAAATAGAAAAAGTCATGTTTAAAAAATAAACAAAAGTTTTTTGCTAAAGACAAAACCTTTGCTAAAATTAAAAAACAAGAATATTATATCGTCGGTCGCAGGTTGACAACTCTTAACATGTTTTTTTGTACTTTTCAGGAGACAAAAAAAAGTTATTTTTCCGTTACTAAACCGTGTTAGAAATAAATGAAAAAAAACCAAAATTAGTAGAAGTAGGGAAGGATATTTTTAAAAATATAAATGAAATGTACTAACATGCAGAAGGACAAACACAGTCTTTTGGCATCAAACAACCAATACGTTTTATTTTGCGAGTGACCGACGATATGCCACATCAAGTATTATATTAGTTTTATAATAGGGTATCTATTTGTTTTCATTTAATTTGCTTCAGTTCATTTATGTTGCAAATTGTACAGTCAATTGTGAGGAGTTTTTCCCAACAGTCATATTTTTTTACTTTTTTAACTTAGACCATATGATTTTAGACCCATTTTATATGTATAAAAAATTTCCGTAAATTTATTCTCAAGTAATAATTGAAGTAAACTAATGCTATTATTTCAAGAAAAAATATGTATCGAAAATTATAGAAAGCAAGAGTTCTAAAAAAAGTAGACTTACCTGCAAACTTTGGAATAGGGCATCAAATAAAACCGCCAAGGAATTGCCTAAAACTGCATGACGTGCTATTTGAGGACATAATGTACAAGCATTTCGATACAATTGCACTGCAAGAACAACAGCTCTGAAAAATAAAACGATGATTTTCAAATTATAAATCACTCGTACAAATTGATCGAGGAATAAACAAACTTTTTGGAAACTTCGGCATTCTCTTGCATGCCTTTAGTGACAACATTGGATGAAATCGATCCCAAGCCATCCATTAGAAGAAAACATTGAAAATCAAAAACTTGAGCTTTGGCCATAATGCGCAATAATTGCCCCAAGGCGCGTTCTAAGCCTTGCGAACCACCACCTTTATTAACTAAATTAAGATATTTAGGAACTTGCGATTCCCGTTTCATATGCAGAGGGACAGGTTGTAGTTCTTTCATATACTCTTCGGATCTGAAAACACAATTAAATTATTATTATTAAATAAAAACAAATATTTAAGAAATTAAATAAACTATGCTTACGCTTGACTCATTCTCTGTTTAAGCTTCTTCATTTTCTTTTTGAAGCCACGTGTGTGTTCTCGACTACCAACATCTGAAACGGTTGAAGATAGATCGCAATCTTCAGGCTGTTTCTCGTCGCTTTCAGAACGTGTAAGACCATTTTCTTCAACATTCCTAGATGGTATCGTGAGCTCTAGAGCTCTTTGTCTAATATGTTCAATATTTTCTTCATGTCGCCTGGCCGACTCTTTTTGTTTTAGTAGTATTTTTCTTTGAAGTTCCTCGGTGGTTTGTTGCTGGTGTACTTGTAATGCTAACAAACGTTCTTCACGATCGCGGGCCTTCTCACGAGCCAAAGCTTGACGTTGTTTCTCTTTTTGTTCTTGCATTTTACCGATACGTTGCTCCTTCTCCAAACGCGTCTCATTCATTTTCTCTAATTTCCGTTGCCTTTCCTTTTCCAGCTCTTGTCGACGCCTTTCAACTGCTGCTTCTTTAGCTGCCTTTTCCTCTAAACGTTTTTGCCTCTCTTGTTCTAAGTCCTGCAAACGGCCTTCCGTTTCTTTGGAAGACTCTATGAGATCCAACCTCTTATTTTGTGCTTCTATGTTTTTGATAAAGTTAATTTCTTTCAGCTTTTTTTCTTCATCATGAGCCTTTTCAATAATTTGTCTTAAATACTGTTCACGATTTTCAGCAGCTCGCTGTAGTCTGCCCTCCATTTTTAACCGTTTGTCTTCAATTAGCTGCCTTTTAGCAGCTTTGACATCTTCCACTCTGGCCAAGAGCTGCTGTATCTTTACGGCTTTTTCCTTTTTAAGATTTTCACGTTTCTGTTGCGCTTTTGCCTGTTTAGCTTGATATTTTTTTAGAGTTTCCTGCAATGACCGTCGCCTAGAAGGAGATGAAAGTTTTTGATGAAGCTCTTGTGCCCTGCCCGGATGCCGGGACACATAGGCCTGCAATGTTGCCAAAGCTTCTTCTCTTTCACCCCAAGACATGTCAGACAACAAGGCCTGATAACGCATCTCTAGACTAAGATTTGGATCATCTTCCTGGCCATTGATAGGAACAAAGACCACGGAGGAAGTGTCTAAATTATCATGAAAGCCATGTTCTTCATCATCGCGGTCTGTTTCCAGAATTCCCACTTCACAGTCTGTTTCATCTGTTTCGGTATCAACGTCTATTTCAGTTGATTCTAATTCACGTATTTGTCTCTCCAAAGATTCCTGTTCCTCTACAAGTAAGCGCTGATGTTCGTCACACTCATCGTTTTCGTCACAACTCGAAAGAGCACCTGGAACTAAGGTTGAGGAAGTAGTAAGCGAATTCTCTACTTTGTTTGCTATACTTTTGTAAAGGTCTCCAATAGTTTTAGAAAAATCTCGATTGGTTTGTATTTTTATATCGATTTTATTGTGATCACAGCAGCTCAAGTCTGAGTTAGTTAATTCGGGCGAAAGACTGTTTTGGGCTTCAACAATAGTTTCAGCAGACGAATTGATATCAGAGCAGTCGCCGGAACCCAGGTGATAGTGACTCAATAACTCTGATGATTTAGCAGCACCATTTAAGCTATTATTTTGTTTGCGCAAGGCCAACTTTTCACTTCGCATGTATTCTTTGTGCAAAGAAGTCATTTTTAGTCCAGTAAGATCAGACTTTTGACGCTTAATATTGGTTTGTCTGGTAGGAAGTATAGCTGGGGTGTTTCTATTATTCAAGGGATGAGACGATTCTTTTTTAGCTTGAATATTTGTTGGAAGGACGGTATTTTTCTTCTGTGTTGGCAATGAATTGACTTTAGCTTTAGCATTTTTTATCTCTGGCCTTATTGTTGGTGTCATCTTTTGCGATTGTTTTACTACTTTAGATGAGTTATTGACATTACTGTTAGTTTGTGTTTTAGTTTTATCTGTTAGAGTTTTGACCTCTTCGTCCTCATCACTCTGCTTCTCATCCAATAAGGCAAGAGTGGGCAAACTTGCGTAACCTGTAGGCAGATGAAATCTAGAAGACCAATGCATACTTGAGCGTCTTCTATTTTTCACCGTTAACCAACCATCGTTGATTTCATTATTGTTGCTTGGCATTTGTTTCGGTTCAGATTTTCGATCATTGTTTGTTGTATGATGTTGATTAATGCTGGATCGTGATGAAGAAATTTTTTCATTACTTGCTTTCAAAGTTGAAGTGGAGCTGCCAATATCATCTTTGGAGGATTTGTGCGAATTCAAACTGTTATTGTTGTTAAGAGGCCCGGAAGTTATAGATTTTTGTCTTTTTAAATAATTTGTAGGCTTTTGCGGTCCTCCATTTTGATGCATTTCAATCATTGTTCTTGATCGAGCCGATAATCGTGAAGCAACATTAGTTGGAGGACCATAATTATCACATTTAATATTTACTGCACGTGGTGGTAGGGAATTTCTAGTATTTTTTGGTAATGCTTTTCCGCCAGAAAATGGTGGTTTTTGACCAGTTGCGGAAGCAGTTGTAGCTGATCGTTTCAAAGTGGCATTACTACCAATTTTAGCTGCAGTCGTCGAAGTATTGGGTTTACCAGCCGTTGCCCTTAAGGAAGATGCCTTGGTACTACCAAATCCTTTAGTATAATTTTGACTACTAGAAGAGTTCGTTGCAATTGTATTTCTCGTTGTATTTGTATTGCTACTTGTAGCTGCTGCTGGCCTATTTAAAACGCTGGAATATTTTAAAGGGCTGCTTTGCGCCGCTGTCGGAAATGTAGATACTTTTTTATTTCCATCTGGTTTGATATTTTCTGATTTTACTGTCTTTTCTTCTAAAGGTTGAATCCTTCGCAAAACGGTTTCGGGTGGTGTTGGATCTTTTTTTGTATTGGTTACAAGAAAAACATTTTCCATGGCATTCAGCTTTTGCACAGTCATATCTGCTGCTGATGGTTCTTTAGCAATTTCTGTATTTTTTTGTTGTTCTTCTGCTAGTTCTTTTGCTTTCGCTTGCTTTTTTTCTTCTTCTATTCTTTCATTTTCTAGTTCTTGTTGCTTTTTCAATTCCTCCTCCTCCTTAAGTTGAGCATATCTTACTTCCTCTTCTCTTTGCATTTTTTCTCGTATCCCAGCTAATGTCAAATGATCATCTTCTAAATCGGTTTGAGCGTATTGATGACTACGGTTTTCTAAAATTAGGTGAGGCAGTTCCTCTTCTAGATTCTGACCTCTTGATGAGATATGGCCTGCCTGTTGTTCATTAGTAGACTGTTCAGACTCTTTTGATGTATCAGGATGGTGCCGCTTTGTCGAAGCAAACAGTTCCCGAACATTTACTCGGTAGCCTTTGCGGGGAGAATGTTGATCTAAGTTGCCTAAACACGGAGAACTCTTGCCTGAGTTGCAGGGACAAGGGCTCGATTTCCCCGACACCGTAGGACTCGACAAAGACTTTGCCCGAACTCTAGGCATAGGATTACTCTTGCGCACCTCCCAAGCCAAAGAATTGGGCCTTTGTTGCAGAGGTCGCGAATCATAGTCCCAAGATACCTTGAACCATTCGCTTAAGGACTTAAAATCCCGTACATAATTTTCTAAAACTAAAATCGCTTCTTGGCATGATGATATATTTTCATAACATTCTACTGTTTGATAGATTTCATTAACAGCACGTTGCAAATTGCCGAAGAGTAGAGCCCAGTAACGAGCCTGCAGTTCGGACTTTTTATCGCGACCTGTGGAAGCACTTCGTACTCTGGGGCCAGTTGATTGCTTACTCGAATGCCGTGAGGGGGAGTGTGATCTTTTTGGAGTTAATGATATGGGAGGCAATAAGGCATTAGGAGATTTTGGTGGTTTACGATGTGATAAAGGTGAGCACACAGATTCTGAAAGAGTAAGTAAGATTAATAAATAAGCTAATATATTATGAAAAACATATTTACATATTTAAGCGTTTTACTAAATATATTTCCTGTACATACATACATATCTGTGTTCATATGGAATAATAGCTTAAGTCAAAAATTCAAGTTTTGAAATATCACCAATTTAGTGTAATTTTTATTCCAATTGTTTTCTATTTAAAATAAGTAACCTAAAATGTTAGTAACAAGTTTATTAGAGAACAAATATACACATTTTGGAAACGTATTGGTAAATAAAGATTTGAAATCTTTTCTACTTAAGGTCTTTTTCGATACTATGATTGGCGTTTTAATGGACCTTAAGTTAACTTAAGCGCTTCTGTTGAAATAAATACTATGTAATGCTTAGCTTTAAGTAAACATAAGAATACTGTGTGCATGAATCAAATTTCATTAAAAAAACTTATTTAAACATAAGTTGTTTGAAAATAATTTATTTAGGGAAGATGGAAATATGTAAACCAAAATTATATGGATATAAGATGTTTTGACCAATGCAATGTTGTTTGAAAAGAATTAAGCTAAAAAGTAAATGCACATAATATGGTCAAAAATTAAGATTTATAAAACATATAAAATAAATTTAAGCGCCTAGACTTCTATAAAGCTCCCAATGCAATAACTCAATTCGTCCTTATGTCTACATAAGCTACTCTTCCATATGACCACAGATATATACAGTTTATTTTTTATATTCTTTTTTTGCTTTCTACAAACAAAATAATAGGGATAAATTTTTACAAAAAATACATAAAAGTAGCAAAATTTATTGAACAGTGACTAACTTAATAAGAAATTGAAACGTTTTGAGTAGAATTTATTTTCGAAAAAATTGAATTTCAAAAATTGAAATCCAGAGTGCTATCGATTAGACAAATTGCCCAAAGTGTTTCATGCGATTCACTCAAACCATCGAAACCAGAGGTAGAAAGTGTAAAACGTCGACACGTTTCGATAAAATTTTAACTCTGCAAATGACCTTGGCATGTCAAAGTTGGAACAATGTTCTAGAGTCCGATGAAACGAAGATTGATATGCTTGTATCAAAGGGGAAGTCGTTTGTACGTCGCCCTGCCAATAGTGAATTTAACCCAAAGCCCAAGTTTTGGGGATAAAAGTAAAAACTGCCGCTGTAGATTATTTGGATGTACTACGGAACGAAATGTTTCCATTTGGTGAAGAAAAATGCCGTTAAGGAGGGAATTTATGCAGGATAATAATCCCAAGCACTCCGCCCGAAGTGTAAATCGTGGTTTTCGCAAAATCCTGTATCCTTTATGAAGTCGCCATGGCCATAAAACACACCTAGGAAGTTCTAAAATATAACATTGGAACGTATAAATCTACAAATATGCAGGTAATGTGGCATAAGGTTCTGTAAGGTTGATACTCCATTTCCCCGGATACCTGCACCAATTTTGTGAACATACATAGTTGCTCAGTCGGTCTACATTAGCCATATGCGATGTTCAACATGATGTTCTTACCAAGTTCATGGCTAGTGGAGACCCCTAGTTAACCAAATTGATAGCTAATGAAGACGTATAGTCACACAGCACTATCTTTTTATTCCTGTTGTTTTATAAACAGGTGCTTTCAACCCAGGGATACTCTATTTAATGTTTTAATATAACGCGGTTTCCGCATATTTTTTGTTCTTTCCGCCTTTTCATACGAACGAAAATTTATTAAATACTCGTTTTTTAAAAGCGGATATTTACAATGCTTTTTACAATTGCTCACAGTGGCCTTTGTGCTTTTTTGTATTACAATTTTAATTTTTTGTTTTGTTTATTTCCCTTCTTTGCAGCATTTTATATTGTTGTCTCTTTCTTCAACCACCGGCACTTTAGCTGATTTGGACCATTTGCAAATGTCATTTTTTACATGTCTGTTAGTAGTTTTTGCCGCTGTAAGAGACTTACACTGACATCAAAACAAACACACAAAAATTGGTATCGAAAATGTCTAAGCTCTCGACTACAAAGTCTTTAACTGAAATTACTTCGGATTTTGAGCAATCGTTAACAGCATTCTTAGAGCATCAAGGCAGAGTTATCCACCAGTACACAGAAATGAATATGTTGAAGGATAAAATCAAATCAAACAAATTCTTAATCCATATGGATTTTAGCGAAAACTATTGCTTGAAGTATGCCGAAGAAACGCAAGCTTTTTATTTTGGTGGGTCAAGACAACAAATCTCTCTACACACCGTTGTAACGGCAGACAAATTTTGGTAGGAAGCGTTTATAGACCCAATAGAAACATTAATACTAGACGGTTTCTAGGGATTTTGGAGACGCAAACAGATATGTATGATGATGTGATAATAGCAGGCGCTTTAAATTCGAACCTTTTCGAAGATAACAAATTCTTAGATGATTTTCCTCTCTTGGTCTTATATCGCCCAACACTACGATTCCAACTCACTTTACCCTCACAAACAACACACTTTTAGACCTCTTTTTTGTAGGCAATAAAAATAAAATCATGCTCTATGATCAGCTTTCCGTACCATGTTTCTCCAAAAATGATCTAATTTTTATGACGTATTAATTTCATTTAGTTACGCCAGCTCAGACGATTATATTTCGTGATTTCAAAAATATGAATCTTAGATTATTAGAACGGGAGTTTTTTTTAATTGAATGGAATAACATTTATTATTTAAATTCGATGGATGATCAGTTAACATTTCTCAAATACCACGTCAATAATTTATTCGATTTGGTGGTACCTTTCAAAACAAAGATAATCAGTAAGGACCGCAAACCTTGGTTCTCAAATGAAATAAAATAATCTATTAATCAAAGAGATTTGCATATAATAGATGGAAAAGGTTTAAAACTATTGCATTACGTGAAGTTTATCGCACTGCCAAAAAGAAAGTCAATAAATTAATAAAAAGGGCAAAATCTGATTTTTATGCCGAAAAATTTCTTCTGCGCTTAGCTCCAAGAAAACATAATAAATGAAAAGTTTTTTAAGATTCCAATGGTGGAAGCTGATCCCCATTATTATGATAGTCATTCCAACAATAAACCTGAGTCAGCTTTCTCTTTTGAAGCTGTGGATGAATGTGATGTACTAGCTAGTCTGTTGTCGATTAAATTTAACTCTGGGGATGCAGATGGAATTAATCCAAAGTTTCTTAAGGTTATTCTTACGTGCAGTCAATTCCACTCCAATTGGAAAATACCAAGAATAGTACCTATACCCAAAACCAGCTCTGAATTAGAGATGGGCACCGCTTACGTGAATCAAGCGTGATCACGCATGATTATGCATGATCGTGAGCAGTTTTTGTTTTAATCACGTGAGCGTGCATGAGTGTGAGTATAAAAAAACTTAAAGTGAGTGAGCGTGCATAAGTAGATTTTTTGCGTGATTTTTTCGATTTTGTTTTTTTTTCATATTTTCAATAGGTACGTTGTTTTCATAAAACGTTGTGCCAGTATGTATTAATGTACTGATGTCAAAGTAGCAGTATAAGTCCGAGTTTCAACTGGCGAACATTTGGAAGAAAAATATCTGTAATTCTTTCTCGTATTTTCATTCGTGTGAACACGTACAAAACAAGATGTACAAGACTTTTTTTAAATTTTTGGAAAAATGCTAAAGATCTTACAATTCCTACTTAATCTTAATATTTTAACAGATTGCTTATGAGCAAGAAAATTAATGATTTTAATCAAAATATTTTAAATATGTACATAATTTGAAATTTCACTTCAAAACTTTAAAATAAAAAATAAATTTTATTTTCTTTAAGAATTTTCCATTGTGTTCAATTGTCAAATTTAATTTTAACTAAAAAGTTTGAAATCGCATGAAACATATGGAAAGTGGAAATGCTGACGAACAGCAACGTATAACGTACGACGGATTCTATGTGCCTCGGCCTTAACAATCAGAAAATTGACATAGTAACATCTGCTAAAAATCTAGGCGTTTATTTCAATAAATCCCTTACTTGGTCTGATCATATCAATTATACTTGTGGACGTTTTTTTCTCTATGCTGCGAGCTATATGGTCATCTCAATACTGCACCCCAATTAAGATAAGAATTCTTATAGCAAGAACGTATTTACTTCCAACTTCACTGTATGGATGTGAGCTTTTCTCTAGTTGTGACTCCACAAGTAAGAGAAAGTTAAACGTTGCTTATAACAATTTTATTCGTTATGTGTACGGTTGGAACAGGCGGTCTAGGATGTCAGATGTATGGAATTCCTTTTGATGACCTGCTCAACCTAAGAGTTTTAGTTCTTATGCATAAGATAATATATACGCGCCAGCCAGAACATCTTTACAATAGACTGTCTTTCGGAGATAACTGCAGAGGAAAAAGAATAAGATCTTTTGGGTACAAGAGCCTAATGTCAAAATGGCATTTCTACATATTTGCAACATCCCTCTGGAACTCGATCCCCTATAGCTGTCAGGTTTTAAGAAACGCTAGTAGTGGATTTGTAAAACGAATTCCGAATGGATATTCGTTGTGTTGACCTGTTATATATTAAAGGTGTTTTTATGAATAAGATTATATATATCAGAACTTATATTAGTAGTTGATTTTATGTATATACTTTTTGTTCTAACTTATTACTCAGTTCCACACTGCAATATAAGACATAAAGTCTTGTGTATGGAACAACAAAAATAAAGAAATAAAATGAAAACTTTTGACGAACACTTCAAAAACCTGGCTGAGGTGCTTCAGCGAATATCATTAGCTGGACTAAAGCTTAACGCAAAGAAATGCTCATTATTTCAGAAAGAGTTGCGCGTTGCGGCAGACGGTATTTCAACGGATGAAATACGAGCAGTAAAGGACTGACCTCGTCCGAAAAATCTTCATGAGCTTCGCAGCTTTCTGGGACTTTGCACATACTACAGACGCTTTGTACCGAATTTCGCCAGCGTAGCAGCAAGTTTGCACGAGCTAACTTAAAAGTCGCGACCGTACCAATGGGGTGAACCGCAAGAGGAAGCGTTCCAGACACAGAGAGGTTTGTTGTGTACAGCTCCGGTTTTGGCATATCCAATCGCAGGAGAAAAATTCGTGCTAGATAGCGATGCGAGCAGATATGGAATAGGAGGCGTGCTTTCGCAGTTGGTTAATGGAACAGAAAAAGTGAGAGGCTATTACAGCTCATACTTTCGAAGCCCGAAAGGAACTATTGTGTGACGCGGCGAGAGCTTCTAGCAGTTTTAGAGTGCATAAAACATTACCACAAATATTTGTATGGGCAACACTTTATGCTAAGGACCGACCAATCCACATTCAGGTGGCTACCGCAATTTAAAAACCCTGAAGGGCAGCTAACGCGCTGGACTGAGCGTCTTCAAAGCTACGACTTTAGCATCGAACACAGAAGGGGTATAAAACATAACAATGCAGACGCCCTGTCACATATGCCCTGCAACTTAGAGTGCGGACATTGTGTCAAAACCAAAGAAAAGGAGGACTGGTCAGAGGCTCAGAGGAATGATTCCACACTAGCAAAAATTATAGCTGCTAAAAAGGGAGACAAAAGGCTTATCCGAAACGAGATATCAGCTGAGAGCCCGCTCGTAAAATCTTATTGAGCTCGGTGGAATAGCCTAAAGCTGATAAATGGATGCTTATGTATATTGTACATGGAAAAGTGCGGACGGCAAAGCGGTTTCTAATTTGCTAGTGGTGCCAGCATCGAAGATGAAAGATGTAATGAGGGAGTCATAATGGCTTCAGTGGTGATCACCTTGGAGTAACGAAAACCCTCGAAAAGTTAAAACAGCGTTTTTATTGGGTTGGATGTCAGCAAACTGTAGCCGAATGGATAGCAAATTGTACAGAATGCATTGCAGCCAAAGGTCCTGTAAAAAGAAGTCGCGGACAGCTGCAGCAATACATTTCTGGAGCCCCATTTGAGCGCATAGCAAAGGATGTTGCTGGTCCTTTCTCTATCAGCAACTCCGGAAATCGTTATGTTCTTGTGGTTATGGACTACTTCAGTAAATGGCCTGAAGTATATGCCATACCAAGCCAAGAATCAAGAACAGCCTTAAGTGGGCTGCAGTGTTACAAAATTTAAATGCTGATTCAAATTTAACGGACATAAAAATACAGCGGTGATTAAGCACAGTATAATCAACCGCGTGTATGCAAATTTGAGCACTCGAATTTAAATTAACGGAAACAGAACATTCAAGAAAGTTCTAGAAACAGCAACGAGAATCTACTAGATTGTTTAAGAAATCTGTATGAAAAATCTTCATAGAAATTATAAACAAAGACTAATGCCCTCGATTGGATTACGGAAAACTTTACATAAAATTGGTTAGTTGAATCGACATCCACATTTTTTTCATTTGCCACTGCCATCTCCACGCCGCTTTCATAACATAGCTGAGAAACAACAAAGGTTTACACAAGCAAACTTATTGTCATGGTGAGGATTTTTCTACTACGTTCGAAGACCGTAGCAAGCCAAATGCTATATAAGCCGACACTGCCAGGCACAAAGAAGTCAGTCTTGTCTAAAGCTGAAAGTCCACACCACGCTTTCTTTCAATTGTATTAATTCGTTTTTCATCAACTGCCTACGAAAATAGCTTTCAAATAGTTAAATGTTCAATCTCCAAAAAAAATTTTAGACTCTGAACTTGGCAGCACTAGCTGCTATGTTGTATACGACGCGTAAAAGTAGAATGTTGTTCAACGTTTTACGCGTCACAAGCGTTGCAAACTTTTGTTTTGTAACTTGCTTAAGAAAATACTCTGATTCAACTTTTTTGAAAGACGCGTAGGACGCATGACGCGTAGAACGCATTATGAACATCGTGCATAGATCAGTGGTCAAAAAGCTTTTGCAGTGTTAACTAAACAAGTTACATTGTGTATTTTATAAAGAAAATATAACATCATTAAGTTCAAAATCAATTTTCGTTGTGTTTTTATTTTATTTTTGATAATTAAAAGAACTCAAACAAGTAAACGTTATCGAAAAGGTCGAAACGTAAAAATATTTTTAATGCAAAGAAATATTTTTTTGTTCGACTCGAAGATTTTTTAAAAAAAAATATGGCAACACTGGATGCGAGTGCAAGTGCATTTTTAAAATATCGTCGAAGGGTAAACTTGAGAACATTCTTTCAATTGCTTCCATTTGAATTTTTTGTTTTGTTTACAAAATAGAATTACCGACTTAATCACATACGCACATTTTTGGGGAAACAGTTAGTAATTATTATTATTTTAATGATATTAATGCTCTATAATTAACAGACTGAGGTTTTGTATGTGCATTTGAAGTAATAGTCTTAATTCTGTGGTTTCCATAATTAACAGCCTATGTTCAATTTTTCTCGTTTCAAATTAATGATACAGAGTTGTTACATTTAATTGCTTTTAAAAAAAAATTTAAAATATGGACCTATATCACTTTATTTCTAACACAACAACACAACTTCTACATTTTTGTACCCTTCACCAAAAAATTTGGAAAGGGGATATATAGGTTTGTTATTCCGTATGTAATTTCTTCATTATTCATTTAAGACCCCATAAAGTATATATATTCTGGATCCTTATAGATAGAGAAGTCGAATGAGCGATGTCCGGCCGTCCGTCTTCTATATTTTGGCCTCACACAACATAGAGACATAAATTTTATACCATTCTCTTGGAATTTTTCATAAAATTGTTCCGTTTGGAAATAACAAAACTCGGTCCAACAATTAATGAGATATAACCAAAAGACTTTTTTTGTTATATTTCCTATTCTGTTGTTTTTTTATGGCCCCAACTGTCCAATTTTTTGAAGCAGATCTCTTGTATGAAATTCTACGAAGGCTTAGACTGAAAATAATTGAAGTCGGTCCATTAACGACTAAAAAATGGTATTCGAAATAATTTTACTTTTAAATTTTTTTTTTTGAAAAAGTTGCGTTGGGATTCAATCCAACAACCTGCTTATTGATAGTCACAAGAGCTTCTTATACACCACAGAGCAGTTTTATTTTTCATAGTAGTTTACGCGTTTAAGAACATAATATATCTTATTTATTATAAAATACCAAAACTTCAAATTCTTGATGGAAATTGCTGAGGTTGTTGTAAATTCGCTATTTTATCACACATCCATCCATACTGAAATGCGTTCATGTAAAGTATCGTAGAGTAAAGATTTGTTGTTTTTTTGTTTGTTTCTTTAAACATTTTTTGTACGTTTATTAGTATAATATTATGCATGCATATTACAGTATTTTTTATCGCTTACATTTTCTTTTCGTATATAAATAACCATAATTATTTTTTATATTATTTATATTAAAGAAATGTAATGGATCGTCAAGACACTATGTAAATGTACAAAATAAATGAAATTGAATTTCAGTTTTGTTTTAAAAATGTATTAACATTTAATATTTTATGACTGTGATTTCAGAAGAAAGGCAAAATTGATGCTATATCCTGTTTTATACTTGTGTAATTTTAATTATTTTCTATATTCAGGTGCAGAGCATACTTGCAATATTTCAGAAGCCGGTATTATTATTGTATTTCTACAATGAGATAAAAAATCTTTTGACAATTAAAATGTTGTTTGGATACTTAGTTACACATAACAAAGCAGAAAAATATCTTCCCGGCTAGAATTTAATAAGAAATGTTTCTTTCATTCTGTAACATCAGTGAGTTAATCTTCAAAAGCACTTTAATTAATTGCCTTTTCTATAAAATAAAAACAAAGTTTGATGTAAGAATTTAATTTGATATCAAGCTCCAAAACGTAATTAGCAAAGAAACTAAAAAATTGAGAACTCTGTGAAAATAGTGCATATTCTAAAAATTACAACTGCAATATTGGAAATTATTCCCAAATTCTATTTTTTAAAAATTATATAATTGGCAATCGGCAGCCAAAAGTCTTGAAAAAATCTCTAAAATGCCAAAAATTCTTAAAAATATGCGAAAATCAGAAAAATTTTATGATTCAATATTGATTAAAAAACAGCAAAATTATAGAGTAAAAAAACTTACAAAATAACATTTCTATTGTGGAAATTAAACTTTTATTAAAAACTATTTTGTATTTGGAATAAAAATTTAAACAGCATTTGTATTTTGAATAAAAGTACTGGAAATACCTACTTTCCTCAAATTTATATTTAGCTTCTAGATTGTATTATCTAAGTGAATAATTTAATGTGGGCTTAATTAAAATGTATTCTAAGAATAGTTCGCAATTCATCAAATATTTTTCAAAAAATCAGTTCCTATCGTATACATACATATTAACTTTGGATTTTTAGATCGGAATGTTTGGGGAAAATTTCCAAAACATTTGTAAAGCGAAGCGATAATTTTATTAATTTTTGATACATTTTAGTTATTTTTATTACTTTTACTTTTTATTTGAAAAAGATCGTTTTTATAAAGAATTTTTGATAGTTTTAAATTATTTTCAATATGAAGATAATATTGGAACATTTTAATCATTAGACTAACAGATTTTTGTAATAGTTGGAGATTTTTTTAATCAATTTTGGCAGAATTTGTTCATTATTAAACCTTTTCTTACGTTTCAAACCATTTCTTTGTTTAGTCAAAGACCACTGGCTTTTTGATAAAGACGTTGAAACACTTCTTGGATGTGTGAAAAATTATATAAGTGCTAATAAGAGGATGTTAATATTTTTATAATGCACCCCAGGCAAGAAAGTGATACAAATTTGTTACGGAATTCATAACTTATGGCTGACTTCATAAATGCACTTTACAAAGCAACATTAGAATGCCTTGTAAACTCATGCATCCAGTGTTGCTTTGCAAGCTGTGTTTATAAAGTCAGCCTATAATATGGAATAAAGATGATAACCAATAATGCATGATCAACAATGTTTCAACACTAACGTATGTTGACAAACAACGGGTTTCTGAAAAATGTCTTTATTTTTTAAAAGCACAGCGAACTGGCAGTGGCATGTGTAAGCGCTAAGTAAATACAAAAGCTAATGGCAAGAGTTTCGAGTTTTTCGAACAATTTTTCGTTGATAATACGTACATATATATCAATGGCATACCACTGCATGCATGTGTAATTGCAGCGTAAAATCGATTTCAAAACTAGTAATGAACAAAATTTTAAAACTCATAAAACTTACATAATTTTAAAAATTAAAAAAGGTCAGAAATTACCACATACAAGGATTGTCTTCCAACTTTGAGATACGATCAAGATTTCTAGTTTTTATGCCGTTTCGAAGTAAACTTTAAGACGATCGATTGATGCTAAATATTTATAAGACAAACAAATCTACACACAAGACCTATTACTGAAAACGTGTTAAAATGTACAAAAATTATTGCAGTAACAATATATTATTGAAATATATGTACATATGTGGTCACTTCTATGCATATGTATTCATTCAATGCATTTAAAGATTTAACTTTAGAAGCCTTAGATGATGCAAGTCCAGCTTTTTCCATTCAATTACTATTGTAATTAATTAGTAAATAAACAAAATTAAAAAATTTTTTGAACTTACTTTCATAATTAGCACCCAAAGCCAAAGGTTTATCGTCGCGTATTTGATACACCAAAAAATTTTTAGCATCTCGGCCCTCCCGTCCTAAAACTTCTTTCATTTCCATTGTGGCACCAAAAAATGCACCAGTAAATGAAGCTGACAGCAAATACGTGAAGATGAATTAAAAATTAGTCACTTTTAACACCCACTCGTTCCACTATTGTAGTAGCACCTGCAATATTTGAAAGCAATTATTAATGGGCCTTTTGCAAATTGGAAAACTTGAATAAACCAAATGCAACAAATTATATTTAAATGAAGGCAAAAACTTCATACGAACCGCGAAAAATTTTTAATTTTCTTAGTCTGCTTGAAGAGTCGCACCTTTCTGTTATTGTTTTTTTTAGTTTTTTGTCTGTCTACTTTTTTCTTCAATAACGCAATTGGGTTTTGTGATGTAAATATTTCAATTTGTACTCTTTTGCTTCAATGTCAGTAATTGTTTATTTTTATTTGCTTTTAACCAGCATGTTTAGATGTTTCGAACAATTATTTATTTGATTGATTCTCTTCTTGATGCAAATGTTAATTAATGAAGGAAACAATTTAAAACAAACTAAAAGACACAGCTGTTCGTAATAGAAACATATCAGCAAGGCGTATTTAACTAGGTAGCAGCATTGCGACAGCTGACTATGTTTTATGTTGGTAAAGTTAAAATCCATACAAAATAAATTTTAAGTTTTTTTAAAGAATGTTTTTGGTAGCAACCATGGTAAAGTGTAAAAAGTAAAGTGTCGGATGTGGACGATGTAATTATAGGAATGAATTTTGTAAATGTCTGCAAAGTGTTTTTATATGACAAAAATATATACATAAATCTTTAAAAATTTTCACACCACAAAAAACTAATGCATATAACTAACCAATTTTATACAAATTTCAACCGTAATCCAATCGATTCTGTTAGTCTTTTTTACCATCGCTATGAAGATTTTTCATACAGATTTCTTAACCCTGTACCGCATACAACGCCAAATATGGCTTTTTTCTTTTATTGTGATTTCTCTTTACGGTAACGGTACTTTTGCGAATGTTTGTCTTATCTATCATTCTTTCTATGTTGTTTTCTTCTGAAATTCAAAGTGCAGTTATTTAAAAACAATATTTGCTTCTTGTTTTTGCAATTTTTGTGCGAGCGTCTCAGTTGTCCTAATAGAAGTGAGTTGTACAGAAGTTTGCCATCAATTTTAAATATAAAAGAAAGGTATTTCTTTCGAAGAAAATTTTTTTTTATGTAAAAAGTTCATTAAATTTATAAATAAAACAATAATATTGACGAAAGGTAAGCATTGTAAATACTTTTTTTGCCTAAAATTGACGAAGCCATATATGGCCTTCCATGCAGTTATTCCAAAAATTTTCCAAAAATGAATGTACAATCATTTTATGGTAATTTGAAATATACTAATGAAATCGATGATGGACTTCAAAGTGATGATGAAAATATATCCGATACCGATGAAGAAGAAGTAAAAGTCCCACTTTCTGATCAGGACAACATTTTTGTACCGGAAACTGATGAGAGCGATTTGGAAGACCATTGTGAGAAACCTACTACTTCAAAGAAAAAACAACCTAAAAAACCAAGAGCCCCAATTTGGAAAGAAAGTCATTTGCCTCCGTATTCGAATGAAAACTTTCCATTTCAGGGAAATACGAATCTCCCAGATATTATCGAGGAACTGGACACACCAGCAGAGTTCTTTATTTTTTTTTCAATGACGATTTGATCGAATTCATAGTTGAACAGTCGAACTTATTTGCACTGCAGATTGATATAAATAAACCTGCTAATATTACTAAAAACGAAATAGAGCAATTTGTTGGTAAGTGAGACTTACATATATATACTATCAAAAGATGCTATAAAATATTTTTCAGGAATCGTTATATACATGTCGTTGCTGAAATTACCATCATCAAGACATTATTGGAATACGTCGATTGGCCAAGAATTTGTACGTACCACTATGACGTGCAACAGATGGGAAGCCATCAAGCGTTTTTTACATTTTAACGATAATACAACTATAAGATCACCAGGTGAAACAGGATTTTTTTCCATATGGTTGATATGTGCGTTGTAAATTCCTGGATTTTATGGCGTAAAAAGTCAGGAGAATACCTGCCGCTATTTGATTTCAAGCTTGCCATTGCTGAGCATTTTTGCAAGGCTGGGAAGGCCAAAAAACGTGGACGGCCAACGACCACACCATCTAACCCTTCAACACCAACGCAAAGCAAAGAGTGTACTCCCACAAGCAGCAAAAAAAAGAAGATACAAGACTTTCCATTGAATTCCGTTAGAGCTGACGGTATTGGTCATTTTCCCAAATGGATGAAAACGAGACAACTTTGTCAAAATAATTGCTCCTTCCGTTCCTATACTTATTGTGAGAAATGTCAAGTATTTTTGTGCTACAATGATAAGAGAAACTGTTTTACAAGTTTTCACACTGATGCATAGAAAGCCATATATGGCAAATAGAAAATATCTCTCAATGCATACAAAGCCATATATGGCTTATTTTTTTTTCTCGTAAAATATCCAATTATAAAAATTTTTTCCTTCTAAAATATATAAATACATCCTAAATAAACACTAATTTGTGGTCTAAAAATTTTTTTCACTAAAAAATCGATGGTCATGCAGTAGAGGGTTAAGCAATCTAGTAGATTCTTGAATGTTCTGTTTCTGTTAGTTTGAATTTGAGTGCTCAAATTTGCATACACATACACGTTAAATTTTAATCTACATATAAATTTTGTAACAGTATGATTGTATTAATAAACAAGGTAGAGAGATATATTCGGCTGTGCCGAATCTTATATGCCCTTCACCATAGTATGGAGTGACGAAAGAAGTCACTATCAGGAAAATTCACGCTCACCAAATACGAAAAAAAAATTTAAATGGAAGAAATTATATTAAAGCAAAAAAAATTGCCACTCACTGTCTCACGGACTGGAAACAAAAATTAATCTCTATTTCATAGTATAGGCTGACTACATAAGCACAGCTTGCAAAGAAACACTAGAAGCATGAGTTTACAAGGCGTTCTAATGTTGCTTTGCAAACTGCATTTAAGAAGTCAGCCATAAATTATGAATTCCGTAACAAATTTGTAATATCCAAGAAGTGTTTCAACATCTTTATCAAAAAGCCATTGGTCTTCGACTAAACAAAGAAATGATTTGAAACGTAAGAAAAGGTTTAATAAAGAAGAAATTCTCCCAAAATAGATAAAAAATATCGGCAACTATTACATAAATCTGCTATTCACAGATAATTAATCTGTGAATAAAATGTTCCAATATTATCTTCATATTGAAAATTATTAAAAGCTCTCAAAAATTCTGGAAAAAAAAGAACGAACTTTCTCAAATAAAAAGTAAAAGTAATAAAAAAACTAAAATGTATCAAAAATTAAAAAAAGCATGTTGTTGTTCAGGATTTGAAACCGTACCCTACCCGGTGGCACGGTTTCGGATACTGAACTACAACAGCAAAAGCACTAGTCAAATACCAAGTTGTGTATATAAAAAAGCTAAGTAATTACATATGTATACTGAAAGTTTCAATTAAAAAATATTTGGGAACATGTATGGAATTATAAGGGTAACACATTGTACAAATACAATAATAATAATACCGGGCTCTGAAATACTGCAAGTATGCTCTGCACATGAATATACAAAATAGTTAAAATTATTATTCTGTGCACACAAGTATAAGGCAGGATATAAGCATCAATTTTGCTTTTCTTGTGAAATCACAAATAGTCATAAAAAATGAAATATTAATACATTTTTAAAACAAAACTAAAATTCAATTTCATTGATTTTGAATATTTACATAGTGTCTTGACGATCCATTACATTTCTTTAATATAAATAATATAAAAAATAATTTTGGAAATACTGTTATATGCATGCATAATATACTAAAAAACGTACAAAAATAAGTTTAAAGAAACAAAAAAAACAAAACTTTGCTTTTCGATTGTTTAGTTATTATGCTTATGTATATTCACACACAATGTGTACATGTGCACCTAAACGCATGCCAGTATTAATGCATGTGTTCCAAAATGTATGAAATGTAGTAGTTTGTGATTATACTCATGGTTGAATAATACAGGTTGTGTCGAAGCTACAACAACACTGCTTTTAGGTTCGAAGCTGTCAAAAAACAAAAGAAAAATGGCAAAATAGTTGCATTTTCTGTTCTATACAGAATTTTGATGCTTTTCCTTTTCTTATTTGCATTTGAAACAACTGATAAAGTATGTTTTTTTAGCAATACATAATCAAATTTTGACAGACTCGAACCCACAAAAAATTACCGTTAACGCTTCGACACTACCTGTATTATTCTACCATGATTATACTAATAAAATTACAAAAATAAGTTTAAATAAACCAAGACAGATCCACAACAGGTAGTCTCATCCGACTTCGCCTTGAAAACAACAGAACAGATGTGTCAAAAACGGTTGCCAAATTTATAAGAAGAAAAATGTGAGGAATAATGTGATAGAAAAATGTACAAAATCAAATTTAAAAAAATGTGCTTAATAAAGTTTAAATAAAACATAATAGAATTTGTGATTCAATACGAGAAGTATTACCTGGATTTTGATCTTGGACTCAATACGTTTTGTGCATAAGTATTTTTAAAGTCCTTAGAAGTATCTACAAATACTTTTCTGACGAAGAAGATGAACATCAAACGATCCAGTATCAATGTATCCCAATGTGTTTAAATAAATAATAGCGAATAATTAAAGTTTTTAAATTGTTTTTATTATTAAAGTAAACTTAATTCGCAAACTTGTTTTACATTTTATGTTTTGTATTGAAAGAAATTGTTTGGTTTAAGTTCAAATAGAAGTTTATAAATTTCTTCTTAATTTAAGAAAATTTTTTGGTAAATTCATTATTTTATAAAGAAAGTTATATATTGGAATAATTTATTAATCACACTAGCAGAACGGAATAGTACCAGAGCGGGTTAGTGCTGACGTCGAGGTTGCTACACCGTCTCATCAGCGTTCTTTGTTCAATTTTAACACTTATTTCTGGTGTTAAAGTTTGATTTTGAGCTTTGAAGACTTCAATTAATATGCTTTAGAAGCATATGAATGCTCCGCCCAAGTGTCCAATCCAATAAATGCCTTATTAGTTTTTTGTAAGCAATGCAATCTAAAAATGTATGTACATATATTTGTTTAAATACTTAAGCTTGTTAAATTTTAGTAAATATACTTACTCAGTGTTGGAATTCGATGTGGTATGGCTTGAAAACATTTTGATCACTTCGCATCGTTTTATAAATGGCTCTGCGTTTGGCAATAGCAGTGATTTGGTGCCTGCGCGTATAATTCTGGACGGTAGGAAGTGATCGTCACATATACGTGCCACTGCTGCGAGGTTTTTTTTCACATATTTCGCTTCACTTCAATCTGGTTTCCAAATTGTATGGCACACTGAAAAAGGCGCCTCCTCCTTTCATATACGGTTTACGACATAAACAGCATGAAGGCATTTTCACTTTTGTTTTAAATTTTTTTCACCCTGCACAAAAGTTCAACAATTCTTTCACAAATTAACACTTTTACCACTATTCTCACCTATAAATATAAAATTAAGACCTTAACAGTCTTTTTATTTCCCTTATCCAATTATAATTGGAAATTTAAATTTTAAATGTAACGATTTTTTCAGTTTTTATTTTATTTATTATTTTTGTTATCAAACAAAACAAAATAGAGTAAACAAATATTGACAACCAAAATTCGAGCGAATTGAGTCACCTTATCTCTCGAGGCCACCTGTTGTGAAATCAACTTGAAATAAACAAACAAAAAAAACAATATCAAATCTTTGCTTTTCGATTTTTTAGTTATGCACATGGATACACACAATGTGTACATCTGCACCCAAACGCATGACAGTTTTAATTAATACATATATACAAATGTGTGACAAAAAAGGGCGAAATTATAATTTCCATCAAGAATTTGAAGTTTTAGTATTTTATAATAAATAAGGTATTTTATGTACTTAAAGTAAATTATTTCGAATACCATTTTTGCCCATATTTCAGCCGTTAATAGACCGACTTCAATTATTGTCTTATAAATCTTCCTAGAACTCCATACAAGAGATCTGCTTCATAAAATTGACCGTAGGACAGTAGGGGCCATAAAAACAACAGAATAGGACATATAACAAAAAAAGTATTTTGGCTATATCTCATTAATTATTGTACCGAGTTTTGTTATTTTCAAACCGAACAATTTTATAAAAAATTCCAAGAGAATGGTCTAAAATTGATGTCTTTATGTTGTGTGAGGCCTTAATTCTACTTTCACCAAAATATAGCAGACGGACAGACGGATATCATTCATTCGACTTCTCTATCTATAAGCATCCAGAATATATTTACTTTATAGGGTCTTAAATGAACAATGAGGAAATTACATATGGAATTACAAACCTATATATCCCCTTTCCAAATTTTTTTGTGAAGGGGATAAAAAGTGTGATTGCATTGAAACTTGATAGACAAAACTTGATCGTGTAACCCCTATGTGGAATTGAAATAAAAAACTGTTTTGTATATTATTGAAGCCCTAGAACACATGGTGATGTAAACAGGTGGCATTACTACGCCATATGATAATTTTTTGCTCTAGCAATGTTTTTTTCACGGTTTGATTAAATTTTTTCATCGCGACGTGTATGACGGTTGCTAAAACGGTAATGCCTGCGGCTGATTTCTGCTCTTGCTTATATTTTTTGTAAATAATACCTGATTCAAGGTGCATTTAACTAGGTGGCAGTATTACTAAAACAATTACAACAATGTAAGAACAGGCTTTTTGATTGTATATAATATATTGTATATTCATTACGTATATCAAAAACATAATCCCATAAAACAAAGAAAACAGATACAGAAAATAAAATTAATTAAGACAAAAGTATTTTGTATGTATTTTGACATTCGCAACGAGAAACATAAGCAAAGCAAAAATATGGCCGCTGCTTTAATGCAGCCACCTGGTTATATTCTCCTTGATCTGACTAGCTGTCAAAAAGATTCGATGGCAAAAACCATGGTAAAATAGTACAGGTAGTGTACTGCGATTGCCATAAGTGGCAATCCATTGCGCAATGACCTTATTTTATGAACAATTCCCATCTTTATGTATATAAAATTATAGCATATTTATACAACCTCTCACTATGTAAATTTTGAATTTGTAACGAAGCAATTTTACGTGTTCTCCACCTAAAAGTAATCAGCAATCGAACTCAAAACTCTGCTGACGTTTTTGCTGACTCTGTCACACAAAAAGTAGTAAAAAAAGAATTTTTAGAATTATTACATGATCTGTAGTATATTCCATTTGTTACTTGCAAAATGCTTTAATTTTGTTTTGTGTATTTTCTCTTATTCCTACATTAAATTGCTATCTCTTTAAAAAAAAATTTGATGGGTAAAAACCAAAATTTAAACCAAAATATAACCTCAAAGTTTCATTTCTGGTTTACCTTGTGGCAAACATGCCAAATATTAAAATTTTTTGATTTTCCATCAAGCGTAGTTGGTGACACATATCTTATCAAATTTTCACTTACATTATAACCATGTTCTCATCAAGCATTTTGAACGTGTCTGGAGGTCTTTAATTCCAATCTGAAGTTGATACCAAAAATTCTTTATAGCTTGTTTACGGCAAGAGTGATGTCCCTGCGACACCTCACTTGCGACTCTAGTTTGTTGCGGGCATGGTAGAATAATACAGTAGTTGTCATACGTAAACGGACTTTGGGGTTCGCATTTATCAAAATTTGTTTATGTTTTACTAATGCACACCCACAATACTAAAAAAGCTCGCCTGGAAATTTGTTTCAAAAGCAAATAAGAAAAGGAAAAGAAACAAAATTCTTTACAGGTTACTATTTAGCGAATTAAAAAAATCAACATTTGATTGCTTGCTAACACCGATAAAGTACTGTCAGATTTTTTTCCTTTGTGTTTTCTAGTGTTTTGAAATGTTTTTTTTTGCTATTGACAATAATATGTTATATATAAAATATAATTATTTTTAAGGGTATATAAATTTTGATAAAAAAGTCTAAAATAATATGTTTCTTATGTTTTTGACACATTGTTCGAACCAGATATATGTGATTGTTGTTGTAAAGTTAGCACCAAGTCGTTAGCACCAAGCAGTATTAACCAAGTGACAGCATTACGGCAGCTGATTTTCTGCCTTGCTCAAGGAAGATGTTTTGACAGACACAATATAAATAATGCCTGTTGTTCTTGTATCTCTGTAATTGTGGTACTAATAATTTAAGCTAGTTAATACGACTTCGCACCACCTGAAAAAGAATATCTCTTGTAGTATACTACTAAATTGTCCATCCATGTTTTATGTACCTTTTTCACTTTTTTGTTTCTTCTTTTGTACACATTCCGTCACTCACTCTCGTTGGGAAGGGACGTGACTGTTGGAGAAAATCGAAGTTAATTGGCAGAAAACAATCTTACAGAATAATTAATTTGCAGTAAAAATCTACAATTTATACAGTATTTAATTTTTGTTATGCTTTGAAGTTGGCCGTTTAGTTGCAAAATATTTTTTCCGGAATTCGAGGAATTCGCATATGCACAAATTAAAAAAAGAAAGTATTGAAGAAAAAATCAGTGTAGTGTAAAAAAGTGAGGAAATCGTGATGTCACTACTGCTGCTGCCTCAATAAAGTTAAATTTGTATATATTTTATTGATGTATTTATAGTTTTAAAGGGGGCAACAAATTCGTATTCTTCTATTTGCATTGGTGTAGTAATTAGAGAAGAGAAATCTTTTCGCTAAGTAAAATATAATTTAATTTTTCAATTAATCACAAACATTTGAACTTTGAATTAGAAAATACAAATAGAAAGGGTTAAAAAGATAAAAGAAAAATTCCATTTATTTTTCCCATCACTACGATTTGCAGAACAAAAGGAACTTTCGGAAGAGAGCGCTTATTTAAACAAAAAGAAGAGAGTGTGAAAAACAATTAAAAAAGAAATTTGTACTGAAAATTGTTAAGAAACTAGAAAAAAGTAATTGCACAAAAAGATTTTAAAGAATACGTCCAAAAACTAAAAAAATGATTTAAATTTTAAAACATAATTAAAAATTAATTAAATTGTATAAAAACCCTCCAATTATTACAACGAGTAAAAAATAATAAAAAAAAATCTAAAAAAAATTGTTAGAAAGCGCTGCTATTCATTCCGCCCACTTGATAAAAAAAGTTTTTAAATAAGTTGAGACCGCTACAAAAGTACATACATATATAAAAATTTGTTTTTAGTACGAATCTTTTGGTAAAACTACACAACAAATCCATCCTTCCCTTTGATTTCCAAACCCGTCCAATAAAAACACAGTTTTAAAAAAAGAAAACGCAATTTCCTATAAAGGAACTACCCTTAATCATAATATTCAACATATACGACATATTTATTTTGTGTTCTTGTCCATTTACTCTAAAACGAATTCGAGGAAACAAACTCCAGGATTGTATCAAACAATAATACAATCTCTGAGTCAAAAATCCTGTCAACGCAGCAACACTAAACAACAAAAATCAACAATAGCTGTCACAAGCAGCAGTCTTTGCCAACATGTCTTTGGATTCAGGTGCTAGTGGCGGCATTAGCGGTTCGACCGCCACACCAAAAACTATTGAACAACTAAACATGGAAGTTGAACGTTTGACACGAGAACTCGATCAGGCCACCAGTGAACGTGCTCAATCAGCCCAATACGGCCTCTCATTGTTGGAGGAAAAATCGAGCCTGGAACATAGACTCGAAGAATTGGAAACATTGTATGACAATGCAAAACATGAACTGGATATAACACATGAAGTGAGTACAAAACTTAATATTCTTCTTGTTGTTCCACAATTATTTTAAGATCGTAGTAGTGTTTACGTGTATAGTGATTAAAATATATAATGTGGTAACCCCTTTATTTTTGCTTATATTGCCGACTCACCAATGATCATCGATTTAATTTGAATCCCTCATTGAAATGATTTAAAAATCCTTTTAAATGTTTTCAGTTAAATTTTATTAATAGAATTAAACAATGTACATACATTTGTACAATGTATATTTGTTGCTCCACGAAAGATTAAAACAAATTGAGAAATTGCTTAATTTTTGTTTTATTTTGAAAAAGAGTAAATTAAAAAATGAAAGAATTAGGTGGTCTGTCTAATTCAGCGACATTTCTCAAAATAATAATTATAATATAGAGGAGTTCGCTTGTAATGTTCACCGGTTAAAACGAACTTTCGCTTATAACGCTCGAATTCTCAGTTCCCAACAGTTGCATAAATATTTAAAAGATATTATTACGGCTATAACAAACTTTCGATTATTACGAACTCTTTCAATTAGCCAATGTAAAAACGCCTATTCTCTTATACGCATATTACGATCAAAAAGACGAAAATTTTTCTAAACCGTTAAAATAATTATGATACCACTATTTGATTATAAAATATATAAATGAATGAAATTTGTGACAACATACATAATATGTTTTATAAACATCGAAAGGTGAAAAATAAAAGTGCTCTATATTAAAATGGCTTACTTTTATTTCTAGAAAGAAACAAATATTTACACCGGCTATAACGAATTTTGTCTATAACGATTTTGTCAATACTGCCCGGTTCGCGGGGCTCGAAATCCGTTGTATTAATTTACTTTATGAAATAATTTTTCACAATAATCATAAATTCAAAAACAATTTATAAAGGTATCTCTGCAGCAACAGCTCAAAGCAGTTATTTTTTTCTAATATATTTGAAGCTACAGAACGACAAATTTCGACGGCGATGAACTGTATCATCCTTTCATCATCTAAAAAGAGTTAATAATTAATAAACGGCTGGACCGCTTTTCTGAAAAAATTTTAAAAATAATTAACCTATTAACCTAGTCTGCTGAAAACTGTGTATGTACTCTACTATGAAGAGGACCTGTCTCAAAATGAGTCACGTCACCGGATCCCAAGTAGAAGATATCGGTTAGTATTCAGGAACATTACAAGAAAAGAACCTGTCACTCTTACATAGCATTATTATTGGATCGGATTAATTGACAGGCCCAATATCTAACCTTAATGTGCTTCCTATGGAATCCACTGTTCTTGTATATTGATATTCTGTCACATTATACACAAAGAGAATAAAATATTTTACTCTCTTGATGGTTTTTGGCAAATTGAAGACAAATTCACCATATTGATTCCTATTTTTTTTAATTTATTCTACTGAATATCCACTATAATATGCAGTATGTATTTAAGTAATGAAGTTTCTATAATTTAGTTTTTAAAATTATTGAAATCGGAAATGCAGCCTTTGCAACTTACCTATATTATGTATTTATTTCTCAATGCATTGCGAAATAGGGCTATAGTGATAAACTAAACACATGGGAAATTAATGAAATTTTCAATTTTTCTTCATTCGCTTTGACATATTTTCCGTCTAGCCGCCTTTAGAGATATGATAAATACCCGGCGTTCGACAGCGCTTAAGGGGTTTATTTTTAATAGTACTATACAACTTTATAGATTTGATTTATTAAACAGAATTCCTTTCAAAATTTTTTTGATAAACCTTGTATAACTATTTTACTGGTACTGACTTCTGGCTGAATTTTATGTTTGAAAATTTGCATTTATTTCTACAAGGGAAAATAAACTGTAGACTGGTGTGGGAAATTGCTGTTATATTCACATAAATTAATTTATTTTCTTATGGCCTTATTCACAAACGATTAATAAAGTTAGTGTAGGTTTAATGTTGGATTTTTATATGGAAAACCCGGTTTTAATGTACACAATAACTTTATTAAGCGTTTGTGAATAAGGTCATTAAAATATAACGCGCAAACAAATCAATAATCACATCTTTACAAAGCACATGAAATGCCAAAAATTCTGTGACCAAACAATTGTCAATATTAATTTTTGCTTCACCTTACACTGGGTCTTCACGATGCAATTTCATTGCTGAGATCAAGCAGAAACGTCGGCAGAGTTTTGATAGTTCGATTGCTGATTGCTTTTAACTGGAGAACACGTAAAACTGCTTCGTCACAAATTCAAAATTTTCAAAGTGAGCGGTTTTATAAATCTATCTATATACATATATAAAAATGAATCTGAGTTTTTGTATGTTTGTTTGTTTATATGTTGCTTAAAGGACGTCAAACGGTACAAACGATCGTTTTGAAATTTCAGAACTGTGCTACCGATAACAGGGAAAATCAAATAAGCTATTTATTTTAGAAAAATTTGGGCTTAAATTTATCAAGTCTATGTTTCTCCTACGGACAGTTTTACATTGCACGGTTAAGTGTAGGAAAATCAGTGGCGAAGGCATGGTCACTGGTCACTGAACAGTACCAACTTCAGCTGATACTAATTCCAATGTAACATCAGAGAGCCCTCCTTCGTTGGTACTGAGTAGCACAATCAACGGCGAAGTAAAATAAAATTAATAAAAGTGGCTACTAAACTAAACACAGCTTCAAAACTCGAAAACTCGTAATGTCCTCCTCGCCACCAGAGGCGCTGCAACACTACTCTACGAATAAACGTGCAGAAAAAAGCAGAGTTGTAAAGAACGAATGAAGCTACACCTCCTTTCATATCTATCACTATCCCTTTCCACTAGTTCCAGCACAATGCATTGCATGTGTAGGGGTCGTCATCCCCTGAGTGCTGGTCCAAGATAAAAAAAAAAAAAAAAAAAACCAAACAATTTGTTTGTTTATGCTCCGCATGGACAAACTACAAATGTTGTATATCCTTGAGTGGTATTACAACAGTTAATTTACATATAATAAAATAGTTTTGTTTTAACTACATAAACACTTTTTATTTAATTTTGGAATGATGCGTGTAGCAAAGCACACCGGCTTAAAGTAGTATGTTATAATTTTATATATATACACAAACATTGGAATTGTTAATAAAAGTTTAAAAATTTAAATATTTCTTCGGTTTTCCAATCCATTACGTTTTTTTTAAATAAATATGGAGTTTTTAGTTCTCTAAATTGAAATTCGCAAATGCACTCACTGGCTACAGAAAAGAGAAATGGCAGCAGATTGATAGGCAATAATTGCTAAAGCAGTCATTTGAGCAATCGCTGCGCAGTGGATTGCCAGTTATTGCAATCTACACCTAATAATTTTCATGAACGCAAATACTGCCACCTAGTTAAATACACCTTGGCGTTTACTTTTCTTTTGAAGTGTGTCTAGTACAAACGAAAATTTGTTTGAGTAATTTACCTACCTGAACTTTCGTAAGTTTTTTATATACGTGAAATTCAGTCCTTATGCAGTAAATATTTAGTTTTGCAGACTGTCAAGAAAGAGCAATAGTGGAACTACATTTCAAATTAAATAATCGTAACGAATATTGGAGGCAGATATTTTCGAATACCCAACTGATATACATATGTATGTATGTATGTATGTCCATATACGAGTACATGTATTGTCGAGATAACTTAATCGGTTTTAAGATATGTTTATTTATTTAATTGTTTCAGTCTATGGACAAAAAAATCCTTACAGACAATGAGTTACAAAAACCTTACAAAACTAATGGTAATAAATATTAAATATAAAATAAATTTAGATTAAAGAAACAAAAAACAAACTATATATATACTTACATACAAAATAAAAAAATTACCAGAAAAAAAATTATTTTATTACAAATGATAGCAAAAGTTTGAACTTAGTTTTATCAATGCTGAATTCAATAAACGATTTATGCTGTTTCTGCAAGCTAAAATTGATTTCATTAAGATGAACGAAGGAACGTGTTAGTGTGCCATCAAAAAGCTTAGTCAACCTAAGATGCCTAGGTGGAATATAAAATGGTACAATGTTAAGCAAGTAAGGGCAATCAATGCAACCGTTGATAATATCGTAAACCAGTAGGGCTGATTGTACTTTTCTACGCGATTCTAAAGTGCGGAGGCCTATAAACAGACATTTAGACTCGTAAGGAGCGGAGGATAAATATGTAAGCGAGCGTGTATCAAATTTAATAAACATGCGCTGGAGTCTCTCAATACGTGAGATATGAATAGCAACATGAGGATTCCATATGACAGCAGCATATTCTAACTTAGACCTTACGAAGGAGGTATAAATATACTTCAATGTATAAGGGTTAGCAAATTCGGAACAACTCCTCTTCAAAAAGCCAAGCATTTTATAAGTTTTAGGAAGAAGATACTCAACATGGGCCACAAATGATAGATAATTATCAAACACCACCTCTAAGTCAAGCTTCGAATCCGACGTGTTCAAAACGATACCGTTAATATTAAAAGCAAGGACCGTGGGATTCCGTGACCTATGAAAGGAAACATGCACACATTTACTAATATTTAATAGGAACAAACAATTATGACTGCACGAATCATTTAAATTATTGAGCTCATTTTGCATCATGTGCGCATCATTAATCGAATCTAGTTTCATAAAAAGTTTCAAGTCGTCAGCGATATTTCGACTTAGAAAAACAACACTCAATATCATTAATAAATAAATTAAACAATAATGGTCCAAAATACAAAAATGAGACAAAACCTTCAACATGTATAGAACAAATTCTATTAGGTAGGACTTAATCCATTTCAAGAGATTAGAATGGAAGCCCATTAAGCCCAACTTGGACAAAAGCATGGTATGCGATAACTTATCAAACGCTTTAGAAAAATCAGTATAAATTACTTCTACCTGACTACCATGTTCAACAGCATCTAAACAAAATTCACTGAAGAGGGTTAAATATGTTACCATAGACCTACTAGCGTAAAAACCGTGCGGATAGTTTTGAAATAGGCCTGTAACACGATACATCAACCCTATTACTATCCTTAAAAACCGGGGTAACTACTGCAGACTTCCATCTACTAACAAATTCGCCCTCATGAAGTGCTAGATTGAAGATAAAAGTAAGAGCAGGTATTAAATATTTAGATTTTAGGAAATTCGTAGAGAGACCATCGTTATTGGATTTAAAACTAGTCTTAGCTTGGGCGATTGCCTAAGATATATCATCATCAGACACAGCTAAGTAGCCCATGTTTAATTTAGTAAACACCTCCGTATTAGAGATAGTATTGTCTCTTACCGGCGTATGCAAAAACTTTGAAGTCTCGCTATAGAAAATCTGATTATTCCAGTTAATATAGTTAATCAAATAATTATTCGATTAATCGAGTATATTAAAAATTTAGTTAGGATATTTCCTTACTCTAACAAAATTAAAAGTCGAATAATTGGATATTCTAATAATTATACGTCTAAAATCATACCCCGCCTTTAAGTATTGTGTATTTTTAATTTTTTTTGTCGACGCGTCGTGACGTATTGGTTATGTCCGATTTCATACACAAAAATGCGTTTTATCTCCGGCGGTGTTAGCATACTTTAATGTTATGTATTAATTTTTTGTATTGTAACTCGTCCGCAAAACAAAAAAGAAACATGCTGGTGCCTAAAATCAATGAACTGATTACTTAAAAACTTTTTGCAAATTTGCTTACTTTTAGCCGCTTTAATAATAGTTTGTTTCTTTTTCTTTGCATATTTTATTTTGGTTTAATTTTAACTTTTGCTAATTCAAAAAAAAAAAAATACACGTAATCATTCGCCAATCGTGATCGTAGCATTAAACTGCGAAAGTAGTAGCAACACCAACAAATATAACAACATCAATTTACTAAATAACACTAGTTTACAAAAAAATATAAAAAATGTGATTTTGCTAAGAACGTGTTCATTTTGAGTTATTGCCAAAAGTCTTGAGACCGGTTCATCGGAATGATATAGTATATAATTCCAGTGTTCGAAAATTTACCTTATATAATGTACTTTAGTGTTCGTACTTCGTTGTGTTCGGCTCAGCACGTTATTTTTTATGTACAGTATGTCTATTTACTACTATGTACATATATAAAAAACGATTATAAAAAATAATTTATTTGTAAAAATGCAAAATTTTTCAATAATGTATATTTTGTATATTATCATTGTTATTTTGTATTTTATGAAAAAAAGACCAACACTAAAATATAATGTATGTATACATACATTATATTATATAGTACACCAATAACTACATTTGTACTGTGTTAATAAACAGAACACTGTGTAATGTACGTATGTTTCTTGCTTTCAAAAATCATCATGTATTGTGTTCGTGTTCGGGTTGTGTAGAAATACACAAACACTAAAAAATAGATATTGTTAATGGGTGTGTGTTGGGTTAGACGCCCCGAATGTGATTTTTTGTGCTTTTTTGAAATTCTGTACCGTTGACTTAAAAAGGAAAGTCACCTTATACCTAGTACATTTTTAAAGTTAGATATTGAAAATCCGATGAAAAACGAGAAAGTTATAAGATATTAAGAGAAAGTAACTGATATTTGGTCATACCAAAGTGCATATTTTCGACCTAATGCATCGTTTTTTATGCAAAAAATAAAAATACGAATATAAAATGTCTCGCCACATCATTCCTATTAACATTCAGTATATTCATTAGATTTTATTGAGCTTATGTTTATTTTCCCCGCATAAACTTATCTTCCACGTTTTATACGATAATTTTGTTTTTAGAATCTAAAATTTAGATCAACGGAACAATTAAAACACGATTAATTCTTTTAAAATCTCAAAAATTGCATTTTGATACGATTGATATTTCGCATGCTGAACAGAAAATAACTTTGGAGCAATGTCTAATTTGTATTATTCACATGAACTGTTATCGATATTTTGAGCAAAAAAATAAGGAAACACAAAAACATGTTTTTGCGGATATACCTACAAAGGAAAACTAAACTACTTTCGTTTTCGTGCTTATCGACTCTAAGTTAATATAGAAAACACTTTTTATTTGATGTCTCGGCAGAAAAATTAAAAATTTGTAAACTAGTGTAATTTATAAACCAAGATTGTTTTTTTTTGCTTTTTTATTTTTGCTATTGATAAACTTACAGCAGTTGCTATTTCAATTAAGTTGTTGTTGATATTGTTTTTATTGTTCTATGAAATATCTATTCTTTATGAACCATGACAAATGGTATAGAAAAGTAATGAAGAGGAGAGCCAATTTCTTTAACTTTTTCTAACTACTATTAATATTTTTCCTTCTCCATAAATCAAAATGAATGAAAACGTTAATAATAATTTTGTGTCTTATTTTAATAACTGCGGAGAAAAAGCATACTCAGATATTTTGCGTTTGCTCAGTAAATATATATGTATGTACATAAATACGTTATCGTTCATACAGGTGATTTTTTTATAAGATCACGTGGCGATGTCTGTTCATATTTCTTAAAGTATGTATCTTAAAGTATGTATATATTTCGGCGGCACGAGACTTATCAGATTTTCGGGTTCAGGATTTTTTTTTTTGAAAAATAAACAAAAACAATTTATGCGGCATCACATTTTATTTTTTTATCTTAAAAAATTAGCAAATAAAAGTAAATTCGTTAAATTAGAGTTAGAGAAAACAAAATAAAATTATATATAATACAAATAAATATAAAGATTTAAAAAACTTTCGTTTGGTGAGGGTTTTTAGCCAGTCTATATACATGCATTTCATTGGTGCTAAAGCCAAATCATCAGTAGACCTTAAACCAAATTTTTAAATGTATAAAGGTTTAAATTTATTTCTCCAAAAATCATTATAAAATTTAGTTAAATATTAAAAAACTAAAAACATTAAATAAAATTCCTTACATACTAACGTATTTATCAAAGACTAACATTATAACAATAAAAAATTTGTACATTTAAAAATACATCCATCATACCAATAAAACAAAAATCTTAAAATATATTCCCCAAAAAAGGAAATAAAAAAGAATAATACTTACTGAACTAAAGAACTTAAGACTAACTACTCACTAATAACTTAAAACTAAACAGCAAAATAACAAAAACAAAAAAAAAAACAAAGTAAATTCGCAATAAAAAGGGAATAAGAAATTAATTAAAACTATTGAGTAGTGTTATATACCGTATCAACTATATTGAGACTACGAATCCTTCGATGATAAAATAGAAGGTCTGCACTTTCGTAAAGGAGTCCAGCTCCCCTGAGAGTCAACAAATCCACGGGCGAATAATACCGAGACATCTGAACAGCCTCCAGATCCCTATTCCTGCAAAAGCACTCTCTCACCAAAAGATTCTCAGAGGAACGTGCCCCTTCTAAAAATTTGATCGCACCCTCCACCATATAAACGTCTATACGACCAAAATCAATTGCCCCATAAATGGAGCTACACGATGGCCTACGAAAATCACCGTTCAGCCCAATGTAAGGCCTAAAACCAAGGCAAGCAACCAAAATCTTTCGCTCCCATCTTCTAAGCCTTTTCATTTGGGATGAAGAAATTCCAAACCAAAATGGAAAGGCATAGGAGACGAGCGGACGAATGATCTGGCGATACACCAAGAGGCGAACTCTTCTGACAAGACCACCCCTACGCTTGAGTACACCCTGATAAGCACCATAAGCTATCAGTCAAACGGCAGATGCCCCTGCCAAATCCCATATCCATCATTTTATACACTAGGCCATCATGCCAAACCGTATCAAATGCCTTGGCAACATCTAAGCTCACAGCCATAGTTGGGCATCTCCTATTCAGACCCCTGGCAACATAATCCGTAAAAACGATCAGCGCATGCGAAGTCGAAAGTCGGCTCCTAAAACCAAATTGAAAATCTTTCAAAATGTTTCTGTCTATTATCACGCCATTTATTGCTGCCAGGAGAAAGTATTCAAATAGCTTCCCAAAGGTCGACAGCAAAGAAATCGGTCTGTAACTTCTACTCTCACTTGGGTTCAATTTCGGTTTCAATATAGGTACCACAAGAGCAGCCTTTCATGCTCTTGGAAAATATTCGATGTTCAAACAGTGATTAAACACAATTGCCAAAAATCGCCACGGCACAACACCTGTCTTTCTCAAAACGAAGTCAGGTACACCATCCATCCCAGAGGATATTTTGTTCGACCTCCTTTTCAACGCATTTCCCACTGCCACAGCATCAATAAAACCGAGTCCGTCAATGCGCGCACTATAATTCGCCCCGTCCGCTGTAAAGCTCGCGCAAAATGTCGTCAAAGGTTCCGTCCTGTCCAAAGATGCGACTACCTCACGTGCCCTCACACCAAATAGATCCATACGCACCGATTGTCCACCATGTGACACCTGGGCAAAGCTTTTCGCAAGTATATTGCCATTCCAGCACCATTGGAAACAGTTGTCCCACTAGCATCCACCAAACTCCGAACAACAGGGCGAGCCTGCAAGCCAGCCGCTGACTTTACATTCTTAAATGTCCGGTTATTCAGTCGAATAGTCTGTAAAAAATTTGCCCAATTATCACATTCGAATGTGGCTATGGCACCTTGTACTATTCTGTCCAGATTCCGTATATCCACCTTCAGTATATTTCGTCTGCCCGTATCCTCACACCTGTTCAGTGTTCGTCGTAGTCGTTTCTTTTGGCCAATAAAATTCAAAATATGCCGCGGGAGCTTCAGCAAACCTCTGCCTCCTGTGGAGACCTTCGGTATGGAATACTCCATAGCATCCTGAAAAGCAGTTTCCAATGTCCCAATACATCCATCAATCTCTATCTCAGTCACGTTCCTGTCCAACGGCAACCCACAAGTAGCAAGATTACTTGACAATCTATTCGCAAATATGCGCCTGTTCATTCTGTCATAGTCATACCTGGTAGAACGTTCTACTGTCAAACAGGGGTTCGTAAAGAAAACTATCTCTACTGCCTTGTGGTCCGATTCATAGTAAAGTGTCATCAGTCGGTTCGAGTTCACTGTATCAATATCTACAGATGTCAGAAAAAAGTCAATGTGTGAAGATATACCCCTATTTACCCTGGTTGGTCCTTCAGTTTCTCGTACTTCCAAGTAATTTTTAAATGTTTCAAACCTCTTTACTAATACAAAAACTTTTAAAAACTCAATGAGAATTATTAAAATTACAATAGTATAAGCATAAATATAGAAATACAAAAGAAAAGTTAATATGGAAAACATACATTTTTGGCTGAAATGCAAAGCCATCTAAAAAAACTAATAAAATGTCCGAAATAATTTTTTTATTAATGTAGTGTACTATATCCTGACAACACTTCGCACTTTTAGGAACCTGCTACTTAGTTTTCGTCATTAGAACGCAAAATAACCTTCAAAATCGCAATTTCACATAGAAAATATACAGCAGTCGAACCAAAATCAAACAGTTTTCATAACTAAAATTGTTCATAATATTCAGCCTTATTCTATTTGGCGTCGGCAATATCGTCGTCAATTTAAAGGCAACATCACTTTAACACAACATCAACACTAATGTGTTATTCTCTAACAGTTTAAGGATGACATTGTCTGTTCATCGATAACGTTAAAAAAATAAAACTCACATATCTAACGCTTGAGTCAGCTGATCCATTTTATTTATTGTTTTTTTTTTTTTTTAAGTGGTACACGCAACTTAAAAATTTTTTAAAAAAAATTATTTTTATTTGTGAAAATAGTGCAAAAACTTAGTAAAAATGTTTTTCGCTTCTGATTCGGAATCTAGCGACGATGAAAGTAAAAAGAATTTAATAGTGGAAAAAAGAAGTCTTATATTTTTAATTTGCCCGACGAGAAAGAAGTAAGTTATATATTAATGGTCGTTATTTTCAATTAATGGATTTTGTCACTCTTTTTAAGATTTTCGACTCAATAAACAGTCATTCAAATGTGTTCTTGAAACAATAGAGCCTTATTTGAAAAAAAGGACTAGGTCAAATTTATTTTGAAGACACCGCCTCCAGTTGCTCTACACTCCGCTTTCTTCGTTACCATTCTTCTTTTAAGTTTAAATTTTAAGTCCCTCCAAATCTATAAAAAGAATTTTATCAGACAGCATAGTTTTGTAACGCACTATTAACCTTACCTTTTGCCATCCATCAGAAGTCCTAATTGGTGGACCAAGGGAATTGAGTGCAGTCGCAATATTTTCCCATTGCCCCTTAAAATCATTTGGAATTGTACTCCTACGGAATCCTCTGGCAAGTAATGGACTCTTTTCCAGTTCTTCCACTAACTTTTCAAATTGAGAGGAATCCGTAATTTTTTGCATATTTTAATTAATTAAAAATTTTGTTTTTATATTTAAATTAAATAAATAAATAAATTTTTTATTCTCTTTTTTGCTAATTTTTTTTCTTTATAATTTATTTTATTTTAAAATTTTTGCTTGAACGACACAACACAATACAAAAAATACCAACGACAAAATGAAACCCAATTAGACGCAACAGCAACGTTAAAATTTCTTGCAGAATAAGATTGCAAGAAAAGGATTTGTAATAAAAGAAAAAAACGGCGTCGTGTTGTGTTGCCGTCGCACGGTGGCTGAAAATCGTTTTTCATTAACCAAAAGTCTTTTTTTTTTTGTCACCGATTTTTAAAATTTTTACGCGCTTTTGCAGCTAATATATCCAGATTAAGGTAGCCAAAAAATTAGGTTAAACTCAGAGCTGTTAATTAATGATTAATAATCTTAATGATTAGTAATCGAATTAAATTTTGTTTGTTTTTGTTTTAATTGATTAACTAAGATTATTTATTGAAATTAAGGATTAATAATCGATTAGGATTAAATTTAGGTCAGGATTAATGAGGATTTATTTAAATTTATTTATTTTTTAAAAATAATCCTACGATTAATACATTTAATGTAAAATATTAATCAATTAATATTTTAGATTAATTAGGATTAAACAGGATTAATCTATAATCAGGAAAAAAAAATTTGTACATGTAGTTCAGGTACATTTAACAAAAAAAAAATTAACAATTCATAAATATAAACAAACAAAAATAATATGTACTAATTTTGACAAAAACCATTGGACTTTAACAAAACTAACTTTTCAAATGACAGGTCAGATAAGGCATTTCGGCGAGGAGTATTCACTATTCCGGCGAAAGAAAATAACCGTTCCACTGGAGCAGATGATGTGAGTGGAGTATTGAAATAAAAAGAAGCCTCCTTCAATGCCGGATATTTCTCCCAGATTTCTGGTCCCACAATCACATCGTTCATGTACGCATAGAATTGACTTGAAATTAAGGCATGTACATCAATTGTTTCACTCTGCTGGAAACATGACCCGATCATTTCAGAAGGACCATCTAAATCGAAAAACATATTTAATAGCAATATCATCAAATCAGTATATAGATTTGCAACATACCATCTACATCAAAATCGAAATAGTTGTTAGTGCTTATCTGATCAATACTTTTAAAAGGAGTTTTAGAAGCAAGATCTGATGATGAAGCAAAGGAACAAATACTCGAAATGACCCTCTTGTAAATGAGCTCTTTCGTCAAACCAGGTGTGCATCTCTGAAGAACAGTCAGCCACTTCATTTTCACGTCTGGAGTCAATACTGCAGCAGTTATTGCAAGGTCTGCATCTGGTTCTAGACTGAAAATATGTCCAAAACGTTTCTTCAGTGCTTGTTGTAGTTTCTGTGCGATTGATCTCAATTGAAACTCCTGTTTACTGAGCTTCTCCAGTTTGTTTTCCAATGTCATCAGCACAGGTACAAGAAAACCAAATTGAACAGTTTTCTCGCCTTGAAGAAAGTCCAAAGAATGTGCAATTGGTGTCATCAATACCAAGTACGACTCCAAGTATTGCAGGTCACCAGATGAAAACGTTTGCAGAGTGAATTTTTCGCACAACCTGTTTAAATCCTTCTTGTGGCGGATAAGTGAACTGACTGCGTCGAAAAGAGAATTCCACCTCGTCACAACGGGTACAACCAATTTCGACCCCAAAGTTTCAACAATAATCTCTGAGGACTTTGGCCAGTTGCACTTCTTCCAAATTGCGTTACATTTCTGAAAAATCTTAAAGAAAAACAATTTTTTAAATTCCATTTTATAAACAATTAAGTCTTTCATTTGATAAAATTTACCGAATTGTGTTTCTTATAAACAGTTTCATCAGCTTTCAAAATTTTGTTGAGGTCAGTCGTTGCGAGTAAGTTTAAGGTGTGACTCGAACATCTGTGATGCTTCGGCAGTAACTCATCGTTTTGGAACACAGGCACATTATCATCATCATCCATATCTTCTTCTTGCAGCTTAAAGTTTTGCACACCATGATCTCTAAAAGCCTTAACAAAGTTGGAGCCATTATCTGTCACGGTCAGAACAATGTTTTTACTGTTAAGGCCATAGGATTCGTTTATCTCCGAAAATAAATGCGCTATGTTTTCTGCCGAGTGAGTTCCCTTAAACCTCCTGCATGCCAATGCCGCCGATTTCCGTTGGAAGTCTCCTGTTAGCCAGTGACATGTGTAGCCAAAGAAACTTCTCTGGTTCCCGGACCAAATATCTGCCGTTGTACAGAAATATTCAGCAGAAGAAATATCTGCTTTTATTTTTGTACATTGGCTTTGGTAGGAATCTTCCAACTTTTTCATTGCTGTTTGCCTGCACATTGGTTTCAGACCAGTGCCCTCAAACATAGAGGCAAAAGTCTGTCTGTCGACGACAGAAACAGGCAACGCTGCATCAACAACAAAATTTAACACTTTCTTGTTGAAGCAATCTTTTACTGCTGAACACTGATCAGTATTGCCCAACTTCAAATTCCTATATTTTTCGTAAACATCAGCGTGTTGTATTTTAATGTGTGTAACAAAGTTAGAAGATACATCTCCGTATCCTTTAATTAGGCGTCCACATGTCACGCATTTGGCCTGAGTTGAGTCCTTGTTGTTTATAGAAACCTATAAAAATTATAGAAAATATTTGAGTTTTTGCATTTAACAGCATGATCTACCAGCACGGACACAAACACTGAAACAAACGAACATATATACATACTTTTATAAAATCAGTATAAAACTCTGACTTAAAAATAATTTTTGTTGAAAAATTATTATCCAACCGCCGCTCCTTTGCATTACCAATGCACTCGTCTGTCACTTTCCTTTTGCAAGATATTTTTTCTGGCGTATATATAGGATCACCAACCTCATCATCTGCTGAAAAATCAGTTTCACTGCAGTCCAATAAATTTTGCGTCATCGTCACTTAACAGAATCAATATAGAAATTCACTTCAAATATACAAATAAACATATGAAATAGGTTCATAAAACTGATACTTACCAATTAATGCTAGAACAATTAAATTATTTCACACAAAAACAATAAATTAACTTTGTTTGATTTGTCAGATGTAAAATCCGATGGAAAATCCTATAGTCTAAACTCCGCATTAACAGCACGTTGATTCAAATATAACAGTATGTAACAACAATAAAATATGTGAGCATTAGGGTGATACCTATTTTTTTTTCTTACTAATTAAAAAAAAAATAGTAAGAACATTATCTTCGGCAATGCCGAAGCTCAGATACCCTACACCATGTCACTGTAAAATAATTGTTTTTAAACACTTATATAGCCACGCCCATTGTTTGGAGCCCGCCTTTATTTGAAAAGGTTATGCGTAACGTTTTTAAGGTGACTCACGCAGAGATAAGTATTTAAATTTAAATTTTACCAGCAAAAAGTTAAAAAGGATATACGTATTTGTTTCAAGATAGGGCTAGTTTTCCTTTGACCAAGCCCCTTTTTTAAAAAAGTTTTTGTAAACATTAAAATTAGATTTGTCTGATTAGGACCGAATTTATGCACTATAAATATTTTTTATGTAAATTATGTATACTAGGACTATCAAAGTGATAAGAAACTTATTTTGCTGTTATATACAATTTCTTTTTAAATTTATTGGCACCGATCTGTGTGTTTTTAAGAGTAAAAGAAATAGAAAAAAAATTTAATATAGCTAAAGGTCACCCTAATGACCATACTTGTAACAGTTAACAAACATGTGCAAATTATTTTAAGTAAACAAACATGAAACTTTTTATATAGAGTTGCCAAAAAAAATTAATCCTGTTTAATCCAAATTAATCTAAAATATTAATCGATTAATATTTTAGATTAAATGTATTAATCGTAGGATTACTTTTAAAAATAAATTAATCCAAATAAATCCTCTTTAATCCTGAGCTAAATTTAATCCTAATCGATTATTAATCTATAAAAATTAAGTCAATTTTAATTAATCGATTAAATTAAAAAAAAACAAATTAATTAATTGATTATTAATTTTAATCAAAATTTAACAGCACTGGTTAAACTATTGATAATTGTGAGCGTGGCATGCTGTCAAACTCAACGGTTTTTTTAATTTCAGAAAAAGGTGTTTTTCTTTTGTTTTTTATAAAAAATAAATGGTTACTAATCGCAAGCTATCATCGATAATGGCCTGCGGTCTTTTTTATAATGATAGTAGGATTATAGTCTTTAGTTTTTGTAAGTGGTCAGAGCTCTAGCGTTTAATATTAAGGGCGTTACGGAATATTTATGAAACTACTATATTTTTCTCAAATTTAAACTTTAGTGGAATAGAACTTCTAGGGAACAAAAGGGAACAAGAAATGTATACCACCCGGAGAAAGGTGAAAGTGTCCTCTTTAGCGCTATATATACTTTTGCACCCGTGACGAGCCGTGTGTAGAACACTTTTTTCATTTTAATGAAATTACTCCAAAGTACTCGTATACAATGGTGTATATAATTTTCACTTGTTTGCCTAAAAGTTTATGTTTTTTTACTTTAGACTACGTAAAACTAAAAAAATTAAATATAATACCTGCGAAAGGGTTTAATGGCTTTGTTTTGATCAGCCAAAAATTGGTAATAAAATTATCACAAATTATCACAAAATTCTACAGTAAACATATGATTTCTTTCTAAATTTACCTGTTATCAAATGTTAGGGTCAACCAAAGTCATAAGCAATTTTATAGTAATAATCGGGACATTAAACCACTAAAGATAAAAAAAATAACCCAACAACAACAACAAATATTGGCGAGATACTAATCAGTTTTACCTGATATTAAGGTCTGGACAACATGTGCAATTTTGTGCAATTTAAGCACTATCTGCTATTAAAGATCAATGTGTGAATAACATGTATCTAAAAATGTATAAAACTACGGATTCGATAAGGGATTACTCAGTAATAAGTTAATCCTCTAGGTGTACGGGTAAAACATAACAGACGCAAATAAAAATATTCAGAAAAATATGGAGAAACAAAAACCAGGAAGATGTTCTTACTTACGTTAAAATAAAATTCAACTTAAATTTGTGTAGCACCGAAATGCAAAAGCAATTATCTAATTTCGTCAAAGCACTAAAAAAACGCTACAAAGAAGTTCGCTACAGTAAACAAAACTTTTATATAAAAAGTGCAAACTGGTTAGAAGTCCAACTTACTGTCGCTGCAGAAACAGCAAAGCAAGATAAGGCTGGAAGACCACACAAATCATTGGACAACTGCAGCGATAAATCTAAGAGGCGGAAACTTAAAGATATTAACGGTGCAATTGGTTGTACAAATATAAAAGAATCTTTCCTACATCACAGAACCAATTAACAAAAGTGGATATCATTGAAAAAGTTGTTAAAACATATGAATTTGGATTATCACCACTACATGCAAGAATACGACTTATGGAACACATACTAAAATCAGTTATGATTTGGATTTCGGGTCTTCAGGATCAATAAGAAACAACGAAACCAACAAAGAGTTAAGAAGTTCAAAAAAGAAACATGTTCAAGATGAATATCGCAAATTTGGATTGATTATAGATCAGCCAAAACAAGGGTCAGGCAATACAAATGATGGCAATGCCGCAAGAAGATTCTTTTCAGATCCAGAAACAGCATCTGAAATAACAGGAGTGGATTTAAACCTTATTTTCAGATTTAAATAATCCTAGAAGTACCTGCGTGCAATGAAGAAATTGACTCTAGAAAATTTGGAGATTATGCTAAGGAAACTGCAAAAATATATACAACCAACTACCCATGGAGAAATATGTCTGCAACAGTTCACAAAACTCTTTATAATGGAGAAGATGTCATTAAATATCATTTGGCGCCACTTGGAGATCTATCAGAGGAGGCTCAGGAAAAAAGGAACAAGGATTACAGATTTTATAGAGACCGCAATACTAGAAAAATTTCACGAAATTCAACAAATGAAGATCTATTTAATATATTATTGGCAACGTCAGATCCGTTTATCTCCAGTATTCGAAATCAATGGAAAGTGGAACATCGGGATTTAGATGAAGAAGCCAAAAAACTATTAAAGAACAGAGATAGCACAGAACAAAATATGGAATATTTGCAATCAATATTTGAGTCAAATGAATAATAATTATAATTGCCTTTCATTGTTATTTAAGTACGAAAAACATAGTATTAGTAAAAAATAATAATAAACAGAACCTACCATTGTTGCAAATGCTATTAAAATTTATTGCAGTTTTTATTTTTAAAATGTTTTTAAAATTATCAATTTTGACAGCAAAAAATAATAAATTTTTCTGTAGTAATAGCAATATTTTTAGATAATATTATTAACGTTTTTTTTAAGTGTAACTATTCTTTGAGTGTAAACAATTTTGCAAATTTGTCAGCAAAAAATTTTTAATTTTTCTGTAATAGCAAAATCTCCAGTTGATTTTACTATTTTTTTCAGTGTAAAATTTTTTTTAAGTGTAACATTAAAAAATTCCATTATTACAAAAATTATTTATAATTATTATTAATTACCAAATATTCAATTTTTTTATAAATAAAAAAAATAATAAACACATATTTCACTCTAAAAGTTAAAAAAATTCAAAAGTTCAACTTTGACCTAGAATTCCTTAAAAAGTCCTCAATCAATTTTAATGAAATTTAAACTGAGTCAAGCTGAACTAAATATCTATCCAATAAAATAAAAATTACTTCAATATTTTGATCGGTTCAAAAGTTACAGAATTTTGGCCAATGAAAAACGATTTTCAGCCACTGTGCGTCGTCAAGTAGAATAAGGGTGATTGATATGATAATTAACAACTTAAAAAAATATATACATATATGTGCACATGTAAAAACAATACAAATTTCCTTTTTTTGCAACATCATACTAAATTTCACGAAGTTACGCATGTTTTTAAATTGCAACATACTAGTACCTCGGGCAGAGATAAAAATAGTAGAAAAATATTCGCTGTTGTATTAAAATTTACGCTTACAAAAATTTCTGTTTTTTCTTTGCAATTTTTTTTATCATTTTAAATCAAGAAATCAAAATCACTAAATATAAAAATTAAAAGCCCAGATCTCAGACTCGACAATTTCCCGCTTCAAAACTTAAAATACAATAAAAACAGTCCACAGTCAATGTTTACTTTGCAAAATATAATTCAGCTGAGAGATAGAATAAGAAAATATTCGTTCAAAATACTAAAATTAGTCCACTGTCTTTCTTTGATTAGATTAGATTTATGATTATTATTATAAGTAGTATTTTAAGTACTTTTTAAGTAACAATTATACATTTTTACATACTAATTTTATATTTTTTTTTAACTTTTGACTTTGACTAACATTCGTAACTTACTTGTAGAAAAATAAATATAAAAATATTAATTTTTTTTGGTATTCGCAAAACAATGGAAACTTGAGGTTCAATTTCACAAAAATTGTATTCCCTTTTTAGGGGTTCAATCGTTTGTGAGATAACCCTTATTATCCAATTTAACAGTCAATCGTTTCCTCTGATATTTTTGCCCTAAGCTTATAAGCGTATGTTTTTATAACATAAAAGATCATGACATATCCATCATCAAGATCATGAGTGATCGTGATTAATTCTTTCTCTCAATCACGTGAATATAAAAATTTCGAAGTGAGTAAGAGTTTATGAGTAAAATAAAATTTTTTTGGTGATTTTATGCTGAATTAAATGTAATTTGAAATCGCTTTGCATATTAATTATGTAGAAGACTATATATGTGTCTGCGGCTGCGTCCGCTAAAAATGCGTTATATGTATGACTAAAGTGACCATCTTTTTTTTTACCTGAAAACGGGACATCGAATAATTCTGATGGGTATGAAATGGAAATGTATAGATAATATAATAATATTTTATTTGTCCATAGTTTATTTATTTTATGTTACACTACAAAAAAAATTTTTATACATTGGTATACCCTGTTTATACCCTTAATTGAGTTTTATCTTCGGTACACATCTTGTTCATCAAAGAAAATACACGTTTAACCGGCGCATTTGTACCAGGCAAATATAAAATATATTCAACTATAACTTGAAAACCTGCATGGTTTAGGTAATTGTTTTTCCGTAGAAATATCTTGTTGATTCCATTCATAAATTTTCTGCGATGTTACGTATTTAGATACGAGTAAATATTCATCGAATACTTCCGTATCTTTTTCGATCGATATATCGAGAACTTTTTGAACATCTTCCTACTGTTGTTTTTCTGTTAAATTTACCCATTTAAATTTTTCTAAATCTTTGTCATAAACAGTCCAGTAGTTCTATAAAATTCTTTAGCCTTAATTTTCACGAAATTCTCGTCAATAGCTGTGTAAAAATCTTTTAAAAAGTACACCACGGACTGAATTTGGAAGAAAGTGGGTTGTGCCTTTCTGAAACAAATTTTGTTAATTTCAATTCCCGAAGATGATGTTTGTATTGCTGCATTTCAGGTTAACCACTCAAATTTATAGAACTGCAATTTTTATTATTTATAATTGGGGTGTTCACACTGTGGTCATATCAGTCATATTGTCATAATGTCTTATTATTTTACAATGGTTTAAAAAAGTTGTTGTTGTGCTTCAAGCAAAAAAGTCATAAAATAATAAGACTTTTTAAGGTATGTTTTTGGTTTGTCATAAAATAACAGTAGAAATCTTAGTCGAGCAGCTGTAACTCCTTATTCGAGCCGGCAATAATATTAACAAGCCGCCGCTACAAATAACACAAAATGAAAACAAGGCAAATTCATTACCAGGAGGCGAATTAATTATAAGGTGGTTGCAGTGGCGAATTCACGTGAATTTATGCATTAACTGTCCTGTCAAATTTGTTACATATTTTCCATGGTGTAATAATATAAGGTGATCTTATCAAACAACAATAAAAAACAACATGCATTTTGTTTGTGTAAAATTATCACAATATTGTCAAAAAAAGCTGTATACAAAACATAACAAAATGTGGTTTGTATGTATTTAGTGGTTATGCAAAAACAAAAAGCATAACGTAAACTAAAATATTCATAATGGCGGCCAAAAATGTAAACAACTTTTGACAACACCGTGAAACTTACCATTTTTTTGCAGATTATTTAACGGTCAAAACACAACCCTACAAAAAACCATATTCCTTGTTGCGCACACATGATATTATTACACCATGATATTTTCCGGCGCCATTTTAATGTAATTTTCGTGCAAAAGGCAAATTTATTACGACTACAATAAATCAACAACAAAGCAAACAACAGGCATTTTGTTTGTGTAAACGGTGAATTCATTATATACGCTGTCAAAATTCTCCATGCATAAAAAATTACATTAAAATGGCGCCGGAAAATATTTAACAAATTTGAAAGGGCAGGTAATGTATAAATTCACGTGAATTCGCCACTGCAACCACCTTATAATTAATTCGCCTTGAATGAAAATTATGCATTTGTGTGCATTTAAATTTGAATACATACATACATGAATTTTTTTGTTCATATTTACTTGAGGTAGCCATTATCACGTTTAACATGTAATTTTCGCACAAACCAGCTATTATTTTACTTTTTTCACTTGATTTCGGCATTTTGATATGAAATTGTATTTTTAAATGTTTTTTTTGTATCAGCTGGCACAATTATGACATAGCACACTAAATTATGACGGGGTTGTTCACACTTGTCATATTTTGGTGTGCTATTATTTTATGACATATGACTTATGACTACAGTGTGAATACCCCAAATGTTTTTTTGGTTTTATTATTTTATTTTGAATATTAGTTTGTCTGGCGACGTACAAGTAAAACGCAACGTATTTTTATTTTGAGAGGGAGTTAAATTTTTATTTTTTGCTTTTTAAAAACCGTAATTTAAGTTTATGTACCATGAATTGATTCAACCAAATTCATAAGAAATTCAGTTAAATCCTTTTCAATATTATTTAGATGAAATTATTTTTCAGCTAGACTTGTGATGTATTTTAACATACATACATACTACATACATATGTATTTATTAAAAAAAATATCTTTGACGAATTCGAAGATTTTTTTCTACATTTTTTAACAAATCAGCTATATCTTTTTTCGAATTTCTAAAAACGGGACATTCTTGCGTCCCCGAGTTGTTGTCGGGAATAACGGAACAAAGTAGCTGGAAACGGAACGGTCCCGTTTTAAACGGGACGTATGCTAACCTTATGATTGAGTCTGTGAAAAATCATATTACATTTTTTCATTATAAACTACTTTACAATTGACTAATGTTCCGTTTAAAGAAATAGAGTGGGAACTCCGTAAAAATTTTTCTGATGAACTGTTATTCTGTTTGTTTGTTAAAGTTATAAATACGTTCACGACAGCAGGCCACCGACTACAACCTGTCAAAAATAGAATACATGTGTGTATATGAAAATGATTATTTTCACGACTACACGGCTATACGGTTGCAGGTTGTTGACCATAGTACGTACGCCGTGTAGTTAAATTAAACTAATTTATATTTTTGTTGGCTGCCAAACAGTGCTAATAAATATTTTTTTAATATAAAATAAGATGCAAAAATTGCTGTTCTTTTTTTGGTATTAACTTTTTGTTCAAAAACAATTTTTGCATAAAAATGAGGGTAATGAAATATAATTATATAATTCCCAAATTCACATTTCTATAAAATCATACAAAATTCAATGAAGCCATAAAAAGCTTACTGAGAAATTTTCCAAAATTTATAAAAAGCCGTCAAATCTTCTAAAACGAGCTAAAAATGCAAGGAATGTGAAAAACTCGAAAAAAATTACAAAAGTGATGAAAATTTGCAATAACTTCCAATCACTGGGAAAATTAAAATGTCGATAAAACAATAAAAAATCGAAAAAGTTGCAAAAAACGCCAAATTCCGCGAAATGTTGCAGAATTTTGAAAAAGCCGTAAAGTCTTCTAAAAAAGTCATAAAAATGTAAGGAATGTGAATTTTTCGCGGTTTTTAGCTATTTTTGAGATATGAGTGATTCTTCGTCATATTTATTTTATCAAATTGTACTTTTTGAAAAAAACATAACTTTAAAAAAGCTAGAGGGCGAAATTGTACTTTTTGAAAAAACATAACTTTAAAAAAGCTAGAGGGCTACATTTGTAGTCATGTAGCCGTGTAGCTTGCTCTCTTGAATGTTTTTATAGCTTATGAGTTGAAATACAGTAGTTTTCCGATTTAACGTAAATAATTGTTGTCAGGCCTGTTCGTTAAAGCGAATGGTTCGTTATATCCAGTACTAAATTAAAAATTAATAGCATCGTTTATTTTATTCATAGTTATAAATATGTAGTGTTTTTTAATATTTTATTAAAATTATAGTAATTTAAAATATATATTTCTTTAAGAATATGTACATATAAGCAAAGGAAAAATTCATAAAAACATTGTAATTCAAAAATACACAGTCTGCTTATTGTAATGGAATTTTTTTAATGACATCATCTTGAAGCTCTCTTAAAAGCATTAAATTTGTGTTACTAATATTGTTTTGCTGAGCCCATTTAATACAAATTCCGAAGTGCTTAATGCTTCGTATTTTATTTTGGAATTTCAGTTTCATCAAGCTCTTCATCATTTTCGTTTTGTTTTACATTTGTTCGTTAAACCCAGTACGAAATAAAATGTGTATTCGTAATATAAGGTACTTAAGAATAGAAATGAAAATTTGAGTGTTCGTTAAATGCGATGTTCATTAAATCGAATGTTCGTTAAATCGGAAAACTACTGTATATCTAAATTGCGGAGTTTTCAATTATCAATCGTGTTATTTTAAATTTCATCAGAAAATTTTAACCGTGTGCCGCAAACTCTCGTTTGACAACAATACAAATTTTTCTTTTTTCTTGTTCACCTCATTTTCCTTTTACAAAATAAGAGCAAAATTAACATTTTAACTTTTCCTCTATTCCGAAATAAATCATTAGCTGTTTTTATTTATTTTTTCTTTATTTGATGAACATTGTGTGGTTGCTGATCCTTGTTTCGTTGTTCCTAAATAAATGTACATACATTTAACCAGAAATACATTAAAAATAAAACAAAACACATTTACTTGTACATCATATATGCAATCAGGAACATTATTTATATTAGGGGAGCATCGATACGGTTCAGATACTTAAAAAAAAATACATGATACCGGTATCGATACTGTACGCGTATTGAATTTAAATGTAAAATTAACAAATCGCAACTATAAAACTACAGCGTAAGAGATTATTAGTATCTAAAATTGATATTAATAAGATTTTTGTTAACAACACAAAGTATTCTCAAACTTAAGTAATTCTGGTGTATTAGGATATCCAAGCTACGAGGGCGGATTGATTTTTTCAAAAACCATTTATTTCTCAACATAGTCTCCTTCTAGCTCGATATACTTAGTAAGACGATATTCCAACTTTTTTATACCATCTGAATAATACGATTTTCGGAACCCTTCAAAATACGCGCTAGTTTCGGTAATCACTTCTTTGTTTGAGATGAATCTTTTACCTGCGAGCCATTTTGCAAGTTTGGAAACAGGAAAAAGTCACTAGGAGCTAAATCTGGACTATAAGATATAAGGTGGATGATCACCTAATTCGAAGTGTATTTCACGTAATTTTAGCATCGTATCTAATGCTGTGTGAACCGGTGCGTTGTCTTGAAGAAAGAGCACTTTTTTCTTCTTTAAATGTGGTCGTTTTTTCTTGATTGCATCAATCAATTGATCCAATAATGCACGATAATACTTTCCTGTGATTGTGGATCCTTTTTCAAAATAATCGATGAGCAATATTCCGTGTGCATCCCAAAATACAGTGGCCATAACCTTGCCAGCCGATTTCACTGTCTTCGCCTTCTTCGGAGCACTTCCACCAGCTTCCACCCATTGTTTCGATTGATTTTTGGTTTCAGGTGTGCAGTGGTGGACCCACGTTTCATCAACAGTTATTAATCGACGCCAAAAATCAACAGGATTACGCATTATCATGTCCAAACACCGCTGTGAAGTGGTGTGTCGAACTCGTTTTTGTTCGACACTGACCAAACACGGCACCCATCTTGCCGATAGCTTTTTCATATACAAATGTTCATGCAAAATGTTGAACACACGTTCATATGATATTTTTACCATTTCAACAATCACACGTAACTTGACTCGGCGATCATTAATAACGATATCGAGGATTTTCTTGATATTTTCTTTAGTAACCAACCCTTTTGGTTTTCCTCTTGATGGTATTGTTGCAGTGCTTGTTCGGCCGCGTTTAAATTCTGCAATCCAATATTTGACCATATAATCTGACGGAGCAGACTCACCGTAAAGTTTATCGAGCTTTTCTTTTGTCTCTCGCCGTTTTTCCTTTCAAATAATAGTGTTTAATCACTGCACGAAATTCACTTTTATCCATTTTTCAAGAAACACAAAAGTTTCTTTCTTCAAACGACTACAACAAATAAACCAATCGATGAATTTGGGTGATTTTTTGTGCTTGTGCTGCCATCTAGCGCAAGGTAGCTTCAATATCAAACCGCCCTCGTATCTCTCGTATCTTTTGAAACGGCTGGAAAATAAAAGGTAATTTCCGGTATGTTCTACATTCCACTTTGAAGAGGAATTTAATTGAAATAACTTTAGTTTAAATTTTTTATATTCTGCATTCTTTTTTATTTTGGAATTTTAATATTCAATACAAATATACTCTACTTTACCAGAGCATCAAAAATGAAAAGTTTACTTTTTATATTTAATTTACACTACTTTTGTAAAACATACCTGTATTGCATTATTCTATTTTGATTAATTAAGTAGTTTCAAGAACTGAACTACTGTTAAGGCCGTGTCACATAAGACTTTGTCTTATGTATGTCACAATAAAAACTTTCGCAATACTCGCGTTTTATTTATTTGTTTACCTATGAAAGTGGTTGGTCTTTTTTACATAAATTTAATTATTTTAAAATGTGTTTGGACGATTTATTGGAATTATTAGTTATTATTATTACAAAAAATATAGAAAACTGAAACAGCTATTTGTCAAAGCGCACAAAAAGTTGAGAGTTGCCTAACTTTATGCTTCACGTTGCGTTAAAAGTAGTTATGTGAAATGTTTCGTATAAGTATGTACATTTCAACTTAAACGTCAAAGCGTAATCGTAACGCAAAGCGAAGCAAAAGTCTTATGTGACATGGCCTTTATTGTTTATACAAAAAAAAGTTCAAAAACTATCGTTTCATATACAATAAAAATATCTCCGATATATCGGTACCTGTTTCGGATGCCTCCCTAATTTATATATGTACATATGTATGTGTATTTTATTTGCTGTTTGTATGTCAGTCTGTTTACAGGTAGAGAGTGTTACAGACGAATTCACTAATTAGTCATTAAAGAAAGCAGCAGAAATTTTACACAAAAATAACAAAAGCCAAAAAGCTCTAATTGTTCTTAAACAGCTACAGTTGAGTTCATAAAAATAAGAGTTACCGGGCATTTTGTTTCAGTTATTTTTTTGTCAAATAATTAATTAACTTTTAAACTTCTAAATAAATGTATGTATAAATTAAGTAAAGCTGTAGTATGTAACAAATATTTTTTTAAACGAAACTAGCTGTTCAAAAAAAAAAAAATAAAAAATACGGGTATTTCCCAATTGGTCAGATTCATCCATCCAGCACATCCTTGAGTCATGGAGTCAATGGGATCACGACATCACTATCGCGAAATTCTTCAAGACGCATCTCGCAATACATTCCACATCTCGTTTGCATTCGACGTTGTTTTGTTTAAAGCAGTTCTTTACGTCTCCCCATAGATGTTTAAAAGGTTTCAGGTCAGAAAATTCGGAATCCCATGGATTATCTTCATCCCCGTTGATTTAAATCCACAACTTTTAAATGTTGCTCGTGTCCTTTGGTTCGATTCTCTGTTGTGAGAATCATTTTAGGGACATATTCAATGTTGCCACTTTATTTGTAATTACACATATCATGTGTCATTTTTATTTTCATGTGTAGCCCATGTGTAATTGGCTGCATGTGTAATTTAAAATTTTTTTGTTTTTGAGCACCAATTTTTTTATGAACTTGTTTTGCATTTTTTTGTTTGCTTTAAATGTATTAAGTTTTTGTTTGTAATTGTCCTTTTTACACAAAAAAAAACTGTGATATTTATTAGGAGAATGATGTAGAATTGGTCTAAAGAAGATTATATATCTACAAAAATAAAAAAATTCCCTGAAGAAGTTCGAAAATATATTCATCATAAAAAAACTTTGGAATTACACTAAAGAGATCAAATATTTATTCTAAGCAAATCAAAACACGCTTTTTTGCAAATAAAAAAGACAGCATGTGTAATACCTAATTTTATATATAATTTTGGCATGATGCATGTGTAATATTTCAAAAACTCATTCATTTGTTGTGGGTTGTTGATAATTTGGTTCAAGCATCAATGAAATATGTACATGTATATAGACTAGCCCAACCCACAACAAATAAAATACTCTCTGAGACTTCTTAAATATATTTAAAATTTTTCTTGTATTTTATTAAATAATTTATTCAAGCTTTAGGTCCAGAAAATAAATATAAATGATTTATTTAATCCGATATTTCGCTATCTCAATGGAGAGCTTCTTCAGGGATATATTTAATTAAAACTTAATAATAACATTTATTGTTTTCACAAACCAATAAAAACTTATTCTAAATTTGTTTGAAAAAATAATAAAAAATTTTCAAAAAAATTTGATAATTCAATTACACAAAAATACAAAATTACTTAAATCCATTACAAAGCCATAAAAAATATTCAATTTCATGTTTTATTTTTATAAATTAAATGGCTGTAATTTTGAGCTACATTTTCTGTATCCATTTTAAAGTTAATTCTTTGTTGGTGTTGGTGTATTTATAATCTGTAGCATTTCTAGCATGAAATGACGTTTGTTTCTGTGTTCAAAACTGTTGTGTTTTCAAAATCTGCTGTATGGTGAAACATTGCACAATGTGATGTTAATACTGTTTTCTGAGTTGATCTGTATTCTTGTATAATTAAATGCACTTTTGTTATGTCTTAAATAAATGTTGAAAATTTAATTGATTTTAAATAATTTTCTATGAATCAAAATCAATCAAAATAAGACATAAAGTCCATATATTTATGTAATAATGTATACGTTTATATGTCTTTTCTCGGTAATCGCATTTCCTAAATCCTAATACCGACCAACAGTAAAAACACAACAATACTTTGCCAAATATTTTAGCACTATGTTTATATTCATTGGCATAAATCCTCTTTTGTCTCTATTGAAAAATTGTGAAATTTCCCGTTAATACCTACAGTACTGTTAGGTTCCATTGGCAGCTGTGATCAAGCACAGCTCTAATTAGTTCCCGTTGTGTTAATAAAGTTCAATAAGTGCGATATGTTTTCTTTCAGTTAAAAAATATGCATAGTTTAAATGGATTAATTATTATCCGTTATATGATGGAAATCGATCGATTTAAAATTGCACGATTCCAAAAATCAAATTCTACTAAAAGTAAATAACCTCATTCTTTTTATTGTTTTCGACGCTTGGAATATTTTATTAGAACCTAAAGTTTCTTTCCGATTTTGGGCATGTTTCGTTTTGAGAAATCGCGTGGTTTGAAATCAATTGATTTCCGTCACATGCCAGAATAAATATATAAACAGATAAATGAATAAGTAATAAATTAATAAATACATAAATAACTAAATACATAAATAAATAACTTAATAAATGCATAAATAAATGCATAAATAAATGCATAACAAATAAATAAATAAATAAATAAATAAATAAATAAATAAATAAATAAATAAATAAATAAATAAATAAATAAATAAATAAATAAATAAGTAAGTAAATCAATAAGTAAATAAATAAATAAATAAATAAATAAATAAATAAGTAAATAAATAAATAAGTAAATAAATATATATTTTTAATTAATTAATTTCTATGTACACATTGCTACCTCATATTACTGATGTAATATGTGAAAATATTGATTTTGAGATAATTATATATTCATAATAAATCGCATGTTTTTTTAATGGTGATATCTGTTTCTTCCCAAACCCTTGAATTTCCTACAGGATGCATTTTATCGTACGTTACAAAGTTTTATCAGCCTGAGACTGTATTTTGTTGTATGTGCATCAAAAACGGATTTTTCGTATTGGCGGTAAAGGTGAAGTAATTTCTAAAAATAATAAAAAATAAAATTTACGGCTCACAAAAAGGGAAGACATTCGATAACTTCTTTTTTAAGTAAAATTATCAGTCTTAAAACCAAAAACACTTGATGGCAGCAAAGTAAAAGATTTGAAAAACCTGAGGCTCAATTTTGATTCAGAGAAGGATTGGATTTTTATTGAATAATTAAAAAAATATAGATAATACAGGTATATCCATTTTTGGGTTTCAAAAGTAAATTTAAATAAAACATACATAAAGCTATCATTTTGATGAAACTTTTATTTAATATAAATCCTCCAACTTTAGGTGATTATCCGCGCAGCCCCACGAAAAAAGTCGAACGGCGTCAAATCGCATGATCTTGTTGGCCAATTGACGTCGTCCAATAGTGAATTTACCCGTTCTGGAAACTTCTCATGCAATAAAGCCTAAATCTGTCGTGTTGTGTGGCACGTGGCACCGTATTGTTGAAATCAGATATCTTCCAGTTTATAATCTTCAATTGCAAACCAAAAAAGTCGGTTATCATACGGCCATAGCGCTCTGAACTGACGGTAAAGGTTCTTCGAGCGACATTTCCGAAAAATACAGCCCAATGACACCGCCAGACCAAATGCGCACCAAACAGTGACTTTTTCAGGATGAAATGGCTTTTTTACAATCAATTCTGAGCCCCATTTTCTTACTATACATTCAATAAATTTCACTGTGGCTGTTAAATGTTTAACAGTGCTCTGTTAAGTGTATAAAAGTGCTCTCTTAACTGCAAAAATAGCACGCAAAAAATTTTGGTTCATATCCCTGTTAGTTAAATTTAAAAGATGCGACCGTACCTTTAGAAAAATTTAAAATAGGTTTTATACACACACTCATGCATTCAATCTAATCTAAACTTGAAATCTGTTGCGATTTTTATGAGAATTTAAAATTACTTACTCGTACACACAAACATTGAGTGTCCTTGTGGATTCATCAAACACATAGTTGCATGCCCACATTGTTGTACTACATACGTTGTTTTATTGTTGTTTTTATTTTCAGAAAATATTTCCATTCTTATCATTCGTATACATATTACAGTGGGCAGATTTTACTTTATTTAACATGTAGTTTTTAAAATGTACATGAAATTCATGTCATTAATTCAACTAAGTTTTTATTTTAAAAGACATTTTTATTATGTCTTTATTCTATATATGCAGAATCCATTGATACTATCAACTAGCCATCCAGATTTAGAAGAATGTTGTCATAGAATTCAGCGACTTTAGGACAAATTCAACGGACGGATGGCTCATGGACACTCACTTTCCGTGTTTTAAAGAATTAGTGGTGGTGAAGATGGAAAGGGAGGTAAATTACCCCACACCGTGAGTAGCAGATACCGTTGATAAGATAGTGGCATTGGATGAGTAGTATGGGCGATAAATACCTTTGCACCCTTCAAGTCCAGAATGTCTAACAGGGTCATATTGCTTCTGGTGAATATCTTTATATGTTTAGTGAGGAGGCTTATACCGAAAGGCTTGATAAAGGCTAGGACTATTTTTATACACAAGTCATGGAAAGCAAACCACTCAAAACCGAAGGATTTTAGATCCATCAGTCTGACGACTTTTCTGATGAAAACACTTGAAAGACTCGTTAATCATTATTCAGACTGATCATGCCTACCAAAAAGGTAGATCAGTGAAGAGCGCGATTTACGACGTTTTTGGTTACATAGAGCAAGGGTTACAATATGTTATGTTAGCTTCGTTTTTAGATATTGAGAGTGCTTTCAATAACACTAGTATTGAAGCTATTAATGGAGTCACTCGAGTAGCTCAACATCCAGCACTCCATAGTGGACCGTATAATTTTTATGCTGAGCAGTAAAATTATAAACTAGAGAATTGAAAACGGATGTTTGTGGTTTGATAATGCTATCAGGAAGGTAGTAGCTTACGCGGACGGCATTGTGTTGCTGGTTGGGGGAAAATTTCTTCCCACCATTGGTTATATCATGCAAATGGTATTAAGTGATCTAACTGCTTGGGCGAAGTCTGGGGGTAAACTCGGATAAAACGGATTTAGTTCTCTTTGACAGGAAATACCTAGGCTTGGAGGTCTAGAATTGTCAACTCTTTTTTTGTTTCGTAGCCAACAAAAGTAGAAATTAATTTAATTTGACTACACGGCAAAATTATCATGGACAACAACCTGCAACCGTGTAGTCCTGAAAATAATCATTTTCATATACATACATACACATATGTATTTTATTTTTGACAGGTTGTAGTCGGAATCCTGCTGTCGTGAATGTGTTTATAGCTTGAGAAGGGGTCTTCATGACTACAACGAATGCAGAAGAGAGTCACAGGAAATTACTTGCTAACGTCCTCTTGATATCATACCTCAGGCCTTTGAGGTTTTCGCGATGTAACTGACGGCAAGAATTTTGCTTGAGATAGCTGATGAACTGGCAAGGTTAGGTTTGTCCTGAGAGTTAGGAGAGTGAGGTTTCGATGAAGCCAATCAGGGAAAATATGTGGAGTTATTTAAAGAAAAGGTTGTCCAAAGAAGTTTCCAAAAATAGAAATAATATATCGCAGAAAACACAAAGCATATGGCACAACATTTCCTTGATTACTTGTCAAAAGTTTTTCTCTTGTACATATGTGTCGTTCATTGCAACAGTAAATTATCTCCTAGTAATTAAATTTCGAGAAAACGAGCCTTTTTTAAAATCATTGCGTCGGAAAAAAACAAAATTTTTCAGTGTTTCTATATTATTTAATTTATGGGGTTTTGGTGCAAATATTGGAGTTGCTCCATATTTTATTTATTAAAAATATGGAGTTATACCACTTTTACAATAAACGACACATATGCCCAAACGAGGATATACAGGATATTAGTAGAACTTTAATATTTATTCACATCTCTAAAAAAAAATATTCAAGTCGTTTTTGAATAAGTTTTTTTAAGGTATATATTATTATGAGCAAAATTACATTGACTACAAACCGGTGATGACTGAGAACGCAACTTCGAGCCCACTTTCAGGCAAGTCATATTTCAGACGTGCATTAGTGTGACATTGTATTTGTTATTCTTGGACTTTTTAAGTGACGAATGCATAGCACTCACTGGTCACTGAACAGTATAGGCAGCAATTGATACTGGTGTATGATAGTGTATATCACAGCGACCTCCTTCGTCGGTATTGTGGGAAAATCGTCCGCGAAGTAAAATAATTAATAAAAAGGCTATAACAGCTTAATAAAAATCAATGCGCCTACTTGACACTCATGACGCTTTCTTTTCTAAAAAAAAGTGCAAAATTTTTTGGCCGTTTCATTGAAAATTTGCAATATAATGATATTCTTAAATAGTGAGTTTGTTAGAAATTATTGTATCATCACTTACGAGGCAAAATTATTGTCTTAAGATAACTTTCAATAGCAATTGTTTTGATAAAACGCAAAAAAAATTAAATAAAAAAAACGGCATAAATGAAGCTTTCGCACTTTCATCACATCGAACTGGTTGGTAGGCATTAATTGCCTGAGCTGTGATATCTCTTTAAAAAATTGCCTAATTTAATTTAATTAATTTATAGAAAACATAAAGAAACATACTAAAAGTGATCAAAAATATTCATTTTGAAATATAAGAACTGGTTTTTGTTTGAATACACATACATATGTTTATGTAATTTGTCAGCTTTTTTTAAATTCTTTTAAAAATAAAAAAATCCTTTTCTGTCGCTTTGGTTTGTTGAGCCCATAAAATAGATTTTGAAAATATTCTCTTGCCTCTTTATTTGAGAATTTGTTCTCAGATTCTTCCAAAGAACTATCCAGTTCTCCAATATTTTGGTTGGCAATTACTGATTGCCAATTTCTTCATCAGAGAAATCGTTGGTAAATTCATTTTCACCGCGTGCACAAAATCGATGTTAGAAAGGCTGCAATTAGCGGAGGGGTTAAAAGTAGATATTGTAGATAGAATAAATGCTATTCATATCCTGACACAAGAGTTAGGCAGTCTTCATTTTTACAGATGGCATATTTACTTATTAATGCCACGCAAACTCAATTAAACTAAAATATTTTACACACTATTTAATTCTTGATCACACACAAATACAAATTTTGTCTAGTGGTAAAATAACGAAAACATTTTACTGCGAAAAAATAAAACGCTTGTCCGCACTAAACAGGAAAAATGTCTAAAATGTCCGAAAAATTTTATTGTCCGGATTACTGGGTAGTTCGAATTAAGGAGTGTTCGGATTAAGGAGGTTGTACTGTATTTATGAGGCGTTTTTCTTTTATTCTAAGTTAATTGAAATAAAAATGAATCGGTTTTTGAGTATAAATTTTACAAAATGTTTTATTTTTATTTCTTTACTAAGATGTACAAAAGTGTATCTATTACTTTAAGCAGATGTGCTCTTTTAGAGTTTTTACTTGTAGACAATTAAATTTATCCTCTAAATAATCTACATTTTTATAACAAAATGAGCAATATGTAATATACAATTGGTTGGGTTAATATTTATTTTGTGACAACGTCCACCTCGTGTAATTCGATTTATTGTTTTATGCAGCAATTAATAACTGTCTATTTGGTCAAAGAAAAAAGAAAAAATTGGCCATATAAAATAATATTCAAAATGACGAACAATGCCATTTAATCTACAGAGGATATTGCGTTGTTTTATTAAACACAACAAATACTCAACATCATAAATACATTCATAAAATGCAGCAAAGGTGAAAAAACTTTTAAAAAAGTAAATTAATTACCTTACAGTAGTAAATATTTCTAAGATGTAAAAATTTAGATGCGATGGTCGATCAAAAAGTTTATGGTTATTTACTTACGTTACCTTCATTGAGTCGCTGAATTATCAACGCCTTAGTTAGTCCTCATTAGTTTTTACTTTTCGTTGCCGTTCTCTGCCGTTCTTTTCTGTAGTAAATATTTCTTACATATTCTGTGTCTGAACTTTCGGATGTGGACAATGTAATAATAGGAATGAAATCTGTAGATCTTAGCAAAATGATTTTTATCTGACAAAAATATATAAATCTTTAAAAATCTTGAATTAAAATATAATATTTCACACAATAAAAAACTAATACATACACGTAATTAGCTGTCTCTTAACGTTGTATTCTATTTCCTAAAGATTTTTCCATAACAGAATAGAACGAAAAAGTAGCAAAAAACCACAGATACAGTTTTTCAATTGAACAGAAACAAAACAACTGATACATAACAGAACAGAATGTACAAACTAATTCTGCCTTTAAGCTATCTGCATCAGTGTTCATAATCGTATACATAAAACCTGGGGGCAATTTACGGCATTCAATATCGAACGAAATTTTCATACAAATTAAAAAAATTTTGTAATTTGCCACCTGCCGTAATTTGCCACCTGCTTTTATTTGACAAAAAAATCGTAACCATTAAGTATGTTATATTTTTTTTATTTAATTCAGCTCAAAGTCAACCAAGAAAGTTATTAAAATGAGCCTCGCCATCTTCTATTTTCATGAAATTTCGAATAACCTTTTTCATTTGTTATAACGAATATTAATTTAAATAGTCTGGTTATGACAATATGTAGAGTTGTTAACCCGGGTTTCGAAATATTCGAAAAAACCAGTTTTTTGTCTCGAATTCGACAAAACGAATATTTTTGATTGTTATTTCTGTATTTGTTTTTTTTCGTTATTTATATATTTTGCGATTACTTTGAATAATCAGGGAATAAGCAACACTGTGTGTGTGTTATACAGTTATAAGTACATGCATCGGCCAATTTCCTGTCTCTCTGATTATCAAACATCCACCATACATCAAAAAATCTATCATAAAAAACTTTTTCTGACAGGGATACTCCGAAAGTCCATAAATAATCCAAGGTTAAGCGCCCCAAATCTTAGAGATATGGTTGAAGAGCACTTAAATATAATTTGCTACACAGCAACCATACAAAGAGTGCTCAGAAAAGCTGGATTTAATGGAAGAATTGCCCGGAAAAAACCTTTCGTGAGCGCAAAAAATAAAAAACTAAGTTTGAGTTTGCCCAAAGATTTTTGTTTTTGGAAACACGTTTTATTTGAAGATGAGTCGAAATTTAATATTTTTGGTTCAGATGGTAAAATTAACGTGTGGAGAAACTCCCAATGAAGAGTTAAATCCCAAACACTTAAGGCCTACAATGTCTAATGTGATCGACCTGAAAGCGGCTTTACGAGACGAATGGGAAAATATTTCTCCAGATTTTACAAAAAAGTTAATGGAAACCAAAGTACTAAAAAAACTGGTCTCTTGAGACTAAAAATATGATAATGATAAATTTTAATGTTTTAGTTTTGGAATTTGAAAAATTTCAAGTTCCTATAGAGAATACTAAATAAACTTTATTTTAAAGTAATAATTAAGGTTGTCACAGAATCCAATGTTGTCGGAATTGGATTTGAAAAGGCGACAAAAAAATAATTTGTATCATGAATTTCAATGTTATGGGTTTTATGTTCAATCTGGAATTACTATATGTTTTTAACATAAAACCGATAACCTTGAAATTCATCCCACAAAAGTATTTTGTCGTATTTTCAAATCCAATTCCGACAACATTGGATTCTGTGACAACACCGAATCTTTTAAAATTTTCTTTTTATAAAACATACTTATACTAAAACTTTTTGTGGTGGGCCTATTCCACTGTGATTCACTGAACATAATTATTGTATATTTATTGTATATGGTGTTTGACGTATTGATCAGCTGAGGTCCGTTTTCAAATCTGGTAGAATTTATTATATCATGCGTTTATAAAATCGTTATAAAAATTAACTAGTGCAAATTACTAATAATAGTAAGTGTGTTTAAAAGCAAATTACGAGATCTTTTCTTTCCACTTGTTTATTCTCGGAAGCGTTTAGAAATTGCGCATTTGGAAGGTATGAACTTTTTTACTGCTTCTAGAAACACAATAATATTTTTTTGTTGTTGCATTATTATTCCCTAAACTTTTTGAACAGCCTTCTTTGATATATGTATATGTATTATTTTAAAACAACTGCCTCTAGATTCATGTCTGACTTCATTATTTTTTTTGTTAATATTAGCAGTTTACAAATAACTTTTTTAATTAAGGAAAACCGTTGAAACGTTTGAAAATTATGCTTCTTTCAGCACAAATTGAATTATTGTGAATAAAAAGAAATATTAGAAACATTCCTCGCAGTAAATTCAACTTTTCTACCCATTATTTGTTTATAACTTTTTCTATTACATATTTTTTCCCTTCTCTTTTTAACATCCCTCATAACCATAATTGACAATTTTTCACGTTAATTTACACTTTTTAGATATTAAATCTAAACTTATATTAAAAAAACTTACTTGCTTACTGCAAAAAGAAAAATCGCTTTAAATGAATTTTAAATAATGACAAGTTTTTACTATTTGTCCTCCCCAGCCTTACCTCAAATTTCTTACAATTTCTTTGTCCTTTGCTTCTAAAATGCTTTATAATTCTAGCAGTTGTCTCGTATGAAAACATATTGCAACAGCGTTTTCAACAATTCAAGGAGGTTGTAGCAACTGCAACAGAGTGTCAGCATTATCAAAAACAGCGACAGCGACATGGTGGGTACAATGCCAGTGCTAGATGGATTTAGACTAATGACTAAACTTTGGCAACAATTTCTTTAATTTCTTTTTTCTCTTTGGTTTAGTTGTCATTTAAGTTGATACACTTTATAACGAAACCGTTATTTCTAGTGGCCTCCACAGTCTCCCACAATTGCAATCACAACTTTTATTTGATTATCGCTTGGTACTTTATTATTTATTTCTTCATCTCTCCTTCTCTCTGACCCCAGCAAGTGAGCTGTATAGTATATTCAGTGCAAAAGTGTGCTGGTACTGCTTCACTCAGGTGTGATGTTTTTTTGGTAGATAGAATTTCAACAATGCAGAATGATGATGATGATAAAAATTCAAGTGGCTGTAAATTATCTGATAGATAGAGATTTTGTTGTTGTAAACAACAACAAAAATATAACACTGAATATTAGAAGAGCTACCGGCTATAAAATCTTATCAAGTGAACGTGCAAAAAAAAGTATATGGATTTTCCATAGGAAAATAAAATTGGGTAAATTAAAAAGAACGATGCCATAGTTGGAACGGAAATGTCACCAATGTTCTCAAAAATAAGCAAACAAATAGATTACCGATAAAACATATATTTTAAAGAACATCATCCATCTACCCTTATTTAATTACAAGTAGATCAATGATCCAGGATTATTAACAAAAATTACGTCGTTATTTTTGGTGATTAACTTTATCGGAAATAAAAGTTTACAAGAAATGTTGTTTGGCAATTTTTTATCGTTTGTTGTGTTCTTTCATAATTTTTTGTTCATAAGAAATATTTCACGTAAATAAAATGTTTGCCTCTTATTCATGTATTGAAAACCTTTTAGAGCTCTTAACTCTTACATATATGTATACACTGCGCGTCATCAGGCTAGCATAATTATAATTTAATTCGTATTTTGAGCAGCTGCTCGTATATAGCTTTTTAATATTTACATGCTACAACAGTCATTGCTGTTTAATTTTAAAGAGAATCGATAAGAGTCTACTGGATAAAATTTTCAAGGTTATAGCTCAATTGGTGCAGATAATATTTAAAAATAACGGTCAGAAAAAAGGGGAGGAGCGCGCTAACCTGATGACGCGCAGTTTATATCGATTGTGATGAAATTGAATGCTGTACAAAGCTAATAATAAAGTTAAAGAAAAACGACAAATTTATATGACTATCAAAACGTTTGATTGGTTGTGTAGTCCATATACATGGATTTCATTGGTGCTTATCCCAAATCATCAGTAAACCTTAAACCATATTTTTGAAAAATGTCAAACCGTTCAACTTATAAAAGTAATCTTTGATAGTTAAAAAAATATTTGGCTTTAGATTTTTAAATATCTAATTTTGAACTTGACTTTATTTTATTATTCGCAAATATCTGATTTTAAATTTTGGGCTTTTTATCCTAAACGACGAATTATCCTAAACGAAAAGTTCTTAAAATTATAGCGGGCAAACTTATTTTTAACTTGACCAACATTGTAAAAAAGCTACATTTATTTTGTTACTTTACAATTGAAAATGTGTTATGAATCCATCAATACAACAGATATAAAATAAAAATCACTCAAAAATCAATAACAAGGTGGCGTTAGTAACGACGTATAAAGTGCAATAGACAGACAGTCATCACCACATTAAAATCATATAAACTCAATATAAAATTAAGCAAGTTTTGTGTTTTACAAATGTTGCAAATTTTTGTATGTGGCTTTATGCAATAAACCAAATTGATATTTATTTTCAATGGCGCACACACTGAAAACTTAAGAAAAAATATATTTATATTTGGGTGCAAGCATATACTTACGAATGCACACATGGATATTCCAGTATTTCTTTTCCCCCAATTATTCAATCCCCTGGAAATCGGGAAATAAATTTAAATCTCCCGGTGTTCCAAAGAAATAAATAAAAATATATAAATCGTTACATTAATTTAGAAAAGTTTTATCTAACTTCAAATAAATATGCAGAAGGAGAAAAAATCTTAACAGAAGAACTCTTAATAGATTCTTATATGTAGTTTTAGAACTATAACATATGTCGGTTAATGATTTTCAGATTTTTCTCGTATAGTTCTAAAACGATATAAATGATTTTTATAGTTTAGTTTTTGTCGCCAACTTAAAATTTTTTTATATTTAGAAAATGCAACGACTTACATACACTCTAAAACACACTTTTCCAAAAAATTAGATCGATAATAGTAGTCACTTTACTAAATATTTTCGACCTAAAATTATACAACTATTTTTTAAACATTTTGTGGATTTCTTAACAAAATTTATTTAATTTTTAACAAAATATTAAGTGCTGCGCCTACTTACATTTATAAAAACAAAAAAGGAATACAAAAACCAACTGGATATCCATGTAGTTACTCCTTTTACATCACCTCGTACCTAATTAATTGTGGAATCGTACATTTAACAAAAAAACACATATGTACATATTTCAGAGTCTTCAAGTCTTAGGTTTAAGGAAATTTAAACATTACCTTGTCAAGCCAGAAACGGTAAGCGCGACCACATCAATAGCTTAGTTTCAGAAGCGGAAGCGGCAGCGTACAAAGGAAACCTAAAAACGGTATTCGACATAATTTGGAATTTTTCTGGCAAAAAATCAGTTCCTAAAGCATCAATCAAGGACAAATCTGGCGTAATCCTTACAGCTATGGATGACCAACTAAACAGGTGTAGAGAGCATTTCCATAAAGTTCCCAACAACAACAACTCTGAATATAACTCTGAACCATACCACGCTCACACTTATACAGCACGTAACCATCTTAACTTAATCAATAACGAATCACCGATCAAGAATGAAATTGCAGCTGCAATCGACCAACTTAAAAATAACAAAGCTCCAGGTATTGATAAATTACCAGCTGAACTATTCAAGTCCAATTCGCAAACTAGTGCAGCCGTCCTACAACCCTTATTTAGAAAAATCTGGGTGACGGAAACTATACCAAAATATTGGAAGGAGTTTAATAATTAAAATTCCCAAAAAAAGGAGACCTTAAACTATTTGCAAATTGGAGAGGTATTGCCCTAACTCCGGCCGTGTGTAAAATTTTTAATAAGATAATTCTAAACCGAATTCACAGATCCCTAGATGGGCAGCTACGAAAGGAGCAGGCTGGTTTTCGTCCCAATCGCTCATGTATCGACCAAATTACAAGCTTCATCTAATAATTGAACAATGTAATAAATAAAACAACCTCAAGTTACAGATATTACTTTCGCCTACTTTGAGAAAGCCTTTGACGCAATCGAACGCATCAATATGAAGACTTTAAAATATGCGTGTCACATTGCGGAAAAATAAGTGAACCGTTTAATACAATAAGCGGTGTTAAGCAATGATGTTTGCTATCTCCTATCTTATTTATTACAGTGCTTGACGAAATACTGTCGAAAACAACAGGTGGAAGTATAGGAAAACAATGGAGAATCAACGAACAACTTGAGGATCTAGATTATGCCGATGACTTGATTCTGATGGCAACGAGCAAAGAAGATATGAAAAAGAAAATATACGATTTGTCTTCAACGGCATTGAAGTATGGCCTACGAATCAATGCATACAAAACAAAATGTATGGCTAGTAAGTCAAACTATCCACAAATATATCTACTAAGCAACATACCAATAGAAAACGTTGATAACTTTTGCTACTTGGGTAGTATTGTAACTTCAACCGGCGGAAATATATGGAGGTCAAAAAACAATATATATATATATATATATATATATATATATATATATATATATATACAACGCCTGCGTAAAAAGCATTCTCCTCTACGGCTCCGAAACCTGGCTGGTGAACGAGGTCATTGCAGAGCCGTTATGCTTCTACGTGTAGGGTTGTTATCCTGTTGGAAGACCAATTTCTTTTTCCAGATTTGGCAACATCACATTTTGTAATATTTGAATATAAATCTGTTTATCCACAATTGTTTTCGTCTAGGAAGTTGAACCCACTCAGCATTATGGGAATTTCGGTGTTTTCTGGTCTTGGATTGTTACGCACTATTATACTCCACCTTTAATTACCACGAAGCATACGCACGAGAACTTTTTACTCACATGTCTTACAGTTAACTTTGAAACTATTCGTGGGATAGAGGCCCAATTGATTTCAACATTTAAGTCTATTTGAAAATACGTTTTTAGATCCATGGTCGATTTAATAGATATTGCTCTAGACTATTAGTCTGAGGGTAGCAGGTTCTTCTGCTATCGCGATTCAATCGCTTGACCATTAAATTAGTCATTGCGGATTTTCTTCCACTCTTTTCAACTTTTTTTATACAAATTATTACGTTGAGTATAATTTGATTTGAACAGTTAAGCAGTTGGTGGTGTATTTCTGCATTTTTAGTATCCAAATAATTTATTTTTAAACGTTCACTCTGTCCTCGTTATGTTGCTGCAACCAGGGTTTGAAAATTATCCCGTTTTCTTGTCTAAAAAAAATTTACCATTTTTTTGTGCTTTTTACGGGAACTGCAAAAATTTTAGTATTTTTAATTGTTATTCCCACTTTTTCCCAAAATTAATATTTACAATATTTAGTAAAACATTAATAATTTTGTTAAAAACAAATCGAAATTTATTTTTGAGGGGTATAGCTTGTTCCTATGCGCATTTCACTGTTGCTAATGCAGATCATCAGGGAACTTTACCCATATATTTCTTAGAACAACTGGAGATATTATATTAAACTTTCATTAAAACAAATGAAAAGTTTAAACAATATCAAAGTTGTAACAAGAACTTAATAATCAATCAATTAGAGTCGAAAAAAAGTCAACCTAGGTAGTAATGGTAAAGTAAGAAAACAAAAACAAAACGACTTGTAAGATAGTGTGAAAGGCCCTTAATTAATACATTCCATTAAAAGCAAAACAGAAATGTCAGCATGCGTTCATGCCTCGCAAGTCTCCTGGCACTAACTTAGTACATATTTGTAAGTCATAACATTATTAATGCCATGGCTCTTGAATTCCAGTCTGATATCATACGAGTATATTTCGTTGCAAAAATAAAAAAAATATCTTCACAAAAATGAATTACACAGCAAACAATTTTCTATTTATCCATCATAGCTTATGTTATATTTTTGAAATTTCAAAATACAAGAATGCTTGAGCACCAAAAATAGCAAAAAAAAACTCGGTGAAAATATTTTAATAAAAATAGTACAAATGTATGTAAAGAAGAATGAAATAACTCCCAAATAATATAATTCCTAACAAAAATTAAAAAAGACCGAGCCGAAAAAATTAAATCACATTCAATTTTGATGGATAATAAAATTAAGAAGTAAAATAACTCCAGTGGAAAAATCCAAAAATAAAATAACTCCCAATAAAATAAGTCCCAACGAAAATGAAATAAAAGACTAACAGCAATGAATGCGGCGGAAATTTTCTTTAAGATATATCAAAAACTATTAAATCTTTTCTTTTCTCCTCTGCGCTATTTCGATAGCCGGCTTAACCGACAGTTGATTTTATCCTCTGGTATCCATTGACACAAGATTTCCAACGAAGTCAATGTTCGAAACAGCACAGATAAGACCACCGCAAGGCCGAAGGCGGCTTTGCGGAATTGTGTTAACAACAATTTACATGAAGTAACCATGTATAATATTCACACAGTCAGATATATAAATACGTAATTTATATATCTGACTGCGTGAATATACGTAAATATATATTGATGTTTTTTTCTCACTTCACATGAAATCCATGATGAGGAGCAAAGTAGATCAACCAAAAATTTTAGGATGTATGAAAAGCGCCCAAACAAAATTAAAGAAATTTCAAAAAAATTTCGGTTGATCTAGGGGGGAGAGAGGATTTATTTACTGTCAGGCCCACGATGTCACACGTATTCGTTCTTTCGTACAAGTACATTTAAAACAAAAACAAATTCTAAAATGTATACGTGTGACATCGTGGGCCTGTCAATTAATATTTTTTGAGAATAATTTAAGTTTTTGTTGAGAAAAGAATTTGGGTCTTATTTCGTTTTCTTTAATTTCGTAGTTTCTCACAACTACTGAAAACATGTTAAATAACTCACTGAAGCATTTCTACAGTGCTGCCATTCGACCGGCGCAAAGGTTTTCTACTCTGAGGTATGTCCAATTTGGATTCGATTTTCTAAGTATTTTTGTATTGACGGCCTTCGACTGGACGAAATGATTTTCTACTCTATTGTATTTCGAACTCCGGCTACGCTTATTACATATTTGCATAATATTTTTCTTATATCTCAGAAGTCCATAATATTTTAATTTCAGTTCGAATTTCGAAATTTATTTAAAAGAGTGCGTAGGTATAAACTATTTTTATTAAAATAATGAATAAGAAATGAGAATAAGATAAATATTTTTCATTTGAAATTATTAAATAGACATGTAGAAAATTTTCAGTAAATATTTATGCACATATGTTTTTTAAACCCTGAATGCAACTTAAGGGAAAAGCAAAATAATTTCCAACGAATTTCTTATCCATCAAATATAATCATCCCTCTTTCTTTTAAAATAATAATATATTTTTATATTTTTACTTTATTTTAAATTTTAATAAATAGACACACTCTTATACTCATGACTTTCTAAATACATACATCTCCTCCACTTTTGGCTTGAATTCAAAATGTTGTTACCAAGAATTTCGTTTAGCTTGTATTTTAGAATATGGAAAAGAAAATGTGCATCTTTTTATAAAACTTCAAGCATTCGTTACATGCCTTCAATCATTCATTTATATTTGTAGGTACATCTATTGAATATAATAATCTCATACTTTTGGAGTCTAAACTTTAGACTCGTATACATATTGAATTAGTATTTATACACACTTACATATGTACATACAATATGTGCATACATACATAAAAAATCAAAAAAGAAAACAACAGCACATTTTCCATACTTGAAAAATCGTAAATAAAATTGCATCTCTTTTTAAACTCAAATAAAAAAGGTTGAAAAAAAAATAAAATAAATATTCCACGGAAAATAAAAAAATCTACCTTTTTAAAATCAATTCTGATAACGAGCTTGTCAAAGTTTTTGACAAAGAAGAACATTTTCTGCTTATTTTTCCATCAAAGTTTTTTTTTGCTATAGAAAAAATTCTTATGAGCCTGAAATAAAATAAGAATAATTTCAGATTTAAATTGAATACAAAAAGTTTGCGAGATAAAAATAGTTATTTTTTTTTGATAAATCACAAAAGTTGTTATCAAAGAAAAGAAAAAGACAAAAGCAGTATAAAAGAAATGACAAATTATCGCACAAGGTTTAAGTTGCAAATGCTATGAAAAATTACCGGGCCGCCCCCAGGAAGTCGAACGTTATCGTTCACTAGATTTTTAAACGAAAAATAAATGATTTGCTCCCAATCACAAACAGCCTATTTTATTTATATAGTTTGTATATTTACTAAACAAAAAAGAATAAACAAAGTTGCTACTTCTCGTTTGGAATTACAGCGAACGACAACGTTCGACATTGTGGGCAGTAAAACTAATAAAATATTTGGTTAACGACGTGCACAAAAAAAATTATAATATAGGAGGTATGCCGCGGCAGAGCTCTACTGTTTTAAATAACTTTTTGAATCATATTTTTGTTCCTAAGTGATTTTTGGTTACCGATTAAACCGGCATTACTAGTCTTTAATATCGGCTTAAGTGATTTTTCCGGGTTTCTTTTACATAACTGAAATAAATTTCTTAACCTAATGCAAGTTTGAGGTCACCCATGGCATCCCCACTCAACATGCATTTGTGTATATGGTTCTCAGTGAAATGCTAACCAGTTCTAACCAGCACACAACATGTGCATATCACCACCAATATCAACTTTATTTGAAGAATGGTAACTGCTGCCAAACAAGCACGTTAAGGCTACAACACCATGTGACTAACCACAATCACCGAGGCGGTATCCATCTCTACAATTAACTGAAATATGTTTTTCTTTTTCTTTACAAAAACCAAACAAGTGAAACGTAAAAAAACATAAAACAAGTGTTTATTTAAAACGATTTCAGAAAGAGATTTTTAAACATCAGGTGCAAAAGAACAAATATGAACTTTTAATTAACTTAAGTAAATATCAAACCTCAAAATTTAACTGAAAACACAAATTTTGTATTCCAATTTATATAATGCAGCAACGGGATTTAATAAATGCTGCAGAAATTAACGAAACTAAACATGAAAATTGCGTAGTTGAAATGCTGAAATGAATATTTTTGGTATTTCCAAAAGTAAAGGAATATAAATTGTCAGTTGTTGGATTTTATTCGGATGTGGGAAGGCGGCAGATCCACAACAGGTAGTCTCATCCGAACTCGCCTTGAAAATAAAAACAGATGTGTAAAAAAACGGTTGACAAATTTATGAGAAAATAAAACAAACAAATTAAATAAAAAATTTAAATATGTACGAGTATGTATGTTTGTATGTAAGTATGCCTTGGGAATATGTGGATATAAAAATGGTTAAGGAAAACTGGACATAGAAAGTATTTCGGATGCGACATCCCCAACCGTATCTGCAAAGGCACAAATAGTGCAAAATGTGTTCCCAATAAATCACGTCAGTTTGTTGGACACACAGGTGGCAGTAGCAGCAGTTGCATCTCCTACAGTTCTAGTCTTATCAATTTCAAATACTTCGATTGCCGTTACTAATGCAGCAACGCTAGCCACTGATTTACCCCATGCTAATGTTAATAGGTGTTGGTGTAGGCGTACCTGCAGCACAAAGTAGTGTTTTGTGTCTGCAAGTCAAAGTTTAGTTACACCCATTCGCACTACACCAGCTCGGTTACTGGTATAAATACCACATTAAAGTTTGTTCAAGGCGCATCTGTAAGACGCAACAGTTCATAACCTACCGCCACAGTTATATCACCAGCACTACTTCCATGGCAGCTGGTCCTGCCAAGTGCAATTAATACATGCCATACCTCTTCAATTCCGACAACCTCATAAGGAACTCTCAGACTATTAGTAGCTTTCCAGTTTCCGCAGGTTGTTCAGTTGGTACTATTAGTGGTACGCTGGTTGGACGTACTGCCTCAGCTAAATAATATATAAAACACATAGACCTCAATGTAAGAAGTTTTTCTTTATATGAAACGTTATATAAAATAAAAATCTTTTTTTGTATTAATATACATGAATATTTTTTGTAAACAAATAAAATAATTAAAAAAATTTTGGCAGCCAAAATTCAAGCGAAATCAGTAACCTGATCTCTCGATGACAGGTCGGTCACCTGTTGTGAATTCGCCTTGGCATGTGGTTTATTTTAGTTACGGTTAAACAGGGCAAATATTTTACGAAATAATCATAACCACTGGAAAAAGTAAATTTTTGTGAAGTTCGAAATTTTCTTATTCATTTCATTTTACATATATACAGAATCATACAATACGCTTTAAAAATGAGCCGACCGATATACGTAGAAAATTGAAATTTCATATCAACTTTCTAACTTAAACGGAACGGTTGAATGCGGTACCGAAAATATGGTAATTAAAAAATTCGCGTTTATACTGCGTGTATAGCAGAGCTATAAATGAAACGTACATTTTTGAATTAATTCGCGAATCATTCAATCAACTCAATTCAAATGATTTGGTAATGAATAACAATTTTTTTCTAATTCATTTGAATTAATTCAAAATCAATTCAATTCAAATGAATTGGGAATGAATTGCAATTCACTTTGACAAATTCATTTGAATTAGAAATGAATTGCAATTCACATTGAAAAATTCATTTGAATTGATTAAAATTTCATTCAATTCTATTTTGTTGTGAAAAGAATTAATTCCAAACTTACCAAATTCGTAATGAATTAAAATCAAAAGAAAATGATTCATTTACAGGTCTGGTGTATAGGAACCTGCATCATTTTGATACGTTAATTCTTATACAATTTTCTGAACACCAAACAACCAATTTAATTAAATCAGCGTATTTTTTGCAATCATCTACATATCTGTATGAGTGATTCCAGCGAATTATTTTAAATCATCATGAACCATTTAGAAAATTTAAAAGCTATGCAATCCCTGAGAAATTCTCGAGTTATTATTAGTTAAATGAATACGATCGCTTTTCTATCAAGCCGAAAGTTTTTGAAAAACAGAAGATTTTGGGACAACTTTGTAAAGTCTGTATATACGCGTATGATATCAGACTGGAATTCAAGAGCCATGGCATTAATAATGTTATGACTTACAAATATGTACTAATTTAGTGCCAGCAGACTTGCGAGGCATTAACTCATGCTGACAGGTTGAACCAAAGTTTTCAACGTGTTTAAAAAGTTTCTCTTTAATAATCCTGTCAAAAATTTTCGCAAAAGTAATTTGTTTCACTATTGTCCTATAATTATTGTGAGCAAATTTTTTTCATTAATGCCAATTACAATATTTTGCGAACACTTGAAAAATAAAGAAGTATAATCCAATAGAAAAACGTCATACTTACTACCTCAACAAACAAAACACATCTCTGTAACTGGTGTGGAGAGTATAATACTTTACAGTGAATTGCCCTTGGTTAATAAAATTATATATTAAACCCTTAAATAAATACATATTAAGTGTTAAACTTGCCATCTCTGAAAAAAACACTTACGATTTAGAATAACGACAACAACAAACAAAAGCCAACGTAAGTACCTTCTGAATGTTTAGATATGACAACTAAACAACTTGAACACCGCATTCTTCTTTATTTTGATAGTTGTCGTTGCTTGCTACAAACCATCATGCAACTTCACCTGAAAAATACCCTCAGAGCAAAACGACGTTTTATGAAGTGTCAACAAAAGAAAAATTTAATTGAAAAGATATTCTACTGCTAAGAAGAAATGTTTTAACTACGGCTTTCTGCCGTAATAGCCCAAGTTCTTTCTAAACGCCGATTTTTACCGTTTTTCGATTTTTCAAAAATTGTCTATCTATGAAAATTCCAAATTTCGCAGTTTTCAACATCGGAAATATTTGTGAAATTGGGTTTTGGGTTTTCGGAACTTTCTCCTTAAAAAATTAGCCCTTTTATTTAATTATGTGAACTTTTAACTATTTAAAAAAATAATTGTGCAAATTTTTAGATTAAAAAAATTTTTTTGATTTTTGAAAAATATCTATTTTTTTTTACTAATTTTCTTTTTCTTTAAATAATGTACGGAATTTTTAGTACTTTACGAACAAATCTCGACTTACTCTTAATTCTGTTAAATTAACAGTCTCTTAGTTAAAGCAATGTTAAATTAACAGCAACAGGTACAAACGGAGCTAACTTCACACCCATATAAAATGGAAGAACTGCACGATGCGCTTACTTAACCGAGCATGGATTTTGATAATAAAATTCAATAACCTGCAAGCTTTGTTCATTTGTAAGTCTATTCATGGCTAAATTATATACCAAACTGAACATGTTTAACAGTAACATATTACACGAAAACAGCTGAGCTAGCTGCCAAAAAGAAAGTTTCTAAAAAAATCACCCTTAGAAATTCCGCTGATTTTGGTGCTCACAAAAAAACTTGGTGTAAAGCTCCAATCATAAAATTGAAATATAATGAGATTTGTTTATAATATTGTTAATATAACAATAAAATTTCTAAAGTCTAATTAATTTGCTTAAAATAATCTAGTCAAAATAAGATACAGTTTAAATGCTTTGTAAATGCTCTTTCAGTCATATAGAGTTAGCAAAGTATTTTATATCTGTCAAGTTTTTCAGTTCTTTTTTTAATATTTTTCTAAATATAAATATGAAATCATTTAAAATGCTTTCAGGACATTTTATGTTGTTTTTTTTTTAATTTTGCACAATTTTATTGTAAAAATATACAAATCGAAAAGTATTCGACTGAGCCGGTTTTTTTATTATAAAAAAACGTTCTTGCAGCAATTTTAGAATTTCTGTTTTTTTCCAAAAAAAATCACAATTTTTTTTACTTTACATGGTTTAAAACAGTAGGAAGATTGAAAACACGAACTATTTGCTTTCGTTTTGTTCAGTTCTTTGCAGTATGTATAACATAAGCAAAACAAAAAATGAAAATGATTTAACCATTTAGTTTTGCATTGTTTTTGATCATGAGCAGCTAGAAAAGAAAAGAATAAAATTGAAAAGGCCCAATCATAATATGCATAAGCTTGCTCAAGCTGCCGTCAATATTGATCGAAAAGTCTGTCAAATGCTCATGCAAATCCAAACCAAGACGTATTAACTATGTGACATTATTTGTACAACAATTTCAACGAAACAAGAACAAGGGGCGGGTGCTGTGCAAAAAGCAAGCCCAGTTACGGACGGATCCATAGCAACGTAGGCGAAGCGAAAATTTCGTCAAGAACTGGACGGCATCGGCTATGTGAAATTAATCTTCCTGTGTCCCAGGGGGATCTAGTAAATGGTATAAAACATACTCCGGAGCGATCAAGGTCACGAATACGTTATACAAAAAAAAACAATTAACATTGTGACATTCTTGATAATTTAGTTCCTATTTATATGACTAGATGTGTATATGGGCAAATCGTGCGTAACGATCGCTACATTCGTACGCGATACCACATTAATATATACAAAATTTTTGGTCTTTCAAAAGAGGTACCTTCAACTTATGCATGGTGTTTAGTGGGATATAAGTGTACTTTCGAATGGCATAAAATATAATTTTTTAACAGGTATTTGTTGCGAAATAATTGATCACAAAGTTTTGTAAAGCACGCTACCAAAAACGAAAGTAACTGTGAAAATTGAAGTGCGTTTTCGCTATTTTTTGCGAATTTTGCATAATAAAGCACACAAAATCTAGTTCCTAAAAGAAAGATGAATAGAAGATAATACTAAAATAGCTTATTTGCAGCCAAAAAAATGTTATCCTTTTTTATCAAAAGACGTAAACCCTTTGTGACGCACGTTACGCGACGCACGCTGCAACGCATGGAGCTGACATTTCATACCTAATTTCAATGTTTCCAATAAAATAAGTACAAAATTATTTTTGCTAAAATTAAAGTAAATTCAATATATAAAAAATGGCTCGAACCCACGTTCTTTGACATTATTTGCTTTGTAGTCAACGCGCTAACTACTTCAGCCAATGAAGATGGCCCGCATTGGCTGAAGTAGTGAAAGCAAATAATGTCAGAGAACGGCGGTTCGAGCCCAGCTTCATAACATCCATCATTTTCAAGATGTGCATTATTATGACATTGTATTTGTTGTTGTTGGACTGTTTAAGTAACGAAGTCATAGCACTGGTCACTTAAGAGTACCGACAACCGACAGCAATTGATACTGGTGTATGCTAGCGGACACCACAGCGCCATCCTTCGTCGGTATTGTAGCGAAAATCGCCGGCGAAGTAAAATAATTAATAAAACATATCTATATAGCTTAAAAACAAATAAATAATGATATTTGCAAATTAGATCTGAGGTAGGGTAGGATTTGGTAATAATTTGTGCATTATTGATCATCGAAATACCTTTTTATTTATGAAATTATACTTCTACATATTCCATAAAAAAAATAAAATATAAGTTGAATAAATTTCAAAAAAATTTAGATTGCAGGACTGTTTCTGGGACTTGTCCATATACAGAAACAGGCGGACAGATTACTTATAAAAAAATTAGAGCAACTTTAATAGACATAATTAGCAAAATAAATAGAATGTTTAACACCGAATTCACACGATGTTTTTTAAGGTTCGTTTTTTATAATTCTCTTTTGGAGTTGCTATCAAAATTTATTTTACATTTATGCGATAAATTTTTGATTCATGTCTTTTCTTTTAAATTTTCTTTATTTACTGGTTCATAATATTAAAATTTCTATCGAAACCATGTAAAACGTAACAATAAAAACTATATCTGAGTAAAGATAAATATGAAAAAAACACATAGAAAACAGATATCGATTAATTTTGTCTATCCCCTTTCTTTCCTACACCGTTCGCTAACAAACTAAAAATTACGTCGAAAAATAGACATTACAAGTCATCGTGTGAATCATGTGTAATTTAAAAGTGTAGAGTTCCGGCAACAACTTGCTATATGCACGAGTATTTTAAATTTTTTCTCTGAGTGTATGAATGTTGTGTTTACACAAAATTTTGCACAAATTGACTCTGAAAATGAGAACAAGAATGGAAATGAAGAAAAATCTTCAGTAGCAGCAAACGATAGCAGTATTGTTGCTGCCTGGTTGTCTGCTCTAATATAGAAATATTGTTTGAGATGTTGAACTGCAAGTAACTAGTGCAACACTTGACACGTTGTATGACAGTGTCAGCAACGCCTTTAGGCAGGCAATAATTATTCGCTGAAATCCAGAAAGACAGCCACCAACAAACAATCTGTTCTGTGTTTTTTCTATTACTGAATTGCTGCAATGTTCTGAAATGTTTCTACTTTTGTTGTTTTTGCTGTTGTGCATATTTGTTGCTTCTAGGTATTTTAAATGTTATTGTATGTTTTCATTCTTGTATTTTTATTTTATTTTTACTTATTGTCGTTGTTGTATTTCCGTTTTGTTACACACTCACTTTTTTAAATGTATTTTTATTATCTATGACACATTGCAAAATAACACACCCAATTCTGAATCTACATAGCATGTATGTATCTTCATTTCGTCTTATCGAACGCTCCTTTATTTCCCCCCAAAATCCATTCGTCAAGCAGCTAGTCAGTCTGTCAGCCGACAAACCCTTTATTTTGTTTAACAACTTTACCTTCATCATTGAAAATTGACTTGATAGTCCTTGGATAAACTCGTTTGTTCCCGTTCTTTCATAGACATCCTTTTTATTCACATTCCCCCAATTATTCTTTCACTCATTATAGTGTTGCTTTTTATGGGTTTCTGTTTGGCTGTGGATGTGGGTACCTGCCACTCATTCCGCTTGCAAATGAATCTTATACTTAAACTGGGCATATTATATGTACTTTGGAAGTGTGGGTGAATGATTGGTTGCATAATTTTTTCAGAATTAGTTTAATAGTACTTAAGTGTCATTTGTTGTGCCATTAACATGGCCAATGAATATAAATTTAGATAAAAATATTTTCGAATTGGCTACAATATTTTTGGGCTGAAGCACTGAGGAAAATTAACGCATTGGTCGCATAATTCTTTAATGTGTAATAGAAAAATGTATTTAGTGGCATAATGTAAAAAAGAAAAGTAAAAACAGATGGTAAGAGTTTTGTTTTAATCACGTGACCGTGCATGAACGTGAGTATAAAAAATGGAGTGTGAGTGAGCGCGCATGAGTAGATTTTGGAGTGATTGTTTCGTCATTTTTTTCCTTTATTGTAATTTTTCATATAATTTTATGGTTAATATATTTACGTAATTACTTGAACTGTTTTAGGTTTATGCTGAAAGGAATTGTTTGGTTCAAGTTCAAGTCTGACTTTACACATTCATTCATTTCATTTTATTAAGAAAGTACAATTATCCATCAGACTATTATAACAGACCAGTACTGATTTTGAGGTCGCTACACAACCTGTGTATGAAGTTAGCTCCGTTTGTACCTGTTGCTGTTAATTTAACATTGCTTTAACTAAGAGACTGTTAAGTTAACAGAATTAAGTGTAAGTCAAGATTTGTTCGCAAAAGTACTAAAAATTCCGCACATTATTTAAAGAAAAAGAAAATTAGTAAAAAAAATATATTCTTTTCAAAAATAAAAAAAATATATTTTTTTCAAAAATCAAATTTTTTTTAAATCTAAAAATTTACGCAATTATTTTTTTTTGTTGAAAAACTAGTTAAAAGATCATATAATTAAATAAGAAGGTTATTTTTTTAAGGAGGAAAGTTACGAAAACCCAAAACCTAATTTAACATATATTTCCAATGTTGAAAAATGCGAAATTTGAAATTTTCACAGACATTTAAAAAAAAAATCGGAAATTGGTAGAAATTATGGCAGAACGCAAAGCCATTGCAAATTTCAGTATAGCATTTGAGATATCTGCATGGCTTGGCTTTCTGCCATAATAACTTTTTGTGAATGGGTGCTGGCAAAGTTGAATGAAGATTCGTTTTTTTTTTATCGGAAAATTGTGTTCAGTGACGAAGTTCATTTCTGATTGAATGGATACGTGAACTAGCAAAATTGCCGTATTCGGTGTGAAGTGCAGTCAGAAGCATTGCAATAATGCACTGTTTGGTGTGGATTATGGGCCGGTGGCATCATTGGACTGTACTTTTTCAAAAACGGCGAAGGCAGGATAGTTACTGTGGAAGGCAAGCGCTACCGTGCGATGATTACAATTTGTTTTGCCCAAAATGGAAGAGCTGGACTAGGTTGACGGTGCCACATGCCACACAGCACGCGAAACAATGACTCGATTGACGGGTGAATTTGGTGAACAGTTTATTTCATGTTAAAGATTCAAGTACCGATAACGAAATGATACCCATTCCCTTCGATTACCAATCTCGTTTCAAACCAATTTATACTTTTTAATAGCCAATTTTGAATATACAGTCGAACTTCCCTATAATAAATCTGAATGGCACCGGAAAATCGCTTCATTATACAGAAATTGTGTTTTTTGCACTTTTATTTTAATATTTGATAAAGTTCTGGGAAGAATTCCAAACTGCTTAGCTGCCTACTTCTTTTTTCCCTCCATCTCCTTTTTTTATGAAATGCTACTTCGCTTAGTAATTTTTGTTTACTGAACACGGACAACTACTGTCTAAATTATTAGTGATGAGACTTTGTTTCTTTTTGTTGTTATGTTTTTTCATCTTTTGGGAATCTCTTATTTATATATTACTTTAATCTTCTCACACAGTGTTGGTAGCACACGAATTTCGTAACCGTGTCGCGGTTTTTATTAAAAAAAACTAAATTGTTTTTTTGTTTATTAATTTTATTTATTTATTTTATTTAATTTGAAGCTTGGCAACTTCTTGACCGAATGGGAGAAACAAGACTGACTTATCCTAATTACAAGGTTTTCTTATATATTAAAGTTATTGTATTATTTGTTAATAAGTTTATTGAATATTGCATTTTCGTTTGGGAACGGAAATGCTTATTTGACAATATCTATTGCAAATTACTTTCTTAGTGAAAAGTTAGTAAATTTTGGACGGTTGCAATTCTCAGAATTGCGACCGAAAAATATACTTTGTTACATTTCTGCATTTAGTGCTTTAATTTATTAATGAAGTTAATTCTTTTATATTAAATTGGGACGGTTGCAATTCTTGGAATTGCGACCGAAAAACAATTAATAAATTTTACATTTATTTTGTATTAATTATATTGTTAATAACTATTGGCAAATTACGGTTGCAATTCTTGGAATTGCGACCGAAAAATAGTTTCGATTTATGGATTTAATCATAATTTCTTTAAATAAATCGGAAATGGGTTTAATATTACACTTTGTCTTTAATTATATTTGCAATAAATTCGTCTATAGGGTCGTTCCTAATGTAAGTGTTAGTGCTTGGTTTTATATACTTAACTCACGTAACGAACTCATTTTGAAATAATTCATTATATGGATACAAACGCGCAAGAAACTCAAATTTACATCTGAAAAATTGCTTCATTGTAAAGAAAAATTCACTGTACGAAATTCACTATAAGGAGATGAAAGTACACTAACATTGGAACGAGAAAGCTGTGTTTTTGAAATTAATTCACACTAGGGAAAGCTTCATTGTAGAGAAGTTCACTATAGAGAAGTTCGATTGTAGTTAAATTTATCACATAAATAATAATCAATTGAAAACTTATTCGAATTATTTCTAAATCTTCTAACTTTATATCTGAATATTTCATTTGTAATCCCTTTTTCTTATTGGCCCTTATTAACTTCTAAATTTGTAATTGACCTTAAATAATTCTCAATTCAATATTTCTTTTTTATTTTAAAATCATTTAAAATTATTTTCGTATCAGTATAAAACTATGGCAACAAAAATAAAAGGCTTTATATGGGCCATTTAAATTTGTGTTTGTAAATAGATCGTCACATTAACGCCCCTTTATTTGTTTTCAAAACAATTTAATATTAAAAGTACCTCAATGTTTTGAAATATACAAATTTATTTTAATTAAAATAAAAATAATCTCCCTCTAGACATTTATTTCCTAATGAATGAAAGGCTGACTGCAGTTGTCAGTTTTCGTTACGCGTTTGCATTTTGAAATTATAAAAACCAACAAACAGACATCAGCAGCATATAACTCTGGATAAAATACAAAAACAAATGAATATATGTATTTTTACCGCGCATCTTATCGTAGGTGTGTGAGTTTATTGTGAATATTTTGTTGCATCAACTACGGCAACAAAATTTCCGTTTAGCTTTCGGCAAATGAAGCGTTCATTGTCTGCATGCAAGCATGCATGCATGAATAGATAAAGGTAATGCTGGCTGACTGCCACTAAGGTTCTATTTGATCGCCATACTTTTAATGGCGTTATCATTCTTATCGTTTTGTGTTAAGTACAATTTATATCTTTGTCATAGTCATTTCAAAAAGATACACAATTATCTTCATTTATTAATATATATTAACTTTTATTTTTCATAGTGTTTAATGCATTGTAGTGCAAATATGTGGTTAAATGGTGTGCAACTTTGCATGAAATTTTCTTTATTGGGAGCAGTGTTACAAATTAAGTCATTTTCTGGCTAGATTTAGCCATTTTATTCTGTTGCTAGAAAGAAAGCTAAGTTACTATTAACAGTTTTTTTTAGAGATTTTTATATTTATTTACTTTTAGCCATTTAAGAGATTTTCTTATACGAGGATAAAACTCGGAGTAAAGGATCTCCTTTTTACTACCGAGAATACAACCACATTTAAAAATTTTAATTTATTCAAATGCTTTCTGTTTGCGATTTATCGTAATTTTTCATATTTATATCTCTGTCTTACTTAGTAAATGCAGAAGAAGATTTAAATAAAATTTGTTTTAATTAAATTCATCTGTTTTCTTAGCAGGCTGAATATGAATTACCGAATTCGTATTTTTTAAATCAATTGTGGTTGAAATTCCATTGTGTTTCTATATCAGAAATATATAGGTTATCTTGAACCAAAACCTTTATCGTCTGGTCCAACCGCAATACAGATAAGTAAATGGAAAAGTTAACAAAATTTTAAATAGACAACTATCAGAATACCACTAGTTTACATACATACGTACATCATACGAGTTTCAAAGAAAAAATTAAATTAAAATAATGAATTAAAATATGATGTTATATTTTATAATTTAATATTTTTTCTTACACCGTCAAGTTATTTTTATTTTTGTTATTACTATTATATTGTATCAAATAAAAACGTCGACAACTTACTAAATTCATTATATAATTATTTTATCACTGTGCTTAATCATATCTGATAACATATTGGATATTTTTGAAAATTAAACCTTTTATCGTTCATAAAATTGGAAAAAACGCAAAAATTAAAAAAAAATATTATAAATGAGATTGTGCCTGGTTTTTTAAATAAATTGTTAAACAAACTTTTTCAAATAAAAAGTAAAAGTAATAAAAACAACTAAAATGTATCGAAAATTCTAAAAAAATAAAAAATAGCATTATGTTGTGTTCAGGATTTGAAACCGTGCCACCGGGTAAGAAGGTACGGCTTCAAATCCTAACCAACCATTTATTAAATTTTTTTTTAATTTTTGATACATTTTAGTAATTTTTATTACTTTTACATTTTATTTGAAAAAGTTTGATTTTTTTTAAAGAATTTTTGATAGCTTTAAATTATTTTTAATGTGAAGATAATATTGGAACATTTTATTCATCTATTTTGGGAGAATTTCTTCATTATTAAACCTGTTCTTACGTTTCAAATCTTTTCTTTGTTTAGTCGAAGACCACTGGCTTTTTGATAAAGACGTTGAAACACTTCTTGGATGTGTGAAAAAATATATAAATGCTAATAAGGGGATGTTAATATTTTTAAATTGCACTCTAGGCAAGAAATTGTAACAAATTTGTTACGAAATTCATAATTTATGGCTGAATTCATAAACGCAGTTTGCAAAGCAACACGAGAATGCCTTGTAAACTCATGCTTCCACTGTTGCTTTGGAAGCTGTGTTTATGAAATCAGCCTATAATATGGAATAGAGATTAGAACCAATAATGCGTGATCGTGATTAATTTTTTGTTTCCATCACGTGGGGGTGCGTCCGTGAGACGGTGACGGTTTTTATGCTTTAATGTAATTTTTTCCATTTAAATTATTTTTTTAATTTTTTTTTCGTATTTCGTGGGCGTGAATTTTCGTGATTGTGACTTCTTTCGTCACTCCATACTATGGTGAAGGGTATATAAGATTCGGCACAGCCGAATATATATCTCTTACTTGTTTTATTTCGTAGGGATTGTATTCCAGATTCCGCCTCCATTTTGCTGATTGAGTTGCTTGAAAGAGATTGTTGGTTAAGTGATTCGTTGCATGTGCGGTTCCTATCCGTAAATATTTCTCACTCCATACTAACTTTCTTTCCTTGATTTCGAAAACGGATCTATTGTTGATATACATATAGGATTAGACTTTTGGGATTGATTTGTAATATGCTCCAGTGGCTTTTTTAAGTTTTTTGTGCAAGTTAAAATCTGCTTATATTTTGTGTGTTTTTTTTTAACTATAAAGAAAATATAATGAAAAAACTACATAACTAATAAAGAAATTGAAAACGGGTGCTTCAAAAAACTATAACACACCTCAAAGATATACAAATATCGTATGTGAAAGAATTGGCCTTTCATGGCAGGTGCTGTTGGCTGAAGTAATTAGCGCGTTCACTACAAAGCAAATAATGTCTAAGAACGTGGGCTCGAGCCCAGTTTCAGGCAAGTCATAACATCCAGCATTTTTTTAGATGTGCATTAATTAGTATTATATTTGTTGTTGTTGGACTGTTTAAGTGACGAAGGCATAGCACTGGTCACTGAAGAGTACCGACAACAATTGATACTGGTGTATGCTAGCGGACATCACAGCGCCCTCCTTCGTCGGTATTGTAGCAAAATCGCTGGCGAAGTAAAATTATTAATAAAATGGCTATTCAGCTTAAAAAAACACATTTAATGCGCCTACTTGAAATCAGAGGCGCTGCAACACCGATCTAAGAACTAACACAACGCGCAATATCATAACACACCTACTGGTTGCTAGGCATACTAATTGCCTGAGTCTTACTTCTCTTAAAAAAAACAAAAGGTGATTTAAAATTATTTGAATTAAGAAAAAACACATACAAAAACACTATATTATGAATATTACTCAATCTATCCGTTTTAATAACAATTTAATAAAGTGCACAAATCCTTGCAACATGTAGAGTGTGTCGTTATTGCCTTTTTTCAAGTGGCAAAATATTGCAATAAAAAACTTTGCTACAAGACGTTTCTGTTTGTTTTTTTTTCTTTATCCAGCAGTAGCGTTTCTATTTTTTATGCTTTATGTGAGTAAGAAAGGAAGAGGAAAACATATTGTTTATCCAAATCAAAATCAGACATGGGAAATTAAGTGCAATTGATAATTGAAAACAGAAAATACTGTCTGTCGTTCGTCCTAAGCGATTTATTTCATTTAATTTCGAGAACCATGTAGAATAACTTCGGGTATTGTGGAACCCCTATTTTACCGGATTGATTGCAATATAATTGTTAATCGATTACGTAGCTGCGTGTAGTGAAAAAATCATATATTAATATAAAAAAATTATACATGAAAAATCCGAGACATCCCAAAAGTAGTCATTTTCTAAATTGGAGGGTAATAAGGAATAATATACCAGAATCAAAATGTACAGTCTGTCAATAATGAGTTTTCACATTGAAAATAAACACGGTTTAGTTAAATTAGTAGCAATTAAATTATACTTTTTGTTCAAAAAAATATATTTTATTTATGTATATCATAGATTTATAGATATTTAAAGAGATCATGCTGAAGAAAACTAGTAATCAGTTTCAAATAAGAAAGAAACACAACAAAAACAAATTTATACTTCATTTCACATTGTCAAGAAACTCTTTGCACAAAAAGTTTAAATCTTTCATAAGTATGTGTATCCTTGGCCTAAAGAAATTAACATTGTAATTTTTCTTATTATTATTGTTACCACAATTAGTTACGACATCGTTTTAAATTGTAATTAAAATAATGCCAACAAAACTGTTGTGAGTTATTTTACATTTAAACATTCAGTATTCTTTTTTTATTTCTTCTTCATTCATTTTTTTTACTCCGTCAAATGTAATGGTATTAAAATGAATGATGATGATGACGTTTTCATGAAAGGAAAGTTAGAGCAAAGATGTGTGCTATGATTTTTATTAAGCAAGAAAACAAGAAAAATCGCGTTCAAAAGAATTCCGCTGAGATGTTGTGTATAGAACAAGAAAAGATGGTGATACGGTGAAGATGGTTGGTTAAGGGAAACGGAAAATGTATTTTATTTTCATTATATTCATTTTTATAACAAGCCGTTTAGTTTTTTAAAAACACAAACATACTTATATTTTCCTTTCTTTTTATTAGTTTTATACATTTATGAAAATAATACATGCGTATTATGTAGTTTATAGAACACTACAAGAATAATACATTTTTTTTTAAATAATCACGATCTAACGGCAGAGGGAACCAAAATATATACTTGTATCTTCGTTTTGTAAGGCCTTATTTTAGGGGCAATTAAATTTCCCCCCTTTTTGGACAATGCTATAGTGAATAGCCTAAACAAATCCTGTAATTCTCACATTTTAGGTATAAGGTGTGTTCAGCAGATTTCTTTGTTTCTGTGATTGACAACTCATAATAAGAAAAAAGCTACGAATTTCGTGTTTCGTAACAAGTTGCAATACTAAACCAAAAAGGCCGTTCACAATTGATGCAAATGTTTACAATTGCAAAAACGTGCAAACTCAAATGCACAACACTGTGAATAGGGGAATGGTAATTTCATACATAATAGCGAAAATCACTCTTTGTTTCATATCTGCATATCTAGCATATACATTTTCGCTATAAAACGTGAGTGCCTTTTTTCAACACGTACCAAATTTATTATAACAAATAATTTTTAAGATGTTTCATAACACAATAACAACCTTTTATTGATTTTTGTAGATTATTGTAACTTTAGCTTGCCAGTAGTTAATTATAAACCATTTATTTACAACACAAAAATGGTTTTCATTCTATTGAAATTTAAATAAAAAAGTAAATTTGATAACAAATACATTTTTTATCGTTACTTTATGCACTCTGAGAGAGTCTCTTGATAATGCAAATTTGCATATCCATTTTGCACTTCTGCATCAACTGATCCAAAACTTTCTTGTATTTTGTTTTTGTGTTGTTGCATATCGTAGCATATATCCTAGATTTGAAATATCTGCAACGTTTATAATGGCAGTTTGCTGTGATTTCTAGAGTTGGACCCAACTCTTTCAGCCGCTCGTTTTGGACAAAAATCTTTCATCGAAACCATATAATTTAAATGGGTTTAACCAAAGGTTTTTGTCTAAAGCGAGCGACTGAACGAGTTGGACCCAACTCTAGTGATTTCCCCTACTGTCTTATGCACAATTATCTATAGCCCAATTGACAACCCGATGTATGAGTTGTATGTTGTATAAATGTTGTTACCATTTTCCGCATAAACATGTACCTAAGCAAATGCTTATATGTATATCATATAAACAAACATTAGTTTTATTCTATTTTGATGAGGTGCTCAAAAAAATTTGCAAGCCAACCAAACTGCCAATTCTCCCATAATAAGTCATAGCTTTCTCATAAGCCCAACGCACAAAAATCACTAAATGATCATATGTCATTAACAATTTTAATATTATAACAAAAATAAGCAAAATATATATGAAGTTGTCCGAAAGGCAAGTCATTTTTATTGTATGCCAAGTACAAGTACATAATTTAATATTATTTGTCAGCAATATTTAATACAGACAACCTTTCAGATCTGTGGATCATTTCCGTCTTATGACAACTACATGTTAAATTCATTGATGTTTCACCAGAAATAGAACGACCTAATATGTGATGATTGGTGGCTAAAGTTTTTGCTGTTGCCTATTAATAATATAGATGAGAATTACTTAATGATGTTAATTAGAGATGAGCAAATGTCGTGATCGTGATTAAATATAAAAATAATCACGCCTGTGTGCGACTTAACAATAAAATAGCATGCATGATAATGCGTGATTTTGTGGTACCGCGAAATAACTCTCAAATGAAATAACATCCAATGAAAAAATTATATCAAAACGTTGGAAGTTATTTCATTTTACTTTGCTGGAAATTATTTCATCACAAAATGACTACCAAATGAAATGATTCCCAAAGAAATATGGTTGGGAATTATTTAATTTTGCTGTTTGTTGTTAGGGGCTATTAGTTAGAGTTGGGTAGTTCATGAACTAACTAAACTAATTGAACTACTCACACAAGTGAACAAAGTGAGCTCTTCCAGCTCCTTAGTTCATGTTTGATTTAATTTCATTTGTCTTTTTCGCTCACTTTTACTACAGACAAATTAAATTTTCTAAAATAATACCTGATGTATTCCTCATATTTGTATAACTTTGTTCGAGTATCAAATACCACACAAATATTTCCTTTCTATGGTCTTTGACAATTCTAAGAGACATGCGTTGATAGAGAAACCCGTCGTTAACCTTTCTGTCATGTTGTCATACTTCGTAATTGCATTTGAGTAGACTATAGTTACCTGCTTGATATGCATTGTAATTGGACGTTTATTAGAAAGCTTAAAATTGTAAGTTTGTAGGCATAGTTGGGCAAAATACATGGTTTTGAGGTATTTAAAATACAAAATACTTGCTGGTCATGTATTTAAAATACAAAATACTTCCGTTTATTGTACGTATTTCAAAAACAAAATACTTCCATCTCTCATGTATGTATTTAAAATACAAAATACACCATTTTTATTCAAACCAAAAAATACGTTAGATAAAACAAACCAACGAAACAATTGTTTCCTTTCATAAATATCAGATTTTTGAATGTAGCATCAAAGAAACTGTTTCTTGTTGGAGAATAAATAAAACCTGCTGAAGAAAATAATCTTTCTATAGGTCCTGATGAACACAAACTTGTATTAAATTCTATGAATTTTTATATTTAGAGAGCTGTTAAGAGTGATAATGTCTTTGCTCTTGTCAATGGGGAAACTGACAAATTCCAACTACAAATTTGATGTCCTAGATTCACCATCATCCCTATCTACGAAAACAACAAAATCATCGTATTCTTTGCTGCTGCTTAACTAGTTTAAAAAACTTATCGAATCTTTTTCCCATGTTTTCTTTTAGTAGTGATAGGATTTAAATACCTTAAATTGTTTCCATTCAACCGACTTAATCTTGTTCTAATAGACTTTAAAGTCGGCAAAAGTTTTCCGTAATAACAGTTGTTACCCTGAAGGTAAACTAAAGCAGTGGCAATAAGTTTCAAAAATACAATGAATTCCTCTAAATATTCCAGTTCTATAGCCGCAAAAGTGCTCTCCTTACGTAACTTACCAAATTATTCTTTTAATTTGGATTTACTTTTCATAAGTTGTGCTATAGAATCATACAGAGAAATACTGCCAATTTTTGTATGTATTTAAAATACAAAATACGATCTACTTCTATTTATTGTATGTATGTAAAATACAAAATACTGGCAGGACATGTATTTAAAATACAAAATACAACATATTTGCACGTCATGTATTTCAAATACAAATACGAAATACGTATTTGTATTTTAAATACGTATTTCAAATACATGTATTTCAAATACTGCACAGCCCTGTTCGTAGGCAAGGAGAATTTATAAAAGGTGGCCTCGAGAGCTCAGATGACTACGAATTTGTTTCTATATTTGAACTGTCAACTGTGTAATCTATCGGAGTTTAGAGTCTGATAGAAGTAAATAGTGCAAATTCAAAATATCGCAGCATTTTAAGAACAACAACAAAATATACGAAACTGCTGTTTGATATCATAAAAAGCTAAAATATTTTGAATTTGCATTTTTGCAGGACCATTGGCCACTGAACTCCGCTATTCTCAACAATACTTTAAATAAAAATCAATCTTGATAATTTCAATGTCATATTCGAAATTTTTTTGTTTTTTACTTTCATCTTTCGCATAATGATTATTTAATACAGTTTTATTTTCAAAGTTTCGTAATAATATCTCTGCTTACAAACCTGAAATTTATTTAGTTTCGATGTAACGCAATCCACAAATTCATTTTAATAAATTTAACAAGAACAGTTAATAATATTCCGTTCAACTTTGTAGAATATTTTGATAATAAAAAAGTATCTTTCTCTTTATCCAATACATCCGTTGCGCCATTAAATTATTAACCATAGAATGCAATAAATTATAATGCAAACGAAAAAACAAAATAAAAACAAGTAAGAGATATATTTTGCTGTGCCGAATCTTATATACCCTTCACCATAGTATGGAGTGACGAAAGAAGTCACAATCACGAAAATTCACGCTCACGAAATACGAAAAAAATTAAAAAAAAAAAATTTAAATGGAAGAAATTACATAAAAGCAAAAAAGATTGCCACTCACCGTCTCACGGACGCACCCCCACGTGATGGAAACAAAAAATTAATCACGATCACGCATTATTGGTTATCATCTCTATTCCATATTATAGGCTGACTTCATAAACACAGCTTGCAAAGCAACACTGGAAGCATGAGTTTACAAGGCATTCTCGTGTTGCTTTGCAAAGTGCATTTATGAAGTCAGCCATAAATTATGAATTTCGTAACAAATTTGTAACGCTTCTTGCCTAGAGTGCATTATAAAAATATGAACATCCCTTTGTTAGCACTTAAATCAGTTTTCACACATACAAGAAGTGTTTCAACGTCTTTATCAAAAAGCCAATGATGATCTTCGAATAAACGTAAGAAAATGAAGAAATTCTCCCAAAATTGATAAGAATATCGCAAACTATTACATAAATCTGCTAATGATCCAATGTTATCTTCATATTGAAAATAATTCAAAGGTATCAAAAATTCTTAAAAAAAGAACAAACTTTTTCAAATAAATAGTAAAAGTAATAAAAATAGCATATTGTAGTTCAGGATTTGAAACCGTACCAACCTGTTGGCACGGTTTCTGCACAAATTTATAATATGTAATTTATATGCACCGTGTAAAAAAATTAATTTTCTTTAATATAAATAATAAAAAAAAAAATAATAATTATGGTTATTTATATACGAATAGAAAATATAAGCGATAAAAAATACTGTAATATGCATGCATAATATACTAATAAACGTACAAAAATAAGTTTAAAGAACCAAAAAAAACAAGCCTTTGCTTTTCGATTGTTTAGCTATTATGCTTATATTCACACACAATGTGTACATGTGCACCTAAACGCATGCCATGAAAACGCATGAAAATGTATGAATTTCCATCAAGAATTTGAATTTTTAGTATTTTATAATAAATAAGATATATTATGTACTTAAACGCGTAAACTACTATGAAAAATACAACTGCTCTGTGGTGTATAAGAAGCGCTTGTGACTACCAACCAGTACGTTGTAGGTATAAATTCCAACGCAACTTTTTAAAAAAAATTTAAAATTTTTAAAAGTAAAATTATTTCGAATACCATTTTTTTGTCCATATTTCAGCCGTTAATGGACAGAATAATGAAGAAATTACATATGGAATGACAAACCTATATATCCCCTTTCCAAATTTTTTGGTGAAGGGTATAATAAGTAAAACAGCATAACAGATTTAAAATGAATAGAAATGAACTTGCAAAATCCGTGCAATCTGTAAAAATTATTAAAAAGCGAATGAAAAATATTTTTTCCACAGACAAAAAGGCGAAAACAAGAACAAATTAATAGAAATGTTAGTATTTTTTGTCGAATTTATCCATTCAACAACAACAACTGCAACTGTTAGCATGTAAAGAAGCAACAAACCACCAACCATCTGACCCTTTCCAATAATACTGGTTCATCTATTTTAAAACTATAACAAATCATCCTCCTCTCTGTGTGACTCCACACTCTAACCAGATCTTATTCTCCATTCAAAAGCATAAATTCATTGTACAGTGAGGACCAAAACTTTAACAGAGCAAACTAAAAACGCCCTCGATTCTTTATATTTATTCAACGATTAATAAAACATGTATAACTAAATAGTTCTTTGTATTATTGCTGGCAAATTCTACTACTTTTCATTACTCAATAATATTCAATACTTTTCATTTGGGTACTCAATACTACTCGATACTTTTAGCGGATTTTTGGAATTTGTATCGCATAGTTTTTATCTGCAAATTGAAGTAGTTTCTTCAAAAATTTAAAATAGATCTTTAACTTTTATCGGTTATGTATGTCTTTTATTATTAAATAAAAAATAAATGTAAAGCTAACTTTTAATTTAACGTTAACAACAACTTAAGAAATAATTTAATTGTTCTAAAAAAAATATTTAGTTTTGATTTGATTAAAGAATCTTACACCTAGTTGTCTTTATATACAGTGATATATTTTTATTCACTATTTTAGCCACTCAACTTGCTTAAAAAAACAACTCTGAAAGTATCGAGTAACTACATTTGAGTATTGAGTAGCCAAAAAAAGGAAATACTCGTTACTCGGTACCCACTACTCAATACTTTCCCAGCCCTACTTTGTATTATTTATCATTCAGCATATCGTCGGTCACAGGTTGACTACTCTTAACATGTTTTTTTGTACTTTTCAGGAGACAAAAAGAAAACGTTATTACTCCGTTACTAAACCGTGTTGGAAGTAAATAAAAAAACAAAATTAGTAGGAGAAGTAGGGAAAGACATTTTTGAAAAATATAAATAAAATGTACTAACAATGCAGAAGGACAACAAACACAGTCTTTTGGCATAAAAACCCCGTTTCGATTTAAGAGTTGTTAACTTGTGACAGACGATATAATATAAAGTACGAGGGCGGATCAATCAGTCCGTGTGAAACTGTGTAAAACACAGTTTTTTTTGCAAAACAAAAATTTATTTTTCAACACAATCTCCTTTTAACTCAATACACTTAGCCCAACGTTTCTCCAGTTTTTGTATCCCTTCCAAAAAGTAGGATTTTCGAGGTCCTTAAAATAGGCATTTGTTTGGTCAATAATTTCATCGTTGGAACTAAATCTCTTTCCACCGAGCCATTTCTTTAGGTTCGGAAATAGGAAGTAGTCACTCTAGACTAAATCCGGAGTATATGGCGGATTGCGGTTAAACAACTACAAATAATCCTTTGAAGTTGTCACACCTTAATTGGCCTTCCAGAACGTTCTGCGTCATTTATACTTGTGCGACCACAACGAAAGTCAGTAAAAATAATTAATGAACACTCGAAATTCAGTTTTTTCCATTTTTAAAAAAATACACGAGTTTGTATGCTTTGAACAGCTGTTAGACATAAATTAAATGACGACACTTACTCAAAATTTTACAGTAGTCTATTAGCAGGTGGTACTTGATGGGAACAGTGTTGCATATCATATAACTACGAGGTAAGTTCGAAGTCACGGACTTATTGATCCGCCCTCGTAACAAGCGCCTGCATCAGTGATGGTTTGTGCCACGGTAACTCCCACAGGTTTCTGCACCACTCGTTTTCATAGATCATGGCGTAAAGGTAAATCAACAAATCTACCGTGAAAATATTTTAAATGATGCTTTATTATCTTGGGCACGTAAACAATTGGACTTTTCAACAAGACTCGGCACCATCCCATAAAGCCCGCGAAAAAAACTTTAAAAAAAAAAATTGGAAATCGGAAATTGCTTACTTAACAAAAATGTAATTATATTTTCATGGCTTTTTGCTACTTGTTTCCCTTTGTAACGTCGCACATTAAACAAGTCTCAAAATACAACTTTAGTCGACCAACCAACGGAAACACTGACCCCGATAGAAGAGTTTTAATTATTATTTTATATTGACATATTAAAAATTTTATAAAATTATATAAAAGTTTATTTCCGATCTTAGCTTACGCTTGTCACACTTTTGATTCTCAGTGTACATGAATGAGTAAGTTAGTGGGTTTAAAGGAGACTGAAAAAATCTTAAATTCCTACGCTACTATAAACTACGCACAGGATACTGGGATTTGTACGATGCTAGTGTTGGTGTCTCTGCTTTAGTCGTTATAAACTGTTGTAGATTGTTTGTTGCTTGGCTGGCTCTATGCTGACTTAATTTTTTATGTATGCAAATTGCATGAAGCTGTCCTGTATCTGAAATGAATCCCTGTACATGAAGCATTCTACAGAACATAGGAGAGCAAACAAACAATTAAATATGCTGGAATTAACGCGCGTCCTCTTTTTTTTCCTAAATTGAATGTAGTAGGTAATTTAGAAGGAGTTCAATAGAGTAGAAAACACTTCAAACATGATATTTTTAAAATTTTAATGAAAACCGATGGTTTAGTGATAATTACGAAAATATAATTTTTTAAAAGATTACAATGTATTTAATAATTAAATAGAATTATCTGAGCGCCGAGGCGCCCAATTGACATCGCCAAGATGGCCGATAACACGATTTTTTTTACTAAATTTTATGTCGAATAATTAGTTTGCAATATTTCCCAGCGTTGTTCAAGCTTAATGCGACTCATTTTGGTTCGCGAACGCACTAACTGGTAGTCAATATTTCGAACAGAAAAAATTGTTCTGCGTCAAAATAACATGATTTAAAAAAATATTTCTGTTTGGACCAACCGGTGTAGATATGTAGTTCTAAATTTTCATAAATGCATAATATAGTTAATCTGAATTAATGTTTATATTTACATACATAAGTGTAATTTTGGTGTAGAGAGCTTTAAATGTCAATATACGGCAACACTATTTCCTGGTACAGACAATATAAAAATACTTTCTTTTCTTTGAACTTATTAGGTTTGGGAATTCATCATATATAGGAGCACATTCGTAAATACAGTAATTGCGCAATGGCGAAATTTTAGCGTTCGAAATGCACAATTTAGCGGTACATTTTTCGTTAAAAGTTTCATTATGCCAACAATTGCAAGATTATATTTACTATCGCAAAATTTTGCAGACAGTTTGAACAAATTCTAATTCTACATACAGAAAACAATCATTGTAAAATCAACTAAAACAAGGTAGTTTTGTTAACAAGTTTGCTTCATAAGCGTTTCATGTTAGTTTAACATGATATTAAAGTAAAGTAAAAGCTATAGTTATCCACTTTAAAACAACTAGAAATCATGTTAAATTGATATTTTACGCCAATTGAATCAAAGAGATTGTGATGTCAAAATAACGTTAAGATCCCTATTGAAACAATACTAAGAAAATTTGTAACAACACGAATTTCATGTTGAATCAAAACAAATTTAATGTCGAATCAACTAACTACGAGTATTAAGCCATTTAAAATTAATGTTACAGCCATATTGAAATAACATGAAAAGATGTTAAAATTACAGGAAATTCCTATATTGAAATAATATTTACGCAATGTCGTAGATTTTTTTCATTTTTAGGGTAAAATCAGTGTTGCCACCACCGAAATGTTGAATTACACATGAAATTAGGAATTACACATGGTTTTTTAAATAACGTGCTTAGATTTGTTTAGATTAAATATTTGACCTTCTTGGTGTAATTCCAAAACGTTTTTGATGATGAATATATATTCAATATTTGGGCTTTCAAGGTCATATAACAAAATATTATTTTTTTTCGTTGGTATTTTCCAACTTCTTAAGGTAATTTTTATATTTTTCTAGATATATAATCTTCTTTAGACCAATTTTACATCGTTCTCTTTAAAAAATGTTACAGTTTTGTTTTGTGCAAAAAGGACAATCGCAAACAAAAACAGGTTCATAAATAAATTAAAATATCACAGCCTTCACAATAAAAAAAGTAGTGCTCAAAAACGATAAAATTTTAAATTACACATGAGTTACACATGCATCAAATTACACATGATATGTGTAATTAGACGTAAGGTACAACATTGGGGAAAATGCTTTAATTTTTTTATGTAGTTATCAAAAATTATTGTTAAGTCGTTTATAAAACGTAGCTCCGTAAACAAAAATTATTTAAAATTTTTTTGTTATTGTGTACACCAGATCTTTATATATCGGATATATTGTTTATGAAAATATTAACTTTAGGAATATTTTCGCTAAACGCAAGACTAGAATCGAAAAACTTAAAAACTCTCTTAAGCCTAATTATTGTGAATTATTCGTAAAAAATCTTTTTGCCTCTAACTGCAAGTAAATACTGGAAAAAATTAAACACCTCATTGATCAGCGTGTATTCCCAATGATGTTGCTCAGTATTTACTAACTTACTAGCTTTTGTTAGTATGCCATACGATTAATTTAATGAAAGAAACATTTGACGAACGATAAATTTTACGAAATGGATGCGTAACCTGGCCAATTCGTTCCACTATGTGACTGTGCACTAGTGGGATGCCAAAAGACGAAAAAAGGAAGTTGATTGATTATGTTTATTTTTTATTATATGATAGACATGAAGATATGCTGGAAAAAATTTTAAAAAGCAATAAAGAATTTTAGCTAAAATGAACCAGAAAATTGGTTTTGCAAGGTTGCATTTTGCCAGAATATACTCGTATTTGTTTATTACCCTGCAAAAGTAAAAATAATCATTCTTTATGAATTACTTTCCAATCAATGTTGAACCTCGATTATCCGGGCCTCTATTAACCGGCATACTGACCTTTTGCTTTTATACCTCTATTATCCTTACTTTGGCTTTATAATATTTCATATAACGTATAATTTGAATCTGGGTATTCAAATATTATTTTTTTTATTTTATTCTGTGTTTAATTTAATGTTTTTACACTTGTTTCGACTAAGAAAATTCTTACTACCTGTCGCTCGATGTCGAACGATGTCTTTCTTTTCTGAAATTACATTTAAAACAAAAACAATTCCCAAAATTATGTTTTTGTTTTAAATGCACTTTCACAAAAGAACGATATCGTTCGACATCGTGGGCCAGACAGTTGATGTATGTGATTGTGATAGATAGCCGGTCCAATTTTTTGAAAAGAAAAAATAAATATATTCGAGAGGTTTTTGGAAAAATGAAGTGTAAAATAGAATTCCGGGTGAGTTTGCAATTGAAATCCATAGTTGTAACAATTTCGTAAAAAAATATGAAGTATACTCAAAAAGCTTTTATAAAGGTAAACTTAAATGAAAATATAGTTGTTCTGCTAGATAATCCTTTGTTAGCAAAGCCGTTGTTCGAAATACCAATACAAATACAATAAATAAGGCTAATCAACAAAATCTGAGCTCGTTTGACATTGACATGCTTAATTACCAAAAATTTCAATAACGTCGAAAGAGACAAAGGCAAAGAAGAATCACCCAAATTGTTTTTTTTACTTTATTGGGCGTTTGTTCATTTAGTTGATTTTTTTGCAATTTTTTTGCCATTTGATCATTCAGCTTTTTTAGGTGATTATTCATCATAGATTTGGGTACTTTGACATAACGAATAATTATCTAAATAGATGTTCAATTATTAATTTTTCTATTTGGGTGATGTTTCACAAACTTTGGATAATTTGCATATTTTCTAACCATTGGAAATATATTTTTTTAATACTCCGGTTTTGAGTACGATTTTTTCCACTGGGCAGATTTTATTCAAACATCATTACCATTTAAACTACCATTAAATGAAAAAAATAAGCGACAGCCCTTTTGGCATCGATTTTTCTCTTTTAGCTCGTTAACCGCGTTTAATTTTTAAGAAAAACTCAGCAGTGGGTTTTATTTTTCTCCTGGCAACATTTACTAAGCACACAAAGTTTGGTACAGAGGATTTTTGCAAAGAAAGTATAATCCAAAAGCAATATTTTTCATTTCCAATAAAAGAATTTTAAATTTCAACTACATTCATGAAACTAAATATTCAGATTTTTTTTTTTAAATATATGCCGAAAGCTGAAGTAAACTTTTTTTCACCATTCATATGACATATTCGACAAACATCAATCTTTAAACCAATTCAAAAGTAAAACATCACCCTTTGAAACCATAATTTAAGTATACTGAGTGAAAAAACAAGCTAAATATAAGCAAACGGGCCGAAAACGTCATAAAAGATAAAATCAAGCCGATATTCTTAATTTTAGAATAGTTATTCTTAAACTGTATACATCTTCTTCATTTAATTATTTCTAAATAATGAACAACCGAATTATTGATTTCTCTCTTAATCCGTTAAAACCCGCCAAACCTATATTGTTACATATTTTTTTTCGTCCGTAATTCATGCCAGCATACTTCATTTTTTACCATTTAATATTCAGTTTATTATGGGCACTTTGTCTTTTGTATGTTGATATTGCTGGAAACTGCTTATATTCATCCTTAACTGTTGTCTTGGGGTTGGGAAAAATTTCATAATATTTTTTTATTTTTTGTTGTTGTATGTTTTTATTATATTTGGTTATGTTTTCCTTGTAAAAAGAGTATATTACGAAACAAAAGTGCAATTCAAAAAGAAATTAAAAACGAAAATGCCTTTAATGTTTATGTTCAATTGTGTATGTGCAACGACGACAACAACATAGTCATTTTGATTTGTTTTGAGGATAACTTTTCCTTCATTGTAATTGCACACTACTTTACCATTTAGCTTTATACAGGCGTACATATATTTTTCTTTTTATAAATAATTAATTAATTTCTTTTCATTCTCTCGTTTCAATTGCAGGCTCTTACCAAATATCAAACCTCACAGAAAGTAACAACTAAAACCGGCATAGAACAGGAGGAGACTCTTTTGAATGAATCGGCCGCCAGAGAAACATCACTGAATCTACAAATACTCGATTTAGAAAATGAAGTTAAACAATTGCGTCACGAATTAGAACGTGTACGCAATGAACGCGATCGTATGTTGCAGGAAAATTCTGATATCGGTCGGGATAAATCAGATAATGAGGCGGAAAAACTACGTCTTAAAGCTGAGCTTAAAGAACTCAAGTTTCGTGAGACTCGAATGCTCACGGAATACTCAGAGTTGGAGGAAGAAAACATATCGTTACAAAAACAAGTCTCAAGTTTAAGAAGCTCACAGGTGTGTAACGGAAAAATATGAATACACTTGTTTTTTTTTAACTTTTACATTTCTTCATATTATATAATATAATAGGTTGAATTTGAAGGTGCCAAACATGAGATAAGACGTCTCACTGAGGAATTAGAATTGTTAAATCAACAAGTTGATGAATTAACAAATCTAAAAAAGATCGCTGAAAAGCAAATGGAAGAAGCTCTGGAAGCATTACAGGTGTGTAAAAAAGATTGTTAAGATGTGTTACGATATAATTGGAATTCAAATCAGTTACATTTATCAAAGTTTAACCAATGACGAAAATTATATATTCAGCTACTAAAGTACTACTGAACTGGACCAATAACCATCGTTAGCTTAATTTAGAAAAATAACTTTAAAACAAATACACAGAAGGAGAACAAATCTTAATAGACAAACTAGTCATATGTATAGTTTTAAAACTATAAAATATGTAGTGTAGTGCTTATCCTATAGTTCTATCTATCTTACAGTTCTAAATATCTAAATCTTATACATATGTAAGATTTGTAGTGTTCGACCGAACGGGAACTTCGGTAGATGTTTTAGATCGAACCCGAACAACGAACTCGTAACCGAACTTTTTTAATTGACTAGAAACAATTTTAATTTTACCAATTTTTTTCTTTAAGAAAAACAAATTTAAAACATATAAAACAACGTCAACAACTTTGTAGTCTTTGTAGTTTAATATCTTGAGAGTTTATTTTTTGGGTATCTTTGATGGTTTACAAATATGTATAACAAATTCCTTCAAAAGCCAAAAATCAACCGAACGTAGGTTTCTTCCGAAATCCGACACTGAAACCGAATGTTCGGTCTCTGACTAAAGATTTCTTATAGTTATATTAAGCTTTTTGTGTCCTACTTTAAAAAAGGTTATATAGAAATAAAAATTTGCGGGAAGCTAATTTAAATTTAAACAATTTTGTTTCTAATCACACGAGTAATTGATGCAATGAAGAAATTAGCCAACTTTGAGTTTTTATTCATTTTTTAAACACAAATTTTATATAATTTTGTTTGCGTTTCGTACGCAGTCTGTCACGATAATTCTTGATTAATTACTAAAATTCCTTAAATAATCACAATAAAAATGATTAATATATTTTTTTTATCACAAGATTGACTCAATGATGAAATATTTGAAATCAATTTTGATTAATGTAAAAATTATTTTATTGGAAATATTAAACGAATATTTTTTCTGTTTTGTAAAGTAAAGATAATAATTAAAGTTGCGCTTTGTTTGTATTCTAAATTAATTTCACTTTTTAAGGGAGAACGTGAAACAAAATATGCCCTCAAAAAAGAACTCGATAGCCATTTAAATCGTGAATCTATGTATCACATTACCAACATGGCCTATAATATACGCGGAACAATATGTGATGACAACACAAGCGCAAACAGTGACGGCGAAGAGGACAACTTGGCTCTGAAACGTTTCGAGGCCAACTTGTCAACTGAACTTAAATCTCCTGATGGCACTAAATGTGATCTTTTCTCAGAAATTCATTTAAACGAACTGAAAAAGCTGGAAAAACAACTGGAATCAATGGAAAATGAAAAGTCTCATTTGACTGCCAATTTGCGTGATGCACAAACAAATCTGGATAAATCACAAAACGAATTGCAAAACTTTATGGCACGTTTAGCGGTATTAGCAGCCCATGTCGATGCTTTGATGCAATTAAAGAAACAATACGATCACAAAGAATTCTCACCAGAGGCTATTAAACAAAAACAAAATGAAGATAATCTTAAACAGCAATTGCGGGATACTTTGACTCAATATGGCAATTGGTTCACTTTGTCATCGAAGGAAATTGATGGTCTTAAGACTGATTTGAATGAGTTGCAAAAGGGTTTGAACTATACCGATGCTATGACTTCGTTACGCAATGAAATAACGAATTTAAAAAATAAATTAATGAACACAGAACAGAAATCTTTGGATTTACAAAGTGATGTTCAAACTCTCACAAATATTTCTCAAAACGCTGGTCAAAGTTTGGGATCAGCACGTTCCACATTGGTGGCATTGAGTGATGATTTGGCTCAACTCTATCATTTGGTGTGTACGGTTAATGGAGAGATGCCAACGCGTGTGTTGCTAGATCATAAGACGGATGATATGAGGTAATTCCGAAAATTTCTTGAAATGTCAAAATATTCCAAGCGGATAAAAGCAATGCCTATGACATATTAAATAACAGAAAACTCTTTTGGAGTCCCACATGAACTAGGCGAAATGCCTTCCACAATCAAAGAATTGCTTCATATCAGGTTTTTTATACTATATTGTAACAGCTTTTTAGCACTCATTAAGGCCTTCCAAGATTAAAAAAATTTTATTGAACGCACATTAAATTTTAGAATGCTGGAATACTTAAAGCGGTATGTCATACAGCGTGTTGGTCAATGTTTCTTGTTTTTCCAAAAAAACCTAAATCGTATAAAATATAAACGGATTTTACGTTTGTGTTAAGTTTACAAATAATTTGTATTTACAAGGATTTTTACAGCAATGATTTTGTTTCATAAAATTTTTGTTCCAGTAAATTTAACATAATTATTTTTTGTACATTGTACTTTAACCGTAGCGTAATAAGTTATAGTTCATGCTGTGGTCTTTTAAATAGTGTTATATTTACTAGGCCTACAAAATCAGTTTTCTATGAATCGTGAAAACCTCTATAGAGATGGGAATAACTTAGTTAATTAATACATTATAAAGATCTGTTCCGCAAATGGAGTGATTTCCAGAAACGACTTTTTAACAGCTGGCATTGCTCTTTTATTTATTTTCATTTTATGTTCTCTACGTCTGATATATTTTCTTCGAATGATTCTTCGGATGCGCAAATCGTGCGATTTATAGAATATTCATGTTTTTTAATCACCTAATTTAAAATTAATCGGTAAACAGAACAGAGCTAATATTTTTATTAGTAAATTTTTATTTTCAAGTCTAAAATATTAAATCAAACAGCATTGTTGTTTATAAACTCAACAATATCTTTAACCATTTTAAAGCTTTGAAAATGATTCACTGACTGCTATACAATCCCAATTTAAATCGGATGTCTTTACATCAAAACCTCAAATTATAGAAGATTTGCAAGGGCTTGCCGATTCGGTGGAAATTAAAAAGTATGTTGATACAGTCTCGGACCAAATTAAATATCTTAAAACTGCCGTCGAACACACCATCGAGCTGAACAAGAACAAAGTTCGTGGAGATATCACAGAAGGTAAAAATATATAAAATGTCAAAACGAAAGTTCTTTTTATTATTTTATGGATATTTTATATATACAGCCGATAAATATAACCGCGAAGAAGTTGAAGAACTGCAAGAACAAATTATTAAACTCAAGAGTCTGTTGTCTACAAAACGCGAGCAAATTGCCACGTTACGAACTGTACTCAAATCCAATAAGCAAACAGCCGAAGTTGCACTTACCAATCTCAAGTCAAAATATGAAAACGAGAAGATGGTCGTAAGTGAAACAATGTCTAAATTGAGAAATGAATTAAAGATTCTTAAAGAAGATGCGGCTACATTCTCAAGTACGTTCTATATATTTAATAACAAAACTATTATAAAAAGCTTCAAGTTAAATTTGCATGATAATTTTTAAATTCTTTTAATTGTGAATTGTTTTCATTTCATAGGTTTACGTGCAATGTTTGCTGCTCGTTGCGAGGAATACGTCACACAAGTTGACGACCTTAATCGTCAATTAGAAGCTGCCGAAGAAGAGAAGAAGACTCTTAACCAACTGCTACGTTTGGCCGTACAACAGAAGTTGAACTTAACCCAAAAGTTGGAAGAAATTGAAATGGATCGGTGGGTTCATTTGGGTCGTTAGAAAGAAAAAAAACTAAAGTCTATTACTCTTTACCCCTTTCCCCTATACAAGAAGAAAGACTAAAAATTCCCTGAAATCCTTAAAATTACTTTTGGAAATCTGTTTTTAGCATCAACTTTAATATCTAGTCTTTAATGTTTAATTACGTTTCATTTCATCATAAATACCCTTTAGTTGAGTTACGGTTTGAGTTGGTCTTTTCACATCACGTTCACTATTCAAATTATCTTCAATTCAGCATTTGGTGTGTGTGATCATTTTCTAATTTATAGTTTTATATTTTTATTTTACCTTTAACGTGTGTATATATTGCTGTGATTATGTATGTCATCGGTAAGCGTATACCATTTATTAAGAGCTTTTTTAATATATTTACTTACATCCTTCCATTAATACATATTTATTATGCATTAAATTTATTTTTTACACTATAAACGCCTATAAAAATACATACCAAAACCAATAATTCACAACCCATATCCTTATTCTGTGTACTCACGAAAAACGAAAAAAAGAAGAAAAAAATCTTTCAAAACTGACTATCCTTAGACATTTGTGAATTTGTAAATATTTCCATTGCCATTTATTTCACTACCTACAATCAATCCGTATAAATAAAATCATGAACTTGTGTCAATACAAATTTGCCTGTAATAAAGATTTTCTTGCTATGTTTGAAGAAAATCGGTCCAGCCATTTGGCTCATTAAGTATTTTTAGCTTAATGAAAAATGTTTTCAATATTTTTCATAATATTTATTTATTTATTATTCTTATATTGACTTATTTAATGTGTGTGGAGATAAATTGGTATTTAACTAGCAGAGACACGAACCAACTTTTCTTCAGAAATTTCACTAAAAAATCTTGTTTTAAACCAATTTTTGTAGTGCCTGCCAATATATTTTCCATATCTTATTATTGCAATATTATTAGTTAACTAATGCAGAATTGTTACCGTAATTAGTTTTACATGGACGTGGTGCCAATTTCTGGATTTTCCTTCCTTAATAAAATTTGCGACTACTGTTAAGCGTTTTACGAGCACTGTTAGCTGGAAAATGATTTTAAAAAAATGTATGTTAAAGAAGTTGCTTCGTGTTTCTGCTAATTAAATACGAATTTATCATCCCACACATTAACAAAGATGGCACCAGATTGAAATTTTTAACGACGTTGGTAAAATCGAGTTACATAATTGATGTATTGTTACCACAAGCAATAAACTGTGCTAGTAAAACTAACATTAACGTTTATTGTTTAAAGTTACAGAATTGCACTATTGATCCTATATAAAATCTAAACCCAATAAAATTAAAAAAATTGGTATTTTTTTCAACCCTTTAAGTGGATGTGTGCATATCGATGATAAAAAATTAATAATGATAATATCATATGATTTCAAAAAAGCCCAAGTTACAAAAATTCAAAATCGACTTCTTGATTGATTGAGATGTCTCTGAAAATTTTTTCATATTAAAATTGTACTAATTCCTAAATAAGAAGTAAGATTAAACTGAAAACATTTTGAAAAATGTTTATTAACTTTTCATTTAAACATTTTCTTTGCTTGTAGTCAGGGCTTTTATGAATTCATATGATGATATGTGTGCAATTAGTGTTGTTAATTTCAGCTGCTACCACCGATTTTCAGTTACCGACTGGCAACGCAACTGCAGTTTGGTTACTAACCATAATCGACTTATTTGTCTAGCTTACATTAAATTGTAACGTCATTGGTATTTTGTCCACAGATAGAAATCAAAATTTCAGTTTATAAAAATTAAGTGAGAAGCCGTCGTCAGTTTTATCGAACTTGTTGGCGATTCGCTAAAAAAAACTTGTTCCACTTTATTATCGCTATCGAAAAAAAAAGCATCGATAATTCCATACAAACATAACTATCTATAGTACACCGATTTAGTTAGTTTCGATTTGTGGTTAGTATTGGGAATGCCTCCGATACCGATATATCGGCTATACTTCAGATTTGCTGATATATCGCTATCTCCGATATTTTTATTTTCGATATAACGATACTTTTAAAGCTCTATTTCAGTTCTTGAAACTGCTTAACTATTTGCAATGCTTATTTCGCTGCATAACAACAAATAAGAGAAATTACACATGAAAAAGCAAAGCATAAAATCAAAACACAATAATGAAAAAATGTGTTTTAATTTAGCAGTCTGTTCAACATATTAAAAAAATTACTTGCTCTTATGCCTTTGATTTAGATTTGTGGGTATTTTAGAGAATCCGAGAAAGATGAGCCTTAGCCCATCCTAAGCTGTGGTTCTGCTAAAGAAGTCGAGAGATACCTAAGATCTCCTATTGTATTTATGATATGTGATATTTAAACTTAAAGGAAATGGCGTAGACGTACTTAAGTTTTTGAATGAGTTCTATTGCTTCTGAACTGCAGGTCTCGTTCAAGTGCCAGTTTACATTATGTTACTTTTGTCGCTACAATTTTTCTCTTTTCTGCTTTAAAGCTGCCTTATTGTGAAATTTTTATTTTTATGGATGTATACATAAAGATCTATTTGTTCCAACGTGGGAACAAACCGAATTTCAAGTTATCTGTATTCCTTTTAAATTATCTCTACCCTCTCGCCGACAAAGTATGGATTGCAGCGACGAAAGTTGCATAATTTAAACAGTCACAGACTGCGAAATCATCTTCCTCCGCAAAATTTGAGAATACTTTATTTTTTAAACAAAAATCTTATTAATAATGTCCATTTTAAATACTAATAATCTCTTACACTGTAATTTTGTATTTGTTAGTAACATTTAAATTCAATACGCAGTATCGTCGATATTTATTTTTGAGTATTGATATTGAACCGGTAAACATTCGTATCGATGCATCCCTAGCTAATATTAGATTTATTGATTACTTGGAGAAATTTACAATTTGTCTGTGAACTCAAATTTTTTAAAATCTGATTTTATAGTGTTTGAAGCAGTTTAGATCTATTTATTCAAACTTGATTTTTGATGTTGTGAAATTTGAATTTTTTTTTCGCTGAAACTGAAGTGAAGAGTGTTGTTGAAGTTTTCTGCAAAAAGAGGATTTCAACAAAATTAAAGCATTTCAGCGATGACATCAAATTCTAAAATTACGGCGAATTAGTATTTTTTTTATCTTAAGACTATTGACATGTTGGGTTGCATGCAATGTTTGTTATTTCAACTTTAGATTTCTATAGAATTTAGAAAATCAACAAATTTTGTTAAAATAGAAATTCTTTTCAAATGGAAATAAGCGTTTTGGTGAGGCGCTCCATACATGACGGTGCGCAAAAGTTGTCACCTGATGTTCTTTGACTGACAATTGCACATATTTTTATATCTCTTGTGGAGCCTATGAATATGAAAGAACAATAGTGGTAGCTTGGGTTTTTGCCCATAATAAACTAAACACGACATTCTCTGTGGGCACATGTACAGACGGACATCGTTTAATCAATTCGCACACCAAAAAATCCAGAATATACATATGTAGCCTTTTATATTTATTTATTCGACTATTATATGATACTATGCAGTTTGCAAATCAGCAATACAAACAGATGCGTTTGAAAGGCAAGGCTATACTTCATGACAAAACAACTCGGTTAAATAATGTCATCAAACTTTCAAATGATAATGAATGCATAAAAAAACATAGCAAATAAAAACCATTAAACATCAATCATTTCTTAACTGCAACCAGGCCACCACTGTTCGTTTATTGCGTCTCAATCTCGCGCGTGTTAATGATCTACTTGGACTAGCTATCCCGCTACGGGTTTTTGTGAAAATTTCTATTAGTGCGCGCAACTATTTTAATAAGATAATACTGGTGGATACAAAAAAACGATAGGTGAAGATTGTAAAAATTTCCAGTTTTTAAAGCTAATAATTAGAAATCTGAAAAGCTTACAATTACATTTAATTGGTGTGTTAAGGTTTAAAAAACTAATCGTTTAAAAATTAGTCGGAAAACAAAACTTCTCGATTGTTGAAAACATTTTTCTATATTAGCTTTCATTTGATAGAAAATAACACTTCCGCTTTATTATCTGTAGGAATATGTATATCGTACTACTACCACGCATGTCATCCTTCCTCTATTTACAGCCATTTAAGAAAATTTATTCTATATTTTTTTCTTTATTTAACATTTCTTTTTTATTATCTTTTTAGGGAAATGCGTACCGCGCGACGCTCAATGCCACCCCAGCGAGGTACTGGCGGTAAGTCCTCGTTTTCATCACGACCAGCCACAAGAAATCAACCGAATAATAATCAAAACCCCTTCTAACATAAAATAAGCGTTCAGCGTAAACTCTTAGCTTTAGTTTACACCCTACTTAAGTTATAAATTATATGAATTGTTTAAAACAAATTATAACACACACACCTTAACTGATTTCAAAGAAAGCCTTTATAGTTAAATGATCGACATCTTTTTTATTTATATTATTTTTTATAAAGCATTAATATCCCTATGTAGTTTTGGATGTTTTAGTTAAAATTTTTCATTTAGTTCTCCTTCTAATTGATTACGGTAATGGGTATTAAAAAATTAATTAATTTTAAATTTTATATTAAAAAGAGCAAAAAACTCAAAAAAAAACATTGTTATTTGAGTTAAAAAAAATATTATATTCATGTATTATTAACATGTTAAACTATACAGTACTATTTTTCTGTTTACAAATCTTTATTATTTTTTCTTTATCTTTTAATTTAGATCTTTGATTTTCTTCAAGTCTTTCGTTTAATTGCACTGACAGACAATACAATAGATTTTAAATAATAATTTAGCCTTATTACGAGCGTTGAAGTTGAAACGCGGCAACGGCACTTGCAATAAAGCAGATTGTATATGAGTTATTAAATGTAAAAAAAACAGTTGATTAAACTTGAAAAAACAACTGAAATTTATTACAATACCAGGGGCCGATTGCAATAAAATATAACTTGGTAATCTACAAGTAAAATGCCTGCAAAAAAACCGCAACATTTCTAAAATTGCTGATTTTTGTTTGTGTTTTACTAGAATTGTAACTTGTGGTTATGAGAAATGCAAATACATTAATATTGCATTTAATTTTAAATTGTAAATTTACAATGCAAAAGTAGTGAACAAAATTGAAACAACTTGATCAGTAAGCAAAATAAAATCTTTCATATATGCCATTTAAATTCCACTGAATTGTCTGTCACAATAACTTTATATTCGACCACCCATAATGTGTATGGAATTTGAAAACATGTTTTTTTCTTGTTTCAACGACAGTTTCCGATAGATTAGGCACAAAAACTAATACGCTTGCAAAAATTGTACCTGTGGGCCAGTCAGTTTCAAGTTTTGACCATAAAAAAAACTAAAACCATTTAAATGGTTTTCGCTCCATATTAAATATAAAAAGACTAACTTTTTGCTTCTTTAAGACATTTTTGTCAAAAGTTGTGAAGACTATAAATGAGCCTTTAATGTGTCGGACATAATTGAAAGAAAAATTTGCAAAAAAGTATATAAACAAATTTTATTTGGAGCATAAGAAGTGTAATTTTTCCATGTGTTTATTTTCTATGGCCAATCTGTTCGAAACTGACGGTGGGTGGTATAATATATGAACACCTGTAAAGAAAATAATTTTTAGCTTTAATTATATAAAAATATTTATGTGTATTATTTATATTATTATGTATTAATTATACAATTTTGTTATTTATATAACAGCAGCAATAACAACGGCAACAAAAATAAATGTTGTGCGAAATAATACGGTTTGTTACTTACACTCTACACTCGTCCATTTAATACAATTTAAACTTTAAAAAATCTATCATCATCGTCACACACATCCAAAATAAGAAATAATGCAAATATTCTTCAAGAACTTTGTATATTATTTTCTTTGAAATTCTTTATTATTTAAACTGTTCTAGTTTCATAAAGATTATAAAAAAATAAACTAAAAATTAGAACAGAATTGAGAAAAATTATTAAATCAAATATTGTTAAATTATTTTCTGTTAAAATTTATTAAAGCAAAATTATTTAAATTGTTTTTAGTTAAATGTTAAAAAATTGTAATAAATTTATTTCATTTTATTTTCTTATCGTCGTACAATTATGCGTTTTTTGTGAAAATTTTTTTTTAAGTAAAACGCTGTACGCAAAATTTAAACAAGAAGAGGAAAATAAACAATATTTTTTTAAATAAACAAGAGAATAAAGAATAAAAAACAATTTTTTGGTGTTTTGATATACATTTTAGAGAAGAAAGCATAAATTTTATTAAAAAAAAATATTTTTCTTAAATAAAAACGAAAAATTACATGGAAAAAGATTTACATTACAACAAAAAATAACACACAAAATAACTAAAACAACGTACGCAACATGATACTATAATATATTATCGTATCATATTACGCAGTTAAATATATTAATAAAAGCTAATCTGTATGTTAAAATTAAGATATAATGAAATGAAGTAAATTGATTGTAAATAAAAAGAACAGCAAAATTATTCTGTGATTCTCTAAAGCTAAATCTGCATCACCAAAATATATAAATCGAATTTAGCGATTTTTGGCTACGAATGCAATTTTGTAATGTGTATTACTATATTTTAGCGTTTGATTTCATCACTAAAAATTTTATGTTTTGTATTCCTTCAGCATTTTAGCATTTTAGCAATCAGGATTTAGCTGTAGCTACGAGAATTACAGAATATGTCTGCTGATCAACAAATCGAAACGATATTTATAATGAAATGTACACTGAAATTAAAGTATACGAAGCCACTTTTTACCGCCTTTCTTTTTACGAAGACAGTTTTCATTTAGTGTATGCTATTCTTGTCCCATTCAAGAAAACTTACATACTTACCAAGAGAAAAACCTGTAAAAATTTCCAATGTGGGGATAATTTTTGCAGACGAAAGTCGCTATCGAAAGTTTTATTTCTATACATTTAATTTCATTGTTCAGGCTGCGACAGCTGCAGCGTAGTGGTCGGAACAGCATCACTACAAATGTCAGACATAAAATACATGACTAGAGCATTTGGTGAGCAAAAATAGCCAAAACCGGTTTATAAATATGTGCATTCTAAAATTTATATGGTCTATCTATACCAATGTCAATCCAAAAAAGTAAAATGATGGATGTATATAAGTACATGCTTTTCCAAATGAGTACTCTATATGTTCGCATAAGGAGTAGTAGGTATCACCTAAAAGTCTTTTTTTAATAAAATTTCCATTAGTTCATTTTTGAACGCAAAAAGAACACAAAAAAGAAAAATATAGGTAGACCTCGTTTAACATAAAACATCGTATGTACATAAAACCATACCAAAAATTTTCATCATAAAATTTATTCTTCATCACTACATACTATTGTTTTTTTAATCTGTTATTTTTGTTTGGTCTCTCGAAAGATATGTGTAAAGTTCTTTGTATCGTAAAATACATTTTTCAAGCTCTTAAGTGTTGTTCGCCGTTCAAAAGATGGGTCAAGGCTAAAAAAGTACATACGTGAATAAAAAACTCTAATAGAAAACATATAAAACCGAGTTTTTTTCGTGATAACCAAGATAATGTCACAAAAACTGAACCGTATTATACCGAGACCGTGTTCAAGGAAGCACGTGTTAAACGGGGACTACCTATATACATTTTCGTTGCTCTTAAAAAAATGTAATAGTCAGGTTGATCTAACTCATAGTTTTTGAGTTGCGGAAATTTATGTAATAAGAAATAAAAAAAATGATGATAAATCAGTCTCAGACCAGAGTAGATTTTCATTGGATTAAAAGGTTCGCCATTCTGGAACTACGACAGATGTCTTGCAGAAAAGTTAAATTGAAGTCAGTAACAATCTAAATCTGTCTCTTTGTGACCTATTTGATCCAATTAAAACTTTTTGGCAAATTTTAAGCTCTAAGTTTCCCACAGAGTGGACAGATCGTTGTTGTTGTTCATATACTCTAGAAGATTTTTAGTTATTTTTCCAAATTTTTCGATAAAATAATTTTGGAATACATGAGTACATATTTTATGAAAGCTCTTTCATTTTGATGTATATGACAAAGAAAATGTTAGCGCATAATTTTGAGTATTTAAAACAACAACATCAAATTTTCAGCAGTATCAGCTGATTTCTCAGATCGATTGTATGTACATATGTAGGTAAATTGGCAAAATTCGAGTTCTGAGCCGAAATGGGGACGGCTTAATTTTAACCATATGAGTTTGAAGCTAAGTTTCACAATCATCTATTCTCTCAAATTTGTGAGTATGCATGGTTGGTTTTAGGTTGAGATATATGATTTATTTGAAGTTGTTGTCGATCATATAGTTGTTCAAGGAATATTTATCAATATTTTTTCACTTTTCAAAATATATACATATGTACAATCCCAAAATGTTGTGGAGTCAAATCTAGCAGGACAACACGATAAGAATAAGTATAAAAAGCTTATAAAGTAGCAATTTACTCACAATAAAAAATGGAAAATAGATTAGATACCATTTTAAGTGCCATGCTTTTCAGCTGAATTTTGCAAATTAATTCGTTCGAATTTTTTTTTATTTTTTTTTTAAATCGATGTTTTGTCATAGATTCCAATACGGATCAGTTTGGCAGCAATGTTTCATTAAAATTAGCTTATTGTGTCTGTGCAATCTGTATGGAATTTAATTGAAAAAATAACACCTTAGGTTGATAAGCCAAAATGTTTTAATAAACAAACTATTCTACAATTTTCGTAGCTCCAATTTCTTTGACATATTTCAAGATAAAATATTTTATTTTTTGTTGTAATAAAGTTAGACCAGTCCAAAGAAACACGCATTATTAAATTCAGCATAAAAATGGTCTACTACAATGCAAAATAGCTAAATACGTTCCAGTTCATCAACAACCTTAATAACATCAAATACCAATTAAAATTTAAGTAAAATCATAAAAATAATCGAAAGTAAAGAAATAATTTGTTAATAATTTCTGAACTGATTTATTGATTGGCTATACTGCTCGTGATAACCTGATATAAAGTTATTGCGATTCCTATTAAGATATTATGATATTATCTGGTTCGTGAAGAATTATTTAATTTTATAAATAGGATACAATTTTGAGAATTAATGTAATTGATTATGTTGTTAAAGTGTTAATAATTAAAATAAAAGAAATTTTTCGACTGTATTATTTAGTAAGTACATTTTTAAAATTTAAAGTAAGATATTTGGCAGATCGATTGAGTTCTGTTCCATTGATGTTCTCATTTCTTTCCAAAAATAAATTCGTATTCCAATATTATCTGCAGGGTAATACATCATAAAGAGCTTCGCAAATACAATGTAAAGGAAAAATACTCTGCAGATAATATTGGACTACGTGGTCCATTATAGCTGAAACTGATTAGTTTCAACATGGTCGTAAGTAATGCTGTCATGGAATATGTCATTTTCAAACAAGAACTTACGACAATTGTTCTTGATTTTACGATCGTACTCGTGGCGAACAAACTAATTGTGAGTGGTCCATGTATTAATGACATGGAGTACTTTTTGGGATAGTCTTATGTAGTGCAAGCCATCGATACTTTAAAATATGAATTTGAACTAGTTTTGGACCACTCGCTGGTCATTTGCAGACTAGTCAAAACACGCGTGTATGGACTAGTCGAGTTTTTTCAGGATAAAACAATTTTTCGTAAAAAAATATATTTGAGTGATGCCAATTTTACAAAATGGAAAGGTCGATTTAAAAACAGTTTTAAAAAACAAGGATACAAACTGGTTTAAGTGTCAGTAGACCTTCACCATATTTTACCTCGAATGATTATATAAAAAATCTCATAAAATACATGAGAATTACTGAATATAAATGTATACATGATGTGTATTCGTGGGTTCGTTTTTGACATTACGTATGAGAAAGTAACACAAATTTTTTGAGTACACGAAAGGGTTTCTTTTCTCCTTGTCTCTAAGCTTATCAACAAGATTTGCAACGTGTGAATTACGACTTATTTCAAGATAATTTTAATACATTTTATTTATATATCAGGTCAAATCTAATTCTAACGACAATTTAAAAAAAATATTAAATAAATCAAATGTTGATAAAATGGGAAATGGAAATAATTTATAAGTCATTATAAGAAACTAGGTCTTCCAATCTCAAAATTTACATAAAGAACTTTTTACTCGTTTCATACATACATATCTTATTAGCTGAAATAAACCAACAGATTAGTTTTATATTTTTAAAAGATAATTAAAAACAAAAACAATAAACTTTTATTTGTACATAACTTATTTATGTATGTACTCGTATAATAAAAAATACAATTATTAGCAAATTTTAAATTATCCGTAGCACTAATTAGAGCCACAATTAAACAAAAAGTATTAGTAGCAAAAGTATTAAAAATTCAAATTAATGAAAAGTAATTTCTTATTACATGAATGGCAACATTTAAAGTGTAATTTAATATCTGCAGTTGTATACAAAATATTTTTATATAAAGAAGGCTAAATTTTATATGTAATTAAATTTGTTTGGCCTTTTGCTTATAATTTGACAAGAGCGAAATAAACTCGCTTTTTTATTAACGAAATTTTGTATGATTTAAAAGCATGTTTGAATATAAGTCATTTTTAGTATTTTTAAGTTGCCTTTTGTGATTCAATTTATTAAAAACAATTTTGCAGTTTGTATATCCTAGACATACATATATGTAAATGCTTCTATTTTATATATGAATCTCCTAACACTTTAACCTTTACTTTCATTCTTTCTTTTAAGTTATTTATAATTATAGTTTGATAAAAAAATGATTAAAGAAAATTAAATCAAATTAATAATAAAAAATATTTAATATTTATAAAACAAATTTACGTTATTTTTATTAGTTTTTGCATTTTGTTTTATTAGTAATTATTTTGAATCTCGTTCAGATTTTCCAATAGATGTGACACTCCAGTTAAAGGACAGCACTCTCTCCAAAGAGTACAATTCTTAAGTGGTTAAATTACATTGTATTCAAAATTATAATTTTTTTCGAAATTGCAATTGTAGTTAAAAAACCTACAGAAATTGTAAAAATCGTTAGATATTTAAAAACAAATTCTAAAAAGCTAAAAAATTAAGCAGCTTAAAATAGCTATTTATGAATTTATCCTCAAAATTTTGGATTCAGAAAATACTAAATTGAGATATAAAAAAAGTTTTTAAGAAAACTTTCTTTATATGAGCAGTAAAAATGGATCCAAGCTAAAAACGCAAAAAGAATAAAACGCAAGCTTAAAATATCAAAATAATATTTTTTAAGTAAAATATCTCATAAAGAATAAATGATCACATGTTTTACATCCTTATCAATTCAATTCCACTCTACAATAAAAAGTGAGAAAAATATTTAGGTAATTTGTTTCTTGAGAATCGTTACAACATTTTTTCAGTTCATAAAAACAATCCAAAAAGCAAAAGGAAAATGAAGCGGACAACTACAATATTAAATTCATTGATTTACAGAATCTAAAACAGTTTATTCCATGTCGGCCTGTGTATTTGATTCATTATTTTTTCTATGTTAAAAGACTTTAAAATAACGCATTTAGGAATGTGAAAATTTTCTGTCGCCACACTGTTACGAAAATTGTGAAATCTGAAGAGCGAAGGGGAAAAGCCTCTGTGGCACACATTTCTATTTACATATTTATTTACAAAACTAAAGTTAAAATCCCACTATCGGCGCAATATACAAATTTTCATTGGCGCAGTGCAATGAAGCCTTGTATAAAATTTATATTTTAATTAAGAAATAATGCCTGAATTGCGCTGCACTGCATTGTACTTATTTCGAAATTAATTGAGAAACATATCCATTTGGTTTTGATATATGTACATACATTTATGTATGGCTTAATTGTAGTGCGCTGATACCGTCATCTTAGCTTTGCAGGGACAAACCTTTTCATAACCAATGTTGTCAACTTTGTCCCCTTTATTTCGCCTTTAAATTATTTTAAATGCCACACTATCGAACTTGAGTGACAGTCAAAATTTCAGCAGCTTTGAATGATAGTTTTGACTGTTCAGACTATCGATCATGTTTGAAACTCAAACCGTCATTCAAGAAAAAATTGGACACACAAACATGAAAGATATGAAAATTGCTTAAATGCTAACAAAAAATTTTTTTAATGAAATATTTTAGTTTTTTCTTATTATCTAACAACTTTTCGTACGATTTTGTCTTCACATCTCACACAAAGCTTGCATTTCATAAAAGAAATACGAATATACATATAAATTTCTTAAAAATATTTTCAGTTTCCAAGTTTTGTAGTTTATGCTACAAAAATATCTCTTGACTGATACTTTTTGTTACACACTATCAGTCAAAAACCAATATGGCAGCTGACTGTCATTCAACCGCAAAAATTTTTGTGGTTGACAGGTGACTGACGAAATTTGTGTTCACACTGTCGGTCAAGCAAAATTTGAGCAAAACTGTAATTTTGTTCGATATTGTGTACCCCACTTAACTCCCCTACTTAACTTGAAAGTTTTAAACAGGTCAGAATAAGTGAGATTTAATTAGAACAAAGCTAACGTCACATTACTCTACCTTTTGTAACTATTCTATCTACATATACATATGTACACAACTCTCTGTGTACTAGATTGCAAAATAATGTTGTTTTTCATTAATTACTGTAAATTACTGAGTAAATTGAAAAATTTACTCTCCAAAAAAGGTGTCGCCCAGAAATAATTAGCGTTGAAATATATTTACACTTTGGACTACTCAACTATTTTTCTTGTTGGTACTCGATGCAATATTTATTATAACACGAATATTTTAAAAAAATATAAACAAATTATTTCCTGTAATCTTTTCCATATTTTGTTTGATTTTACTAATTTCCGTCTGATTAAGTTTATTCGGAAGTATGTGATTATTTGTTTTTGACGTTGATTACCTTAAAAACAAGTGCAGTACTAAGTAACCATATACTTGGAAATTTCACAACTCCAAAGAATTAAAACAGTAACCGACTGAACGAATAGTTTAAAAATAATTGTTCACTTTTAATTTTTTTATTATTTTATTTCAGTTTCTTATTTTATTTTATTTTAAATAATTTTTCCACAAATTGTGTATTTCTTGTTTTCGTACATTTGCCTGTTTAACTTTGGAATCATGTGTTTTTTTGTTTTACTAAATTTTACTAGTTACAAGAAATTTCTCCTGTAAACATTTGTAAATACTCAGCCATGAACAGTCACTTTACGCTCTCAATTTGTGCTCTCATTTACTGTACGTTTTGGGTAAACGAACGCAATTTAGTAAAATGCAGTTTAAAAACTTTTAAGTACTCGAACGCATTGATTTGTTTTTCGTTGTTACTTATTCTTCTGAATGTAGCACAGGACCTATTTAATATGTTTTGTATTGAAATTAGAGTTGTCAATTATTCGTGCCTTTTATTTGTTCGAATAAAATTTCATGATATTTTTTTGTTCGAATAAACGAATAATTTTAAAATTTTGTTCGAATAATTCAAACGAACAAAGAATAAAAAATTTACTGTTGAAAAACCATTAAAGAGCATATCAACTTTGTTTGTTATTTTCTTTGATTTTTCTAAATAGGTCAGATCATCATCAATATTATTAACGATTATTGCGTTCGTACAATTTCTTATTTTATTTATTGACTTTTTTTGAGATCAGTTTATAAAACGTGAAAAACAAAGTATTTGCGTATTTCTTTGTTTAGCTTCTTGTGGCATATTGTAAAAACTAAATATTCGATGAGAAATTCATAGAATTCAGGAATAATACTAAAGTGTTTAATGATTTTATACGTCGTTCATTAATTATTCGAATGTTCGATTATTCGAAAAAAATTATTCGAATAATTCTGTATTCTAAATTGAAAAATTCTTGTTCGTTCGAACAAAAGTTAAAAAAAATTGTTCGAATTATTCGAATAATTTTTATTCGAACGACAACCCTAATTGAACTGTTACAATGTTTGACATTTTATTTTGGGCTAAAAATGTGTTTTTTAGTATTCCCGCACTTTTTAACATTATTATTAGTTATTAGTGATCTATTAGTTATCTATGAGTTATTAGATCTTAATCTCATTAGTACGAATTTTACCGAAAAAGTTCGGATCGGACAACTATTTGTTAAAGTAATGAGTTAAAATACCAAAGTAGAAGTTGTGAAAATTATATACTTCATATGTTTATTTACATTTTGTCTCATTACTTTACCATCAAAGTTTTTGCTGGGCACTTAGTATTTCGTTGTTAATAAACCTGTTTTTGTGGGCTTGAGGCTCGATTACTATCAAACTTTATCAGAGAATGAAAATTATTTTTTATGATTAGAAAAGACAGGAAATCCAAATTTGAATATTTGCTGGGGGAAAATGCATTTCCAATGCCGCAACACACCTCAGCAGCACAGTTTATTATATATAAACTAGCATTCAATAAAGAGGGAATACGCAACTTACAGAAACCACTTACAGCTTTAATCTAATCTCATCAATGTTTCTTAGTTATAGAGGAAGCTTCCTTCCTACTTATTTTGTCTCTTCCGTTTTTCATATTAAAAATGATCAAAAATGGGAATCTACAAAAACTATTTTTTATAAGAAACTTACAATTTATTTTCGTTAAAAAAATCTGGTAATCAGGCACCAAAAAATCTGCCTGTCGATTTATTCGAAACCAGCTAATATTCTTAAGAGCAAAATCTTTAAGTAGGGACTTTTGAATACTCTAATGGGTACGTACACATATTTTTGTTAAACATGGTATCGTTGAGCTGTATAGGTATGTACATATCGAACCCTGTGCTCTGAATTATCGTATGTTACAATATTTTCGTAATCGACTTTATTATGCAAATTGGTTCTAAATCCATTGATTCATCTGTTGACAAAATATTATAGCGATAAATATAGAGATAACACAGTGCACATTTTATAGTATATAATAGTAATAAAAACGCTCTCCTGTGAAATTTGGTTTTTGTAACATATGATTAACATTGCGCACAGGGGTCGCTATGCTTATCTATGTACAGTGGTGTTCTTATAATTAGAAACGACTTCGCAGCACATATATTTGTTAATATAATTTAAAAACTTAGTTCAACTTAGTTCAGACTTAGAGCTAGAAATAGTAAAATTATCATTCATCATTTAGTTAAAATAAAAAAATTTACTTTATGAATAAAGTTTTCAAGAAAATTAACTAAACAAAAAAAGCCATTTCAATTTAGTCACATAATTAGAAATAACAAAAAATATTTACACATTAATTGAAAATATACTTGGTAGTTAAACAAAATGGACATATCCTTTAATATTTTGTTGGATAGCCATTACTTTTGACAACATTCGCCAGCCTTTTTGGTAAACTTTTTATTAAACGTTGGCATGTTTCCAGATATATCTTTTCCCAGTTTTGCTGCATCAACTGAAACAATTCATCATTATTGCGCGGATTTTTGTCCTTGAGATCTCTTTTTACAATTGCCCATAAATTTTCAATTGGGTTGAAAGCCAACACTAACTACACTAATCTTGAAGTGTGCTTTGGGTCATTGTCATGTTGGAAAATGTAATGGACGGGCATATTTTCAAAAGAATATGGTTCCATTACATCTTCCAAAATAATTTTATATTGATGTTGATCCATTATTCCCTGAATTCGAACAATTGGACCGACATCACGCCAAGAAAAGGCACCCCAGGCCATAACAGATCCCCCACCCTGTTTTACTGTTTTCACAGTGTACCTGGGATCTAAAGCTTTGTTGGGAGGACGTCTTACATACGTTTTTCCATCAGATTGACAAAAGTTAAACTTGGATTCGTCGCTCCAGAGAACTCTATTCCAGTAACGTGGCTCCATCCTAAGCGTTTCCTTTGCAAACTGTAACCGTTTCTTAATACTTTTTTTTGAAACATGCGTTTTTTTTGTGCAATGCACCCACGAAGTCCCGGCTCTTGTAAGCGTCTTATTGTTCGTGTGGATATTTCTGCGTTTATTTGCTGTCCAATTTCAGCCTTTATTTCGCGCGAAGACAAAAATGGCTTTTTCTTCCTTACCCTACAAATAATTCTATCTTCTGATGGAGTCATCTATCGTGCTCTAGGCTTCCTGGCTGGCGTTGCAAACTCTTTTGTCTTATTGTACACGCGAATACAATTTTTTTTGGAGCAAGAAAACTTTTGAGCAATAGCTGACATGGACAGTTGTTCATTCCGCTAACACTGCACAATTAACTCCATAATTTTTGGAGCGTAAGACTTGTTCTTGCCCATTTTAAAAACTAAAATGTGTCAAAATTATTGCAAGTTAATCTATTGATTTTCAAATTACACTCACTTTGTCATTAATAATAAGAACTAATAAGTTCAGAAATAAAAGCAAAAACTACAAGTTTCTAATTACGTGGCCAGCCAAAAGCATTTACTTGGGAAATAATCTTAATTTGTTTAATAAGTAAACCTTATTTAAACTTCACCTCAATGTTCATTGACTGCTCGTTGAATAACGTTACTTATAATTTACAGTGTAGATCTTACAAAAAGTTGCACCGGGATTTTATTTTCTTTAAACATCGTTTCTAATTACAAGGCCACCACTGTATATATTCAAAATTGTTCGCCAATTATTTTGTTACAGATTTTCCAAAAATTAATTATTTGTCGATCTGAGGTGAAATGTCTGTCTATAAACACATTTTTTGTTCCTGAAAATTTTTTAGCCCATTTATTTATTGAATACATGCTCTGACGATTGATATTTATTCTGGTTATAAACGGTTTTAAGCGGAATGTAATTTGATTGCAGTTTAAATATTGTCATTGTGTATGTTAACTTTAGCCAATAAAATTATATATTATTAAAGAAGTATGATTATTTAACAATATGGAAACAGAAACTAAATTTTAGCCAACTACACAGCCACAATTTGTTAGACAGTTTAAAAATATGCAAACAATACATAAAATGATAGAATCTAAATTGATCACAAAATAAAATTATCTAATCTGAAATAAAATACAGTAGTAGTTGATTAATTAACAATTTAACAATATTGAACTAACTAAAATTTTTAATAAATAATAAAATTAGCTACACTTTAAGTAAATAAATAATACAGCTTACGCCATTAACATATTTATATTTTTTTATTATAATTTTAATCTTTCGCTAATATGTGCATACTTAATTCAACTAAAATAATTATTTGACAAAGAATAAAACTACCGAGCCATAAAAAATGAGTTTACCTCTTTTTTATAAAAAGAACAAATTCATACATTCCATTTCACTCCGAAATCATCGAACTGTCTTTAAATTTTTTTTTTATTTTTTTATTTTATAATCACCAAATTTTTACGAAAGTGATTTTAAAACAAAGAAACAAAATAAAATATAAAGTACTTAACTAAACTATTTATGTAAATAATTAAATTTAACTAAAACTTTAATATTATTAAAAAGTAAATTAATTTACCGTCCCTTTTTTCAAAAATGAAACATTTAAAACTATTATTTATAAATAAATAAAATATAAAACCAACCAAGAAATTGTGATAAGCACACAAAAAATATAAATAAAACTTTTTCTTTGTTGTTCAATTATTATTATTTTACTTTGTTGTTCTTCTTCCCTAATGTAAATTATTTTCATATATTAAATATGAAACAAATAACAACATATTGATAAACTGATACCTTATTAGAATTCTAAATAAAACTAAATTAAAAAACTTAAAACATTATTATACAGAACACGAACAAATAAGAAAATATACATATAAACTAACCAACTTAAAATAAATTTATATTTAAAGAAAAAGAAAAAAATCATTTTTGGAAAAAATAGTTTTGCAATAAATTTAATTAAACATGAGTTTGTAAATTATTTAGTGTATTAAACAATCTAAAATGTTATGATTAAAAGTACAGAGGAAAACAAAAAAATTTAAACATATTATTACAAATAAAATATATGAACATTTTATTCTATGATAAAAATAATCGAGATTATTGTCTAAAGGATTGAAAAAAAATAAATAAAAAATTATTACTTATGAATCATTGTTTTGGTCAATAAAACGTACATAAGTTCTTTTTAATTTAGTCCTGCAAAAGAAAATAAAAGTGTATCTTTCCGACCTATAGTCGATCCAAGTGATAGATTTATCTAAATTTTTGAACTTTGTTATTTCTGTGTACATAGAACATTTTAAGATATTAACTTTTATCAGCAAGACCCTTTATACTTTTTTTCAGGATGCGGTTTAATTTTCAAAATATGGTATTTTACGAAACAATTTTGTTTTTTATTAAGACATAAATAAACTTGACATTTTGAACAATATGTTCGCGTTCTTGATTTACAGCCGGCTAGTCTGCAGCATCTTCCTGATGACAAATCATGTTCAAGAGGCCAGTGTTTGTATCCATCAAGTTTTTTGTCTTGGCATGGTTGTTCGGATGGACGATATTTTTTGGGAACATTTTGGAGTTCTTCATCTTAAGATTCATATTTAGTATTTTTTTTATCTATAGCTACTAGTTGTTTAGCTAATGGTATTTTTTTGAAGTTGAGGATTAATTTTGCAATGGTTTCTGTATTGCATCCAGGCGTTGCAACACACAAGATCAATAAAATGAATGACGACTTTTAATGTCCATTTTCGAGTTTTGAAAAACGACCTGTATGATTCCATTAATTGATCGCAAACATCAACGCCACCCATACGCTTGTATTCCCTGACGATTCTAGGAGCTGGAACTTCCACATACCTTTTCTCTTTTTTCCCAGCGTTTCACGTGTTCAACTGGGCCATACCCGTAAGCTGAAGATGCAAGAATTACCGACTTTGAATCCTTCCACTGCACCACGACAATATTGTCTTCACTATGACAAAATTTCTCCATATCACCCCTTTTCATGTGTTTCTCATTCGTGAAATGTACGTTTTTTATTCTATTTATCATTATTGTTCCAGTAGCAAAGATTCCACGTTTCAACAGAGCTTGTAGTAGTGGTATTGTCGTGAAATAACGGTCAAAAAACAGTTTGGAGCCTTCAGGAAGTGTTTCAACTAAACGCAAAACAAAGCCTGGTCCTAAGCCTAAATTCGAGCAAGGAAGTGGTGTAGTCTTAGCTTGATAAATCTCAAAATCAAGGACCAGCCCCTCAGAGGTTGTTAAAACTTCGTTTTTCAGTCCCAATCCTCTAGGTTTACTTGGGAGGCTTTGTCTAACATGGTACGTGTTTGTGTACTCCGTAACTTTTTCTATGAACTCATCATCAAAATCCACAGAAAAATAATGATACGGGGTCTCTATAGGTGTGTTTGTGTCCATAATTGAACAAGAGCTGCTTTCCACCTGAGTCTCTTTTCCAAATATCACGTTGGTTGGCAGTTTGGCTTACATCTGTTGATGTTTCTGATAGAGCATTTACCTCTTCTTCACTGTCACTTTGCTGGTCTGCCAAATCATTTGTTACAACGGGTAATTCCCAAGTTGCATCCACGCACTCATCATCACTACTAAAATCTTCCAAATCCGAATATAAAAGTTCAGCTAAGATATCGTCTTCAGTTATTCCATCTCAGAAGAAGAACAAAAATAGTTAACATATTTTTATAATATAGTATGTAGTCCTAACACGCACAATTGTGGCACATCAAACAAATTTCACGTAAAAATATCAAAAATCACAAGATAATCACTAAGTCACAATTAACATAAAAAATTCAATATTTTTTCTTTTTGAAAACACTTGTTTGATTAAAGATTTTACAAATTAAATAATAGTAATTTATATGCAAACTTACGCTTTCGACTCATTTTTACAACTCCACAAAGAAAACTACTGAAACTACGAAATTAGTATGAAAAAACAAAAACGAATAACGGTTTTTCACAATGATCAACAAAGACAGAGCATACACAATTGTGTTTTGTCGGTCTTATTGCATAAAATCTTATATTAAAGAAATTATAGAGACTTGAACTTACCCGCACAATTGTGCGTACACGGTCGGAAAGGAGTATGCTAATTTCTAAAAGTTTTTAACCATCGCCATTATAACACAAAGTATTGAAACAGTCCCATCTAGCATTTGGAAGATTATTTGATGAGCGCGATCATTTCCCGACTCTTTTTTAATCGTCCAGACGATTGTTGGAGTAAAATTACTTTTTACTTTCCCAAATGATGCTTTTGCGTGTCATTCTGATGATTGTTGGACTAGTTAATCGTCTTTTGCGCATTTTGGCGATGAATTTGATGATTGTTGGACGAGTGTTTTTTTATGTTATTCCACAATCGTCGTTAAGTATTCTGAGGACCATTGGGCTATTGTTATTTCACTGTAATCGTATACTACTTTTGTAAATGATGTTTTTGCGAGTATTTTTGTGATAATAAAAAGTGTTCGTTTGATTAAAGTGTTTTCTTTTAAATTGAAGTTTTTTTTTTAAATTAAAATACATGTTAATTATTATTTATTATTAAAAAATAAAAACCAAAAAAAACCTTTTATTTAAAATATCCTTTTCCGCGCATCGTAGAAGACTTTATAATTATTTAGCATTTTTAGCACTTTTTTAGATCACAGAATTACTTTAAAAAATCACATACATAATAACGTCAAGTTAAGTATAAATTCTCTCACTGTATAAAAACGTACAAATATAGTATATGCTACCTTTTCTACAACTTTGTCGTATATTTTTGCAATATACGAAAAATCAAACAAAGAGTTGTTATTTCCGGTTATACGAATAAGAGAGGGTGTGAAATTAGACAACGTGTGCTGATATACTTTAGACCAAGGACCCAAAATAACTGCTGTTATTTTTTATATATTCAATTGGTCAAACAAGAAATAGCTGGAAAAATGTTGGTCCTGAAATAACAATTAGAAAAAGGTAAAAATTTTTTAGTCCTCTCATAATTGTTATGAAAGATCTCTATTCGTAGTCTATTATAGTCTTCTTCTACCAATTTTTAATTTTTTCGGTGTTTCCAAGCCATTATTTAATTAGGACTTTTTAGAGCTTGCACTCACTAACTATGTGTTGATATAGAGACCAATAAAAATAAAAGTTGCGAGAAGACCTAGAAAAATAAAAAACTTCTTTAATGGGTATGAGAAGGCTGAAAAAATAAAGGTCTTTTATAAGTGTTATGAAAGTCCGAAATAAATTAAAATCTTTTACAATAGTTATAATATATAATATAATATATTCCTCATTTTTAAATGTAAATTAAAAAATTTTTTTAAAAATGTACGGATGTCTGATATGTAAAATTTTTTAACTATATTAATAAAAAGCAATTTTAAAAAATTTGCACTTTTTTGAACCGTAGAACATTTTTGCAATTTGTTTTTGGCAATCTACCACATTTAATGTTTTCTGGCAACTCTGATCGAACCGATGAAATCGATGGTCAGCAAAACCCCACTACTCCTCTAGTCAAAATGTACCAGTTATATATCCATAATGAAAATACTGCAGAACCTTAAAATTTCTTGATTTTTGTTTATTTAACAAAAAATAAATAAAATTTTCATAATTAATTTTTAGTTAAACTTAAAATAAGTTCCAGGCATTTCACATCAATTAAAAATGTTAAAAAAATATATAAGGGAAAGTATTAGTTAGTTGTTTTTTTTTTTTTTTTTTGAGACAGAGTTTGCCTTTATCTCACTGAATAGCTCTTTTTAATTGGTGTTCAGCCGGGCCAGGGAATTTTGCGTTTATTGGTATGGATTCTGAAAATAGTACAAATAAATAATCTGGAAATGAAATACATATATATATTTTAATAATTTAAATATATGTATTATGCGCTGTCATAAGTTTGGTCTTAATTTTTTAGCTGGATCCATCGCACTGTTGCGCCTTTTCCCAAAATCCGTGGCAAAAACACACAATTTTGTAAAATGAATGAACACATCGTATAAAGAGCTTCATACTGATCCCAATTCAAAAACGTTTTTCTTAATTGGATAAAAATTATAGCTGGTGGAGCTCCCTAAAGTCGACAATTTTTTAGAAAGCCAAAAAAGGTGATATTAAAAAAATTAATAAAAATTTTGAATTGAAATGTCAGAAACATTGTCGTTTGATCATTACTTTTTTGGTATTGTTTTAAAGGTATGTTTATTTTTTATTAATAAAAGTAACAAAATGCTCATCAGATGCCCTACTTTTTTGGGCAGTTGCCGTTTTTCAGACACCCCATATTCAAGTAATTTTTACAAATAAAATAGAGCATATCTAAAAATGGCCAAAATGGTGCCGCCCATATTTTCTGAGCATATTTGCTACATAATACTTTAAATAATTTAACTAAATTTAGCTACAAAAAATTACAGGTTTTCTTGAAATATGAAGAAAACTGTTACAATTTCATGGAGAAAGCGAGAATAATTTTTCCCCATTTTTAAAGTATTTATTCAAAATGTGAATAGACATAAATAATAAAAAAGACTCTCCCAAATTGTTTAAACTGCAGCACTTACATGTTACATATTTTTATTGTTTCGCGTTAATACGGGATTTAAGGAATGACTTTTTCCCTTGCATTTTTCTTGAATTCTCTTTTATATGCAGGTAGTTTTAAAAGTTTATTAAAAAACAAGTAAAATAGAAACTACAGTTACATAATCCAGTTAATTGAGGCCTGCATTTCTGTTTCGCAAATCAGGTAGTTTGAACCTTCTTTTATTTCTGGGTATAAATTAAACGGCAATTGTGTAATGCAGCCAGTTAAGTTTTTAATTTGTAAAAGTAGTGATCAGTACCAGAACTTATACAACTTTACTTTAAAGTGCGATAACGTCCTTTAAAAATTCGGAATTGTTCGAGTTATTCAGAAACTCACATAATGAAAATGTATTTAAATTGACTATTGTGGAAAATTACACTATTTACCAGGATACCACGAAAAGGATGTTAAAATTCACTTCGTTTACTTAAAAATTAATAAAAAATGGCTTGCTTCAAACCGTACGACAAAAACCTTTATGAACAAGAGCTCAGACTGGCTAAATGGAGTAACAACTTTTGAAAACATCGAAGAACCGCATACAACTTCTGACAGCAGAAGTGGAAAAACTATAAACAAGTGTTCGGAGAACACAAAAAAACGTAAACTTCAAAATGCCACAAAAGATATATCTAAATAGCATCTTTCAGAAGCATTATGTCTTAAGTATGTAAAAGATAAATGAAGGTCTAACATTACAAAAGCTGTGGCGCTTGCAAGCTGCAGAGGATTAAAGACAGTATTTCAACTCCTCCAAATGCTTTACCAACAAAGTAAAAGAAAAATATTCTATTTTACGATGCTCTTTAAAGAATCATAATGTGAATATTCTTCCTCGATACAAAAGGGTTACATCTGCCAAAAAGAAGCAGTGCCATCTAATGCAAAGGTTACTGAAATATCGTAGAGGTTAACCAGCAAGATTAAACAGATCATACATCCAAACGCCTTATTCAAAGTTTGCCTGAAAAGGAAGCAGTATTACTTCCAGATAGGCTTACATGTGATGTGATGTATCATCCGGTCAAAGTGCCTACAACCAAACAATATCGACAAATGACACAAATATAAACTCTAGAGAAATGGTAAATGGCCCAAAGTTTCATGATTATGCATCAAAAACTGCCCAACTTTTGGCTCAAGTATTTTTGTTAGACTTCCTTACGCGAATATCATTTGAAGTAGAAGAAGTTGTGTTTTAAATGCTTTTTAAGTTTTAAAAATATCATTATTTCAAAAGATATGAGTTTTGCGACAAAAAAAGTCAAAAAGTGTCACCGTGTCCACTGCTTATCATCATGCGGGAACACTTATTTTGAAGCTAAAGGATTTAAAATTCAAGTGATTTTTAACCATTAGAAATATTTAGGTAACTTGAAAATTATAACTTTTGCAACGAAAAAATCACTATACATAGTGCCTATGTGGGCCTATGGCCATGCAAGTTACATTTTTTTAAGTGGATGGGGTTATCTTTTAAGTTCTTTATACATTTTTAAAATATCTTTATTACTCTAAGAGTTATGATGTTTTTAATGAAAATAGTCAAACGCCGACACTGTGCACAGTGCCGCGGCTAACCTATGAACGTCCAAATCATATATATTAAAGCCTGAGGAGTCTTCTTTCAAATGCTTTTTAAAATTTTCAAATATCCTTATTAATTTAAAACTTATGGTTTTTGCAACGAAAAAACTCAAAAGGCCCCACCGTGCGACGGTGCCTTCTGGTCCCTAGTGGGGTTTAAAGTACCCCATATTATGAAAAAACACACATTTAGTACTATTTTTATTGCTTTTTATAAATTTTCGGTAGAAAAGTATAATTCATTGGATAAAAATCAATTTAAAGATAAAAACTGGATTATTTTGGGGTTTTTTTGTTATTAATTCATGAGAGCGAATTTGTTGTGAGATGGGTATAATTAACCATAGTGCTCAACAACTTGAAGTAGGAACTGCTTATCTTCCTCATCGTAGGTCAAACAGCGATTGAAGTCTGTTATTAGTTTAATTGCTCTCTCTGCTGCATCGTTCACGACGTGTAAATGTTGGCAGACTCGTTTGCCAGCACTGTAAGCGTTTCTTTGCTGCCATTTAGAGGGGTTCAATTGTAAAAATTACACATCTATAGACAATCGAGTAAAAAATCTTTTTGTCCGTGAAGAAATCAAATGCGAGATATCTTTTGCACTGTAAGAAAAAATTTCTTCGATTGTTACATTTCTCTTCGAGACTTCTTCATCATTTTCGTCTTCGTTTTCATTATGGATGTCAAGTTTTTGGACCTTTTTACTTCCAACGAGATACTTTCATTAAAAAATGAAAGGCCAACTGTTTCTTCTGCTAAATACCACAAATGTTTCCTTAGTTTTTGCAACAAGGCGGTGGAAACTTTTTTGTCGAAGTAAGAAACAACGTTTTGTATAAAATCAAGGTCTTGCTTTGGCGCTTCAATAGCATTCACACATCGGAACCAATAAGGAACATAAATAATTATTAGGAATAAACAAATACTACAAAGACGTTTCAATTCTGCTGCTGCCATTTTGAATTGCTCGCGAAACAAAAAAAAATTTCAAGCAATAAACACACTTTGACATAAATCGTGCATGTGATGTTGCACCAGATAAACGAAATTGAGTAAAATCGGGTGAAGCAACTCTTTGTAGTCCGCTCGCACGTAAGGACATTTTAACGCATTCAGGCAAAAATTCTTTACGTATTCTAGCTGCGATGATGTTAAATGCTGTAGAACTTCTTCGTCCAAAGTCCCTTTTGAGAAGTTGCTAGCTGCAATGTTTTTCCAATACTTAGCAAATCGGTTGAATAGAAGAACTTCTGATCCGAATGTTTTTCCAAAATTCAGTTCAAACACTGATCTTACTAACAATTCGCTAATATGGTGGCGACATGGAAGAAAAAGTAGTTTTCGTCCCAACTTTATTTCGAGTAAATATGCAGCGCCGTAATTAATCCCAGTCCATCCATCCCAATCCATCAAGTGTACACTTTTTCATGTAGAAAATGTTCCGTTACAAAGTTTTTCAGCAAAAATTTATCAAAATTAGGTTTATAATACTTAAATTTCCTATAACTAATCTGTGTTTTCTTACGCTGTGATATAAGAGCAAATATGTCGGAAAAGCAAATGTCGAACGATTTGAAAGAAACATTCATAAAACTGTGGAAGGAATCGAAATCAACACGTGAAATCAGAAAAATACCGAATAAACCACATAGTACTATACATTATGTTGTACAAAATTAAAAAAAAATGGATCTTGTGAAAGAACTAGTGGCCGTCCAAAAAATAGATACTGTGCAAATTGAACGGCAAATTATTCATTTTGTGAAAAAAAAACCCGAAAATTTCCGCTGTTAAAATTGCCAATGAGCTTAAAAATAGCGAAATGGTTGATGTTACTCCACAAACTATTAGAAACTTACTTCACTCCCAGGATTTAAAGGTATACTCTGTTCGTAAGAAACCTCTACTTTCCAAAGCAAACGAGCAAAAATGTTTAGTGTACGCGAATGAATATATTCGCAAAGAGTATGCTTTTTGGAACACAGTAATATTTACATACGAGTCCAAATTTAGTGGTCGAAAATCTGTGTGGAGAAGGGAAGGAGAAGCCCTAAATTCACGTAACATTACACATACTGTTAAGCATGGAGGTGGAAATGCTATGGTTTGGGGCTGTTTGGGTGCAAACGGCATAGGAAACCTTGTTTTTATAGAGGGGATTATGATCAAAACTGATTATTTAAATATATTAAAAACTAATTTAATTGAATCTGCTAAAAAATGGGCTTAGGGAATGGCTCTGCATTTGTTCAAGACAACGACCCAAAACACTCCGCCGCACACTGGGGATTTTTGTATGGAGGTGAGGAAAAAAATATATTTGTCAAAAAATGTAGTGATTTTCACAAATTTAGTTTTATTCATATAGTAATACATAAAAGTAATCAAAATAAAGAAAGTTAGAGAAATGTATATCGTTACCTACAATGTAAAAAGCCATAACTAACAAAAAAATTTAAATGATTTTTTTTTAAATTTATTATTCTAAAAGAGCCTTAACTTCGTCGCTTATAACACTGCTTTTTCTGGCTAAATAAAAGAGTTAAATGTGAGATCATGGGATCTGATGTTGCCATCATTCGGTGCATAATATCTTCGTGGCAATTCGACTGCATTTTCTGGAGTGTCTAAGGCGATATTTTTTATAGTCTTTGCTACGACTTTCCTGAGCCTCTTCGGATAGTAAGCCTACAGGAAAAATACACTTTTCCATGAATCGGAATTTTGTGAAGTGTAGGTGGCATATTGTACCACTCGTAGAGTGCAACAAACTCTTTTGCCGTCTCCAGACAAAAATCACAAATTTTTTTGGATTTACTACCTTGGTGATTGTTATAGCTTCGAGAATTATTGAAAACCTATTGATTATGTTTTCATCTAGACCCGTGATTTCGGAAATCAAAGCAGGATTAGTAAAGAATCTTCGTGACGTATTTCCTGAATTTGTCGTACCAGAGCCTTGATTAACAGTATCAATCTGTATTCCAATTTTCTCTCTAAGTTCACGCTTTATAAAACATTTTCGGGCTTCTTTCTATCATTGTAAAATATAATTAATGTTTTTCTTTAAAGTTACGATTATTTACTGTTAACTCAAATTCTTTTAGTTGAGATATCATTCTCATCGACTCTTTTTTTCTCGTATAACTTGAGGTGTCTCTTTAACGTATGCAAACTGTAGTATTTAATGATAATTTAAGTGGTACAATTGATATCATATATAAATGAGATCATCTGAAAACCTTTGTCGATATTCGCTTTGACTAGATTCCCTATCACATCCCCATTTATAGTACATTGTTAGATTAAATGTGCAGTCTCCAGATCAACCTGGCCCCAATAGAACCAAGCAAAATCAGCCATCATACTGGGGATCCCTCGACATCAGCTGCGTATACTTGTGGCAGTCCTAACAGGACACTATTTCGTAGGTGGCCACGCAAACAGACTAAATCTCCCTTTCGACGACTTCTGTAGAAGTTGTCATAATGAGGAGGAGGAAGAAACTGTCAAGCCCTCCTCTGTCAATGTCCAGCTCAGTCTCATCACAGGGCCATGTGTCTAAGTAACATGACTTTACCAGAACTCGCAGACCTTACGGAATGCAATCTGAAGGGAATACAAAAGTTTATTCGTAAAACGGGCTGGTTCAACACCGACCACAATATAGGATAGTTTAGTACTTTTATTTCACTGTCCATATCGGGCATCACAAAGGGACCTATTTTCCTGTACCCAAGTGGGCCAGTTGCTTGCAATCGGCGGCCTGTGAAACCTAACCTAACCTTTATATTGAGTAATGTAGCAGTTTATTAAAAAAGTTTGATTTTGACAGCGATTTTTTAAAAAGTGTTGAGTTCCTGGCACCTATAAATATTATGAAAAGCAATAATAAAAGTATTTCCCAATTAATGAAATTCTTTCCAAATGTTATTCAACAAATTGATGACGAATGGCGAGAATTGCTCCACTTCAACTTTAAAGAATATAATTTATTGGATGAAAAGAATATTGAAACATTTTGGGAAATCATTTTGAATGCAAATCGTTGCGATGGCTCTGAAGCTTTTCCTTGTTTGAAAAAATTTGTTTACACAACTTTGTCAATACCCGTAGCAACACCTAACGACGAAAGAATTTTTTCACAAATCAATATCAATAAGAACAAACTAAGAGATAAATTATATATACCAACATTGTGTGGTATTTTAAGAACCAACGACTTTTTGGAAACATCTGATCGGAATTGTACAAATTTTGAACAAACAAAAGAAATGAATAGCAAGCTTAATAAAGATATTTATAATGTAATCATAAAAAATGTATGAATTTAATGTAAATACGTTATTACTCTATTTATAGGCTTTTAACTTCAAATTTGGCCTTTTCCAAATCAAGTTCAGGTTTTTAATAAAAAGATGGTTTGAATTTTCCAAGACAAATTCCGTGTTTTACAGCATTTTTCAAACCATTCGGTATTTTAAAAACCAAATAAAGAAAAAATTTATTTGAAAAAATCTGATTTTGATTTTTAAAATGCCGAATTTGGTTTGAAAAATACTGAATGTGTTTTAATTTGGACAATTCTGAATTTGTTTTAAAATACTTGAATTTGATTTGAAAAGGGTGAACTTGAAGTTAAAAGCCTATATGCCTTATTTGTATATCGTCGTGGTGAATGCAATATGCTGTATGTCACTAAATCATACTTTTGCAGGAAAGACAAAAACTGAATATTTCTGAGAAAAATTGTTTGTTTTAGTTTCGCTGGCTAGAATATAATAATAAATCGCCACGATTCACACTGTATCCAATGTTAGTATCCAATGCAGAATGACACAATTTATAGGTTTTATCTCAAAAGAACACTCCACGCCACTGTCAAATCAAGCGTGCGATTGACATACATACGTCCTTTTGCAGTAACCAAAAGAAGCGCGCAAAAGCTCTCTTCTGATTGCCTGAACGGCACGAGATAAATGCAAGTTGTAGGAGCCCCAATTTTGGTTACAACGCTACAATAAAACCAAATTCAATTTTTTTTGACATACAACCTATTGCATTCACCACGACGATATGCAATAAATATTTTATCCTATTTAATTTTATGTCCACTTTATTGTTTTAGCTTTACTAAAATAAAATTGAACTGAATTTGATTTCAATAAAATCACATTAAAAAAAGATTTTTAGTGCAAAAAAGTTTTTTTTGCATCCAAGATTTTTGAAAAAATTTGGCAGCGCTGCATCCAGGTCGCCGCCCAAACGCATACAAAAAATTTATTAAAATCGCTCCAGCCGTTTAGGAGGAGTTCAATGACACGTACAGTACATGAATCAAAAAAACAAGATTGCGCACTCAGCCGTACAAAAAAAAATTCTACCGCGCTTCTGCGTCATCATAGAATACAAATGAGTGTTTGTTGTAAAAATTGCAAGTGATTTTCGGTGAAAAACTGGAAATAACTAATTAACTTCTAAACGGGTGCATCGATTTGAACAAAATTTTAAATGGGTAGAAAAGAGATGCAGTCGAATAAAACTTTTGAGTTTGGGCTTGAAGCTATCTGAGGAAGAGCTTCCTCATGCACCAAAATTTTATATTTCGGCGTTCTTTCCATACAATAATGTACTTTTGTTTACAACACTAATTCTATATCTACGTCACAACACAGCACGATCACACAAAACAAAATAACGGTCCTGTGCAATGCGCAATCTTGTTTTCTTGATTCATGCGTACAGTAGAATTATGTACATAGTATATGTACAGTTTGTCAATAATGAGTTTTCACATTGAAAATAAATACGGTTCAGTTAAATTAGTAGCAATTAAATTATACTTTTTGTTCAAAAAAATATATTTTATTTATATACATATAAATAAATTTATAGATATTTAAAGAGATCATGCTGAAAAAAACTAGTAATCAGTTTCAAATAAGAAAGAAATACAACAAAAACAATTTTATACTTCATTTCACGCTGTCAAGAAACTCTTTGCACAAAAATGTTTTGTTTGTATTACCGTTAATATACTCTTTGCACATCTCGCTGTTTTTACTCTCTTTTTAAATTAGCGGTGAGTTGCCGTTATAAAATGCGCACATTCTTCAAATTTCAAAATTTTTGTAATATACGCGACATAAAGTGACATAATAAAAATGTCAAAAATGCCAGGAGAAAGATTATCGTGTAACAATATTCAATTGATTTATTATAATCGCCAACTAGAAAAAAGTGCGGAGGAGTTATCAGAAATCTTTTCAGTTTCAAGGAGAACAATTTATTGTGTTATAAATTTAGCTGAAAAAGAAGGTAGACTGGAATTAAAACAAAGAGGTGGGCGAAAAAATAAGATAAACGAGCGTGTCGAGCGTTTAATAACAAGAAAAGTGGCTAAAAACCCAAAAATTTCCACTAGAGCTCTTGCGGCAGAGCTAAAGGAAGAACTTGATGTTATTGTTTGCCACGAAACAGTGCGTCATACCTTAAATACTCATCAAGAGCAACAAGAAGAAACCACTTCTGTCAGCAGCAAAAGTAGAGAAGCGATTTTCCTTCGCTACTCTGAATGTTTTACACCCGAATGACTATTGGGACAATGTTATTTTTTTTGATGAAACGAAGATGATGTTGTATTACAACGATGGATCATCTAGCGTGTGGCGACTGCCTTTAATATATCTAATCATCCCAATTGTAAAATTTGGAGAAAAGTCCATAATGATCCGGGTGTGTATATCAGGTCAAGGAGCGGTTAATCTTGCTTTTTTGGACTCAAGGATGGACGCGCATCAATACTTCAACATTTTCCAGACTCATTTACTTAGTAGTGCACAGAAGTTTGGATTCAATAGAGACAATAAACCACAATTTAAATTTTATCAAGATAATTTTCCAAAGCATAAGTCCCAAATAGTACGGATTATGCTGCTATATAACTGTGGACATGTCATCGATATACCCGCTCAAGGTCCCGAGCTCAATTCTATTGAGAATCTATGGATTAATTCGAAAAAAGAAGTCGCTAAACGCCAGCAAAAAATATAACATCGCTTAAAACAGCAGTATTAGAAGAGTGGCGGGAAATTCCAACGAATTATGACCTAAAGAAGTTAATAGGATCAATGAAAAATCGTCTACAGTGTGTTGTAGACGCAAATTTTCCATACCAAATATAAAATATTCTCAAAACAAAGTTTTTAATGTTTTCCCCAAAACAAAATTCGCAAGAAAATTTTTGTGCAAAGAGTTTCTTGACAATATGAAAAGAAGCATAAATTTGTTTTTGTTGTATTTCTTCCTTATTCGAAACTGATTATGTATAAAGAAGAAGATAAGTACATACATATGTATATTTAATTCACAAGAAAGCTTGTAGCAAACTATTGCATGTACATAATTGGGGGATATAGGTATGTATATGTTTTAAAATAATAAAATTAAAAAAATATGACAAAGAAGAACAAGCAATATGTAATTTTTCTCACATTCTCAAATTTCAAATGTTTGGATGTGACAAAACAATGTACATAAATATGAACGTCAAAAAATTTATTTATTATATGACTTTTTTTTTTTGAAGCACAACAAAATTTTTTTTAAAATATTAAGACATTGTGACAATATGACTTAATAGGACACCGCTTCAATCCCCCAAATATGTATAGTAAATTAAAGTCATAAACTCAGCAGTAAATTTTAATTTGCATTGTGCGTTACTATATTATTGTTTTTTCGAATATATATCTATGTATGCATGTAATTATTTATAAATATTTCATATTAGAGACAATTTCTCGACACGGTCCAATAGTGGGGAATCCGAATGATATTCAATATTCTTGACGGTAAAATCAGCAACATTATTTGTCAAACATTTTAAAGTCGAAATAGAAAAGGAACGAAAGGGATAATTGTAATATGTAAAATATTGACCATTAACGGCAATAATAAATGCCCTGTCACCAACACCAAAAGCAATTTTGAACAGTTTGCCACGTTGAAAGGGAAATTCGCCATCTGTTTCTTCATCATCCGAACAGAAGCTTAAAAAATATAATAGATTGTAAATAAGTATGAATGTACGTTGATTTTAAAGGGATGCAAATTTATTAATCTTAAAACTTACCTGTTGTCTTCCCTTTGATAGCTGCGTATAACTGCCGTCCTTTCAAAGCTTACTAGAAATTTCAATACGATGCGACCGCTGTCATTGCATTGTAAACATATAGAAAACTCAGTATTTGGAGGTCCTTTTGCAATGCATTCCATAGCAACAACAGTTCCTTAATTAAAAACAACATTAATAAAAAAGTTAAGTTGATAAATTTGCAAAGCCTTAGTTGCTTATATGTTACAAAAACAGCCTTTAAAATTAATTCATATCATCTTAAATTTCCTATACTTGTTAAGAATAAAATATCTGGAACTTGCTACAGCAAGTTGGATATAGGATTCATGAAAAATGGGCTCAATGAAAAATTGTCTAAAAATATTTTTGTTGTTTTTAATAAACTGTAAAACATATGGTGGGCTACAGGGTGTCAAAGTTGACTACATCGGGCATGTAAAACTTTGTTGGCTTCATAGCCAACATACATATGTATACTATATAAGATATATAAAAATAATTTAAATCGTAGCCTATAAGATTTAAAACGGGTTTTTATATATATAGATATGCACAATCTTAATTTCATTTAAATCGGTTCGATATTTAGAGAGCTACAAAGGTTTAAAGTTGCTAATAACACATGTATGTACACTTATTACACATGCATGTATCAGCGTCAACTTGAAAATAAACAAGGTGTACATGTGTGTTTGACAAATTTGCTCTCATTTCTATGCGACAGAGTTTTAAGTAGTTGAAATAAAAATTGCTGGTTGCATTATAAATGCTGCATTGGTTTACAACTGATTATGATAGATCGAACAGTTGTCAATGCCCTAACGGATATCAACTTTACATACATTGTGTAAATCCTTGGTCTTTCAAAAGAGGTACCTTTAAGTTATTGATAATGCTAAGTGGCATATAAGTGTACTTTCGAATGATTTTTAGCAGCTATTTGTTGCGAAATAATTGATCACAAAGTTTTGTTACGAACGCTACAAAAAACGGAAGTAACTTTGAAAGTTAAAGTGTGTTTTCGTAATTTTTTGCGAATTTTGAATAATAAAGCACACAAAATATAGTTCCTAAAAGAAAGATGAATATAAGAGAATTCTAAAATAATTTATTTGCAGGCAAAAAATTTTGTCGTTTTTTGTGAGAAGACATGAACTTTTTATGACGCACCCTACGTGACTCACTTTACATTTTTTTTAATATGTTCCTATTCTGAAATTTTATACCTAATTTCAATGTTTTTGTACAAGTTTTGCTGTAGAATCCCTACTATCTGGTGGATCTGTTTTGCATGTGACGCGTAAAAAGTTGAATAATTATCACGCGTCGCGACGTCTCGTAAACAGTGTAAATTAACATTGAAAATTTAATTATAAAATTATTTTCTTAAACAGTTGATGAGAAATTAATTACATACATACATATGTATGTAAAACTAAAAAAGCCATGGAAGTTTTCTTAAAAATTTATATGCAAAAACGTGTATAAAACTATAAAATAGCTATTAGTACACTTCTGCTACTTTAAGACTTAAGTTTTCTTGTAGAATATTTCAAAATTATAAATAAATATTTAAAATACAAAGCGTGCTGTGTAACATGCAGGTTTTAAAGCATCAAAAGCTTAAAACTCAAGATACGCGTTACCGCGTGGAATGGAAGTTCAGCTTCATAAAATACATACTATAACTTGTACTAGGCAGTACTAATTAAAGATGAACAAGATAACATATATAGTTCATCCTCCACAAACTACTAACAGATATTACAAAGGATATAGAGGTGACAGAAAGGGAGAACTATGCGCTATTTGCGACTCACTCTATACGCACAAGCAACGAAAGAGAAATGAAAAAATTATTTGCATTCTCTTTGGTTTTATTTTTCGCATGCGTTTGAAAAGCATGTAATATTTTGTAATAAATAAGAAAAAAGACAAACACATATCCGCACTGTACACTTATAAATGACTTCTTAGTTCAGTAAAAATTTGAAAATCTTAACTTTCTTGAATACAAACGTAGCATTTTGTACTTTAAAGTTGTATCTTTTTTCACCCACCAGCGATTTCGCTGATTTGGACCATTTGCAAATGTAATTTTTTACATGCCTGTTAAGGCCCTGATTCACTATCCTACACGATCGCATTTATAAGTGTACAGTGTGTCATGTGTTGGTATTTTTTCTTATTTATATTACATACTTTTCAAATGTACGCGAAAAATAATATCAAAGAGAATGCAAATAACTATTTCATTTCTTTTTCGTTAATTGTGCGTATAGAGTGAGTCACAAATAGCGCATATATATAGTTCTCCCGTTCTGTCACCTCTGTATGCTTTGTCGATATGTGAAAGGTGGATCAGTATAAATACAGGGTAAGCCAGAGATGAAACAATAAGGTTATGTTTTAGCTTAAATCAGTTGTTTCCTCATTACATTATAAATGAAAAGAAATAGCAATATCATGTATCATGTAATATCAGATTATGGAGCAACGGAGATAGAATAGCTACAACTACAATAGCAGTCATCACTGGTCTCCTTTGTCGTTTGAATTTGATTATCATTGAGTAAACATATGTTATGTTATTTTTTGAGCATTTAAAGGAACCCTAACAGAAAACTTTTTAAGGTCTGAACCTAACAATGTCTTTTATGTTATTTGGGAATAAGATTCATTCTCCATCCAAGAACGACTGCGATATACATATACACATGTATCAACATACACAGAGCCAAAACTGCCTAATAGAATCAAGAAGATTTTCTCTATGAAACGTTTTTAGGCTAAGGGGTATCCCAGCAGAAAGAAGAGAAGATTTTTCCGAAGAGATTCCTTATTATTTTCATGTGGTAAATCTTTTTGATTTTATCAAGAAGGAAAAAACATAAAATCTAGAAGAAAACTTGTTATTCAGAATTTTTTCACTCAATTTCCGTTATTTTTGGCACCAAAAAAACAATCCATACAGAAAAGCTTCTTGATTCTATTAGGTTTTCTTCTGAATTGTATAAAATAGGGATTTCTTATTGATTTTATTTGGCTACCCAATTGATTTTTTCAAAAAGGTTTCCCTTATTGATTTCATTTGGTTCCTATATGATCATGTGTAAATCATCTCCTTGATTTTAATAATAAGGAAATCTTCTTGACTACATTAAGTTTTATTAGGTATTCTACTTGATTTTTTCAAAAAGGTATTCCTTATTGATTTCATTAGGTTGCTTGTTATTTCATATTTGTTATTTGACCCAATCCTCATTTTACACGGTACATACGTTCCAGAAAATATTGTGTAAAAAAATAGTGTAAAAAAAGACACACCGTAATGGAAAATACAATAATCATATAAAGAAAATTGTAAATCCTATATAACATACATACGTATATAATCATATAAAAAAAAAGGAACAGCTAAATTAAAATTAAATTTTTTTGTCCATTAACAAAAAAACGTGTAAAAACTGAATAAGTTTTGTCGTGCTATTTACAAAAAAAATGTAAAAATAGGATTATGTGTATATAAATCAACATAGTGACAATTTTTTCCCCGTTATTTTATTTTCTTTGAACTTGACAAATAAAATTAAAATAAAATTTAAACTTAACTAAATAAATAGTTGATTTTTTATGCAAAGAAAACAATATAAAAATTGTTGGTAAGAAATTTATAAACCTGAAGTTTTCACAAAGATTTCAATCTTATTTAATCGGCAATGAAACCGAAACATATGCCGTGATAAACTTGAACGATTTAGACGGACCGCCCATCCATTTTTACTTACTGAACAATGGACTTAAAGTTATTCGAGTAAAAAAATACTGGTAATAGCACTTACTTTTTATTATTATATCAAATGAATTCCTATGTAAATATATTAATAAAAAATCAATAAAATTATTAATAAAAAATCAATAAAATTATCAAATAAAATCAAGAAGAATTATTTTTTAAAAAAATCAATAAGATAGCCTAATAAAATAAAGAAGAAAACCTTTTTGAAAAAATCAATAAGATACCCTAATGAAATCAAGAAGAAAACCTTTTTGAAAAAATCAAGAAGAATACCTAATAAAAACCCTAAGTTTCCTTCTTGATTTTTTCAAAAAGGTTTTCCTTATTAAAATAATAAGACTTCCTTCTTGAAAAAAAATCATAGAGATATCTTATTAATTTTGTTCTATTTTATTAGGTTTTTTCTATTACTGTTTTTTCTGTGTACATACATATGTGTATATAAAATAAATATGTACATATACTATTTTTGCTTATTTGTTCGGAACGGGAATAGCCGGGATCCCGGGAAATTTAAATTTATTTTCCTGAAATGAAGAAGTTTAATTAACACGCTGCCTCGTATGTACAGTTAGCTTTAAGGTACGGCATAGTGGTGATAAATTTTATTTTGAATTAAATGTTTTTAATATTACCTGCTTCATATTTCCTTGGAACATCACTTTGAAATGCGATTCTTTCCGGGCATATAAGAACTTTCGGAAAAACTAGTGGATACAACATGCGATGATGAAATTGTGTTATTTTCTCAAAGTCGCCATAAATAATTGCATATTGAATTTGTTTTGGAAACTTAATAAATTCAAATGTTCCATAGATGTTGTCGTTGACGTATATTTCAAAGCATTTTTGTAAAATTGCAATACGAAATGTAAATAATTGACCTGGAATACAAGATACATATAAAACATGGTGAAATAAACAGGCGGCATTACTACGCCATATGACAATTATTTGCTCTAGCATTGTTTTTCCATGTCAGTTTTGTTTAAATAGAGATGTGCACCACTCACGTGAATCATGCGTGATTCATTTTTTGTTTAAATCACGTGAGCGTGCACGAATGTAAGTACCAGGAAATTGAGCGTAAATAGATTTTTATCGTGATTGTTTTGCTATATTGTTATTTTTTCGTATAATTTATTAATTAATGTTTGTACGTAAGTACTTGAATTGTTTTAGGTTTATGTTGAAATGAATTGTTTAGTTCAAATTCAAATCTGATTTTACTCATTTCTATATTAGTTTTACACACGATTCACACGATGAATTTTATGACGTCTATTTTTCTTAATTCCCTTTTGAAGTTGCTACCAAAAATTCTTTACATTCATACGATAATTTTTTTTGCATGTCTAACTTTTAAGCTTTTGGCTTTTATCGTGGGCTTTGAGCGCGGCGACCGAATCAAGAAATTCCGTAACGAAAAAAACCTAACACTAAGTTTGTTTCTTAAGTCTTTTGTTTTTTAAGTATTTGAATCGCCTAGCGTATGATAACCTCTAAAGTATGCTATTGATTTCAATAACATACAGTATTCCCAGACAAAATGGCGTACTTACGAGCAATCGTGGTTTATAAAAAATTATATACACAAACAAACAGACAATTCGTAGGTTTTTAAGTGGTATTTTCCAGATATTTAGAGGATATCAAGTCTCAAAATTATGTTTCTTATTTCAGTTACCATAAACCTATAGTTTCAATGATAAAAATTCCTGAATAACCTACATGTATTGTAAGATAATAAAAATATTTTAAACGATATTAACTTCTCATTTACTCAATAAAAGAAAAAAATGTTTTCTTATCGGTCACCACGCTCTAAAAGTGTAACTTGAATTAATAACAAAGAAAAAACTTGAATTAATATCAAAGAAAAAAAAATACTGCATAAATAAAAAAAAAATAAATAATTATAATTGCATAAGTTGATAAAAAATGCTATGTAATAGCTTTGCCGCGGCAGTTCCCGAGTGCCACACGTCTTTTTTTTAATTTTCTTTTCGTAACATTAAAAATTCTATCAAACCAACAAAAACTTTCAAGTGAAGAAAGAGAAATTAGTGTAAAGAGAAATAATAAAAAAACATGAAAAACAGATATCGTGTAATTTTTTCTACCCCCCTTTCTTCTCTGCACCGTTCGTTAACAATCCAAAAAAACTTCGAAAATTGGATATCATAAAATTCATCCTTATGAATTTTCATCATTTTTATTAATAAAGTATTATTGTGACAACTTATTCATCAGACTAGCAGAACGGATCACGTTAACGTGAGTTTTAGTGTTGTAACTTTTTTCTACTCACGTGACCGTAAATGAACGTGAGCCAAAAATATAAGGTCGTTCATGAGTAAAATTTATTATAGTGAGCGTGTATGAGCGCTGAGTGAAAAATCACTCGATCCCATCTCGAGTTTACATTTACAAAATATCAAATAAAATTTTCAATAAGTTCTTTCAAAATTGCGTTAGATCAGCAGCAAGATCCAATTCAATATCACCATATTTAGTTTAGTTTCAATTAAAACAAGTTTCACCGTTGTGTGCAGCGCTTCAATTTAATTTTTGTTTACAACACTTTTTGACAAAGGGTTAGTCTTTACATGGGGGCCACACGTTCAATTTTTGACTTTCAATTTGTAATACACTTACACTTTTTTACTAATCAAGTCAAACTTTTTAAATTGAAATGAAGATGGCTATCAATTTCATCTATCATTTATCTGGCAATATTATGTTCAATTTAAACAGCTGAACAGAAATAAATTGTTGTGCTTCTTTTCAAAAATATAGAAAATAATTTGTGTTTAAAAAAAACTTGCGTTTCTTTTCAAAAAATAATAAAAATATCAATTAATGTGCAGTCTAAGTCACAGCTGTCAATTCGAATGAGTTTTGACACGCAGTATGTGCGAAGAAATTGAAAGGCCACACACTGTGTATTATTACACGAAACCATTCGAACTGTTTTTACCCCCCTTATAACTTTGCACCACTATATCATAAAATAATGAAATTTGAAACATAAAGTCTCCTACAGAGGGTAACCTCATAGGTGGAATTTCAAAGTTCTACTGTAAAAGCTTCGCGAGATATTAAGGTGTAAAAAGTGCATATTTTAGTACATATTCACTGACTCATCAATATTATTAGCCACTTCCATTATAGCTAGAGAGCTGAAACTTAACATGCTCTTTATACAAAAATAACTTAGAAAAAAGAAATGAGATCCGCACAAAAACATAAATGTGAAAATAAGGCCAAGTTCCTATCCAAAAATTTCGGCCATAAAAAGTACTGAGATCAAAATAAAGACCACGTTCTTGATAGGCATAATACCATCTCATTTCTAAGCAGCCTGTTAGATTGACAATATTTTTTGCCTTTCTATTATGGGAAAAATGTTGCCACGTTTACAGGCTGCCTAGAAATGAGATGGTATTATGCCTATCAAGAACTTGGTCTTTATTTTGATTTCAGTACTTTTTACGGCCGAAATTTTTGGATAGGAACTTGGCCTTATCTTGACATTTATGTTTTTGTGCGGATCTCATTTCTTTTTTCTAAGTTATTTTTGTATAAATATTAATATTTGTATTTATTTCTGTTATTTATCTTGATGTTGTATCACTATTTCCAAGTATTCCAGTAGATCTTGCTATTGAAATAATACATGAAAAATGGCATTTAATAAAAGTATATTCAAATATATAAAAAGAATAATTTTTGGTGGCAATGATAGAGAAAATTGTGGTAAAGTATATGTAGGTACAACTAAGAATAAATGAAAAACTAGATTAGCTGGTCATAGATCAGAATAAAAATATAGAAATAACATTTCTTCGCAAAAAACAGCATTAGTATCACATTGTGTTAATTTTAATCACAATCCTGAATTTAGTAATGTAGCAGTTTTAAATACGGAAAATAACTACAAACGTCGATATATGTTAGAGATGCTACAAATTATTAATGTTCCAATGGGAAATATTATTAATTTTAAAGGAGATATAGCTAGTATTGATCATGCATATAGATATTTATTATATAATTTATTATATTTGGTTATTATATTTTATTTTTGTGTACATACGTATTTATTAAGTTGTACTGAGATATAGTTTGAAAAAAACCGACAACCGTATTGTAAAAAACCGTTTTAAAAAACTTGTTGAAAACCCGAGTCGATCACCCTACTTTTTACGCTGGAGCACATTTTAGAGGAATGCATGGAAGATGTTGAAAATTCGAAAAACTTGTTTACAATTGCAACGTCTTTCATAACATTATTTTCACGTTTTTAAACGTTTATGAATAATGTTCGTTATCATTGGTTAATAAAACAAAAATTGATCAATAACTAACGTGAACATAACTCCTTCAATAAGAAGTTTTGATAAAAAAAAGACCTTAAGTATATATTATTTTTTACGTTAACTTTAAATTACAAACCTGGCATTAATGGATTTTTGGGCCCTTCACTTTTCCAATTTTTCGAAATCTCTTCCTGTTGCCAACCTTCTCCGGGTTGAAACATGGAACGTATTATTTGATTTTCTCGAAAATTGGCTTCCAATTTAAGGTAAACCGTTTCACTTTCATTTTTGGTGTTATCATTATCTGTCAAATCCAAGGAAATTCTAAGAGATTTAAAGACAAGGATGTTTCAAATACTTGAATGCATTTTTTGATAATCTTACTTAATTGGATTTGGTTTAACTTTTCCACTAAATATCAAAACATGACCGAAAGGCACATCTGTTAAAACTTTTCCTTTCCAAACGTTCATTACGTTCTGACTCCTCGAATCCAACTAAAACATTTTAAATGTTCAAAGTATTCTAAAATAGACTTTTTGTGATTTTAATTGAATGATGTTTATTTGAAGTATTTGTTCGCGGCTGTCTGTCGGTTTCTCCACTCGTGAATTGAATATTGTAACATTTTAATGTTTCCTTCCATTGTTTATTATGTTAAAATACTTCTACTTATAATTTTATTGCGAATATTAAAATAAGTATAATTATTTATGCATGTTGCAAGATTAACAGTGGGGCATAGAGACAATTTTTCGCTGTCAATTTTGTTAATTTTTGAAGTACACTTCCATTTTAAGTGAATCCTATTTTAGCACAGATTTTTTCCGAGTTTTGTGTTTGAAGCTTAAGCGACTTCGAAATGATTTTGGAGTATTTACAATACTGTTGATGTGGTCGAGTTACGCAAATTTTGTTGCTTTGAATTCTATGGTTATTTTTCGATATTTTTCGATATTCTTTTTTGTTGGATTAATGTTTTTGTTTTTTGATTTTGTTTTCTGTACAGTTCTCAATTTTTCGTTAATTTTTTTTTTGTTGCTGATTTTTGATTTTTCTTTTACATTATTTTTGGTTTTGCTTTTTTGAGAATTTTTTATAAATTTTTTATAAAATAAAAAAGAACAATATAAGAAACTGGACAGAATTAAAAAATTTATTCTAAAAAGCTTAAAATATCTGAAATATTTTTAAACGTTTTTTATTTGTTGTGGGTGGAGGTAGTCTATATACATACATACATACATGCATTTCAATGGTACATAGACTAGGTCAACCCACAAATTTATGAACGTGCATGAACGTGAGTATAAAAAAGTTGAGGGTGAGTGAGCGTGCATGAGTAGATTTTTTTCGTGATTTTTTCCATTTTTGAATTTTTTTTCTATTTTTATTATGTGGTTTTTAATTTTGTCATGAAGACATAAAGCAAGTGGCAATACCACGTTAGACCGATATGCATTAATGTACTCATATGAATGAACAGAGTCAAAGTAGCAGTATTAGTCCGAGCTTAGACTGGCGAACATTTGGAATAAAAACATTAGAAATTCTCTTTCGTTTTTTCATTCGCGTTTTTGGAAAAAAAGCTGAAGATCTTCCACGTCTGCGAAAATTGGCCAAACAAATATGTACTGTGTATACCATCTAGCTCAGCTACAAGTGAAAGAGTTTCTTCAACGTCAGGAAGAATACTTCAAGAGATGCGAAACAGACTTCTCGGGAAAAATGTTGACAAAATTTTATTTCTGCATAAAAACTGTAACTCTAACGATAACTAAATTAAATGTATATTTATCTATTAAAGCTAAAGTACAAGATCCTACTAAATCTTAATATTTTACACAGATTGTTTTTGAGCTAGAAAATGAATGATTTTAATCAAAATTTTCAATTTCACTTCAAAACTTTAAAATAAAATATAATTTATATTTTCTTTAAGAATGTTTGATTATATTCAGTTATCAAATTTAATTTTAACTAAAAAATTTTAAATCTCATGATACATACAAATGTACATTGTACATATGGACAAATCCTGCGTGACGAACGATACATTCGCACGCGTTTTCACATTAATATATACAAATTGTTTGCTCTTTCAAAAGAGGTACCTTCAACTTTTGCATAGTGTTTAGTGGAATATAAATAATTATGGCATAAAAAATAGTTTTTTAGCAGGTTGCGAAATAATAGATCACAAAGTTTTGAAAGTTAAAGTGTGTTTTCCTAATTTTTTTAGCGGGTTTTGAATAATAAAGCATACAAAAGAAATATGAATATAGGAGAATTCTAAAATAGCTTATTTGCAGTCAAAAAATGTTGTGGTTTTTTATTAAAAGACGTGAACCCTTTGTTACGCACGCTACGGGACAAACGCTACATTTTTTCCATTCTATTTTCTACTCTGAAATTTCATGCCTAATTTCAATGTTTCCAAAATAGTAAAATTTTAGTGACTTCAATGTATAAATATGTATATTGTATTCGTTTGGGCCATCTTCATTAACACTAAAGTAATGATGTGAATACTTAAAAATTGTTCATTTGTGGTATAAAATTTGAAGATCTACCTCAGATAGGATTTGGTAACAATTTTTGCTTTAATGATCATAGAATTACATTTCTTTTATTTATATATCAAGTCTAATCTTCCTTAAAAATATCAAAAATAAGTGGTATAAATTAAAAAAAATTTTGGTTGACGGACTGTTTCTGGGACTTGCCCATATATCAAGATTTAAAAATTTTATTTTAGTTCAACATAACTTTCCCCTTTTCTTCCAAAATTTTCTAATTGCTTATTAGATTTTTCTATTTGCATTCAGAATTTGAAGGTATAAATACTTAGAGATTGTGTTTTTTTCGTGAGCGTAAATTTATGTGATTGTGACAAACTTTTTTCTACCCACGTAAGCGTGACTGAACGTGATCTGAAATTATGAGGTCGTGCGTGAGCGTGCATGAGTAAAATTTTTTTATTGTGAGCGTGCACGAGCGTGAGTGAAAAGTCACTCACGATCCCATTTTTCAGTCAGTTTTTTCGTGTTTGTTTGAATCTTTTTAGGACCCATTATATAACACTATTGTGTACACAACGGTCCCGTTGGGCTGCGCAAGCACATGTGTATTTTTATATTTATGCTATAATAGCTAAAATTTATTACAACAGCACCACATTTTTAATAACATAAAATATTAAGTTATAACTAAGATTAAAAAATCAAATAAATATCACAACATAGAATATAAAAAACAATAATAAACATTAAAGAAAGCAAGTAAAGTAACACAAAGAAAGAAAGTACACGGGACTGTGCTGAAAATATTGTTCTACATTTAACCACTGAATCTTTTTTCACGTAGACTGTAATTTCGTACTTTCCCATACTTTTGGCGCAATCTCTGTTTCTATATTTTAGTAATTAGCGAAATTTAATCCTAATTTACTCAAAATATAACACTATTAATTATTTTTCTTTTGAATATAATTTTATAAGTTAAATTAATTTAAACTGAAAAAAATGAGCAGCAATTCATTATTCTATAATAATTGAAAGATCGTACAAAATAATTTGAGCTTTGCCGAGGGTTACTTCTGAATATGGAGAAAAGAGTTATTACCTCAAATTTAGGCACTTATTTCTTTTTACCGCCGAAAATTGGAAAAATTGGTCTTTAAAGTGTTTGACAATAGGATGTGCTAAGTAGCCCATTACACAGAATTAAAAATAACTGTGTTACAACAGAAAAATTTATTGATACCGTTAACTAAATTTAGAAAAGGCGTATCTAACACATACGAACCTGTTTAAATTTACAGGAGATCATAAAATCTGTTTACTTCGTTTATTGTTAGGATATTTTAAAAACATTGTTCAACCATCTATTCATTCAAAGAACCACAGCAGGATCTCATTTTTAAATAATTTTTAGAATTTTTTTGCCAATGTGATGACCGATAGAGGGGATTGTTATTCAAAAATACTTTGTGTTATGAGATAGAGGATTAATACGGAGATAAAAAATATTTAATGAACTCAATAAACTTTTAACATTTTTATATGATATAATATAATAATAATACAAAAAATTAATATAACAATAAATAAATTATAAAAAGTAGGAACACGTAATAATTCTTTATTATTTTGTATTTATTTCATTATTATGTACATTATCATACAAAAATTGTATTATTTTTGAATCGCAATTTTTAAATATTTGTAAACTTTCCCGGTTTAATATTTTTCTGTACTGCGAGTGGACTAGAATACAGACATTTTGGTTCAAAATGACGTGTGTATAATTTCCAATCTGGAATCACAATCGAATTTTGATCAAAACTTAAATAATTTTTAATGAGATAGAGTGTTTTGCATTCGTATAATTTAAATGTGTAATAATTTAGAGAAACAAACAAATTACTCGTATCATAAAATCGCAAAAGAAATTTTTTTACTTTCAAAGTTATATTATAGATGCCGCTTATTTTACGTAATATTTTGCAGTCTAAAACGTATATCGAGAAAATGGAATATTTCCATTTTGAAGTGGAAATAATGTGTATTATAAAAATTTCCCTGAAAACAGCACTAACAATTAAAGACATGATAGGTTTTTAGTTCATTAAATTTTGATTGCACATTACAATCATGTGTTTTTCATAATTTTAAAGAGAAATAATGTGTTGCCAAATAAAACAGTTGAATAAATTGTTCAATAAAGGCTCGTCCGATTTCCCTTTTAGCGAATTCTATAAAAAAAAAATCTAGCTATATTTTTACACACATATTTGGAAAAAAGAAAATTAAAAAAAATACTAGAAATGTTTATTTCGTCAGAATTTGATTTACAGAAGAAAGCATGATTACGTAGGTTATATAATTTTTAATTAACGCTCATGCGTGATTATTTTTTAAATTAATCACGATCACGCGTGACACGAAAAAATCACAACAATTGCTTATAAAAAATCTATATGCTCTGCGATAAAAAATAATATTTAAACTTTTTACATGTTTTTTATCTTGCTTCACTGTTTCAATTATAATTTTTATGAGAATTCAATCCTTTTTGTTTCGTAACTTCAACGGCTTTGAAATCCATAACTGTCACAGCTTTTGTTGTTTCATGGGCATAAAAACATGTCTTTTTTTATTTTAAGACTGTTGCGTGCTTTCTTCAACACTAAATAAAAAGCAAAAAAAAAAAAAACAAATTACACTACGAGTAAGAAGTTAAAATATTCTTATCGTAAAAGTCTACCCAAAATTTGTATGTTGTATGTTTAATTGGCATGCACTTGCACCCCACCCACTAAACAATCTTAAAAGAAAACTTAACCCTTTGCAGCACATCATCTTAAAATTATAGTGTAATAAGTTCGCTAGTAAAAAACTATACGCCTGTTCATGTAAATTACGATATAATTGTTCAGTTCACAAGCTCGAATTAACGTTGTATGTGTTGTGTAATTGTCTAATTATACAATATTGTATTTTTGTTGTTGGTAATTTTCATACAAAAGTGTGTTATAATTATACGTTTGAATTTTATATGTTTTATGGAATAATTCTATTTGTTAGATTAATTTGTAAAAATCTTTTAAACATGTGATAAGTAAACCCAGAAAATACATTCTTCTTAATGATAAATATATACTTGATTCATTTCAATTCAATTTGCAAACCATTTTAATCAAAATTATTTTTCGCGAAAAAGTTATTAACTATTTCGCGTTAAATTAGAATTCCCATATCTGGTTCAATTTTATGGTATCAACTGAAGTGATTGTGGAAGAAGAAGATTTTAATGAAAACAAAATCTAAGAATCCATCATTAACATATCGAAAGGCATAAATTAATTCATTTTTTTCAGTTTCACTTTTAATGTTTTTTTTTTATTTGATAAAAAGAAATTTGTTGTTCGACATAAATTATTTACTCACAATGAATTGACATTTATAATACGAAGAAATGACGATACAACAAATTTGTCTGTTCTCAAGCACATAAGCAAATATCGTCTTTTTTCAACGATAAGCCATACGGACTGAGCTTGTGAATTGAACAAATGATAAAAAACATAAAAGTCAAAATAAAGAAAGGTATTAGTTTATATAAAAAACATCAATCAGGGTTGTTATAGAATCCAAGTCAGAAATTATCGAAATTGAAAATCGATTTTGATTTGAATTTGTCATGAAACCGTCTGAATTTTGCCTTGACTCGAAAATAAACAAAAACCATGTTTGATAAGATTTGTCGTTTTGTTTAAAATTTTGAGTAACATTTTAACAGGCTGCGTTACGTTTTCTTAAAGTTTTTCGTCTTTAATGAATTTTAAGTAATTCGAGATATCCAGAGGAAAAAATCCTTAAATGTTTCGTTTTCGTGTTGTATAACTGTATTCTTTTATTCTGATCAAACTCTTTCTGTTTTTAAATATTTTTGGACATTAATTCCATTTTAACGTGGAAATAATGTCCATGGACGTTATTTTTGATAGACATTATTTAAATTTTGAAAAGGAAATTTTGTCCATTGACATTAGTTTCTTTTTTAAGTTGAAATAATGTCGATTTCATGGAACCCATATTTGCATGAATTTTTTATAAATATATGTACTTTTATTATCACTCAACGGTCGAATAATTGTATAAATGTTGTAAGAAATATAAAATAGATTCATATCAATATAATTTGTTTGTTGTGTTTTTTGAATAATTTATATAATTTTTAAAATATCGTTTGATTTTTGAAAGTTGCATAAGGAATGAAATTTTAAATTAAAGTATGCTGATGGTTTGGCATAACCACCAATGAAATGCATGTATATAGGACTCATGGTATACGAATAATTAGCTACTTCCTCTTTCTTTTTTCTAACAATAAAGGAGATCTGACTATTAAGTTAAAAATCGTGTTACCATCATTGTTTTAAAGCTCCATTTTTTAATTTTAATCATATTATTTATTTTTATTTCACAAAATAAGACTATAAATAAAACAAATTTTAACCAAAAAAAATTACGATCGCTTTTGACATAGATTTAATCAATCATTATTTTTACTAATGTTTAGAATGGATGGGTTCAATCGATGAAGCTAGATTATTTTTCTCCAACTATTTATTGAGTGATGGACAGCAGAGTCAAGCAGGCAATAAAATATCTATCTGCGAGTTTTGCATTCTTCCATATTACAGTAGTAACTCGATTCTTGCATATACTTGATACTTGCACACCTCGATTCTTGCAACATAGAAATATTTTTCATTACGCACTCAGTACTTGCGACATCCGAAAATTTTGAACTCGATACTTGCAACATATTTGTATTACTCTTGCATGCTGATTTGTTTACGTTTTCTTAGACTGAATACATTTCCGGAAATCCCCGTCGTTTTATGCTGCTGATGAAATGTTGTAATTTGAATCAGTTTTAAGCTGACTACTGAGAGGTGCGGTGTCATAATGGCAAAGAAAAAATTTACGTTGCTGACAATTAAAGACAAAGCTGAGATTTTAAAGAAATTAAGTGCTGGGTTTTCCACCAATTCCTTAGCCAAAAGTTTTCATGTGCATAGATCAACAATAACTCGTGTTAAGAGAAATGAAAACACCATAAAGAAATTTGTGGCGCATTCTGAATCCGGCCCTGGGAGAAGAAAGACGCTTAAGCCCTCGGAGCATTGTTTAAATGGTTTGCAAATCAAAGAGCAAAGAATTTACCAATCATATCTGATATGCTCAACGAAAAGACAAAAATTTTAAATTTCTTTAATTCCACATAAAATATGTATCTACTGTTATACGAATGCGTTGAACTTAAGTGTTTTGAATTGAAATATTAAACTTAGATACTAAACAGATGAATGTGCCTTTTATTTTGTATGGGAAATTAATACTCGGTAATACTATGTAATAATATTTATTGCCGGGTCCACGATGTCGAACGAAACTACAAATATGTATGTACTTGAATAAAATTTCTATGAATAGTTTGCTTTTTTCCATACATACATATGTATATGACAAGGCTTTTTGATATTTTTGATACATATATATATAAGTACATGATTACATAAAATGAAAAAAGTCCTTAATATTCTTTTGAGTGCACGACTTCAATCTGTCTTTGTCCAATGAATTTTCAATTCTGATTAGAGCTGAAAAGAAATCGTCACTTGCATCCGTTCTGAGAGCGTAGGGGCGTAATGTAGTGAGACTTGTTGTTGCTTCACTTAAGAAAACTGCAATTGTTGGTTGCTTATCTTCGTGTGCTGCATCTTAATCATACGAAAAAGTCAAGTCGAGACCACATAGAAAGTGAAGCAACGATTTCAATTTTTGTTTTGTTTCAAATTATAGAACGTTGGCGGGCAAGATGCCATTGCTATAGAGCAACGCATATAAACTAAAATAAATGACGGTTTTATTTATTTATATTTTGCATAAGATGCAGCACATTAAAATAATTCAAATTATACAGCGTATGGCCAAAAAAATAATAATTGATAGATTTTTTCCAACTTATTAATGTTTTTCAAGGGACCTACAAAACAGTTCAAATTATCGTGAGATTCAAATTAACGAATTTCCAATTATCAAGAGTACTTATGTATAAATCGGAGTACCAAATATCCACTCACTGTCACTCATATTTATGAACACGAATTTTTAATTGTGTTTCGTTCTATTCATGTTTGAAGATACGAAAAAAAGTTTTCTTTACCCGTTTTTGTACAGAAAGAAATGTATATTTGTATATTATTCAAAAATGAATATGAAGATCAAACTTTATTTTGCAGTAGCATTCAAGGCGTATTAAACAAGTGTACAACTATTACAGCAATACAAGAACAGGCATTTTTTATATCGGCTTCTACAGAAAATTATAAAGGCACCATTTTTGACATTCAATGTAGAAAACACAATCAAAAAAAGAAATCAGCTGCCGCAATGCTGCCACCTGTTTAATACGACTTGGTAGCATTCAAAAATGAACAGAAAACTATTTTCAACCTGAATGTTCATGTACATGAGTGTATTTTTTCTTCAAAATACATTTATGTATGTACATTAGCGTGGCCGTTAGTTGTATGTAGAATTTTTTTTATTTCTTATATTCTCTCCCCCAAATCGATTCAGTTTTATGTAAAAGGAAAAGTACTAAAAAATTTCATAGCGATAAGTAGTGTTTTAGGGTGTACGTCCGCAATGGCAATATTTTAGCTCTTTGAGTCAACAATATTAACCACAAAGAAAGTTTGTTGCTGAAATTAATATTTTAGAAAATAATGAAGAAAATAACCAACAAAACACCAAAAATCATATATAGCAAAGTTATATTTATGTATATGGAAATTATTTTTTCTAAGCATGTACTAGGTATAGCTTAGAATAATCAAAATTAATAAATTTAATAAATGGGCTTGAAGGCCAACTTTGAGGGGCGGCGGTCGCACCCCCTAAAACACAATTTATCGCTATGAAATTTTTTTGTATTTTTTTTACATAAAACCGAACCGATTTGGGGGAAGAGAATATAAGAAATAAAAAAAACAACGACCACTCTAACGTACATACATACATACATATGTACATACGTACATACATATCAATGTTAATGCATCAATATGGATGTAAACATGTATGTATATATGCATGTGTGTATATAAAAATTATGGTTTTATACACAAGTATCAGGTAATAAGATCAATGGAAATAAAGTCAATTGAATTTATTGCCTTTTATAAGTGAAACAAAGTCAAAAAAATTTGGATTATTCATACACATAAAAAAATCTTAGGTATTCATTTTTGAATGCGAACATGAAACAAAAATTTTTTAAAGTAGGTATCATTCATGACAATTTAGCATGAATATTTAAATTTGAGTATTCACACATAAGTCTTCTGAACCATGGTTTTTTTTACTAAAACTAAACTGATAATTCTGTGGACAGAGTAAATAGCAACTAAACTAGACTTGTACGTTTAGCTCGATGTTAGCAGTTTTATATTTTTATTTTTAATTCAATTTATAATGAAAAACAAAGTTAACGTAATAGTTTTTTTTGTCCTAATTTGACTTTAGCTGTTATTCCTTGTGGGTACAGAATTAACATCTTATAGATTTTATGAACACTTATTGGTTTGCAGCGTATCTGTGACATGGGGCTAAAAAGGGTTAAAAAGGAAAAACATAACTTAGGGGTTGGAAAAAAGGCGTGCAAGTCAGGAGGCGAAAATAGTGAAGAGTTGTGATTGCATGTTTTGTTTTATTTTGATGTTTGAGCTGTCGCAGATTTCCTCCCAAACAAAAACTTTTTGAGTTTCTTAACTTCCAAGAATTGTTTTTATTTAAATTTTGTGCTAGTTTTTACTATTTGAAGGACACCCTTTAGTCAACAAATTATACATTGTTATTAAACATGTTTTTGCAAATTTTGCTTAAACAAATCAAAAAGAAATGCCTGACACTACATGACAAAACGTTATGTTTATTTGTTTTTCTAAACAAGTCAACTTCTTAATTAGAGATGGGATCGTGAGTGACTTTTTACTCAAGCTCACGTTTAAAAAATTTTATTCATGCACTCACGCTCACGCACGACCTCATATATTTGGCTCTAGCACAAAATTTAAATAAAAACAATTCTTGTAGTTGAAAGTTAAGAAACTCAAAAAGTTTTTGTTTGGGAGGAAATCTGCGACAGCTCAAACATCAAAATAAATAAAACAAAACATGCAATCACAACTCTTCATTATTTTCGCCTCCTGACTTGCACGCCTTTCACGCTCTCGATAAATAAAAATAAAATAGGTTCATATCGAATAATATAATTTGTTTGTTTGGATTTTTGAATAAGTTTCAAAGCCAATAATGCTTATTTATACTTTTGTAATTTTTGAAATTCTCATTGGTTTTTTAAAAGTTTTTGTATAAGATAAAAGGTTTGAAACATTTCAAAAATATGGTTTAAGGTCTGTCTACTGATGATTTGGCATTAGCACCAATGAAATGTATATATTAAGACTAGCTAAAAAAGCCTCAACAAACAAAAGTTTTGGAAAATCTTTGAAAGAAGATATCGAGGCAATCTGGATTTATAAATTTAAAAAAAATACTTAATATTTATAATTATTATTCATTTGGATGGAATATTGCTTGCAAATACTACATATTAAGGAATGTTCCAATTTCCATTGTTTTCGAATGCTTGCGATGAAGGAATCTAACGTTGCCAAATATATATTAAATAAATCTTCATTTGCAGAGTTTCGTTATATCTTTCTAATATTATGGTCTCTTTAAAGCTTATAGTAGTCTCTTCAAATTTGTGAAAAATGTTGAGCAACATTGATTATTTCACTTGGAAATTTTGACATTTAAAATGTGGTGTTGACGGCTAAAATAAGTCTCCACTTCACTAAACTTATCTTTTTCAATATTTGCCATTTATTATTTTTATTTATATGTATTTATTTCTATCAATTTATTTTAGATTAGTATTTTATGTCCATATGTATTTAGATCAGCTGTCAAAATTCCGTATGAAATAAAGGCCATTTGCTTCATTTCACAGCTTTGATAAAATTTTGCCAGAAATCATATGTTTTTCCACAAGAAAACACAGTACTACACGGGCAACATTTTTTTCACGAATTTTCCACACATATTTTTAATGCATGCATTTTGACAGCACTCCGCGTGGAAAACTGAACACAATACCAAGAAAATATTCTTTCCTGGGCTTCCTCTGATAAATTTCCAATTGGTAATAAATGGTGCTTAATGTGCGCTGTTGCAGATATATTTCTCCATCAGTAGCTGGATGTATATATACTAGCAGTTTCCTTAGCATAATCACCAAATTTCATAGCATTAATTTTCGTTGCATATAAGGATCTAAAAGAATCTTCTTACGGTATTACCATCATTTGTATGTATTCTCTGATCCTTGTTTTAATTGATATATAGTCAACAAATTTTTGAATAATGCATCCGAACATGTTTCTTTTTTAAGTTACCTTAGCTTTTTGCTGTATCGTTATTTCTTACTGATCCTGCAGATCCGAAATCTAAATCATAGCTGATTTTTAGCATGTGTTCAATAAACCTTGTTCTTGTATGTAACGGTGATAATCCAATGCATCAGTACTATCTACTGCCTTTGTCGGTTCTTGGTTTAATTCACAGCTGGATGAAGCATTTGTGTCTCTCAAAGCCAGTGCAATTTTTCCATCTAGCATTGAAAGCAATAATTGGTAGTTTATTTCAATATTCTGTCCATCTATCTCTAATTTTAATGGCTGTAATGTTGAAATTTCAGCTCTAAGATTACTAACTTCATCCTTAATGATATAATGAGTTACCTTTTTAAGTTAAAATTTTATTGGTCTGCAGTATTTAGTGGAGGATGGTATTTGATTTTTCAAAATATACTTTGTTTGAATTGTACTGGTCGAAGTTTCTGAGTCTTCTACCTTCTTTATTAATCGAAATATCTTTACATAAATATTTTTATATTGCTTTTGTCCAGAAGATCCATCGCGTCCCCATTTACAAAAAAGAGTTAACTTGCAGTTTCCATATTTCTTCAATTCACTTCCTCACCTCGTTTGGTGTTAGAATGCTTTTATTGATCCCTTTTGATCTCACTGGAATAGTAGAAAAAATTGTTTGAATGATATCTACTTTTGCTAGTTGTTTCTGTGATCGCCATTGGTAAATCAAACTATCTTCAATGATTTCACATCCGACTTCATCAGTTTTCGACTCTTGGATCTTTCGCTACATTTATCTAGCGACTTTTGTGGTCTTTCACCACTGTTTTTACTTGCAGTTTCCGAAGTTATCTGGATAGTAACTTCACCAAGTAACCATTTTTCAAAGCACATATAAAACTTTCTTTTACTCCAGTCTACTTCCTTGCACCAATTTTCAAGTTTTTGTCAAACGCAGGTTATTCTTTTTGTAAGTCCCTGCTGTAAGAATTTAAGTTTAATTTTCTTACAGCGTGACGTAGAACATCTTTCTTATTTTTGTTTTTAAAATATTCTTGAGAAATTCCTTATAGCTGAAACTCGCCATATTTTTATTAAGCTGAAATTAATGTATTTACTAAAGGGGTATAAAATAAGACTTGCAAAATTTTATCAATATTTTAGAATCAAATGTTTGTATCAAACAAAAATTTATTTCTAAATTATTGTCCTTATACACTCAACATAAAATTTTTAATGCTAATCTAGGCTGCCTACTGAAATTCTCAATTTTTTAAATAAAATTAAATCCCCCGCTCGCTCTCTCTCACCTCGTTTTTTTCTTTCTGGCCACCGAAATGATCGTTAGTTTATAGCTGTATCTTCCCAGCAACCTCTATATCTTCCACCTAACCATATATTAAAAAATCGTTTAACTATATACAATTTCTGGAAAACTTCTGGGGTATGATCACGTCTGTTATATTCATAATGTATCACTGGATAGCCATCATTATCTGAGTGCTTGCGGATTACGCTGTTATTGATATATCCTATTCTCTTGATGATGGACTGCAGTCATGTGTACATGTATTGAGCGAAGTACTGCTGCCAAAACTCCTTTGATGCGCATTTCCTCCAGAGGCTAGTGGAACAGCAAATCTTAAAGGAGGGTGTGTCCTGGACTAAGTTTTTGGTCTTCAGTTTCTTGCTTGTAGCAACTACTTTCGCTTTCTGCTTCTTCAGGGCCATCACGTTTCAGTTGCTGACATTTAATTTCTCGACGCTGTGATTAAATCTTCTTAAGAAATAGTTTTTGACGTTCACGTTCCCAGCGTAAGGAATCAGCTTGGCTATAGTTATTTGGGATCTCAAGTATATATCCTTAATATCTTCAAGATAACATTTAATATTAATGGTCAGTGGGGGGCGATGACGCGCAGTGTATGTACAATTATTAACATCATCTTTTCAAAACAGATATATTTATCTTACAATGTATTAAAATATTTTTAAGTGAAGACGACGAATTTCATTAGAAAGCAAATGAATTTGTATATAAAAATAAAACATCGTTGCAATTTAGTGGATGGAAATAAACAGTCTAGCAGCGGTTAATTTTTTTGACACCTTTAATGAAGTGAAGAAGAAAATATGTATGTAGTTTAGTTAACATAAATCTCAAGTAATAGACTAAAAGTGCTTGCAAAATATGGCAAATCAAAAAACTTCAAAAATAAGATAAATCTTCACATATGGTAACACCCATATTACAACCCCCTCATAAAACTCTTATTTGCAATGGTCCACGAAGAGAACAAGCATTGTGGACCACAAGCACTATTGAACATAATACGACAACGATTCTGGCCAATAAAGGTCAAAACTATGGCGCGTTCAACAGTACAAAAATGCATCAGATGTGCCAAGGCACTTCCACAATTGTGCCAAGTAATGGGCAGTTTACCTCAGAGTAGAGTGACTCCAGCATGCCCTTTCATTAGCACTGGATTTGACTACTGTGGCCTATTTTGGATCCATTACAAGGCCAGAGGCAAAAAACCAGCAAAGGCATATAAGATAAATAAATTTCCATTTTATACCACCTCGTGCACTGCGTTTTGGCGGATTATGGGAAGCAGCGGTAAAGTCTGCAAAATATTTGTTACTACGTAGTGATGCAACTACATCATTGACTCAGGAAGAACTGGAAACAGTCGTAGTGGAAATCGAGGCGATACTCAACTCTCGGCCACTAACTTCTATGTCAAGTGACCCCAATAATCTTGAAGTATTGACTCCTTGTAATTTTTTGATTAACGAAGCACTGGTATCACAAATAGATAGCAGCGCAACAACAGTAAAAGCATCAAGACTATATCACTGGAAGCTCGTAGTTCATCTCAAACAAGAGTTCTGGAAAAGATGGAAAAAGAAAGAGAATACTATCAAGCAATCTCACTCTAGCATTAATCACAATGCTGTTGTTATTATCAATGTCACTTGGAACTCTGGTAAAGACCGAACAATTTGGAACAAAGGTAGGCATCCATTTTGAAGAAATTGGTACAACTATAATTTCAACCACTAAATGGAATATTTTTGTATACTATAATTTGGGTGCATACTGGTCGGAAACATCAATTCGGATCAATGGCACGAAATCTCTTCAACTTTATTGGTCGCGTTGGTGCAATATATACACATAATCACAGAATTTGGTAAAAAAAATTGAATATTGTGGAAAAAGAAGGAAGACTTGCAAAGCTTAAATCTGAAGAAAATCATCACGATAATTTGGAAAAACATCGAAAACAAACCTTGCAAACTCACTTTTACAATTAGGAACATTCGCAAAAAGTATTCGGAACAGCTTTGAAATTGGTTCAAACTCAATCAAGCTGCAAATACGATATCGAAACAAAAACACTTATTTAAGAAATGTCAATCATTTCAATTATTTGTATTAATTAGAAAAAAAACATGAAAAATTATCTAAAATAACTTAAACAATAAACATCAAAACCGAGGCTTTCGCGAAAATAATGAAGATTCTTAAAACATTTCAACGAAATCGCGTAAACCGTAAAATCGGTAAAGTTACTTACATATATTGTGAAAATACAATTTCGCATATAAATTCCGACACCAGGTAACGTCTAGTTTTGGTGCACTTTTAAAATTTTTCAATATTTTTGCCTGTATTTTTTTAAATATATTTTGTAAATTTTTGTTTTATCGATTACCTAGCTACACAGAAACATATTACTCGTATAAGAAAAAGGCGTTTACGATCTTGGTACGGTTAACGAACTTTTTTTATTTTCTATTTAATATTATTTTTGACACTCGAGATCATGATCAAATAATACAGGTCTGTTTAATACTACAACAATTCGACAATAAAAAAAAACAACAGGGAAAGTATTGAGTCAAAAACAGCTGACTACAACATATTGAAATTGTATTTTGTATGTTAGTGATGGCAAATTATATTTTTCTTCGGTACATAAATATTTTAAATAGTACTTTTTTGACCTCCACAGTACTATATTAAAATCTTTGTAATTTTTCCTTTATTAACTAAAAACATATAATAATTTGCATTTGTTATTGCGTTTATATTATCTTATCGAAACAACCACAATGGTTTTATCTGATACCAAACGTTATTCTTAATCCCTTTTCACGCCAAGGTAAAGGTTTGAGATTAAAGTTTAAAATCATATTGACATTCAGTTGAAAATAAATGTTTAATTCTGACCTTAATGTTAAACTACATTGATCTTCTTCAAAACTTGGAATTTTTAAAAAGATGCATTTTCCTAAATTATAGTGTTTCTAAAACTAAAAATAAATTTTAAGTTTCAATTTTCCGGTGGCCCTTTTTCCATTTTGGTTGGAAATTATTTCATTTGGTAGCTATTACATGGTACCGAGTTTTATTGCAAATCGTTCTTAATTTAACATGAAATTGTTTATCACCTGGATATATACGCGTGACCTGTAAAAGCATATTTAAAGACAAGCTTAAGACGTTGTACTTTTTTAAAATTCTTTCACTATGTTATATGCAATTGTTGAACGCCTAAAAGTCAAATTAGTTTGAAAGTACTAAATGAACCGGAGGAGTAACACGTTATTACGTCGGTATCACAAATCCGAGGACCGAAATTAGTCGCTATGCTTGAAAAACGTTTTGAAAAATTGTAAGCTTATTAGTACACAAACAATAAAACAAAAGTTCTACTTGAAGTGTATTTTAAGTTTGAAAAACACTATAATTTAGGAAAATACATATTTTTAAATATTCGAAGTCTTGAAGAAGATCAATGTAGCTTAACATTAAGTTCAGCACCAAACATTTACTCTCAATATAATTTGAAACTTTAATCGCAAACTAATATCTTGATGTGAAAAGAGATTGAGGTTAACGATTCGTATCAGATAAAACCATTTTGATTGTTTTGATAATATATATAACATAAGCGCAAGAATAAATACAATTCATTATATGTTTTTAGTTAATAAAGAAAAAATTACAAATACTTCAATTTAGTACTGTGGAGGTCAAAAACGTACTATTTAAAATATTTTTTTGTACAGAAGAAAAATTTAATTTTCCATCACTGATTTCAGAACATTGGAGTTAGTACATATTAGAGATGGGCACCACTCAAGTGATTTGCGTGAATCACCCGTGATCATTACTTTTGAAAATTCTTTTTATTAGGAAAGTAATGCTGGAACAATTATCCATCAGACTAGATCAGATCAGTACTGATTTAACGTCGCTACACCACCTCATCAGCGTTATTTGTTCGAATTTCCCACTTTTGACGGTGGATACTAATGACTAGGAATATCAACTATATAATCGCATTATTTAACAAGTTAGAATAAGAAAATTGCTTCTATTCATTTCTACAAGTTAAATCAACTTCGGTTAGTATAGAATTCTCATATATGATGATTGATTATTCCATATTTCATTTAAGTTTTCTTTTATGTTGTTTACTTGGTTTTTGTCTTTTGTAGTTGAATTTCTTAATTTAACCAACTGTGACAACGTAAACATGGAGTTTGACGGTTGTCATAGTTTTATATATTAATGTTTGCGCGTAATTACTGGAACTTTTTTTGGTTTATGTTGAAAGAAATTGTTTGGATCAAGTAAAAATTTGACTTTACACATTTCTTCTCTAATTAAAATTTATTTTTTGATTAAAATATATTTATCAAGAAAGTATTATTAAAACAATTTATTTATCAGACAAGCACAACGGACCAGTAATAATAATAATTTTTTTACAATCTAAATTTTTTTTCGTGAGTATTTCGTGAGCTTGACTTTTCGTTATTATGACCAACTTTTTTTCCACTCACGTGATTGTGTATGAACGCGAGCCAAAAATATATGGTCGTGAATGAGTAAAATTTTTTTATCGTGAGATTGCATGAGCGTAAGTGAAAAGTCACTCACGATCCCATCTGTAGCACATATAAACGCAACTTCTGACATAATGCTAGGAGTCGGCCATTAAAAAAACACAACGCTACAAAAAATTAGTTGGGGGCTAATTCTCGCAGTCGATACCGTGCGAAATTTAATCGAAGTTGCGATTTTTTTGTAATTTTGGGATTCTCGCACTCGCTATCGAGTAAGTTGTATCGAAATTTCTTATGATGGCACTCGATAGCGAGTGTACGATCGAATTTAACCGTGCGAGTTTTATTTGATACCAAATTTGGTGTTGAAATTTTATTTTTAAATAGTTCGTTGGATAACAAGTGTTTATTTAAGATTTTAATTGTTATATTAATTAATTATTCGTATAGATTTTCGTACTTTTTTGTATTACTCCCTTTTTTTGCACCTTTGTAAAAAGACTGGATAAAATAATAAAAATTAAAGAAAAGAAAATGGAAATGGCTACGGAGTTTCACCAAATTAATATGGACATTAAGAGGATAGAGTTAAATATACGAACAAAAGAATTGGAGCAGCTAAACAAAAATTAGTATGAATTACTGACATTGGAGTTTAGCATATTTCTTTTAAGTATTAATTTATTAAGAATTTTTTTTTTTGTTTTTTTCGTATTAAAGTTTACCTTTCTGTTTTTTGTTCGTAAATAAAATTTACAATAATTATGAATTAAACATTTAGTTTGGAAACAAAGAATTTTTAATATTATCTCTTATTTGCTTTCCTATTTTAGTTATAAATAAATTTACGTCCATGACCGCGAATAAAAAAGGAAAAACTTTCAAAATTATAAAACAAATTCGCAATTCTTTTGATAAATTATTAAATTTTCTTTGTAAGCATATGTTTTTTGTATACATATTTGTAGTGTTGGTTAAGGCTTTTTTTTCTTTTACAACACTTTATTAAAAAATCGATTCGCAAGGTAACGAGTGCCATCATCAGAAAAACTCGCACGATCGAAATTAATTTCGATACGAATTTATTTCGATCACGAGTCCCGGAATTAGCCTCCTGGATTATTAAACAGACCTGTATTATTGGATCATGCTCGAGATGAAGATACAAAAACAAATTGCTGTCATAGATACGAGCGTACTTGTATAAATGCTCTTTGGTAGGTACTAAACAAATTTTGTAAGCTCTATAAGTATAAAATTTAAATTTTTATTTACATATACAGCGAAAACCATCGAACCAACCCCGATCAAGCGGTGTCGGATTCTTGCTTTCGGCAGAGGCCCAGAATGCCATCATGGACTGGAAACCGCATTCGGATAGGATCATAACGGCCAGGTTTCGAACAAGGGCTAGGAATCTAACATGCATACAATGCTATGCTTCTACAGAGGCATCGGACACCACACAGAAGGAAGACTTCTATAGCGACCTCTCAAGGGTGATATTGTCGATACATAGAGGTGACATACTGATTCCGATGGGCGACTTTAATGCGCAACTGGGACCAGATAATACAAACATGGAGAGCATCATGGGTCGACACGCCCTCGGAAGAATGACTGAAAATGGTCCTCTGTTTGCAGAAACGTGCATGTCCAACAACCTTGTCATTGGCGGAACACTATTCCCGCATAGAAATGTGCACAAGGTCACTTGGGTATCCCCTGATCAAACAACTCAAAATCAGATTGACCACATCGCTATCAGCAAGACTTGGCGCAATTGTCTTCTGGAAGTACGGAATATGAGAGGAGCAGACTGCTCTAGCGACCACCATTTGATCATTGGCGTAATAAAATTAAGAGTCGCTGCAGTAATGAAGAAGGCTGTAATACAGAGAGGACTTGACACCCGACAGCTGCAGAACCCCATACTCCATAGGGGCTATGTTAATGATATTCGGTCATCCTTGTAGAGGGTGCAGAACTTAGTAAATGTCGACTGGCCAACTATAAAGACTTGCTTCACAGCTGCCGCAAGGGAAAATATTGGTTGCAGAAGATCGGAAAGGAAGGAATGGATTTCAGATGTTACATGGAGCCTGATAATGGAGAGAAGAAACTGCAAAGCCAACATCAATAATTCTAAATCTCCGGACGGGAAGAGAGGACTGCAGGACATATACACTCGAACCGATGTAGAAGTCAAGAAGAGCGCCCGACGGGATAAACGACGTTGGGTTAAAGAAGCCCAAACAGCATCCGAGTCTCACAGGTGTCGAGATTTGTACAGGATCACAAAACAACTGGGACGCAAGAGCTTCACATCTACTAAACCATTAAAGAACAGCCTTGGTGAAGTCATTACATCAAAAACAGGACAGATGGATATATGGGTGGACCACTATGCGAAGATGCTTGACACCAGTCTGGCTCCTACTGAACGTACATGCCTTTGCCTCCGGCATACCGAGAGGCAAGACATACCAACGGATAAGCCCAACATACTGGAGATTGAGCATGCAATTAGAACACTCAGGAACAATAAGGCTCCCGGAATCGACAACATATCCCCCGAGCTACTGAAGGCAGATACCGTTACAAGCGCCCAACTCATATACCCAATTGTAGAGAAGTTCTGGCACACCAACCAACTGTGTGATGAGCTAAGGGAGGGTATGATAGTTAAAATTCCGAAAAAGGTGATCTCACGGAATGCAGAAACTGGAGGGGCATTACGCTTCTGAGCATGGTGAACAAGGTTGTAGCCAATATTATAAACAGACGGTTATCAGATGCTTTGTCCAATGATATTCGCAATGAACAGGCTGGATTCCGTCCCAATAAATCCGGTACCGATCACATTAACAGCCTGAGGATAATAACGGAACAATCGGTCGAATGGCGATCGCCGCTGTACCTAACGTTCATCGACTTCGAGAAGGAATTTGACACTCTACAGCACACTGCAATCTGGAATGCACTCCGTTGTAAAGGAATACCGGAAAGGCTCATAGGACTTATCAAGGCACTATACGAGAATGCTAAGTGCCGCATTCTCCACGAAGGTGCAATCAGCTCCCCAATAAATGTTAAAGTAGGTGCGCGACAGGGATGTCCGCTATCACCTTTGCTATTCAACGTAGTACTCGATGCTATCATGGCAAGGGTTACGTCAACACCTAGAGGCATCACATGGCGACTAAACGGGCGCCTTGAGGATTTGGACTACGCAGATGACATCTGCTTGCTGTCACATAGATTTGAGGAAATGGCGATGGATTGGTCATGCTCTACGAAGACCTCAAGATGACACCACCGGAAACGCAATAGACTGGAATCCCCAGGGCAGCCGCAGGATAGATCGACCAAGTCACACCTGGCGTCGACAACTAGAAATTGAGGCAGCGAAAGTCAACAGAACATGGAATGAGCTGAAGGCTGTAGCAGCAGATAGGAGAGAATGGAACGCATTCGTTGAGGCCCTATGCTCCTTATAGGAACAAGAGGAATTTATATATATATATATATACATATATAGTATAAATGTTTGAAACATATTTAATATACAATAGTTAATCTATCAGTTTTTTTTATTATTTTTATGTATTTTAGTTGTACATTTTAATTTTTATTTTTGAGCAATGGGTCCCTGGTCTTATATTCAATTTCTTTAAATAACTACTTCAATAATTAGAAAACAGTTTCTTTTCTATTTTTGGCAAAGAAAGCATACGAAAGGTTCAGAAAGGTTGATATCCATTTCTTTTAAGCAACCTTCATCGACACCTCGATTGCAACCGAGGCATTTGATTATCTATGGAAAATTTCCTCCTTCGCAAAACATACATGTAATATTACTATTTCCGTATTTTATTAAGTCTTAATTTATTATTTCCCGATATTTGTCGAGATTTATTGGATTTTTATGGCACATCCCTAATAAAAAAGTCTCAATTAATTGGATACACAAAACACCACAGTTATATAAGTCTTTCTGTTGGTAGTGTTCAACCGTTTCAATTGTCCAACTTTAGTATCTTAGTATCGAAACATTTTATAAATATGTCAAACTTATTTTTTGTTTTCATTTCGGTGGCTAACATAGGATCCATGTAAGAAAATCTTCTTTTTCTTAAATCTATGTACACGAAAGTAAAATGGTTGACTGTGTATATGGGAATTATAAGAATTCTCTTAAATTTATAATTTTCCAATTCTTGTATACTGCTTACAGATTTTGAATTTAATACTGCCATTCCAATCTCACAAGGTAAGCAATCTGCATCTATTATTTTATGTTTAAAAACAGAACATTGCAAAATGAATCGATTATTATATTGTATATCTGCTTCCTGGGATTAAGTGATTGAAAATAATGCAAGAATATTGAGCGGGAGAAGCTAGGGATTTCTTTTTTCAAAAAAAAAAACGTAAAAATGGCTGTAGTCATAAGGGATAGTTCTGGTTTTTTTATATTTGCCCAACATTTTTTTGGCTAAAATTTTGTATCAAATTTTGATCTTTGGAGCGTTTGAAATTCGTGTGTTCTCGCTTTTTTCAACTTTTGCACCCATTACATTTGTCCAAAAAACCATATACGGAACGTATTTCTTTAATATTAAGTTGTAATATTTATTTTTTGTTGTACCTTCATTATGATTCAATTCAATTTGGCTATATATTTTATAAGCTTTTCTATAAAATGGACTCTTTTGAAACTGAGGTAGGGGCTCTACATAGTTGTCTTTCATACTTATATCTGTATATTTATTATTTACGTCAGATTGCGAGGAGTAAAACTATTTTAATGCTTCTGTATGTGTACTATTTGCATTTTTTAGCAGTAGCGCTATTGTCAGGTTTTGAAACCAAGTTCAAAAATCGACAATACAGCATATATTTATACCTTTTAACATAATTTTTTTGAAGAAATTAGTTTGTTCCTCATTTGTAGCGCACTCTTCAATATCTTTTAGGCATGTTCTCAAGAAATGGCTACAACAAACTTGTATAACTATAAAGTTAGCCCGAAGCTTTTCCTGAGTCTCTAAAATGATATTACACCTATCTTGGTAATTAGAAACCGAATCCAGACTATTTATCACTTTCAATATTGAGTTTATTAATGCCCAACTCCAGTCGACACATATTCGCTTTGCTATTGGCCATTTTATTTTATTTATTAAACAAAACACTTTGATATCCATTAGGAATTTTTTTATATCTTCCTCGTAATGCCTGGCTAACAAAGCTTCGGCTAAAGGAACAACAATACCCTTTTTATTTTTTTCAGAAATGTGGATCACTATGCTGTATAAAAAATCCCCTTTGAAGCCTTGTCAAATTTCTGAACAATACCGCCACTGGCATCAAAAAACAAAGTATTTCTAGTTCTCTCCATTAAAAACTTGAATTTTTCTGGTAGACGTAATTGTTCTTCAGAAAATAAATATATTTCCTGTAGGATTCAAATCCTTTGTATGAAGTGCTTCCATTGGCTAGCTCTTTGCATGAGCAATAACTCAAACACAATATCGCCGTCCCTATTAAGCTTCCGATTTATTTCGCTTTTAATTTCCCGCACAGTATCTTTCGTAGGTACGGACTGCATATTTCCGACGAGAAGCAAATCTCTTGATTGTTGTACTAGAAGATTGTTTCTGTAATTTAATGGATTCAAAAATTTTACTTAATTTTTTTCAACGATTCTCTTAACGCCACGAATTTGTTGCGTTTTTATGTGCGTAGGATGCAAAATATTCAATGAATTAGTTTTTATTTTTACTGAAAATATTAGACTTTGCAAATCTATGCAAAATTTATATCTCCTGCACCCTTCCTTTTCATAGATACATTTTGCATATATCCGCATTGTTGCGGGTGATGGGACCCAGCCACATCCGTACGCAGGCCACAAGAAGGGTAATTTTATCTTACCGGAGTGTATAGGCCATGATGGTTGGGCAAAAGGGATAATGATGGTGAATGCAGGTTTGCTTTTGGCAGCCACTTTTGTAGCAGGTGATGTATGGCGTCTTTGTTCGCCATCAATGATCTTCAGTGTAGTTAAGTTTGGTTTGGTTTTGGTTCCGTAGATTCAAGTAGTTAAATTGTGTTAAATGTTTATTAAAGGAAAGAATATAAATGGAAAATTGTGTTGTGTGCTAAATGAGGTTGTATAAACGTACGCGAGTAGGTAGGTAGCTGTCAAAGTGTCAAAACAGTGGATGGGACGTGTTTAGTTGGTTTTTCCATGAACAGGGCGTTTGCAAAATAAATAAATATGGAAAAAACCCTAGAGATGTTAGGCAATTTTCTCTTAGGTGATCGAAGGTCTTGGAATATATGTTCAAGGATAGCAACAAAAAAGTTCAAGGCCAAAGAGAGCAGGTCCAGTGAACTTAGGCAGTTTTATGTAGGCATGAGAAAACTGGTTTGATATTTAGGGTGTATGTGTGATAACTGTGCGAAAGTGGACTGTTTTAAAATATGGAGGTATAGCGTTTTAGAATTTTCAAGAGAGTTGGTGGCAAATGTGCAAAAAGTAAAGACATGTTAAGTGGCGCTAAAAGTAAGAGAAAGTAAAAATAGTAAAAAAATTTGGTATGGGATAAAAGTTCAAGGAGCTGAATTCAAAAAATATATGGACATATATAAAACGGAATTAATTAGTGAAATACCAAAGTCAAATCTATTGGTGGAGTGAGGATTCCCCGAGGAAAAAAAATTAAATCGTGGTCCCCTAAGGAAGTTAATGGGAGTAGAGGCAGCCAGGTTACATCAAGGAAAACAGGTAACCAAATAGTAGTTTGTGGCTGGAGATAAAACAAACAGGGATCAGCAAGCAGGAAGTGAAAAAAGTAGAACAAAGAACAGTGCCATCTGTGGAGAAATAGGAGAAATAAAATATCTTCCGCACACACCAACTTCTGCAGCAGAGTTAGAAACCCACCCAGAAGTGCTATAAAGTTGAATTTATTAGTATAGGAAAAATAGCAAGAAGGCGATCCTAATAAATAATCAGCATAAAGAGATAGGGAATTTGGCAAAATTTAGAATTTTAAATACAGTTTATTGTTAAGTGTATTTTAGTGGTAGAATTTGTAAAAAAATTTTTTTGTGGTTTTTTTTTGTAACGTTAAGATTTAAAAATAAGATTAAGTTAGTGCCTAAATATTAAAAATAAATATATATAGTCGGTAGTTTCGCGGCCAGAAGATTCTAACATTTTCCTGCTATTAGTAAATTTGTAGTGCTAAATATAAAAACATTTTTTTTGTTTATGTCCAATTAGAGAAAAAAAGGACAAAAGAACCACCTAAAGGAGCTCATTTAGGTAGGGCCAGTAGAGTAGAAGACAATTTATTTTGGAAACCAAATAGCCATTACAAGTTCAGTAATAGAGGTAAAAAGGTTTAGCAAGAGTTTTTTTTGCGCGAATTTAAATTTACGTTTTTGAGAATAGGTATTGGAAATTAGAATTTATTTTAAGTATTTAGGCAACAACTAGAATTATTAGTTTAAGTATTTTTTTTTGTGTTGGTTATAAAAATTCAATTAAAATTTAATATAAATTACCTGATATCGGGCCTTAATAAGTATTAAACAATTTTTTTTCTGTAATATATATGTATATATTTTTTGATTTAGTTTTGTTTTTTTTTATTGAATAAAAATATGTAAATTTTAATGTGGTTAAAATAACAATGATGTTAATGTGCTAAATTTATTGTTCGGGTGAGGTGATGTGAGACCAGGATTATAAGGTGAGTGAGTAGATAATGGGGGACCTTAAATATAAATTATAAGGATCATCTGTGTCCCAGGTAGGGAGGGCAAGTAGAGGGCCAACAGCTCGTTCTCTCTCCGAAACGTTTCCGGTTTGTTTAGTTAGTTTTTTTAGTGATTAATAAATGATAATTGTTCGTTGCTCTGTTGGGTTGTGGGTTGGGACCTGCCCTGAGGATGCCCAAGTTGAGCTGGCTGGCAACACAACCACAGTGGTCAAGAGTATCGCAACAATATGGCGCCCAATCTAAATGATATCGTTTTTAAAGATTTGTTTCTTTGTATACACGTCATCTAAGTACACAGTACAATAGTTATATAGTTTTTTTAATAGCCCAAGATATAGGAAATTGTGCCTATGACTGTCCAATGTTTTGAATTGTTAATCTACAGTAAAAAAAAACTATAGACCGTAATACCTAAAAGGTTCAATTAGCGGTTACTGTGCAGTTTGAAAGTTTGGTCAAGATCAAGACACAAAATTTTTTTATATTTCTAATTCACGTGATACTCTTAACTGTTAGCTTAGAAGCTTTAAATAAAAGCATTCTATTGGACAGATTTGGGGTCATAATTTTTTTTATTTTTGATTAATTAGTTTCAGCTTAAAATCTATTTGTGCCCTGAAATAAATTCAGGATAACCGCTTTTGGAATTATGGTAGCCGCTCTGAAATTTTCGGAGGCCTGATGTATCATTTTTGAAAAATAGGAGGCAGATAGTTTTGGTCCGGAGCTTATAGTAAATCCGTGAGTGTCCGCTCAGAGTACGGCTCGGCAGCGTGAAACACGAAAGTAGAAAATTGAGGCTCTAGTAATAACCAATTAAAAATCTGCGTAATCATTTAGTAGTAAATTTGATTTAGGAAACGAAGTAGGAGACCCGAAAAGGGTACTTTATAAAAAAAAAGAATTTTAATAATAAAAATATTTTTTTTAATAAACCACACGCATAGATACTGGTCGTCATCAGAACCGAACCCGATAGTTTTATTAATTTATTGTTTGTCTGTTGTGAGTAGCATTTGTATCGTATTATTTATAAACCATTTATATTAGTATTATTATTTATTTTCTGTTTGTACTCAAGTACCCGACATTATTTTTTTTGAAGGGAATTTGAGTTTGAAAAAGTTTTTAATTGTATTTGATTATTTATATTTATTTTCTTTATTATTCTAGTAATATCTGTGTCTTTAGTAATTAATTTTTTTTTATTATATGTATGTAGTGTCTATTATTTTTCTTTGTTATTAAAATATAATATTATTACTAGTTTCGCCCTTGATCAGGCTATAAAATAAAAGCAGCTTTCAGATTTAAATTCGGAACTATAAAGTATCTCAATCAGGCTGTTTTCAGATTTTCCTTAGAAACGTTGATTGGATTTTTAGATATATTTTTTTTATCTCAAGTAATTGGCTTATAGAAATTCTTGTAGTGGGAATTTGGAGCGGAGATTTTTGTATTTTAATTTCGAACTGCGAAGGTTTATGGCCGAACTTCCTGGTATAGAGGAGAGAAACCTTTTAAGAAGATCGGAGAATTTGAAGACATAGGGAACGGAATCGCTCATTTGATTTAAATCGGTCGTCACCTCAAGTGAAAGAAAAATACTGGAAGGACGATAAATCTTCCAGAATGGCAACAGGTCTTCCTTCAATACAAGATCTGTCGGGGACAATTAATATTCCGGCAGGAAATCAGGGTGCGATACCTAAAAAGAAGGGGGAGATAAATTTAAATCAGGTCAACAATTGCCCCGAGCGAGAAGACTTGTCGCCTTCTGTAAGAACAATAGTGAGGGAAAGTGTCGACGAAATGAAGGCCAATCTAGACCATGCCATAAATCAGTTCGTTAATGAAAAAATTAATTATGAGATGAGTAAAGTTCACCAAAGCATATCTCAGCTAACAGAAGTAGTAAAATGTTTGTCTGATAGAGAAAAAAATCGCAACATAGGTCAACCAGAAAGTAATAATAAAAATTTCCAATTTCCACGGCCTCCCAGATACGATCGCCTACCTCCACCGGTACAGCTACAAAATCAGGACGGATGGAAAATTCGAGTCGACAAATTCGGGCTCGATTTTAATGGCAGTCAAGGAGGGCGTGACCAGCTTTCAGTCGAGGAATTTATTTTTCGACTGGAACATATGCAAAGGCTGTACCATATCCCTTGGGAGGAAATCCTTAGAGATTTCCACCTATTGGTTTCTGGCTCTGTACAACAGTGGTATTGGGCTTTGTTGCAAACCACAGTCATAGCAGACTGGAACACCCTACGACTGGCCTTGGTGAATCGCTACAAAACGGTGAGGTCTAATTGGGAAACAATGCATGAGTTGGTAGAAAGGAAGCAAATGCCCGGTGAAACCATCGACGACTATTTCCACAGCCTAAATTTATTGAGGGCAAAATTAGAAGTACCAGTCGCCGAAGGCGAGATGATCAGAATTGCGAAACGCAATCTGAGAGGGAATAGCTCGTATAGTATACCCGATGGCGGTTACCTCGGTGGAAAATCTCCGAATAGAATGTATAGAAGCGGAAAAAACGTTTTCGCGGAATAACCCTCGCTCTATACCACCGCAACAGGGCCGAACTTCAAGGTATGTAAGCGAGGCTATCATCTACGGGGAAGATAGCGATACGGAACCAGTAACCGAAATATCCGCCATAAATAGCCAATTAGTGTGTTCGAACTGCCAGAAAAAGGGGCACATCTTTAAAGAGTGTACTTCGACACAAAAGTCACTTTTTTGTTACAGGTGTGGTAAATCAAACACTATTACTCCCAACTGTCCTCAGTGTTCACAGGAACGGGGAAACTCGCGCAGGGGCGTGGCGGTAAGAGTCCAGAAGAAATCAGCCCAAATTCAGCCAAATTTCAGTATGTGCTCAAATTAAGAGAAGAATTTATTAAGAGGAAACAACACCGTAGACTAATAGCCGAATCAGCTAACCGTTTTAGTGCTAAAATTGACCCTAGGCCCTACGCAGAAGTGTCAGTGAAGGGGAAAGTTATGAAGGGTCTCTAAGACTCAGGCGCGTCGGTAAGTCTCTTAGGAAAAAATTGCCGAGAACTAATAGCGGAATTACACGGAGAAATATTTCAAGTTCACAAGTAGTATGGAAATAGGGAATGGGATGAAAATAATTTGAGATGAAAATTGTTTGGGATGAATATTGTTTGGGATGAAAATGATTTGAGATGAAAATAATTTGAGATGAAAATTGTTTGGGATGAAAATGATTTAAGAAGAAAATGATTTGAGAAGAAATTTTTATGATTAACAAATGTTGAAATTTGTATGAATGTGTAAAATGTTTGTTTATATATTTTAATTTCTATTGCACTTGAAAGGATAAAAAATATTTTTTTAGAGAATAATATTGTTTAGGGATAACAAGTGTTAAAATTTTTTATGAATGTGTCAGATGCTTGTTTGTATATTTTAATTTCTATTGCACTTGAAAGGGTAAAAATATTTTTAGGGAAGAATTTTGTTAGGAAAGAATTTTGTGTAAGAGATTTTTAATTGTATCTTAGATATTAGTTTAAACAATTTGGGATAATATTTTGACATGAAATTTACAGATGAAATAATGTTTAAGTTTATATTAACGATAATAACTAAATATTTATTTATTTAGTTCGCAAGTCAATACACACAAATACATTTACACACATTTGCTTATATATTTATGTAATTTATATAATTTGCTTGACATAAAGATTTAAGGAAATATTTACTTTTATTATATTTTGATATATGAAAACGATAAAATTTTGAGTAATTTCCATACAACTCAAGCCAACCTTAATAACTAATATTAAATTCATTTACAACCTTATGATTATAAACTCAATATATATATATATATATATATAATGTTGAAATGAGTTTCTAAGGAAATGATATAAAACCCAACTTCAAATATAATATTTCTTTCATTCTCCTTCCAAAAGCCTTAAAGAAGTAAAAGTCATGGAATCTCTAACAAATGCTGAGATTGTTGCTGCTTTTAATAAACTCAAAGCAAAAGTATATATATCGATGAAGGAACTAGAAGCATCAAAACCATACAAAATTTTGATGATGTTTCGTCACAAAACAAAATTTGGAAACATAGTGATAGCAGAACTGGAGGATGCAATGCTGTATCTTCCTAGACGGTACAACAGCTTAGAGGATAAAGTAATTGAAGAAGCTGGAAATGAAAAATTTATTTTAACCAAGAAATTAGAAAACCATTCATATATCTTGGAATTAACTGAGTTACTTCCTGAGCATGAATCTAGTAATGAAGAAGATGCGCGCTCCTACATTCCAAATTCTCAACCTTTTTTTAGTTGGGAACCAACAAAAATTCCAAGAATGTATTAATTTATATATTTGTATACACAGTAATTATTGTAAAATGTTTTATGAAAATTAGAAATAAATGTATATAATATGTAACACATAATAAATGTTTTATGAAATATTGTATAAATACGACAAATATTTAGAAATGTAGTAATTGTCTCTAAGTTGCCTTTGAGTTTAATAAAGATGTCTACAAATACAATTAAACAATTTGTAAAGCACTTTGATGAGTTTATATTCAAGGAGCACCTCGAACTTATTGAGGATTATTTAAGAAGCAATAATATTAACATTAGATTGAAAATTGAAAGTTTAATAAAAAAATATTATTTACTATCAAAACTTTTATAATTTTACATTAGTTTTAATTTGTAGTTACATATGGCTAAAAATTTTAAATTATAAATATATATACATACACACAATAAATTTAAACTTTAGCACTCTAATACTACTGTTTTATTTTATGAGATGAGTTTGTTTAACTAAAACCTTGAATTTTCCGTTTGATACTTTGAAATTAGTAGTATACATGTGGAAATTTATAGAAAAGTGTATAAATACCAGTCCAATTACATTCATCGTTTATGGCTATAATAAATTTTTGTAGTTACAACGAAAGATTACAGATTCTTACCAATTTTAAAATAATATTAAGTAAAAATTAAAAACGCAAGATAATAATTTTATTTTATAATAATAATTTTTTATTTTATTTAATTAAAAATTTTATAATAAGTGTCAACTAATTTTATTATAATTGATTTTCTTAAAAAGAAAATGGTACATCTACAAATGTCTACCCCCTCCACACCTCCTGTGCTATAGGCCGGACAGCATGGGAAATGATCTCCAAGAACATCTTCATAATCTGCCACTCCATACTCCTCGTTTTCTTCTAACATGTGCATAAATATGGTACATAACTCCTTATGCTCATGCATAAGACGGTTTTCAAAGTCTCTAATAAAGTTGAAGAGGATGGTTCTAGTTTGACTCATTTTAATTATTTTTGTTTGTCGAATGCTTCTGGCTCGCTGAAGAAGTTTTGGGATATTAATTACTTTTAAACATTTTCAATATCAATTCACCACATAAATTTTTAGTAGATTTATATTATTAATACAATTATCTCATTCTATCATTGTATAAATAATAGGGGAGAGAAAGATATACATATATGTCATATTCTCTGTTATATATTCTATCATCAAATTCTTTAATATATATATATATATATATATATGCAATCAGCTGACGAAGAAACAGCTGATTGTCAGCTGATCATTTAATGTCGAAGAAAAGCTGCTAGTCATAATGCGATCAGCTGTGCACTCGTTGTTTTTTTTTTTTTTTTTTTTTTTTTTTTTTTATAAAAACAATACAAGATATTTTGGATCATTCTGAATCCTACGCTTGAAGAATTCTGACGCTAAAACTCTACAAAGTATAATGTCGTTTATCAATACAAGTGAAACTGTTGCCTTTAGAAGAGAACAAGTTGAAATAACGGAGATACGAATCCTACCAAGAATAGATATTCCAGTATTCCTCGCACTTTATGAGAGCTCTGACGATGATTCACTAAACAACACAGCAGCTTTGATTGAAACGCTATATGATGGTAAAGACGATATATTGGATAAGATAGCAGCCCACTGTGAAGCTATAGCAAACAGATTATAACATTTTAATGATAAGACGTTTTATATTTACATATATTATAAGATTCTCTTTTATTTATTAAATAAATTGACAATATTAAAAACATTTTAAATTGAGTTTTCATTTCTTTCTTGTAAAAGTATATCAACATTTTTGAGTGTTTTACATTTTATTGAAATTACAATTTTTACATTTAGTTATATTATATATATTATAATATGTTTGTATTAGCTGTTTTGCCTCTTCTTCTATTTCCATATTTCTTCTTCTGTAGTATAAACATGAGCAAGTATCTGATCCATTTGTTGCATTATCATTCGACCAAGAACAATCTTCATAATGTTCTCCAAATTTATTTTTGCTTGTTTTGGAGCTATTTGCGCACTCTAGATGTGATTGAATATTCATGAGTTTGTATTTATCTTCATCGGAAACAATGTGAGAACATCTTTTCAAGAAATCATATATTTCTTTTAATATCATTCTGATTAATGAGTATGACTACATGCACGCGCAAATTGATTATGAATAAACATCAATGTTAATAGTTTTGATATTTATACTATTTTTTATTTATTTATTTTATATTTTTTTTTTCATTTAAATAAAAGAATATGTTAAATGAGCAAATAGGAAAATTACCTGCTTGTTCTTCTTTGTTAACAAAAGGGAAATAAAACAAAAAGATAAAATATTTTTGTTCAGTTTGAAATTTTATTAAAATTATTTGCTTAAACAACTAACTTTATGCTAAAAGTAATAAGTTACAATAATTTTCTGACTTCATTTGTAAGAGGAATATACTCAAACATTTTATCATGTATAATTAAACAATATGCAGATGTATTAGGTGGAATATTTTTCAAGGTTTTTAGTTCAATTCTAATATCGATTGGCCCAGTTTTAACTGATTCATTTTGATGAGTAACATCCAAGACAATTATTGGCGCCATAGTTTTAAAATTTTCTCGAGTTAATAGTGGTTGAGGATCGCGTACATAATAACTTTGTTGAAACTTTAAATACATGTCATATAGTATAGCAAAACGATTTCTATCGAATTTAAGATTCAGATCATCATAAGGATATGTATCAGAGTTAAGATGCACTTTTATATCTGTCAAGTCACAATGCTGAAATTTGTTCTCACTATTTCGAAGTCCCAAAAGTAGAAATCGTGGTCTTTCGTTTTCGGTGGCTAGCTTAACATTCCATAAAACTGTTGTGCTTTCTGGAAGTGAAGGATAATAATACATATCCCAACTTCTAAAAGATATATTTAATGGATGGCGATTGTTAATTGTTTTAAACATTTGCAATTTATAAGCATCAGCAAGTTGGATGTGTGGTACTTTCCAAGTAACATTTAGAATCGACAACTTAGTTTTTTCAGTTGTTAGTTGAGATCTAAAAACTTGTTTATCATCTTTAGATCGTAAAATAATCAATTCATGTTTAGAATTAACTATTATTTTATTGAAATCTTCAGCAAATCCAAGCAATAGTTTTAGTGGAACACAAAAATTGAAATAACCGTCTACAAGTGTAAGATCATCATTTTTGAATGGTGACCATCCTGCGTTTAGTAGATTATCACTTTCAGGTTTATTCAATGATACATAGTTCTTTAATTCTGTTGCAATACCCAAGTGACGAGTGCGATCAATTTCTACTCCATTGATTTCATATCGAATCTCATCAAATAGATGTCCTACACAATTGTTTAAAAGTTGTATAGATGTAGAAACTGTTGAATCTTCCTTTGTTGCAAGTCCCTCGATATAGAGAAGACTTTCGCTTGGTAAAACATACAAATCTTGATTTTGAATTGTGATACGAATTTCATCATTATTTTTAAATGACTGTAAATATGATGTATAACTGTGATATTCTTTTTTAATAATTGAATTATCAAAATGTGGTTTTTGTAAAATATTAATAATATTACTCATTGTATCTCTCCGTCTCTTTTTACGTTCTCTATATAGTAAATGTTTTATTTTTTTAGATGAAAACCCAAATTTCTTAAAAGCTCCTTATTGTCCTCACGAAGATTATTATATTTTTGCTTCTTTATGATTCCTTTAATATGTTGCTTTTTTTTTGTCTGATTATTAAAATTTGGTTGCTTTCTGGTTTCGTCTTCCGTTGGCAAAGATAGAATGAATGGCGAACGCTTCTGCAATTCAGTTTTATTATATATAATCATTCTCTCATGGGCTTCAAATGTAATCGTATTGTAATTTTTTCACCACGAAAATTTATTAAGTTTCCGTCTTGATCAATAACTTTCAAAACAAGACTATTTATTGTTCTTGAATTTACAGGTAGATATATTACATTAGTCGGAGCCTCAGTTATTTTGTAACCTGGGCTAACGTTAAGTGAAAACTGATGCAAAATATGTGCGGACATGTTATTTATATATGATCCGCTAACAATATTACATTCAACGATTACTGTATTAATTTTAGTTATATCAATTGTTTTATCGGAGTAATGTTCTATACCAGGCTTCAATACTCTGGTACTAAAACCTAATAAGGATCCGATTGATCTCGTTTTATTGAAATAAATTGTGTCTGTAGTGCTTTTTATGCATGTTTGCAAAGTATTATAATTTGCTCGTACATCAAGGGTTCCATTTGCGATTATAGTATGGTATTTATTTTCTAGTACTTCAGCTATATCTGATAATTCGTATGATCCAACTGGAACTTCTATCTCGTGGTTACCAATATGAAATAAATTGTTTTCTACATCAACATTCGGAATTGAGTGATATGTGTCAAAACTTATTAGACCGCAAACATAATTTTCATTTAGTTCGATTGGTGGAAAATAGTTTGCAACAAGATTTGAAGAGTCTCCGTTTAATGTTAATGTAATTGACATTTTAACGTTTGATGAGTGAATAGTTTATTATTAAAACTGTATCGGTTTTTATAATGAACCAATGTCGATATTAATCCAAGAGTTGTGTTCTGACGAAAATCCCAACCATTTAACGTAAACCATATTTCTTCTTCTTTTTAAAATTTTTTCAACTAAATATGTTTCTGGAAATTTAGTTTTCATTAGCTCATGCTCGTAAAAGCCACCTTTAATTTCATGTCCTTGATAGTCTTGCAATATATAGGTATTAGGATTTGTATTTTTTATAGTTTTAATTTTAAATATTTCTGTAGTCCAATTTGGTGTGTAACCTTTTTCAAATGTATGCTTATATTTACTTATTCGAACATTATCATTTACCTTAAACTTTGGTTTTTTAAATACTTTTAAATTGTTGTAGACTGTATTCAATAAAAAAGTTTCATTTGAAGAATTTACTTCATTTGGGGTCATCTGTATTGTTCTATGAAATGTATTATTATATTTATCAACAAGTTCTTGATATTTGTTTATCCATTTGTATGATCCCTGGTAACTAAACTCTTTCCACATCATTCCTTTTAAAGTTCTGTTAAATCGTTCTACTATGGATGCCTTTAGAACACTATAAGTTGAATAGTGATTAATTTGATTAGATTGCATAAGTTGATGAAATTGATTATTAAAAAATTCTTTGCCATCATCTGTTTGTAAATTCTTTGGTTTTCTGTTGTTATTAGTGAAAATACTTTTCATAGCATTCGTTACGTTGCATGCAGTTTTATTTTTTATGGCTACAGCCCATGCTTTTTTGGAAAAGGTATCTATTACTGTTAGAAGGTATCGATATCCATTATTATGTATTGCATAGTTCCCCATTTCAACCAAGTCCGCCTGCCATAAATCATTAATTCCTTTCATTATAACTCGTCTTCTTTTAAAATTTTTTCGCGCTTGTTTGTGCAGCTCGTTAACTATTTCTCTCTTATCCACGTTCATTTTGTATATGATAGTGTATGTCGACGATCTTCTTATATTATATATGTATGACAATCACTTGGCTGCCTTAATTTTAGGCCATTCAAGCTTTCGTTTTTTTACATCATCTACAGCAACATTTTTATTAATCCTTTTGAACATAAAATCTTCAATTTTATTAAATCTTTCTTCAATATTTTTTATAAAGTCTTTATTTGCAAAGTGTATTTGGTTCTCTACTACTTTTTCAATAAGTTGAACATCTTCATCAATTTCTTTTGTAATCGTTTTTTGTAATTTTTTTATTTCACTTCCAATAATATTTAATTTAGAGTCATATCCATTTTTAAGTTCTTCAATTTTATTTGAAAAGTTAATATTTTCATTGTGAAACTGCTCCTTAAAAATCTTTATCGTGGTATATATTTGTTGCATATCTCTTGTTATGTTATTTATTTGTAAATTGTACTTGTATGTTTTTATTTTCGAATTATTTAGATTATTCTTAATCGAACTTTCTCCAAATTTATTTATGTAACTCATTTTTAATATATTATATTAGCTTCTCTCAACTCTTCAACAATGGCAATTATTTCGTTTTTGTGATTGTTATGACCAGCACTTTCCGATGAAAGAAGTAAACGCAGTCTGTCAACTAATTCATTTGGATCATCCCAATATATATAGCTTGGCTTACGGTTGTCTACAGATTTTAACGACAATCCACTGCCTTCCTTTAAAATATTTGGTTTCGCAGTAAATAACTGTTTTATTATATTGACATATTTATATGCTCGAGTACCTTTAATTTGACCTTTAGATTGATATTGACGCTTGTGCACATTTGTACTCTTTAAAAGTTCTTTATAATTTTTCAAATCATTTTTGGTATAATGTATAGGCTTTGAATGAAAGACTAATTCGAATAATCCTGGAGTCATTTTCCATGCTGTATTTCCTATTTGAATAGAATTATCTGCATTAAAATTTAGCTCATTATTTCCATATCGCCACTTTCCGCTTTCATCTATGTTGAAACCATAAACCATATCTAACTTTTTATTACTCAGGAGCAATTCTATATTTTCAACTAATGAGGACTTATTAATAACGGACACTTGCTGTTTGCTCTTATCATAATCATTATCATCACTATCTATTTTTACATCTAACTTTCTTATTTTGTTGATAGGACTGTAAATAGTTATATTATCATCATATCCCTCAGCATCATCAAAATGATCAGAACTGCGATCAGATGGTAGTGATGGAAGTTGTGAATCTGATATGTCATTATTTGATTGATAATCATCTGATTTGTAATCCTGAGTTTTTTTAATCATCTTATTTATAGGTCTTGTTTCAGTTGTAAATGTATCTTTCCATAAATCATCGGATTGATAATCATCAATTTTTTTAATTATCTTATTCAGGGGTTTTGTTACAGGTTTAAATGTATCTTCCAATAAATTAAACCTATCTGCTTCATGTAATTTTATATTTTTCAGCTTTTCTTTTAATATCGTTCTTGTCTTAACAATATCTTTTAATAATTTGTTATTATTCATATCGAACTGGTTTGTATCTGTTGTGAACTGCTTTGTATCTGGTTATGAACTGCTTTTTATCTGCTCTGTATCTGCTTTTATCTGCTCTATATCTGCTTTTTATCTGATTTGTATCTGCTTTTTATCTGCTTTTATCTGATTTGTATCTGCTTTTTATCTAATCTGTATCTGCTTTTATCTGCTCTGTATCTGCTTTTATCTGCTCTGTATCTGCTTTTATCTGATTTGTATCTGCTCTGTATCTGGTTTGTATCTGCTCTGTATCTGCTTTTTATCTGCTTTGTATCTGCTCTAAACAAATCCCACTTACAGTTGTATGAATTTATCAAAACCTTTTCTGTATCGCCCCTTATTTATCGCATCATCCTTACTGACAACAACGAACCCATATTTGTCTTTCCAGCACTCACTACATATATCTGTAAATTCTTTAAATGTCATATCTCCAATAACATGATCATTGTATATATGTCGTAAATTCATTTCATCTTGTTTAAATATAATAATCATATTCGCATTGTCACGTATTAGGTGTTTGGGAATTTTTGTATATGTTTGACATAAATAAAAGCAGTCAATATGTTTATGTCTACCCATGCAAAAGTAATCTCTTATATTATCTTGTTTGCCACAAATGACGTCATCAAATATTATTATAGAATTAGAATTTGCCTCAGCTGGACTTAGAACTTTTTCGTTTTCCGAAAATGTAAAAAGATTAATTCCTTTTATTGGATCGATCAGTTTCTTAAGGTAGCAGTATTTAGGTTGATATAAAGACTTTGAATATATATATAAGTTTCTGAAGCTAAGACCATTAGGACTTTCTATTAGACTAATCATGACGTTAGTTTTTCCACAGTTTGAAGGTCCCACAATTAGTGCTCGTATTGAATTTGGTAATAATGTGCTATGTTTAATTTTAGCTTTCTTTTTTTGTGATATGTCCACATTTCTTACAACAATTTGTTTGGCTTGCTCTATTAATCGCATATTGATAACTGATGTGTCTTATCTATAAATACAATCTTATATAAGGAAATCTCATCATTTTGATTTTTAGTATGGAACACATTACACATATATTAAAGAAAAATAAACAATAAAATGGTTATAAACTATAAAAAAGCAGTTAGAGATAATCAGTATAAGATTGGTAGCGGCTTAGTAAACAACTTAATAGATAAATTGCCGGTTGAACTGCATTTACCTGGTTATCAGTTTTGTGGACCTGGAACAAAACTTGCAAAACGTTTAGCAAGAGGAGATAAAGGCATAAATTTATTGGATGCAGCTTGTAGAGAGCACGACATTGCATATTCACAAACAAGCGATATTAATAAGAGACATCAAGCTGATCAAATATTAGCTGAAAAAGCCTGGCAACGAGTAAAATCTAAAGATAGTTCTTTAAAAGAACGAGCACACGCTTGGTTCGTAACAAACGCAATGAAAGCAAAAGTTAAATTTGGGTTAGGTATGAAGAATAATAAAACTCGTAAATATAGAAAATCGAAGAAGAGAAACGGCAAAAAGAGGAAATCATGTGATAAAAAATTGTTTTCATCGGCTGTTAAAAATACTCTGAAACTCTTGAAAAATGAAAAACCAGACAATTTGAATGCTGTTATTAAAATTGCACAAAAAGCCATTACTACAAATTTCAAAGGGAAAAAGAGAGCTAATATCGCTATACCGAGAGTTATACCAATACCAAAAATTGGTGGATTTCTACCATTAATTCCTGTTTTAACAGCGCTATCAGCTTTGGGAGGCTTAGCTAGCGGAGGATCAGCTATTATTAAAGCCGTTAAAGATATTAAAAATGGAAAACAACAACTCGCAGAGGCTACTCGACATAACAGGCATATGGAATCAATTGCTATGGGAAAAGGCTTGTATCTTAAACCATATAAATCAGGATATGGACTCTACTATAAACCAGCTCCAAAAAACTATTAGATAGTCTACCTAATCGACCATTAACTGATCTAGATTTAAATAAATATTGCAAACAGCTGAAACACTTTAGGGGCGTTTTTATGCGCGATCGTTTACCTAAAAAAGCATTAATTCAAGAATGTGGTATTGTTAATTTAGATACTTCTAGCGGTTCTGGAACACATTGGGTAGCCTATTATAAAAATCATAACTATAAAGAATATTTTGATAGTTTTGGAAACTTACAACCACCACTTGAAATAGTTAATTATCTAAAAACTCCAATCGAATATAATTATGAACAAAAACAAAAATTTAATACATTTAATTGTGGACATTTATGCATAAAATTTTTATTTAATAAATATAACTTGAAATAAAAATACTTATTTGTTTTTTCCAATATTATTGATTTATTATTTACAAATATATACATTTATAACTTTTATTAAAAAAAGGTATACATTTTATTTATAAATAAAGTATATTAATTAATAGCTTAGATTTATATTCATTAATAAGTCATCGTCAGATGAGTTATTGTAGAAGTCTAAAAATTCTTCATTAATGTTCATAAAAATATCATCGTCTGTATTAGTATAAAAGTTGTCAAAGTCAGGTTGAAGTCTGTAATGTCCTCTAGCAAGTGTATTTATTTGATTTGCATCGATAATTCTTTTATCATCCGCATAACTCAAGACTACTTTATACAACTTCTGAGTGTACAATTGATGGCATTTTGATCTAAATGTATGCATTGAATCGGATATAATCTGTTTTTCAAATAATGTTTTTTTATAATCAGCAACAGAATATTTTTGAATACACGATTTTTTTACTCCCTTTGATTTTTTTATTTGCTCCATTCCAACTGTTTCAAATGAATACATTTTTGATCGAAGTCCAACAAACTCTTTCATAATTTTCCCGTTATTTTCGTCCTTCATCATACCAAGAACTTTTTTATTTAACGCTGGAAGATTAAAAATGTTATTAATCTGATATTCGGATGTATCAAACCTTGAAGCAACATCTTGACGGATGTCATCATAAAAATCTTCTGTTTTTATGGAATAAATAAACGAATCTGTGTCCATATAATTTAGACATAAATTTTTTAAAAATTTTGGTTTCATATATTGATAATGGAAGTCATACATCTTCCACTTAGAAAGCTCTAGTACAGCAAACCCTAAATAAATTGGTTTGTTGTAAGTAAATTTCATTATTTTGAGCTGTACTGCAAACATATTATCCGAGAATTGAACTATACTCGAAAAGTTTGGTTTAGAAATTAGTGCTCTTGCCCCTAAATGGTTTCTCCTCGTAGTCTTTCACTCTGTGACAATTTTAACATTTTTACGTTTATGGATATTTTCCATTGTTTTTCCATAAACCGCATTGTTAAGCAATTTGAAGAAATCTTTTTCAAACGAATTTTTTGCCATTGTCCTGTGGTGTGTGTTTATGTCTATATATTCTTTAAGCCAAGGAGATTGCTTAAATTTCAATGCCCTATGAATTTTTTTCAATATCAAACCATTCATGAGGCATTGTTTAAGCACTCTATAATGAATTTGATATTTTGTTTTAGATGTTAGGTCAGCAATAAGTTTTCTATATTTCGAATCACCAACCATTTTGTTTTCTGGGCAAAAAGGTAGATCGTTATGTGTATCGTGCAAATTTATAGGATACTCTAAATCTACCTCTAAAATATATCCAACAGCTGATGTATCTGATATATTATTCACATCTAAAACTTGGAGAGATTCATCATTAACCCACTCGAAGTCTTTGTATGGTAAGTATTCTGACATAGCCCAACCATACAAATTATTAGCGTCTAAGTACATCAAATACTCTGAAGGTTTTTTGCAATCATAATCCTCCATGTATTTATTATTCGCCTTAGTATACCTTTTTGAACATTGTACTAGACCTCCTCTGATACCATCCTGTACAAAATTGTACATATTAATATCAGTAAATAGTTCTAACTCTATTTTTGTGGTCTTTAGCATGGCATCCCATGATAAGCCAGGGACCGTGAAATATTGACATGGATCAAGTTTGTAAATATTTTTACAAATTTTTCTAAAATTTTCAAAAATGTCAGTTAATAGAAGAACGTCCGTTTTTAAATATAATAGCGTATAATCAAGCATATTTTTACAATTAAAGGTTTTCCAAACTTTCTTGGCATGTTCATAGTCATCCAAAGAGCATTCAGAATTATTTAAATAATTATAAAACTTTTCTCGAGTGGGAAGGTAATCTTCATTAAAGCGCTCCATAGAATCCATATAAGAGTAAGGAAATACTCCTTTTCTTCTTATTAAATTAAATTCTTCTCTTTGTGAAAACATTTTGTTAAGGATATGGAAATCATCATCACTTAAGTTGTTTGCTAGTGATTCTAAACTGGAAGCCATAAATCGGAAAGAGTCTAAAAATCTAATTTCAAAATTATCTTTTTTTCCGATTGGAATGAACTTTGATAGTGATATGTACAATTCTTTATTTAGGGGAATAACTTTCACATCACCATCAAAGTTCGAAAGTTCTTTAATAAATAAATGACAATCATAAGAGGAAAAATTATGAAAGAGAACAGGTATGAACTTAACTGTTCTATAAAGTAAGTTGCATGAGCTATGCGCTGCACCTCTATATTTACCTGTAAAATGACAATGGTCCCGCACTTTATCATTTTTTAACATATTTCCACAAATATGACAATTTGTGGAAAGTGCATATAAAACTTTTTCGTCAGTTGTTAGTGGTGTCATAGGTATTACGTTTGTTATATAGTTTAAGTAAATATCAGTCAGATCTTTAATTAAATTTTCTAAAAAGTTCTTTGGTGCATCAACCCCAAAATAAATATTAAACCTATCTAAATTATTATTATAACTACATTTTATATAATAGCTATAGGCGCAAGGAATATGCTTTTCTACATTAGCCGATGATCTTGTTGTTGTTGTTGGTGTTGTTACTGAAGTTGGTTTTTCTAAATATGCCTCGAAATCAGCATACACTACAAAAGGAACATCTAACTGCTTTTGATAATTTTTAAATTTCACTAAAGCCTCGTCCTTTCGTGGCATATTAGCGACAACCTTTTTACAACTTAGTTTGTGGTCCTCCATCGTCCTTTCATTATGCGAATATTGTAGGCAAGCATTACATAGTAAAATTCTATTTTTGCTGGCAGTAATAGCGCTTCTTATTAATCTAAAATGTATAATTTTATATAAGTTACTCAAAATATTTATAAAGTTATATGTGTATAATTACCTAGAGATATCCGTTATCAGCACATAATGTGAATTTTCATATTCCGTTAACAGCAAAAGATTCACGTGGTGAATTTGTTCACTTGATGTCAAATGATATGGTCCAACGATGGATTTATCTTCCAACCCAAATACGTTAATACTTATGGTATTATTTTGACTCTCAAACTTTTTGATGTCTTTAATTTTTAACGGAAATTCTAGATTATTGAAATTCAGAACCGTATCATTGATCTTTATTTTACTGCTTGTAATATCTATTACATCTTCATGGATTGCAGTTGGTGAAAATGATGCTATTATGCACCACTTAAAACAGTAAGGGTCATTGTTGCGGATGTTGAAACATGCATTCTTATTTTGAATCCACCGTGGAAGAGGGATGTAGCCTGAGCCTTTAATAAATGTTGCGCGATTTATATTAATATATAGTTTACTAATGGTAATCAGGCTCCATCCGCTGTCTCTTTCCTGGAACTCTGACATTTTAGTGCATATATCTTGAGCATGATTCTTAAAAATTTCCTCCAGATCAGCGCTTAATGATACAAATATCATTTTGGATCGGTGTGTTATTACACAGGATTTAATCTCATCCTCTACTATTTTAATGTAATCGCACTCCAGCTCCATGTTGCACTTATATGTTGTATGGTGGATCTGTGCATCGCTCAATACTTCTAAGATCATTTTTTTAATTTGCAAAAAGAACTCTGCTGGCAATAATATTTCCTCCTTCTCGTTATTATAACAAAATATTTGCATTCTATTTTTAAATGCACTGGTCATCATTTGAATTTTTTTGGAAGCTGTTGACTGGTTATTTCCTTTCCTAGAAGTAGACGCATGAGTCATCTCATGCATTTTTAAATTTTTTTTATTAGTGAACCACTTGTGGCACTCAATACAGTGATGGCTTTCATGCTCCTTAGCCATACTATTTTCCGCAAAAAAAGAATTACAAAACTCGCACTTTACTAGCATTTTAAAATAAAAAATATATATTTGTTTGTTAAGCGAACACTTTAAAGGTAGTTTTAAGATTGATAAAAGAAAAACTATTTTCGGCTTTTAAGAACAATTCATAGAATTTTTAACAGGATACTTTCTGTTTGTTACAATATAAATTGTCTTAGGCTTATATTATGTGGAGTTTGAGAGTCTTGATATAAATTTTTTTTACTAGTTTGTTTGGTGTTTGATATGTTGGGGAGGGGTAAACAATTTTGTTATTTTATATCGTGGTTGACAGTTGCGGTATACTTAGCTGACGATTATATGCCTTAATCCTTTTACGTACATAGATCTACTTTGAAATATAATTTTCTATTTATATTTAAATTGTTAACAATATTCAAAAATAAAAGGATAGAGGGAGAGAGATGTTATTTCACAAGTAGTAGCAGTAATATATTAACAAAATGTTTCCAACTTCAATATTTAAAATTCCAAACAATATAACAGGGTAACAAAAGAGATAGACTACATATGTTCGCTCTCAAGTAGAAATATATGAACTAAATGTTTTCGATCAATTTCACAATTATGTATGAACTATATGTTTACGGCTAAATATCTAAATTAAAGAGAGGAAGGAGATAGACAGATTTAAATTATCTTACAACTATATGTTTATTTCACTCATACAATAATTTTCGTTAGTTTGTTTAGTGATTTGTTTTATTTTTATGTAATATTCATGTTGTGTATGGTACTAATATAAAAACCTTTCAAATATTAAGGATATTTATTAGTTACAACATGTCTATCGACCCACCATTATGTGAGTTGTGTGCACGATTCCAAAAAAAAATAATAACGTTTTCAAATTTGGCGAACAAAAAACGTCACTTTATGTTAAAACATAATTTTGCATTTCACAAGGCGAAGACGTATATACCGCCAAAGGAAGGACAAATAGAATCAGCATCATCGACGGAAATAAGGCGCACAGAAGAAAACAATTTGAAAGATTTATTAAAAGATGAAGATGATGAGATGTTTCGTCATATTATTTATTGATATACATATTATGTAAATACGTATAAAAATAAAAATAATAAGTTCAATTAAAATTAAAAGAAATTTTTGTTTTTATTTAAAGTTAGTTGCGCTAGTTTTCATAAAACATTTATTATGTGTTACATATTATATACATTTATTTCTAATTTTCATAAAACATTTTACAATAATTACTGGATTCTTGGAATTTTTGTTGGTTCCCAACTAAAAAAAGGTTGAGAATTTGGAATGTAGGAGCGCGCATCTTCTTCATTACTAGATTCATGCTCAGGAAGTAACTCAGTTAATTCCAAGATATATGAATGGTTTTCTAATTTCTTGGTTAAAATAAATTTTTCATTTCCAGCTTCTTCAATTACTTTATCCTCTAAGCTGTTGTACCGTCTAGGAAGATACAGCATTGCATCCTCCAGTTCTGCTATCACTATGTTTCCAAATTTTGTTTTGTGACGAAACATCATCAAAATTTTGTATGGTTTTGATGCTTCTAGTTCCTTCATCGATATATATACTTTTGCTTTGAGTTTATTAAAAGCAGCAACAATCTCAGCATTTGTTAGAGATTCCATGACTTTTACTTCTTTAAGGCTTTTGGAAGGAGAATGAAAGAAATATTATATTTGAAGTTGGGTTTTATATCATTTCCTTAGAAACTCATTTCAACATTATATATATATATATATATATATTGAGTTTATAATCATAAGGTTGTAAATGAATTTAATATTAGTTATTAAGGTTGGCTTGAGTTGTATGGAAATTACTCAAAATTTTATCGTTTTCATATATCAAAATATAATAAAAGTAAATATTTCCTTAAATCTTTATGTCAAGCAAATTATATAAATTACATAAATATATAAGCAAATGTGTGTAAATGTATTTGTGTGTATTGACTTGCGAACTAAATAAATAAATATTTAGTTATTATCGTTAATATAAACTTAAACATTATTTCATCTGTAAATTTCATGTCAAAATATTATCCCAAATTGTTTAAACTAATATCTAAGATACAATTAAAAATCTCTTACACAAAATTCTTTCCTAACAAAATTCTTCCCTAAAAATATTTTTACCCTTTCAAGTGCAATAGAAATTAAAATATACAAACAAGCATCTGACACATTCATAAAAAATTTTAACACTTGTTATCCCTAAACAATATTATTCTCTAAAAAAATATTTTTTATCCTTTCAAGTGCAATAGAAATTAAAATATATAAACAAACATTTTACACATTCATACAAATTTCAACATTTGTTAATCATAAAAATTTCTTCTCAAATCATTTTCTTCTTAAATCATTTTCATCCCAAACAATTTTCATCTCAAATTATTTTCATCTCAAATCATTTTCATCCCAAACAATATTCATCCCAAACAATTTTCATCTCAAATTATTTTCATCCCATTCCCTATTTCCATACTACTTTCACAGCAACGTATGCACGGCAACAGGCCAACAGCACCGAGTGTTAGGTAAAAGCCAGTTAGAAGTAGAATATAACGATAAAAGTCACGTTATCACTTTTTATTTATGTCCAGAGTTGGATCAGCCACTGTATCTCGGTGTAGATTTTTGGCAGGCGTTCGAAATAGCTCCACAAGTGATACCGTCGGCCGAGATAAGTTTGAAGATAGCACAGAATTTACAAATTAAACAAACATGAGCTAACTACAGAACAGCAAAAACAACTTAATGAAATAGTTAACAAATTTCCGTCTTTTGAGGAAAAAGGTTTAGGCTGCACCAAATTAGTAAAACACGAAATAGAATTGGTAGCAGGTACAAATCCGATTAAGGATAAGCATTATCAAATTTCCCCAGCAGTGCAGGAAATCGTTTACGCAGAAATAGATAACATGCTTAGGTTAAACGTCATCGAAGAAAGCAATAGTCCATGGTCAAACCGAACCACTGTCGTCAGGAAGCCCTGTAAAAACTGGTTTTGCCTCGATGCGAGAAAACTAAACGCAGTCACGGTCAAAGACGCTTATCCGTTGCAAAATATCGACGGCATTCTAAGTCGCATAGACCAAACACATTATATTAGCAGCGTCGACTTGAAAACGCGGCGCAACGGCTATGTCGATTGATGGACCGTGTGATACCTGCAAGGCTGAAGGCAAATGTTTTCATTTACCTGGATGACCTCCTGATCATTTAGAGGATTTTTCCGGCCATTTGAAATTGCTCGAACAAGTAGCTGAATGTTTAGAAAATGCTAATTTAACTATAGGTCTAAAAAGTCCCTGTTCTGCTTCAAGGAATTGAGATATTTAGGTTTTATCATAGGTGGTGGGGTACTTAGGACTGACCCCGAAAAGGTGAAAGCCATTCAGCAAATATCATTGCCTGTTGGAAATACTTCCAGTCAACAATTGCTCACATTACTTTATAAGTTGACAACATTGGATATAAGTTGTTTTTTCCAATACAATACACATTTTTACTTCTTGTCATATATTTCTATTTTATTCGTTATTGAGCTTTTGTCACGTAAATGTTGAGTGTAAAAATAAAAGACTGTTTTTATTAGAATTAAAGATTTGTTAATAGTTGTTTTATTTATGTTAACAAAATACACATCCAACAGGTTATGGGCCATCGTTATTAAAGTTGTTTTGTTGAACATTGCCGATTTGTTTTGCTTACATCAACTAATTTTGAAGACAAAAACTTACTGCCTGGATCTGGCTGTGCACTTTGTGATTGCGTTTAGTGGTCGTGTTTGAAGTTCCACTTGAATCCTCTGTCAAGGAATTGTAATCTTGTTCAGCTGTTTGCTGCTGGTGCATTTAAATTTTTAATTTGTCTTTGATAATTTGTTGTTTGGTTGAGGTTGGTGCTGTTTTATACAAAATGGCTGATGCAAAACTCCTCATAACAAAACTTAATCGTGACAACTATGAACTATGGAAATATCGAATGAAGTTACTACTCAAAAAAGAAAAGGTGTGGGACGTCATTGAGAATGATGTTTCTGCAACACCAGATGCAAAGTGGCACGAACGCGATACTGAAGCATCAATTTTGATTGGACTAGCAGTCGAAGAGTCAGAAGTTTTCCGTATTGCAAACGCCACTAATGCAAAAGATTCGTGGAATATTTTGAAGGCATATCATGAGAAGTCAACATTGAGTAATAAAGTAAAATTGATGAGATCAATTTGTGAATCGAAATTACAACCAGGTAATGATATGGATAAGCATATAACTCAAATGAAACTCCTGTTTTCAAAATTGCAATCACTTGGTAAAAATGTATCTGAATCGTGGATAATATCAATGTTACTAAGTAGCTTGCCTACCGCATATCACACCCTTATTACGGCGCTTGAAGTACGTGACGAAAAAGATCTCACGATGACTTTGGTTGAAAACAAATTACTAGAAGAAGATGATAAACAACAAAAAAGATATTCAGATGAGACAACTGCTCTTAAAACCCTAAACAAATTTGAAAACAATAAAAAGAAAATCTGTCATTATTGCCACAATGCCGGTCACATTCGCAAGGATTGTTGGAAACTAAAAAATTACAAACAACATAATAAACAAAATGTTAAAATCGCAGAAAATAATGATACCGCGAACTCTTGTTTTGTGTTAAATGGTAAAGATGGTGTTTGGGTGATTGATTCCGGTGCTACGTGTCATATTTGTAGTGAGAAGAAGGAGTTTATTAATTTCGATCCACATTGGCGCGAAAAAGTGGTGGTGGCTAATGGTGAAATCGAATATTCTGCTGGTAGAGGGTGTTGTGAAATAATGCTAGTAAACCACAAAGGATCTGAAGAGGTGATTACTGTGGATGACGTGCTGTACATTCCCTCACTTAAAGGAAATTTGCTGTCGGTAAAAAAGATGTCTACAAAAGGTTTCAAATTTTTATTTTCTGGCGCAAGCTGTAAGATTCTCGACAACAACAACGTAGAAATTGGTATTGCAAATTGTGTTAATAATTTGTATCAAATAAAGACCAAAGGGAAACAAATCGCCATGTTTGCTGCTTGTAACTTGAATCAATGTCAACATTTTTATCACAAACTGTTTGGCCACAGAGACATAAATGCCATAAAATCAATGCAGACTGGTAAGTTTGAAAACGATTTTTTAATTGTTGATTGTGGTGTTAGCAGTACTTGCGATGTATGTGCAAAATGCAAAATGGCACAAAAACCATTTCCTAAGAAAACGGAACACAAAACTGGGGAAGTACTTGATCTGATTCATTCTGATATTTGCGGCCCAATGCAAACAACTACACCAAGCGGAAATAGATACTTTCTTACCTTGATAGACTATTACAGTCGCTTTACTGTCGTATATTTACTTTCTAAAAAATCTGAAGTTTTTGATAAAATTAGAATTTACGTTTACATGGTAAAGAATAAGTTTGGAAAAACTCCTAAGTGCATTAGATCTGACAACGCTGCTGAATACAAATCGAAAAAGATGAATGAATTTCTTCAAGATCATGGTATTATGTCTCAGTTTACTATCCCTTATTGCCCACAACAAAACGGCGTGGCTGAAAGAAAAAATAGGTATTTAGTAGAAATGGCTCGTTGTCTTCTTGAAGACGCGGGTTTGTCTAAAACATACTGGGGAGAAGCTGTATTGTGTTCAAACTATTTGCAAAATAGACTTATCACCAGTTCTATACCCTGCACACCCTACGAAAGATGGGAAAATCATAAACCACATATAAAAAATTTCCAAATTTTTGGTGCAAAAGCCTACGTGTTATTATCAAATGTAAATCACAAGAAATTAGATAACAAGTCAGTTCTATTAACTTTCATGGGCTACGACGAAAAATCTAAAGGTTTAAGATTCGTTGACACATGTACACACAAAGTTATAATCAGCAGAAATTTTAAATTTGTCTCTCTAAATGCTGACGTTAGCTATGACAACTGTAAAAACTCAACTAGTTCTGAAAATAGTTTAGAAATAACCTTTTTACCAAAGCGTACAGAAGATGATTTTGACACTTCAACAAGCGTAGAGCCCGATCCTGATTCTTATAGCAGCACTGGAACGGATCTGTTATATTTTGATGCCGAGAACAAAACCCTGATGAATTCTCTGAAGAGAATCCCCGCAGATCATCCAGGCAGAACAAAGGCGTTCCGCCTGAAAGATACATACAACTGGCAGAGCATCATGATTTTATTGAACCGAAAACATACAACCAAGCTATTTCATCAAAACAGCGACTTGAATGGGAATCTGCAATGAAAGAGGAAATACATTTTCTTACAAACAACAACACTTGGGAATTACCTCATGCACCTCCAGATGCTAATATTGTCGGTTGCAGATGGACGTACAAAATAAAACGGGACATCAAGGGAAAAATCCAAAGCTTTAAAGCTCGCTTGGTTGCACAGGGTTTCAACCAAAAATATGGTTGTGACTACGACGAAGTGTTCGCACCTGTTGTTCGCCAAACTACGTTCCATCTACTTTTCTCTGTTGCTAGCACAAAAAATATGCATATTGAACACATGGACGTAAAGTGTGCATTTCTGAATGGATATCTAAAAGAAGAAATATTTATGAAACAACCGCCTGGTTTTACTGCAGAAAACAAAAATTTAGTGTGCAGACTAAACCGAAGCATATACGGTCTCAAACAAGCTGCGTACGTGTGGAACAAAGCTTTGAATGATGTATTGATATCTGGCGGTCTTAGCCAAAGTAAATTCGACCCATGTCTTTATAGTAAAATCATCAATGGGGAAGATGTCTACCTACGTACTTGTATATGTTGATGATTTGGTGGTTGCATCAGTAAATACAGACAAGATCTCAGAAATGTTTAACCTTTTGAAAAGTAAGTTTGAAGCGAAAAACTCAAAATATCCATTAGATCCATCCTATGGGAAAAGTGACCAGCAAAGTTTATTAAGAAATGATGAGTATCAAAGTTTAGTTGGCTCATTATTGTATATTGCCGTAAACACACGACCAGATATTTCTGCAAGCGTCTCAATCTTAGCTAGAAAAACAAATAATCCGAACACTGAAGATTGGAACGAATTAAGGCGTGTTGCAAAGTACTTGAAAGGTACTTCCGATTTATACTTAAACTTATTTAGAAGCTCTGAAAATCAAAATGAAGCCGTTGGTTACGCTGATGCTAACTGGGCAGAATGTCGTATTGGCAGGAAGTCTAATTCAGGTTACATATTTTTATTTAACGGAGCTGCAATTAGTTGGGCATGTAAAAAACAAAGTTGTGTTTCTTTGTCAACAACCGAAGCTGAGTTCATAGCCTTGTCAGAAGCATCAAAGGAAGCAGTCTGGATAAGAAACGTTTTGATCGACCTCAATTGTTCTCAGATCCGTCCAACAATTATGTACGACGACAACAGAAGCTGCCTAAATCTTATTAAAGAAGAAAAGCTAAGTAATAGGTCAAAGCATATTGACACAAAATTCCATTTTGTACGAGATTACATTGAAAAGAAAATTATAGAATGCAGATACTGTCCATCGGAAGATATGCTTGCAGACATGTTAACAAAACCTTTACCTGCAGCTAAACTTCAAGTCCACAGAATCAACAGCAACATCAACTAGCTCACAATGGAGGAGGAGTGTTGGAAATACTTCCAGTCAACAATTGCTCACATTACTTTATAAGTTGACAACATTGGATATAAGTTGTTTTTTCCAATACAATACACATTTTTACTTCTTGTCATATATTTCTATTTTATTCGTTATTGAGCTTTTGTCACGTAAATGTTGAGTGTAAAAATAAAAGACTGTTTTTATTAGAATTAAAGATTTGTTAATAGTTGTTTTATTTATGTTAACAAAATACACATCCAACATTGCCAAAAATGCCCAGAGACGTGAGAAGTTTCTTAGGGACTGCTGGATGGTACAGACGTTTTATAAAAGATTTTGCCTCCATATCAGCAGCCCTAACAGATACTCTCAAAAAGGGGAAAAAGTTCACACTTACACCTGCTGCCATTGAAGCATTCGAAACTTTAAAAGTTTCATTAAAAAAAATTGCCAGAATGAAGAAAATCCCATAGCCTTCTACTCACAAAAACTTAATGCATGTCAAAAAAATTACTCGGTTACCGAGAAAGAATGCCTTGCAGCGGTGTTGGCGATAAAGCGTTTCAGGCCTTACGTAGAATTAATGGAATTCACAGTTATAACAGACCACGCCAGCCTGAAATGGCTAATGTCCCTAAAAGACCTTAGCGGACGCTTAGCCAGGTGGTCACTGCAGCTGCAGGCATACAATTTCGCGATCGAGCATCGGAAAGGCTCTGAGAACGTGGTGGCCGATATGCTTTCACGCTTAGCAATTGATGTGGCAGAAGTAGATATGGAAGATTTTTTCGAGTTTGAAACACCTGCATTTGAGTCTGAGGAATATTTAGCATTAGTTAAAAACGTGCAAGAAAACCTGAGAAAATTGTCTGATCTACGCATTGAGAACAACAAAATATATAAAAGAACAGTTTTTGAAGACAAGGATATCATAACCGAATCATCATGGAAGTTATGGATTCCACAAGATATTACCCACATTTTAATAGAAAAAGCCCACGATAATGTTACCGCAGCACACGGGGGAATGCGAAAAACTTTAGACCGGTTGAAACGTTTTTATTATTGGCCGAGAATGGCAACTCAAGTGCAACAGTATGTTCGTAACTGCAAAACATGTAAAGAAACGAAGTCAGTCAACCAACGCACGATGCCGACTATAGGAGATGAGGTGCAGAGCGAAATACCGTTCCAGAAAATATATATAGATTTTTTAGGTCCGTACCCTAGGTCGAAAGCCGGAAAGGCATATATTTTTATAGTGGTAGACCACTTTACAAAGTTTGTGTTTTTGAAGGCCATGAAAGAGGCAACGGCCAAAAACGTAATTCAGTTTCTGGTGTAAGAGGTTTTTCAAAAGTTTGGTGTACCAGAAATATTGCACAGCGATAATGGGTAGCAGTTCACCTCCAAGGCTTTTCAAGATATGGTGAAAACTTATAATATTAGTCACATGAAAACCGCCTATTATTCCCCGCAATCAAACGCAGCAGAGAGGGTAAACCAATCTGTATTAGCAGCCATTAGGGCTTACCTCGAAAAAGACCAGCGAGACTGGGATTTATACCTCCCGGAAATATAATGTGCATTGCGCACATCAATACACGCAACTACAGGAGTTACCCCATTTTTCGCCCTTTTTGGACATAACATCTACTCCAATGGAGCAGACTACAGATTGGCCAGGAAGCTACAATCCATGGCAGACCATAGCATAATAAATTTAGAAAAGAGTGATAAAATCGCCTTGATCCGCGAGAAAATCAAGAGTAACCAGAATGAGGCCTATGAGAAAAGCGCACGCCGATATAATGAAAGAGCACGAATAGTTAGATTCAGACCAGGACAGGAAGTGTACAGGAGAAATTTTGTACTTTCAGATTTTAAAAACAATATAAGTGCAAAACTATGTCGAAAATATTTAAAATGTCGCATAGTGAAACCAATTGGCAACAACATGTATGAGCTCGAATCGCTCCAAGGGAAGCCAATTGGCATTTTCCATGCTAAAGATCTAAAAATCTGATAATAAGTGCAATAGTTCTCCACTGTGATATATAGGGTAGTGCAATAGAGGTTTAGGTTTTTCCATTTAGGATTAGGATTTTTATTTATTTAATTTTTGTGTTATAGGGTGCAATATAGTCTAGCTTTGATATCTATGTCCGTCCACTTTTTAGTAGTTAAAACGTACCTGACCTTTTAGTGGAATAATCGTACCAAGTTAGAAACGAGCAGGCGGGTGTTCGTGAAGCCAAACTACAAATTACATACCAGGATGGGGGATTATTTCCAAGCCGGATAAATGAAGTGCAATAATAGTTGATAAGGAGATCGCAATAATAGGATAGGAAGCCAGTGATCAGCCAGCTGTGATGTTAGCACTTAAGTGTGATGTCAGTTATTGTTAATTGAGGTGTAGGGTGGTGGTATGTACAATAGGGATGAAATCCATATTGGCTAGACAAACCCATCGGTTATAACCTGAAAGAACAAGAAAAGATATAACAAAGTAAATGCTTATTGATAAGATGGGGGATTACAATACTTCCCGTCAGAAAGGAAAACGTGGATTATAATTTCCAAAAGTTTTTGTTTTACTTAAAAAGTTTTTGGAGATAAGTGTCCCATACCGTACATATTATCCTGCGTAGGAGATAAGGGATAGAGGTGTGACCCGGATATAAATGTTTAAGTTAGGAAATAAAATTTTATGTTTTTATTGTGTTTGCCTATCAAGGCGTTCGATTTGTTGAATTACAAATAGGTACACGCATACGCGAATGTACCCTACCGATTAACATTTGGTAACAAGAAATTTTTGTAAATTTTGAATAAAAGGGTTGCCTCTATGTTCTTTTTTTTCCTGGGAAAAAGACATGATAGAGAGCGTAATGTACGGAGTAGCCACGAAAACGTTTTTTTTGCGTTGCGTGTGTCCTGTAAAGACTAGAGAGAGAGATAAATGTTTTTTTTTTGGTTAAGGCACTAATATACATACGTATAATGCCCGGCTAGCTCAGCCGGTAGAAAATGAGACTCTGTTTCAGGGTCATGGGAGTTCCCCACGTGTGGCGCCACAGAAATCATAACCCGCACACCGTTCCCTCCGGACAAGCCCGGAGAACCCGGAGTTTTGTTGCGGGTGATGGGACCCAGCCACATCCGTACGCAGGCCACAAGAAGGGTAATTTTATCTTACCGGAGTGTATAGGCCATGATGGTTGGGCAAAAGGGATAATGATGGTGAATGCAGGTTTGCTTTTGGCAGCCACTTTTGTAGCAGGTGATGTATGGCGTCTTTGTTCGCCATCAATGATCTTCAGTGTAGTTAAGTTTGGTTTGGTTTTGGTTCCGTAGATTCAAGTAGTTAAATTGTGTTAAATGTTTATTAAAGGAAAGAATATAAATGGAAAATTGTGTTGTGTGCTAAATGAGGTTGTATAAACGTACGCGAGTAGGTAGGTAGCTGTCAAAGTGTCAAAGCAGTGGATGGGACGTGTTTAGTTGGTTTTTCCATGAACAGGGCGTTTGCAAAATAAATAAATATGGAAAAAACCCTAGAGATGTTAGGCAATTTTCTCTTAGGTGATCAAAGGTCTTGGAATATATGTTCAAGGATAGCAACAAAAAAGTTCAAGGCCAAAGAGAGCAGGTCCAGTGAACTTAGGCAGTTTTATGTAGGCATGAGAAAACTGGTTTGATATTTAGGGTGTATGTGTGATAACTGTGCGAAGGTGGACTGTTTTAAAATATGGAGGTATAGCGTTTTAGAATTTTCAAGAGAGTTGGTGGCAAATGTGCAAAAAGTAAAGACATGTTAAGTGGCGCTAAAAGTAAGAGAAAGTAAAAATAGTAAAAAAATTTGGTATGGGATAAAAGTTCAAGGAGCTGAATTCAAAAAATATATGGACATATATAAAACGGAATTAATTAGTGAAATACCAAAGTCAAATCTATTGGTGGAGTGAGGATTCCCCGAGGAAAAAAAATTAAATCGTGGTCCCCTAAGGAAGTTAATGGGAGTAGAGGCAGCCAGGTTACATCAAGGAAAACAGGTAACCAAATAGTAGTTTGTGGCTGGAGATAAAACAAACAGGGATCAGCAAGCAGGAAGTGAAAAAAGTAGAACAAAGAACAGTGCCATCTGTGGAGAAATAGGAGAAATAAAATATCTTCCGCACACACCAACTTCTGCAGCAGAGTTAGAAACCCACCCAGAAGTGCTATAAAGTTGAATTTATTAGTATAGGAAAAATAGCAAGAAGGCGATCCTAATAAATAATCAGCATAAAGAGATAGGGAATTTGGCAAAATTTAGAATTTTAAATACAGTTTATTGTTAAGTGTATTTTAGTGGTAGAATTTGTAAAAAAATTTTTTTGTGGTTTTTTTTTGTAACGTTAAGATTTAAAAATAAGATTAAGTTAGTGCCTAAATATTAAAAATAAATATATATAGTCGGTAGTTTCGCGGCCAGAAGATTCTAACATTTTCCTGCTATTAGTAAATTTGTAGTGCTAAATATAAAAACATTTTTTTTGTTTATGTCCAATTAGAGAAAAAAAGGACAAAAGAACCACCTAAAGGAGCTCATTTAGGTAGGGCCAGTAGAGTAGAAGACAATTTATTTTGGAAACCAAATAGCCATTACAAGTTCAGTAATAGAGGTAAAAAGGTTTAGCAAGAGTTTTTTTTGCGCGAATTTAAATTTACGTTTTTGAGAATAGGTATTGGAAATTAGAATTTATTTTAAGTATTTAGGCAACAACTAGAATTATTAGTTTAAGTATTTTTTTTTGTGTTGGTTATAAAAATTCAATTAAAATTTAATATAAATTACCTGATATCGGGCCTTAATAAGTATTAAACAATTTTTTTTCTGTAATATATATATATTTTTTGATTTAGTTTTGTTTTTTTTATTGAATAAAAATATGTAAATTTTAATGTGGTTAAAATAACAATGATGTTAATGTGCTAAATTTATTGTTCGGGTGAGGTGATGTGAGACCAGGAGTAAGGTGAGTGAGTAGATAATGGGGGACCTTAAATATAAATTATAAGGATCATCTGTGTCCCAGGTAGGGAGGGCAAGTAGAGGGCCAACAGCTCGTCCTCTCTCCGAAACGTTTCCGGTTTGTTTAGTTAGTTTTTTTAGTGATTAATAAATGATAATTGTTCGTTGCTCTGTTGGGTTGTGGGTTGGGACCTGCCCTGAGGATGCCCAAGTTGAGCTGGCTGGCAACACAACCACAGTGGTCAAGAGTATCGCAACAATACATATGTTTATTGGGCAAACATTGTTTAAAGCCTTGTAGTCGTCACGCACCAAATCTTCTACATACTTCGTAAATTCTGTTTTTTTTATTATGCGGCCATCTTTCATAAGGAAATTGACTTGCTGCAATTTAAATTCAAAACTGCCAGCATCAAAAGCATACCCGTGCAAACATTCATTTTTGCTTTTTTGATTTCGAATTTTAACCTTTTGGTTAGGAAAAGGTTCAATGTTAATTTTTTCTTATTAGAGCATATTCTTCTATTTCCGAATCTGTTTCCTTAGTCACATCTATATCGAACAAATTAGTTTTTTCTTATACGTCCTTCTTTACTTCTAATATTGACCTAATGGAGCTATAGGTATTCTGAAGGTCTGAAATCACTTCAATTTCAAAAGATTTATCATTTCCTGCATAAAATTAAGCTATATTGTATGAATAAAAATTTTTAAAATCTATGATTTACCTCCATTAGCATTTTCTTCAAAAATAGCAACTTCTTGTTTCGTTGAAGAAAATGGTACTTTAAATTCTGTTGTATAGTTCCCTATAGTGAAGCCTGATTCACAGAAACTATCAGATTCCTCAATTTCATGCGATAACGTACTTTTCCGAATTGATTTTTCTCTAAGTAGATCTGATAAAATTTTTTAAAATGATGTAACGTTAAGCTTATCACCTACATACATATGTATATAAAATAAAGGCTTTAGAGAAAGCAAACACAATAAAAAACTATAACATATGTATGTATGTACCTTTCTTTAGATTTTCTTTGAAACTATTATTTTCTAGTATTTCAGTGCATTTCCAATAATTTTGCGAAAAAGACTGATAACACCTTGGCACTTTTTGGACGCAAACGATGTTAGAAAACTGAATTTGATAATTTTCAATTTCACTCCTTAAATTCTGGTAACCATGCTTGTTACACCATGTGCAAAACCACTAATTTCAGACTGCAAATCCAAGTTATCATTACTCTTCTAAAAAAATTATTTTCTATAAAAATTGGAATATAAATATAAACAAATAATTTCACTTACTAATAAAGAAATTTTTCTTTTCAAACGAAGCTTATTCTTTTTATTGGAAGCTATCTGTTCCATTTTAGCATTTTGCAACATTTCATTGCCAAAAGAAAAAAATCAGTTCTTATTATATGACTTTCACTAGCCAAGTAATATATGTTAGCTAAATAACCAAAGATTTCTTTATTAAGCATATTTTCACTTTGTTTTATTACACAATTTAAAAACTTTAATTTAACACTTCTATTCTTAAAGAACTTTGAAGCAAGAGTGAAAATGAACACAAATTTTCTGTTCAGTCTAAAAAACTAACAGTATTTTCATTGCATTTGACTTCAAACGTGTTAACGATAGTATCGTATTTTCAACATAAGCAGCAGCAACATAACATACAGTTAAAACACCTTTTAAAATTTCTAACACAAAAGCTACTGCTTATTATAATATTTGCAGATGAATAAAAAAAGTTGAAGTAAATTTAGCTTCCCTCAATATGTTATAGTTATGTTATAGTTTCTCACATGCTTGCTTTTTATTCTTGTCGAACATGTTAAAAAATTAACATGCCTTCCGAAATGGGAGATACATTGTTGACTTCAAAAATGTTAGCGATACTAACGTATTTTTAACATAAGCAGCGTACATATCTTTAACATTTGTGATTTATGATCACCCAAAAATTCACTTAATTCGATTTTGAAATTCTTGTAAAAAAATTCACAAATACAATTGAGAAATGTGACATAGATATTTGAATAGTGTAGGCCCTTGGCTAAAGACTCCATATAGTGGTTATACGCTACAAAGAAGGATGCGCCCAAAAATGGCCAAAATCCGCCAATGATCACCTAAAAATTCACTAAATTCGATTTTGAAATTTTTGTAAAAAATTTTTTTTTAAATTTACTTGTAGTTTTAATTTTTTCTAAATATGACAAAATTAAGTATGTCAGTGTTGGCACTTCAAAACATATTTAACTATAAAGTTAAATATTTTTTACGTAATCTCTTACGTCAAACATATTTAACTCGGCATATTTATCTTCACACACATCATATTTATTAACATTGCTCTAGCACCACAACAATTACAAAATGAAATTACTAAAATTAAATCCCATGCACCACCAGCAGTACTTTTCCTACCACTGGAAAGGATAAACTAATACAGTTATTCAAACTAATGAAGGCTCTAGGTAGACTTACGCACCACCATGCAGTATTCAAAATAACTTTACAATTGGTTGAACCCGAACAGTTTAAGATGCTCCAGCTGATTCCTGTACCCAACATGCTGAACAAAACCAGTACAATAACGTTATCATACACTAGCCTTGGTACTATTTCAGACCTATCAACACAACAAAGTATTACACATTCCCTAAACAATATCATTTGAACTCAAACCACTTAGAGAGTATATAATCCGACATCATCAAGGAGTTGTCAGCTTTACAAGAATCATTGCAAAAACAAAACATACTGGACCTGTCCCACCAGCAGCATAGCCGTACAATTGGTTATCTTGCACTTTGTTGAAGTTTGATAGCACTCATCGTCGGCGTAAGGCATGCAGAAACAAACAAAGGCCACACCGCAATGCCTATTGAAGGTGCTGAAGAAAATACTGAACTACAAAGTATCAACTCCAATGCCAAGGCCACGTAACAAGTACATAGATTTCTGTTAGGTGTTTAACACCATCACCGGATCTGTTTAGTGCTTGCTTCAACTCTGTCGAACATCCGTTCAACGCGGGGGAGAATGTTCAAACTCATCGTGTTACATTATATGAATACCCTTAATATTTTTGGAATCCCTTAATACTAAGGGCCAATAATTGACTTCGCATTTAAATGCCATTTAGCTAATTGCCACTTAAATTTAAATTGCATTTAAATACTGTTTGAGTTTTTCAGTATGAAATTATTGTTTGTGTTTAATTACGATAAAAATATGGCAGCCTCACGAAATTCTCTCAATTTTCTTAGAGAAACAGCTGTTGAACAAAATTAAAGAAAAATTTCTAATGTGGATTCTTTTTCAGGCTGAATATAACAACAATGATAGGTTGCTGCAATGTTTTAAAAGTTTAAAACAATTTTAAAAACCATAAAAAGAATAATATTAATAAAAGAAGTCCAAATTTCACTCCAAAAGATGTTGATTTTTCAATGGCCGCAAATTTTTTGTTTACTTTGTTGCGCGAAACACCAACACGCAAGCAAAAACATATGTTTGTGTATGTATATGTGCAAAGCTTAAAAGGACTTTAAATGCAGAAGAATGGTCATTTAAGTTTCATTTAAATGTCACGTAATTTTGTACTGAAAAAATGAAATTGGTAATTAAGTGGCATTTAAAGATAAATGACACTTAAATGAGTAGTCAATTATTGGGCCTAAGTATTTCAATATTTAGTGGTTAATCAGATTACATTTTTTGCACAATTATTCTTTGTTAAGTCAGCACAAGTATTTTGCTTGGTTAATATTTTATTTGTTCTCATCCTACTTTAAGAGGACGGAGTAATTCCAAAACACCAAAAAAAATATTCAGTAAAACAGAAAAACATATTGTTACAAAATTTAAATGTAGATTCAAATTTAACGGACATAAAAATACAGCGGTGATTAAGCACAGTATAATCAACCGTGTTTATGCAAATTTGAGCACTAAAATTCAAACTAACGGAAACAGAACATTCAAGAAAGTTCTAGAAACAGCAACGCGAATCTGCTAGATTATTTAAGAAATCTGTATGAAAAATCTTAATAGCAATTGTAAACAAAGTCTAACAATCCATTGAATTACGGATAAACTTTACATAAAATTGGTTAGTTGATTCGCCACCCACATTTTTTTACGTTTGCTACTGCCATCTCCACGCCGCTTTCGTAACATAGCTGAATCACAACAAAGGCTTACACAAGCAAACTTATTATCATGGTGAGGATTTTTCTACTACGTTCGAGAACCGTAGCAAGTTAAGCCGACACTGCCAGGCACTAAGAAGTCAGTCTTGTCTAACATCTTGCATAGACCAGTTGGCAAAAAGCTTTTGCAGTGTTAACTAAACAAGTTACGTTGTGTATTAGACCGGCCCTTATATCTATGAAGATTTTTCAAAATGGCGGCGCATAGGAGAGTAGGGTCCAAAAAGTTTCCATTTTATGCCGCAATGCTCCATGTAAATTTTGGGCTCGATCCGACGACTCTAAGTGGACCCAAAATTGAGTTGAATAATAAGACAAGGTTTTATTATAAGAAATTAGGAACTTTATTCGGCATTTTTGGAAAAAACTCAATTTTGGTAACAGTTTTGTTAATATTTCGTAATTTTCTTATTTTTATGTTATTCTTCACTAAATTACCTTTTCACTAAGCTATTACTCAGAAAAATCTGATAAAAAATAATAAAGTTACAATATCTTAAACATTAACTAAAGAAGTTTTTTTGAACGATGGATATTTTTTGCGATAAGCTTCAACAACTTGCAATAATAATTGCTTTTCGTCTTCTTTGTTGGTCAATATCCGATTATAGTCCTTCATGAACTTCACTCCTCTTTCAGCGGTGTCATTAACGACGGCTAAATTTTTGCAGAAAACGTGGCCTTCTTTAAAACTCTCGTTAATTTCCCATTTTGATGGATCAAATTCCAAAAACTCCGGCGACAAACCTTACCGCACAAAGAAATTGTTAGTCTTGTTTGAAATGAAGTCGCTCAAGCTATGGTTCGCGAATGTTTGCGGTTTTCAAACGGCCCGATTTTGATCCACATCAATAGTAGGCTCATCGTATGCAAGGCGCTCAACCATTTTTCTTTTCTGTTCAAGAGAAACATTCGAGTCAAAGAAAGCCAAAGCCATTGGTTCTGCTGATAAATACCACATGTGGTTACTCATCTTCTTCAATATGGCAGCAGAAACTGGAGCATCAATTTGAGTGTATTCAATGGAATCTCGTATGAAATTGAAATCCTGGTTTGGAGCATTGATTGGATTAGTACAACCAAGAAAATGCACACGTCTCGCAATCCACTCAGTTCTCTGGCCTTCAATGTAAAATGGTTGCGGAAAAGGAAAATTTTGAGTGCATAAATGACTTTTGCCATCCATCGCGCGTTGCTGGTAGCGCCAGGAGAACGGAAGCTACCACAATGTGTTTCACGCAAGAAAACAGCAACCAGTTGAAGAAACTCTTCTTTAATCATTACGAGGGTGACGTTCTTTCAACTGCTGATTGCAGTAATTTCTGATGGCGGCTTGTTCATCGGGGGGAATTTTTGAACCAACGATTTCATCCTCGACACCATTCTGGAATGCAGTCTGGTCAAGACTCTTCCAGACTTTCGCGAATCTCTCGAACAATTGAACTTCAGGCCCGCTGCTTGTCGACAATTTCACTTTAAAAACCTGGCGCAGAACGATTTCGCAAATATGATGGCGACAGGCCAAGTGCAGCAGTTCTCGACGGCAATACTGTGGTTTCTGCAAGATAATGCAAGCGCCATTGAGAGCTCCAGTGTTACTGGAGGTCGTGTCGAATGACGTTGCTTCAACTCGATCGGCAATATTTCAACGAACCAACAGATTGTAAACAGCGTCAGCTGTATCTTTTCCGCTTGTGATTTCTCCGCGTCACGCGTGTTTCACGTGTAATTTATTGGAGGATAACATAAAAATAAGAAAATTACGAAATATTAACAAAACTGTTACCAAAATTGAGTTTTTTCCAAAAATGCCGAATAAAGCTCCTAATTTCTTATAATAAAACCTTGTCTTATTCAACTCAATTTTGGGTCCACTTAGAGTCGTCGGATCGAGCCCAAAATTTACATGGAGCATTGCGGCATAAAATGGAAACTTTTTGGACCCTACTCTCCTATGCGCCGCCATTTTGAAAAATAAGGGCAGGTCTATTGTGTATTTTATTAAACAGTGGTATTAAAGGAAATAAAACATCATTTAGTTCAAAATTAATTTCCGTTGTGTTTTAATTTTATTGTTGACTAATTAAAAGAACTCAAACAAGTAAATGTTATCGAAAAGGTCGAAACGTAACAGTATGATTCAAAAGGTAAACAAACAAAAACTATACAATATGTGAAAAAGTTATTTAAAAAAAGAAAATTTTAAATAATAAAATCTAATATATAAAAATTAATTTTTGTATGTACATACATATCGTCGGTCACAGGTTGATAACTCTTAGCATGTTTTTTTGTACTTTTCAGAAGACAAAAAAAAACGTTATTACTCCATTAAGGTCGGGGCACATAGAATCCGTCGTACGTTATACGTTGCTTTTTTCAACTGACAACTAAGTTAAAATACAGGTTTTCTTATGAGTTTTGTCACATTCGGTACGTCTCCGTCAACGCAAAGTACTAAAGTTGGGCAACTTTGAACGTACGTTGAGTACTTTGAAAAATGTCGTTTTAAGCTTTTTGTGTTGTGTGGTGACAAAAATAAATTATATAAAAATTTAAAAAAACAGAATATCCTCTTATTCTATTGAAAATGTGAAATTTAATCAAATGAAGCTGAAATAATGTCCGTCAACAAAGTACTCTTTGTGTCAACTTCCTCCGCCAATACTTTAATGCCAGTTGAAAAAAACAACGTATAACGTACGACGAATTCTATGTGCCTCGGCCTTTACTAAGCCGTGTTAAAAGTAAATAAAAAAACCAAAATTAATAGGAGGAGTATGGAAGGAAATTTGTTTAAAATATAAATGAAACGTACTAACATGCAGAAGGACAAACACAGTCTTTTGGCATCAAAAGCGTGATTCGATTTTTTGAGAGTTAAGAGTTGTCAACCTGTGGCCGACGATATGTATGTTTGTCCTTTATAGAATCGTAAGCGGGTCGATCGATTGCAACCAAAAAAACCAGGCTGCGGATGGTCTGTGGATAGTTTATGTGAAGTTTGCACGAAATCGGCCTAGGGGTTAGGCCAGCCCCCATACAAAGCTATCTTTAATTCCCCTATATCTGTATAACTACAATAGTGAGACTCTCCAAATTCACTGTGAGTGGTTCTTAAAAGAAAGTAGAACTTCCGGAAAAAACTGAAAGGTATCGGAGGGGTGATACGAGTACCCTCCATAGGAAGTAATTATAAATTTTCTTATATCAGTACCAATATAAGAGTGAGGCTTTCTAAATTATTTATGTGTTATTCTTAGGATAACGTGCGATTTCCAGTAAATTACTGGCGGTATTGGGTGGGGAAACGGTTACCGCTCATACAAAGTAATTATTAATATTGCTGTATCAGTACGAATACAATAGTCAAGCTCGCAAAATTTTATTTGGGTTACTCTTCGAACAAATTACAATATCTAGCAAAATATTGAGGGCACCAGTGGGTGAAGACGGGTCCCCCATATAAGGTAATTATTAATTTTTCTCTAAATTTGATTTGTGCTACTCTTACAATAACGTGAGTTTTTCAGAAAAATCTTGGTGCTAATATTCCCATATCAGATCAACTACGATAGTTAAGCTCTTAAAATTTTATGATGATTACTCTGAGAACAAATTAACATTTCTAGCAAAATTGTTAGGGTATCAGTGGGGGACACGGATAGCCCCCCTAGAGGGTAATTCTCAATTCGATTGCTTGGGTTCTATAAGCAGTACATAATTATTAATATTCTATAACTGCAAAGCTTTTAAAGTGATTTTCTCCAAATTATGCGGGTTATTCTTAGTATAACGTGCAATTCTTCTTCATGTATTTAGCGATAAGTTCACGTATTGAAATTAAGTACCAATATGCGTGATCAATTGAAAAATGATGTATTAACTTCAATTACTCTACTTACGGGATGGAAAGATGCCAGCCGATCCAACAACAAAAGTCATCACATTTCCACCTGACTTTTGCGAATCGCACAATCTGTTGACGACTCAATCCACTGTGTGTACCCAAATATCGAACAAAATTTAAGAAACACACAGTGGTTATCTGAACGGCTAAGAATATTGACGTGAATTTGATGAACTTATAAATCCGTCAACAATATAACGAATGTTGAGGTTGTAGTTAATTATCCTCTCGAATTCTTGGATTATCTTGATTTGCCAAACTTTCCACCACATGTGCTTCTATTAAAAGTTCGCGTGCCTATAATCTTATTACGTAATATTGACCCACCTCGACTTTGTAATGGGACCCGACTTCCTGTTACTAAATTATTGAACAATGTTATCGAAGCACCAATAATAACAGAAAAAAAATAGAGGAAGAGATGTATTGCTATCACGAACGCATTCCAATGAAAACGCCAGACATATCGTTTGAATATAAACGTTTGCAATTTCTTCTTTACTTAGCATTTGCGACGACAATAAATAAATGTCAGGGACAATCTCTTCAGTTATGTGACTTAAATTAAGAATACCCATGTTTCCGCACATGGACAGCTTTATGAAGTACATATACTCACGTGTAGGGAAACCCAGAGATTTATATGTTTCTGTTCCAAATGGGAAAACTAAACATATTGCATACAAGAAAACATTAGAATAATTTTTAGCCAACTTCAAAAAAGGAGGTTATGATTCGTGTATATATTTTTTTTTACTTTTTTGAACCAATTTTCAAAGTTTTTTTTTCGTTTGAAAGGTTTCGCTTGCCGTTTGGTCCCTTAATACTTTTTTCGAAAATCGGACAGGTGATTTGCACAACCGAAATATTGATTATTGCATAATTTTTCCAATTGATCGAAAGTGTTTGCTTGCAGTTAGCTTTGTATAATTATTGGTTGTGAGCAGCGTTGCCATTTGCCAAGTTTTTCCTTTTTTTTGCAAATTTTTTGAGATGCAAAAAAGTTTTTAATTAACTGGCTGAAAAAACAAGTTTTTGTTTAAATATATGCAGTTTTTCAAATTTTTTTAATTACTTAAAGTTTGGAATATATTTTATGACGATATAATGCACATTATGCAATGAAATGACCTTATATTTTTCACTCCTTTTTTATACAACAATGTTGATTTGTTTTTACTCCCACAAAAACAACGACGCTGTTATTATAAATTGAAAGTTTGCAACTTATTCGTTGTGTAGAAAATCGAACTGAAGTTTTCTTTAAAGGACATGGATCAATACTTAATGAAAAACGGTAAGATTATTGTACTATTTACAATCATTTGTAAAAAATTATAGATTTTATTAACCTCGTAAGGATGTAAGGAAACCACCATAAGCGATGTAGCAGTCGCAGACGAGATCCCAAGTTGTTCAACAAAATCCCTATTTAAAAAAAATGTTTATTCAATTTTGTCGTTGCCTATATCTAGAGCAAACGTCGAACGAATTTTTTCAAAAATTAATTTAAACAAAAATAATATTAGAAACAAATTAGAAATTCCCACTTTATGCGGTATTTTGAGAGCAAAAGACTTTTTGAAAAAAATAACGGTGATTGTACAAACTTTAAGCAATCTAAAGAAATGGTTTTGAATTTCAATAAAACAATGTGCAAATAATAAAATAAATACATGTATGTATGTATGTGTTATTATTACATAATATTAAATGACATTATAGAATAATCTAAAGAGAAATTTTAGTAAATATTTAAAATTTATTCTAAACGAAAAATTAGATCTCCGAAAATGAATTTAATTTTATGTTTTATTATTATTTCTATAACGTTTAATATACATATGTACATATTATGTATGTAATGTTTTTTATGTTATGTTATCTTTTAGTTAGAAAAAACATGTATTTTTATAAAATATTTTTAATAAAAGTGAAATCTAATTTTGTATTTTCGTTTATTATTTTGACTTAGTTAAAGAAAAAGTTTTATTTATTAAAAAAAAGTTTTTTTCTGGAATGGCAACTTTTTTGACAAAAAAATGTAGTAACGCTGGTTGTGAGAGTTATGATTTGCTTAAATAATATTAAAAATCTTAAGATTAAACAATAACCATGTCGCCACTTTTACACGCTGAAAGTTTACTTTACAAAGTCTTAATTCAGGGAGAACAACAAAGAGATGAAGTATTTCTATCTCTCTCTGTCATTCTACCAGCCGAATTAAGATTTTTCAAAGTAAACTCCCAGTGGGAAAAGGTAATGAAAAGTAAATGAGAGAGTAATGCACAGCATTACTTTTTCATTCCAGAATTCATTATTGTTAACACAGAACATGTCCTAGCAAAGTAATAAATTAGCAATGAACACGCAAAAACAATACATTCCTTCATCGTAAGAAGTGGTAATATACGTGGTAAGCAATGTGTAATTTTTGTGTATGATCAAATTACCTTCTCGTTTCCAAAGGATTGCATTATTTTGCTTTGGAAAATAATACACTATATCTTCCATTACATATGTAATCAATGACCAGTTTTCCCGCTGGGTTTCTGTGTCTAAAATAATAATGAAATTCCAGAAGTAGGATATAAATATCAATAATTTATACCTATTTTAGTTGCATCCATTTAAAGAGAAAAACTATCTAATTACTTATTTCCTTCCCCATAGAAATAAAATAAACGAAATAAAATTGCATGCAAATACGCACATTTATAAAACAAATCATATTACTTATGAGCGAATATGAGCGTGCAGCGACAAAACTACTTTATGTATTTTCTTATGTGTTCGCCCAATAGATGACGTAGTGAGAGCAGAGCGACAAGAGAGTTTCAGCAGCAAAGCAGGTTGTGAAGTGTTATTGTCATTCTTTTTGTTTGTTGTTTTCTTTATATTATGTATGTATGCATTTTTTAATACGTCTTTTTCGCATTTATTGTGAATTTTATGTTCGTTCAACACGTGGATATTGCAATTAATTAAATTGTGCTATAAAAAATAATATCAATACGAAAAAAATAATCAATACGATGCAAATTAATATAGAGCAATTAATAACTGAAGTGTTTACGCGTTCTGTACTTTGGGACCAAAGAAATAAAAATTATCATAATCGGATTCTGGCTGACAAAAATTGGAAAAAACATTGAAGAAGCAATAAAACAACCAAGTAAGTATTCATATTTTTATTTACAGCTTATTTTTGCATTACATTATTCCCTTCAAGATCGATAATAGTGTTGTGAAGAATACAAATTGCCTTTACGACTATATCAGCAAAAGATGGATCCGTTTCATTAGGCTTCCAAAGTAAGCGCCACTTTGTATTGATAATTCCAAAGGCGCATTCAATGCATCTGCACGCTCGAGAAAGTCGACTATTCAAATATTCATTTTCTGTGGAGCAATCTCTTCGTGAATATGGTCTCAAAAGAGTATCCAGCAGTGGATAGGCCTCATCACCAACTAAAACATATGGCATCACAACATTCGGTCCTGGAAGTTGTCTATCAGGCGGAACAAAATTTCGGGCTTTCAACTCTTTATAGAGCTCCGATGAATTAAATGTTCCACCATCACTTTGTTTGCCATAGTTCCCAACTTCGATTGTTATAAATTTACAATCGGCATCTGCCACTCCCTGGAGCACCAACGAAAAGAAGTTTTTGTAGTTGTAAAACATAGATCCGCAATGAGCTGGGCATCTAATTCGAATGTGTTTTTCGTCAATAGCGCCAGCACAGTTTGGGAAGTTTCATAACTTCCAGAATTGTTCTGCTGTCTGTTCAATACTCTCTTTCGTTGGTTGAGGCATATGTATTGCTTGTAATTCTTCCCAAAGAGTTATTACAGTTTCCTTTACAATTGCTGAAATAGTAGTCCGTCCGATTCTGAATGAATATCCCAACGATGCAAAAGATACACCAGTAGCGATGTGTCTGAAATTATAAATATAATACTACCACTTATAAGAATACTCTTTTTGTTTCATTTCAGAGGAGCAATTGAAGAAGATATGGAAAGGTATTCGCGATCAATTCCGATGTGAATGGAAAAAAATTCCTATTGCTAGATCAGGAGATTCTGGCATTACAGAGGAAGAGTATAGAACATATACAAGTTGGCCACACTTCAAATCTTTACTATTTCTTAAAGATCAAAAAAAGCCACGAAAATCTAGTGGAAATTTGAAAAATTGCGCTGAAACAATAGAAATATTAACAGAAGAAATTTTGAATAAAGAGAAAATCTTGATGAGACATTTAATTCATATACCAATAATTTTGATGAATATCAAGATTCAGAACAGATAATTTTTACGCCAAAGAAGAAAAAAGGAAAAACAAACTCTAATGGAGCTGCTTAGATATTGGCTATTGACCACAGAAAATTGCAATGATATGAAGAATATGGACATTACATGCAAAATGTTATGCCGAATGGATATACAGAGAGTATTACTCTCATATTCTACTCCCGGAAATACGCCACCTGTACCCCAATATAATAGTCACAACACGGCTTTTTCTGCACGCCAATATTCTACTCAAAATGTGGATTCTGTACGCCAATATTCGACTATAAATGCGGATTCTGTACGGCGATATTCGAGACAGAATGCAAATGATGAACGGTAATATTTCAGAAATAATACGGAATCTGTACGCCAGTATTCAAGCCCAAACACACCGCCTGTAACTCAATATTTAAGTGAGGATTTTGAGGATTCTTCGAATTTGCAATGGACATACGTCCCACGCACCTCACCCATTTCCCCAATCAATCTCTCATTAACATAATTAATTTTACAAAATTAAACATTTACAAATGTTGAAATTAAATAATAAATAGTTATGTATGTACCTTAAAGTTATAATTAATTTCTCGCCAGGTTGTATGGGATTTTTTATGAAATTTCTCCAATGTTTTTGAAGCTTGTGCTGGATTTTTTCAAAACGTAATCAAAAGTGTCAATTGACATTCTTGAATAATAAAAAAAATTTTTGAGTATGGTTTCTCAGTTCCTTATACAAATGGTAGATTCGCCCTTTTCTCTACGATTTTTATTTATTTCGTGTATTCCTTTCTTTTTAACAAAAAATGCATTCATCTGAATACATTTTGAACAAATGAGCACCGGCAAAATACTAAATTATTGCAAACACAACAACTCGCTCTGCACAATGTAGCTCTCACTCTAACATATTGTAGTATTACTTTAGCGTAAACTACATCGCTACACTCTTTGCTTTGCTTCTCGCTGCCACTCTGACGTCGGCCTTATATACATACATACGAGTATGTACATATGTATGTAGGTACTCTCAAACACTCTGATTGCTTTGCTTATGTTTTTACTTGATCCAATTCTTACATAATTGAATGCGTGTACGTGTGTATTTTTAGCATTTGTAGTGGTGTCAACTTTATGAGTTTTATTCCTTTAATACTGATCCGATTTAAATAATATATAGTCGGGTCACTAAAGATCAATAATGTCTACCATTTGGCAAAAGAATGAAGAAAATCGGTTGGCAAACAAAGGATAAAAAGGGATTTAAAAGTTTGACTTTGCCTATTTATATATAGATAATATTACAGTATTAATCGGTTATATTTTCTTTTCGTATATAAATAAACATAATTATTATTTTTTATATTATTTATTTTAAGGAAAGGTATTTTTTTTAGAAAAGTATTTTTTACCACAAACAAACAAAAACAACGGAAAATTGTTAGTGCTGTTTTTCATTCGACTTTGACTTTTATCAACATAAATCGATGGATCGTCAAGACACAATGTAAATACATATACAAAATCAGTGAAATTAAATTTTAGTTTTGTTTTAAAAATGTATTAACATTTAATTTTTTATGACTATTTGTAATTTCAGAAGAAAGGTAAAATTGATGCTTATATCCTATTTTATACTTCTGTGCACAGAATAATAATTTTAATTATTTTCTATATTCAGGTGCAGAGCGTACTTGCAATATTTCAGAACCCGGTATTATTATTGTAATTGTACAATGTCATAAAAAATCTCTTGACAATTAAAATGTTGTTTGGATACTTAGTTACACATAACAAAGCAGAAAAAAATTCCCGTCTAGAATTTGATACCTGTTCCCAAATATTTTCTAATTAAAACTTTCAGTACACATATTTACTTTGCTTTTTTATAATTTTTGAATTTTATATTCACAACTTGGTATTTAACTATTGCTTTAAATATAAATTCCCATAAGAAATGTTTTTTTCATTCTGTAACATCAGTGAGTTAATCTTCAAAAGTACTTCAATTAATTGCCTTTTCTATAAAATGAAATCAAAGTTTGATGTAAGAATTTTATTTGATATCAAGCAACAAAATGTAATTAGCAAAGAAACTAAAAACTTGAAAATCCCGCGAAAATATCGCATGTTCTTAATATGCGAACATCAGAAAAATTGCATGATTCAATATTGATTAAAAACAGCAAAATTATAGAGTAAAAAAACTTACAAAATATCATTTCCATTGTGAAAATTAAACTTTTATTAAAACCTATTTTGTATTTGGAATAGAAAAATTAAAATTCATTTGTATTTTGAATACAAGTATTGCAAATACCTATTTTCCACAAAATTTATATTTAGCTTCTAGATTGCTTCATCCAAGTTAATAATTTAATGTGAGCTTTAAATGTATTCTAAGAATCGTTCGCAATTCATCAAATATTATTCAAACAATCAGTTCCTATCATATACATACATATGGGGGAAATTTCCAAAAAAATTTTAAAGCGTAGCGATAATAGTTCGCCAGCTTCACCGCGTCTAAAAATGGTATATGCATACATATTTGTATTTTTTTTTGCTTATTTTCGTATTTACCCCAATTCAACATATACAAAATGATAAGTTAAGATCTTAGGAGATAAAAAATTCATTTCTTCATATTCATATAAAATGAACTGGTCTTCTTACATTCATTAAAAACACCTAAGAAATCATAGTTTTGCGGAATATCGCATTGTCGATGGCACGCACCATGGAATTGGACGCACTTTAATGGCAAAATATTACGAAAATAAGCCGAATCTGTTGGTTGGATTTGAGAGCAAAAAGCTTTCTGTTTGCGATTTGAAAAAAAATTTAAACGCAGAAGATTTAAATAAAAAATGTTTTTAATTAAATGCATTTGTTTTCTTAGCAGGCTGAATATGAATTACCGAATTCGTATTTTTTAAATCAATTGTGGTTGAAATTCCATTGTGTTTCTATATCAGAAATATACAGGTAATATTGAACCAACAAAACCTTTATCGTCTGGTCCAACCGCAATACAGATAAATAAATGGAAAATTTAAGAAAATGTTAAAAAGACAAATATTAGAATACCACTAGTTTACATCATACGAGTTTCAAAGAAAAAATAATTAAAATAATGAATTAAAATATTTTGTTATATTTTATCATTTAAAATTTTTTCTTACACCGTCAAGTTATTTTTATTTTTGTTATTAATATTATATTATATCAAATAAAAACGTCGACAACTTACTAAATTCATTATATAATTATTTTATCACTGTACAAAATCCTATCTGAAAACATATTGGATATTTTTGATAAATAAACCTTTTATCGTTCATAAAATTGGAAAAAAATGCAAAAATTAAATAAATATATATTATAAATGAGATTGTGCCCTGGTTTTTTAAATAAATTGTGGAACAAACTTTTTCAAATAAAAAGTAAAAGTAATAAAAACAACTAAAATGTATCGAAATTTCTAAAAAAAATAGCATTTTCTTGTGTTCAGGATTCGAAACCGTGCCACCGGGTAAGAAGGTACGGTTTCAAATCCTGACCAACCATTTATTAATTTTTGCAAATATGTTGTATTTTTTATTTTAAATACATACAAAAAATGGCAGTATTTCTTTGTATGATTCTATAGCACAACTTATGAAAAGTAAATACAAATTAAAAGAATAATTTGGTAAGTTACGTAAGGAGAGCACTTTTACGGCTATAGAACTGGAATATTTAGAGGAATTCATTGTAGTTTTGAAACCTATTACCACTGATTTAGATTACCTTCAGGGTAACAACTTTTATTACGGAAAACTTTTGCCGACTTTAAAGTCTATTAGAACAAGATTAAGTCGGTTGAATGGAAACAATTTAACCCTTAAACAACTAAGACCGTCTACAGACGGTCATCAGAAAAAGCAGTTTTAAAAAAAATCAGCATACTGTACGCTCTTACAACGTAAAGAACTTAAAATGAGTATAAAATTCCAAAAATAACGGTACCGATTGGAATGTGATGAATAAAATAGTTTAGGAGAAAAAATCAGTCTAGTCAGAACTTTTGTGCAAAGTAGGAAACAAATTGCTTGTGATTTTAGTGAAAATTATAATTAAAAAAATAATACGTTTTAGTGATTGAATTAAATCCAGTATTTTTTAGGTAAGTAATTGAAATGTTTACTTTCATAATATGTAGCTATAAAAGTAAATAAAAAACGATTTTGTTTCAATGGAGATTTTTGTGAACACCGTCTGTAGACGGTCTTAGTTACTTAGTAGAAAAAAAAATTTGTAACGTTTTTTACCGGAATAAGAAGTAATCTATATTACTTCTTGTCATTTGCCGTCTGAAGTGCACAAATTGAAAACTCCAGTACATTATTTTTTTTTATTTTTTCACTGATGAACTAATTCAACTAATAAGCTTAGAAACAAATCGAGCTGCAGTCAAAGAAAATGTGAATACACAGTTTAAAATAGATTCATGCGGAGTTCGGCGATATATTGGAGTCCTCATATTCATGTCCTTATTCCGTTACCCCAATATTCAGGCACACTGGAGCCAATATGGATTTCAGCACATACAAAACTGTATGTCTAAAAATAGATTTGAGCAGATAAAGAAATATTTGTCATTTAATGATGAGTCTAACAGAATTCAGAAGGGCAATTTAGGCTATGATCCTATTTTCAGAATTCGAAAAGTTGCAACTCATTTGCTTGAGCGTTTTGATAGTATTCCAAAAAATGCTCGCCTATGTATCGATGAACAAATGTGTTCGACAAAAATGGTTCATCACCTACGCCAATATTTACCAGATAAGCCGCATCCATGGGGCGTAAAATTCTTCGTGTTGTGTGACAGCCAGGGATACTCCCACAGGTTCGAAATATATAATGGCGCTAAAAATGATGATATTATTTTAGCCGATACACCAGATATTGGAGCAACAGGAAATGTTGTGATAAGGTACATATTACTTTGAAAAAATCTATTTTTTATGGATTTCTTTTTTTCTCATATTATTAGGTTGTCGCAGACAGTGCCAAATTTCAAAAACCATATAATATATTTTGATAACTTTTATACGTCTCTATCCCTTATGGTGTATCTAAGAGCACGAGGAATTTATAGCCTTGGAACGGTTAGAGCAAACCGAATCCCGAACTGCAAACTTCCGACGGACAAGGCCGATGAACTCAAGAAAGTTTCAAGAGGTTATTCTACGGAATTCGTTGGATCTGCTTATGGAGTCGATATCACATCAGTTTTGTGGAAAGACACTAAAAACGTTAGGCTGTGTTCTACTTATGTTGGCATAAAGCCTTTTCAAAGGAGCAATTTAGTCGTCCAGCCCTCTAAAATCGGACGTTACAACCGGAAGCAAAAAACCTACGATGAAATTGACTGTCCGCAGATCATCCGTGAATATAATGCACACATGGGAGGCGTAGACTTGATGGATTCCTATATGGGTCGCAATGGCCTCAAAATAAAAACGCAGGACATGGCAACCAGAATATTTTACCATCTGCTAGATATGTCAATAACAAACGCTTTTGTGTTATATCGCAGAGTTAACGGCGAAAAGAATCAATACTCTGACAACAATGAAAAAAACATGACGATGTATGAATTTCGTTCGAGCATTGCAAAGGAGCTGTGCGCTTCCGCCGAAAAACGTCTGGCTGGTCGTCCGTCATTTGCTGAAGAGCCAACCGGTAGCTCTATTGTTGGGAAAAGGGCTGCTCATCCTGTGGATAGTATAAGGTTCGACAAGATAAACCATTTTCCACAATGGGGCTCAAAAAAATCTTGTAAGATGTGTAAAAAATCAGATACACACACGATTTGTACTAAGTGCAACGTCCACCTATGTTTTTCCAAGGCTAAAAACTGTTTTACAGAATACCATTTAGAGGCATAATATATTTTCTTTGAACATGTAATATATTTTTATATCAACAGTTGAAAATAAAACTGATATTCTTCGAATTAAGGATCATATTTTATTTATTTCTGAAAAAAAAAATATTCCTTAAGCCACTAAGACCGTCTACAGGCGGTCTTCCTTGTTTTTGTCCTGGAGCTTTCCAGGAACATTTTTTTACCAATTAGAACTCAAATTCGTAATTTCCAGCACAAATATGTACTAGAAAAAAATTATTGCCTCAGCACTATTCGTATTTCAAATTCAGGCATTTAAGGGTTAAGGTATTTAGTCCTATCACTACTAAAAGAAAACTTGGGAAAAAGATTCGATGTTTTTTAAACTAGTTAAGCACCAGCAAAGAAGACGATGATTTTGTTGTTTTCGTAGATAGGGATGATGGTGAATCTAGGACATCAAATTTGGAATTGGAATTTGTCAGTTTCCCCATTGACAAGAGCAAAGACATTATCACTCTTAACAGCTCTCCAAATATAAAAATTCATAGAATTTAATACAAGTTTGTGTTCATCAGAAAGATTATTTTCTTCAGCAGGTTTTATTTATTCTCCAACAAGAAACAGTTTCTTTGATGCAACATTCAAAAATCTGATATTTATGAAAGGAAACAATTGTTTTGTTGGTTTGTTTTATCTAACGTATTTTTTGGTTTGAATAAAAATGGTGTATTTTGTATTTTAAATACCGCAAACCATGTATTTTGCCCAACTATGCCTACAAACTTACAATTTTATGCTTTATAATAAACGACCAATTACAATGCATATCAATCAGTTAACTATAGTCTACTCAAATGCAATTACGAAGTATGACAACATGACAGAAAGGTTAACGACGGGTTTCTCTATCAACGCATGTCTCTTAGAATTGTCAAAGACCATAGAAAAGGAAATATTTGTGTGGTATTTGATACTTCGAATAAAGTTATACAAATATGAGGAATACATCAGGTATTATTTTAGAAAATTTAATTTGTCTGTAGTAAAAGTGAGCGAAAAAGAAAAATAAAATTAAATCAAACATGAACTAAGGAGCTGGAAGAGCTCACTTTGTTCACTTGTGTGAGTAGTTCAATAGAACTAGTTAGTTCATGAACTACCCAACTCTAACTAATAGCCCCTAACAACAAACAGCAAAATTAAATAATTCCCAACCATATTTCTTTGGGAATCATTTCATTTGGTAGTCATTTTGTGATGAAATAATTTCCAGCAAAGTAAAATGAAATAACTTCCAACGTTTTGATATAATTTTTTCATTGGAGATTATTTCATTTGGGAGTTATTTCGCGGTACCACAAAATCACGCATTATCATGCATGCTATTTTATTGTTAAGTCGCACACATGCGTGATTATTTTTATATTTAATCACGATCACGACATTTGCTCATCTCTAATTAACATCATTAAGTAATTCTCATCTATATTATTAATAGGCAACAGCAAAAACTTTAGCCACCAATCATCACATATTAGGTCGTTCTATTTCTGGTGAAACATCAATGAATTTAACATGTAGTTGTCATAAGACGGAAATGATCCACAGATCTGAAAGGTTGTCTGTATTAAATATTGCTGACAAATAATATTAAATTATGTACTTGTACTTGGTATACAATAAAAATGACTTGCCTTTCGGACAACTTCATATATATTTTGCTTATTTTTGTTATAATATTAAAATTGTTAATGACATATGATCATTTAGTGATTTTTGTACGTTGGGCTTATAAGAAAGCTATGAGCTATTATGGGAGATTTGGCAGTTTGGTTGCCTTGCAAATTTTTTTGTTAAGTTTTTAGTACAAAAAGATAATTTTAAAACTATAATCCGTTAGCACATGTCAATAAAAAACTCAAAAAAATTTTAAATCTCTTGTTAAAGTCTGCAAATTTTATAAATCCAAAATATACTTTGAGCACCTCATCAAAATAGAATAAAACTAATGTTTGTTTATATGATATACATATAAACATTTGCTTAGATACATGTTTAATTGGAAATTGCCAACAACATTTATACAACATACAACTCATACATCGGGTTGTCAATCGAGCTATAGATAATTTTTATTATTATTATTATTGTTAAAATCTTTTATTCACGAATCTTATAAACTAAATAAGGTACAATGTTATGAGATTTTACTTACGTACTACAACAATTAAATTTTATAATTGAATAAGGAAACTATTAATAATACTGTCTTGAGGAAAATTTGTCACAAAAACCTTGAAAATATTATTATAATGAAATTTGGTAAAACAATCGCTAGTAAGATTCTTTTTAACAAAAAAATCTCAGCGACTGTTTAGTAAATTTCTTATTGTTTCAAAATTAGACAATCTGCATTTTTCATTAAATGACAGCGTCAGATCATTGGCAAACGCGTTTAACTTTTTATGTTTAAATCTATTGTGCAGTAAGTCAGTGGGGAATCTAGGGGGAAGATTGTGAATTATTTTTAAATTTTTGTTCTGGATAACCTGAAGCTTTTTTGTATGGGTCTTAGCAGTTTTGTGAAACCATGCTGGACTGCCGTAAGTCAGTATCGGCCTAATACACATATTGTACAACAATATCTTTGAGGCTGAGCTTAGACCTCCTATTAAGTATGGGGTATAGAGCACGTCCACACTTTAAAGCTTTATCACAAATGTAATTCACATGTTGTTTAAATTTGAGTTTTTTATCTAAAGTGATACCTAGATATTTAATATCATCTTTGATGGGAATCACGTTTACCCGACAGTACAAAATTTTAGTAGCAATACGTTTTGGTGATTTATTATATGGGAATATAATAGCCTGCGTTTTATTATCATTTACTTTTATTTTCCACTCATTAAAATATTTTGGCTTGTGGTAAGGCTCTCTTGCATTCGCTTGATTATTGCATTTGAAAGTTTTCCATTGCATATACAAGAACTGTCATCAGCATAAAATGCTGCTTCCTGATTTCTGTGCACCTCAACATCAGATGTATACAATGAGTAGAGTGTTGGTGATAGTACTGACCCTTGTGGCAATCCCGCTAGGATTGTTCTTTCTGTTGAAAAGTCCCCGTCAACACACACAACAAATGTACGGTTCTTTAGGAAACTTTGTATAATTTTTTGTAGATATAAAGGGAAACCTAATGCATTGAGTTTGTATAACATCCCATTGTGCCAGATGGTATCAAAAGCTTTTTCTATATCGAGAAAAGCAATGCCAGTACTCTTGCGATTTCTTATGTTATCTTCGATATAATTTACAACTCGCTTTATTTGGTGTACGGTAGAGTGCTCCCTACGGAATCCAAACTGTTGGGGGTTAATGATATTATTTTGATCTGCAAAATCAACTAATCTTTTATGAATGATTTTTTCGAAGACCTTATCCAGTAAACTTAAAATGCTTATCGGCCTATAGCTGGTGGGTAGTTTGGGATCTTTTCCCTTTTTATGAATCGGTATTACTTTTGATTTTTTGAAAGTAGGGGGAAATAGGCCATTAATTAAACAACAATTGAATATTTTACTTAAAATTTCATAAAAGTAGTCTGACATATTTTTTAGCATAATACTATTTATGCCATCTAACCCCGGGGCTTTATTATTTTTTAATAGCATAGTAAATGTTTTAACCTCAGTGGCATTTGTATGTTCAATATTATTACTACCAATAGGAGAATCATTATCGACACAATTAACAAAATCAGATATACTTATGTACATGTATCCAAAAGGCGACGACTTTTTCCTCCCTACGGGAATCTCGCTAAAAGCAGCATTAACAATTGAAATCGATTTTTTTAGCAATAAATCTACGATGCTGGGAATACACACTGTTTGGTCAATGTTTTGGCGTCTAATTTCACTTTCTGCCCAAACTCTAATTGCTGCCCAGTCTGCACGATTATACAAAGTTACTGTATTTAATTTATTTTGAGACTGTTCATAAATGGAACTGGAATTCGGAACATGATCTGACTGTGAAATATTTGGGTGTGACTATAAGTTTGAAAAAAGAAATTTTGTAATTAGATAGTAAAATGTCTACTGAAGAGGGATGGACCTGGGTTAAGTTTTGACCGAATCGGGTAAAAGAAAATGGAAAATAAATGTAATAGTTTGCAAGCAAACAATGTCTGTAAAGCTCATTACCGGCTGTGTTATTAGATACACAGTTCCAATGTGTGTGATGTGCATTGAAATCACCAAAAATGAAAAAGTTACAAGAGAAGTTTGTGAGTAAGTCTAAGTCCGCCTTAAAATCCACAGTATAATTTGGATTATAAGCAGCAGTAAAAACTACAGGACGACTATTAATAGTAACCTGTATAGAAATATTTTCAATGATTTTTGTGTTAATTTTGGGTAATAACTTATGAACTTAGTTTTTACCGCAATGAGTACTCCTCCGCCATGTGATAGCCGGTCTTCACGATAAATTTTGTAGTGCCTAGTTGGAGCTTGTGATGCGGTTTTAAAAACGTCTCGTTGAGCAACAGTATATGAAACAAAGAGTGAAATTACCATTCCCCTATTCACAGTGTTGTGCATTTGAGTTTGCACATTTTTGCAATTGTAAACATTTGCATCAATTCTGAACAGCCTTTTTGGTTTAGTATTGCAACTTGTTACGAAACACGAAATTCGTAGCTTTTTTCTTATTGTCAGCTGTCAATCACAGAAACAAAGAAATCTGCTGAACACACCTTATACCTAAAATGTGAGAATTACAGGATTTGTTTAGGCTATTCACTATAACATTGTCCAAAAAGGGGGGAACTTTAATTGCCACTAAAATAAGGCCTTACAAAACGAAGATACAAGTATATATTTTGGTTCCCTCTGCCGTTAGATCGTGATTATTTAAAAAAAATGTATTATTCTTGTAGTGTTCTATAAACTACATAATACGCACGTATTATTTTCATAAATGTATAAAACTAATAAAAAGAAAGTAAAATATAAGTATGTTTGTGTTTTTAAAAAACTAAACAACTTGTTATAAAAATGAATATAATGAAAATAAAATACATTTTCCGTTTCCCTTAACCAACCATCTTCACCGTATCACCATCTTTTCTTGTTCTATACACAACATCTCAGCGGAATTCTTTTGAACGTGATTTTTCTTGTTTTCTTGCTTAATAAAAATCATAGCACACCTCTTTGCTCCAACTTTCCTTCCATCAAAACGTCATCATCATCATTCATTTTAATACCATTACATTTGACGGAGTATAAAAAATGAATGAAGACGAAATAAAAAAAGAATACTGAATGTTTAAATGTAAAATAACTCACAACAGTTTTGTTGGCATTATTTTAATTACAATTTAAAACGATGTCGTAACTAATTGTGGTAACAATAATAATAAGAAAAATTACAATGTTAATTTCTTTAGGCCAAGGATACACATACTTATGAAAGATTTAGGAAATAATATATATGTTATAATCTCAGTATTATATTATAAAATGAAAGGCAGATATATATTTCTTTTAAATTATAAAAATAACAAATTTAATCAAAATTATTTAAACGTTCTTTTTTAACAGTTTTTCAATGACTAGAAAATATTTGACATAATTTTCTAAAACAAATTTCTATGATTGCTTTAATTTCAATACCCCCTCTCAATCAGATAGCCCCAGACATCGTCTAAAGTTTTGAAAACGAGTAACATCTGTAGCTTTTGTAAAAAAGTCAGCTAGCTGTTCATGGGTACCAATGTGTTCAATCTTGACTTTATTATTTAATACACTGTCACGAACGAAGTGATGTGTAATATCAATATGTCTTGCACGTTTACTTTCCAGATTTGTTGCCATTCCAATACAACCACGATTATATAAAATTTAATTTTAATTTGTTTTCAAAACATAAAAACATGCCATAACTCAGCCATTTCTTGTCAGATAGAAATTTTCAGCATATCGACGGAAAAGGCATTCAATTACCTCTCTAACTGTATGCCATTTATCTCGATCGGTTCGACTCCACAAGGGTTTGAGTGGGACCATACACCGAAAAACACAAAAGTACCGTTATCTAAAAAACGGTACTTAGAAAAAATTACAGCGTTTTTCGTGTTCAGAAGGTCTCAATTAACTTATCTAGGCATGTGGAGTTCTTGGTATTTTTCCAAATTAAAACCATGCAATTAGCTTTGAACTATGCTTGTTTCGTTGCAGAGAAATTACGAAGTATACAATTTTTTCAGAGCTTTTCACTTGGTAACAAGTTATTTCTTGTGATTAAAATAAAATCATTAACAATTTCGGAGCAAAATTTAAGATATTCTGCCGAAATTCCCACGTAGGCAAAACAGGCTCATGTAGGGCGACAGCCTTATATTTGTTGGAAAAGATCAATTGGTCTAACCAAACCTAACCTTGATAAAGGTTGCGCAACAATATTAATGCGCTTTGGAGTGACCTCATCAAACCAAGCCTTGGCTAACTTCATGAAGGAAAATTACAGCATTACGCAACATCCTTAACATGCCTTTATTCCACCTAACCAACATAAATTACCTGTTTAGAATTATTTCGTTATTGTTTTCATAAAAAAATAAGATAAGTACCATTGAATAGATTCCTATTTACCTTATTATACAAAAGTCCTAATAGCCATCATATAGATAAATCTAAATCTTTCATAAAATATAAAAAAAATAGATATGAGCAAGACGAAATGTTTCCTTTTTGTACTTGAAGTTTTGCTCAAGCTAACTAGAATCGTATTGCACATACATATGTATGTAAATTGTTTAAAATCTATATGTGTCATTTGACCACAGTTACATATTCCTTGCAAAAATTTTGCAAATTTGTCCACCTTTTTAAATTCAAATATCTTCTTTACATCTCCCTTTGTGAATGCCGTATAATATTGTTTCCCTGGAAGTTGCTTAAAATCTGCTTTCACGTAGGTTTCACGCAACCTTGAAAATTATTCAGCAAAGTTCGTAGAAGTTTTCTAGCTCTTCCTTTTGCTTTTGTATTTTGTGTATCATTTCTATTTGGAACTTTTATGACAGCATAGGATCTCAGTTTAAGCCTCTTCTTCACTTTTGGTACATATGTACATATGTACGTGTTAGAAATGTGATACTTTTTTGTCAAATCCCTCAGAGACGCATTGGGGCTTAAAATAATTTTCCTTTTAATATTTCGCGCCAACTTTTTATCTAAAAACCCAGCAGTTCGACCAGACCCAGGCTTTCTGTCGATAACTGGGTCTTACGAAACCTAATTATAACATTTCAGGTGGCTGCCCGGGACGTACCATATAATCTTGCTATTAATGCATAAGAAAAAGTCGGATTTTCTAAATATATTTCCACAATTTTTTTTCTTTTTTTTCAATTTCACTGTTGATGCCATGACTGATTGATTGAAAAATAAGATTTGTTATACATACATACATTGCTGACAGATAAGAGAATTCACAGCTAACGGAATTTTTACTGAATTTTACTGCATTTTACGAAATTGCGTTCGTTTACTCCAGTTACAGTAAATGAGAACACAAATTGAGAGCGTAAAGTGACAGTTCTTGGCTGAGAATTTACTAATTCTTACTGCAGACATTTCTTGTAGTAAAATTTAGTAAAACCAAAAAAACATATGATTCAAAAGGTAAACAAACAAAAGTAGGAAATTAAAAAGTATACAATTTGTGAAAAAATTATTTAAAAAAAGAAAACCTGAGACAAAATAATAAAAATTAAATTAAATTAATTATTTTTAAACTATTTCTTCGTTGAACATGTATGCATATGCCTTTTAAAAGGCAAGGAATGTTGTAGAAACCATTTATGGCCATTTTCCTTGTTATTTTGTTATTTCGTTGGAGCTGTGAAAATGTTAAGTATATGGTTACTTAGTACTGCACTTGCTTTTAAGGTAGTCAATAGCAAAACCAAATAATCACATATTTCTGAATAAATTTAATCAGGCACAAATTAGGAAAATCAAATAAAAATAAACACATGGAAACGATTATAGAAAATAATTTGCTTATATTTTATTAAAATATTCGTGTTATAATTAAAATATTGCATCGAGTACCAACAAGAAAAAGAGTTGAGTAGTCAAAAGTGTAAATATATTTCAACACTACATGTATTTGCAATCAGCTGTTTTTTTAATCTTACGAATTTTTAAAATTTTTCCGAACGCACCTATTATTAAAGGTTAAATATGTAAACAAATTCGTTTCCAACCTTTACATACATTCATAAATAATTACGACTATACACTTCCATGAATGAATATAGTAAAATGCAAAGTATTTACGTTTCTTTGGCTTGATCATTATTATTATTTTATGTACATACATATGTATGTACTTTTTTTATATTTTCACTAATAAACCTTATTAACAAGTATTTATTTAAAATTAATTACTAAATCGTTTCTTATTAATGGTAAGGATGATCGTGGCGAGATATGGTTATATTCAGGTAGAAATTTTTGTTTTGGGATAAACATGCTAGTTTATTTCTCCTGTCAAGGTGTCTGACTTTTATATCAATGGGTGGGATTCCTTACCCCGCGTGGCCTAACAGCTGATCACGTTCGTTTTTGCATAGTGTATTGTAAATTGTCTTTCATTTAATTTACACACTATAGGTATCTGAAGGCATGTGTAGTGTGTTTGTTATATGCTAACGCGCAACATAAATAAGGGTTAAGAACAAATAACGCCGGAATGTATGTAAATAGCAGGAAAATCTTATATGTATGTATCATGCCACTTAACATCATTTTTGTTACAATACAATCTTTACAAATGTGTACAATTTTTTTTATTCTTATGTAGCCAGCGCGTAACACAGAACATTCAAGAAAGTTCTAGAACAGCAACGAGAATCTACTAGATTGTTTAAGAAATCTGTATGAAAAATTTTCATAGCAATTGTAAACAAAGACTAACGCCCTCGATTAGGTTACGGATAAACTTTTCATAAAATCGGTTAGTTGATTCGTCCCCCACATTTTTTACGTTTGCTAATCACGTGAGCGATGCCCATCTCTAGAAGGTACCTCTTTTGAAAGACCAAAAAATGTTTATAGTATATGTACATATATATGTATATTAATGTGAAAACGCGTACGAATGCAGCGTTCATCAAGCAGGATTTGCCTATATGGTTTACATAGCTTAAAAAAGCTTCAAAAAATTATGGGAACAAATTTGTATTCTAAAGTGGGGTTTGAAGATGTACATTTTAACGTACATTCTTCTTTTTTAGTTATAATTAACTGCTCAAAGTTCGTATTTTTGTAAAACATATATTTGCATTAGAAAAGTATTGAAAAAATATATACATATAATTTTTACATTACATATGAGTCAAACTATTTAATTGGAACATTTTATTTTTCTTCCGATAGATTGGCTTTTTCCCCACTGTTAGCCGCATGTAAATGGTTTATAAGCTTAGGTTTAGTTTTTGACTTAAAAACCGGCTTAAGCAAATTTCAAAATAAAATTTTTTTTCGTTGTCTAGTATGTTTATTTAAAAAACAAACTCGAGAAACAAATATTTTTTTCGACCTGTTTACATTTTCAAAATATTTACATATATTTACGTAATTATCGTAACAAAATTTAAGATTTTCGTAATTTCGCTAGATTTTTTACAAACAGCGAAGCTATGTTAAGTTAAATTTTTGTACAATACAACTTATAACATGTATAAAAATTTATTCAATCAGCTCAAAACCATTCATACCATTCGTTACTTTTGGGAGTTGGTTTGCATATTGTTGGTACCAAGCGGAAAGGCTATAACTCAAATAATTGTAATTTTTGTGACGAATTGTATTTATGTGAAATGTATTGGAATCACTAAAGAACTAAATATCGTAAAAAATATATTCATAATTTTTTGTTAAATTCCATTTTCTGAATTATACATATCATGCGTTGCTTTACTGAATTGATTTTTATTGTAATTCAATTCAAAAGCAAAAATGTATGACTAAAAATGCACATATACATTTGTGTTTATATGGAATAATAGTTTAATTCAAAAATTGAAGTTTTGAAATATCACCAATTTAGTGTAATTTTTATTCCAATTGTTTTTTATTTAAAATAAGCAACCTAAACTGTTAGTAACAAGTTTATTAGAGAACAAATGTACACATTTTGGAAGTGTTGATAAAAGAAGAAGATTTTTCATCTTTTCTACTTAAGGTCTTTTTCGATACTATGATTGGCGTTTTAATGGACCTTTTTATTTTTTCAATTTATTAATCGAGATTGCCTCGATATGTTTTTTCAAAGATTTTCATGAGATTACTGTGTGCATGAATCATATTTCATTAAAAAACTTACTTAAACATAAGTTGTTTGAAAATAATCTATTTAGGGTAGATGGGAGGGAATATGTAAACCATAATTATGTGCATATCAGATGTTTTGACCAATGCATGTTGTTTGAAAAGAATTAAGCTAAAAAGTAAATGCACATGCTCAAAAATTAAGAATTCATAAAACGGATAAAATAAATTTAAGCGACTAGACTTCTATAAAGCACCCGATGAAATAACTCAATTCGTCCTTATGTCTACATAAGCTACTCTTCCATATGATCACACATACATATGTATGTAATGGAAATCGATTCCGAAAACGAAGCCATAAAGTGTTTCTTAATATTTCTTTATTAAAAAGTACTTTACCGCAAATATAGAAATATTTCTTCATTAATTTTATCACAAAAACTTTAAATTAAAACTTTAAACATAACATACACGTCGCGATTAATAATTTGAGGCTTTTAATATATTACGTAACGCTACTTATGCCGATTTTGGCCACTTTCGTAAATCATTTAAGTATCAGTAAATGAATTCCGTAGCAACCAAGCTCCTGAAATAAAACAAAATATACATTGTTGAAATTTCGCCTTCGACAAGTTTTTCTAGATTGATGTTACGATTGTGTTTATTTTTGTAAGAAATTGTTTGGGATTAAGCGAGCACCGAAACCCCTAGTTATTCAAGTGGTTGGTTTTCTATCATGAGATATTTTTTTTCATCTATTCTTGCATTTTTATTGAGAGGTAAAGTTTTTTGGTAACTACGATTTGATCAATGTACAGAAAGAGATCTCATATAAATCGAAAGAATTTAATTCCGTTACATTTTCAGGCATAATTGCAGAAATAACAAAGTGTAATTTTGATAGGTTCTATTGCATTGTCACATTTATTAATCGTTCAATTGTTAAAAACTCTTCAAACAGTGCAGTAATAATCATTCCTTCCTTAAATAATTTAACATAATATAAGTGATAAAAAATTAAAAGTTAAAAAGTATACATATGTACATAGTTGTTCACTAAATTATTGGAACTGCTATTATTCTTATATTATTACACCATTATAATTGTTGAAAAGGAGATTTCATCAGCCACATAGTGCGGAAGATTCCGAATTCGAGGTCAATAAAGCTTAGTCTGGCGTGAGTGGGAAACTGATGTTTAAAATGTCCATTAGCAGAGTCTGTGAAACCGCATGCTGTATACTTCCATATCACCTTTTCTAACATCAACTCGAACACGCGGTTCCGTGAAACCTTAAAAGTGTGGCTAGGGGAAAAGAGCTAGTACACCGCTATCGTCCGCCATTTTGAGAAGTTTTCTAAGTATAAAATATCTTAACATTTCCTAATATTACCCAAACTAAAAGTTCGTAAATTTTAATCAAATTAATTAAAAGATAGACATTTCAAGCAATTAACTACATAAAATATACTAACTACATTCAGTATAAATGCAAGAAATCTCCTATGAAGGATAAAAACATTATATGAACTAATAAGCTAGTATATTAATATTACTTTATACAATTAAAATTTTATTTTTATTTTTTTTTGTTTAACATGAATACGCGTATTGCTCTTAATTAGTAAAAAAAAAAAAAAAAGATTTCATTAAAATAATGTCAGAATTGAGTTTTGAATAATTATAACAAAAATCTATTAATCCAATAACGTAAAACCAAAAACCATATTTTATTTTGTACTGGGAACCCTAACTTAATTTTTTTCTTGTATCTAAAGAAGAGCGTAAAAATTATTATTAACTTATTTTAAAGATTTTTATTTCTAAAAATAGAAACTGTAGACGTCATCAATATCTTCCTTTGCTGGGCCCAACAACAGAACAAGATGATATGGAACATGTAAACATCATTAACAACATAATGTATTGTAAGTAATATGAACAAAAAACAAAATAATTAATAATTGATTCTTGCTCTCTTCGGTTTGCTTATTAAATTAATTAATTAATTTTTTTTCTTGTATCTAAAGAAGAGCGTAAAAATTATTATTAACTTATTTTAAAGATTTTTATTTCTAAAAATAGAAACTGTAGACGTCATCAATATCTTCCTTTGCTGGGCCCAACAACATAACAAGATGATATGGAACATGTAAACATCATTAACAACATAATGTATTGTAAGTAATATGAACAAAAAACAAAATAATTAATAATTGATTCTTGCTCTCTTCGGTTTGCTTATTAAATTAACTCTGTATTTGATCATTCCAATTCCGTTCGTTTCCCTTAATTATAGATAATAAGTAAACATACCACATATTTATTTTTGTTAATACATATTTGCTTTTGCCATTTGAGCAATTAGTTTTGCAATGTAACTTTAAGAAGTAACATTGATATTCATCTTTAATAACTCACCTAATGACATTTTTTTTTTAATTATAATTCTTACTTTTCGTGATTCATTTATACGTCATAATTCTATCTTAAGATATTAACTTCTTAATAATTTTTTTTCAATAAATATGTTATTATTGTTATTACACATATGAATATGAATCCATAAGTTTTCTTTCATTGGGGAATGACATTCTTTGCTTTATGTAGATCGGTATTGTAACAGTCTGGTTTTTTTTGGGATAATCAACAGATAGGGGTATTATGATTGTCATAGGCGTCTGATACGCTTTATATCAGTAGGGTGGGAACAATTGTACCCCATAAGGCAAAACACCAAGCCTAATTAGCATTTGCACTTTTGATACCTTAAAATTGTTATCTACTTGGCGGTTGAAGGCATGAAAGTAGATTTTGTATGTGACGCGTGCGAAACACGGGTTAAGAACCACTTAGCCAGGTCCCCAAGGAGCTAGCCGAGAGATTATACCTACCATGCCCACTTTACTCGTTTTCCACAGAGATTTATTTCAGGTAATTTAGATTATTACCATTTCGAACCTATTTTATTTATCTAAGCAGCGCGTAACATATATGGCGCCCAACGAAAAATCTGCAGTGCTATCTAGTGTATATGTAAGCACATGTACATAAAATTTTTTTACTTGCTTGACGGCAAGCAAATAATTGTTGGTTAATAAGAGTAAATTGTTTTTCCTGCCTAAAATCTAACTATCTAGCGTAAGTCATAGTTTGTCTTAAATGATTCGGAAGACAAATCTATCCGCGACGTGTAGGAGCTAGGTTTTGTAATTTAAACCAACACATAATTTTAATTTCAAATAGTCCAAGACTAAATTCTATTGTATTTTAGTCTTAGTTGCATTTGAAGTAGTGACCATTTCCTTTTTCCAAGTCCATACCAGATTTTATAAATACAAATCTTATATGCTGCGGTTAAAAGACTTCCACTACACAATAATTGCCGTATCTAAATGAAGGAAGTTGTCCGATTTTGCTGAAATACATAGCCAAACGCTGCACTTCTTTCATATGTGTTAACTACGACTGAAGTTCTGCTGTATAGACATATTGTTATTGTTTGTCATTCCCTAATATAATATATATGAAATTTACGTTAACACACGTCATTAAATCCAAAAAGAGATTAAATATTAATAAAAAAAAACACAAAAGAAAAATACATATATATATATATTTATATATGTATACCTATATACATTAACCGATATTTTTTTTTCATAAATTAATTCAAAATGAGTTTTACGTTAAAGCATAATTTTATTAGTGTCGAAACTTGTTCAAACATATTTGATTTCTCAACTGACTCTGTCGGTTTTCACCCTCTCACACAAATATATCAATAAAAATCATTTTAACATTGGTTATGAATAGGAATACTAGAATCACTAGAAACTCAAACCCGAACCTAAGCCAAAAGAGTTTAACGAAAGGTAAAACCAAAAGTCGTACACCCTCAGGGAATAATATTTCTATTAGTTTAGATGGTAAATTAGATCCCTCCAATACACCAATTGGAATTGTACATAGCCCTCCACAAACTTCTAGTGTTGCTAAAAAGTTACAATATCAATTTCCGCCTCCTGCGAGTGAACCATTAGATAGACAGTATTTCAGTTCAACTATGGACGCCCCTAACCAATTACGCCTATCTAATCAAGAAACATCTGATAAAGCATCCAATAAACAACGAGTTGTACATAGTCCTCCACAGACTTCTAGTCTTGCTACGAACTTACAATACCAATTTCCTCTTTCGGGGAGTGAACCATTAGATAGACAGGATTTCAATTCTGCCATGGACGCTCCTAACCCATTACGTCTACCTAACCAGGAAGCACCTGTATCAACAGAAATAGGAAATAATGTTTTTCAGAGTCAAGACTTAGCACAGGCTTTGCCTCCGGAGACTATCTCTAAATGTACGCCCATAAATAACGTTTCAAGGGACTCCCTTGTTATATATTTTCAACAAACTCTACGTGATACGCAAGAAAATTTCCGGAAGGAGTTTGAGGATTTGAAAAATAGTATGCGAATCGGGTCAAATAATTCTTCCGCAAATGTAAGCCCAACCATGACGCAACTACCTCATACTAATTCTCGCACCGTCCTTGAATGCAATATACGATTGCAAGAATGGAAAATTTCCTATGATGGTACCAGCTCTGTCTCAGATTTTTTATTTAAAGTTGAAACGCTGTGTGAACGTACCAAGTGCTCCTATGAAAATCTGATGGCCAATTTTCACGTGTTCTTGAGTGGAAAAGCGGAAAATTGGTACTGGCTGTTCACGAAACAGAACAAAAATGCTAACTACTCCTTACTGAAATACGCACTAACTAAAGAGTTTGGGAATCTCGAAAGCGATCACGATATAATTTTAAAAATTTCCTTAAGAAAGCAGCAACAAAAAGAAAGTTATGATGATTTCCATACGTCTATTATAGCTATGAATTCTAGACTTAGAGATCCGCTACCAGAAACTTCATTAATCGACATTATTAAAAGAAATGTTAATGTAAATTTGAAATTAATATTGTTTAACTCCCAGGCAAGGACCCTTAATGATTTACGCGATAATGCAAGAAAGGCAGAGGAAATTTTGAAGGACACTAGAGGCTACCATACACATATTTCTCCTAGACATGTTAATGAAATTGATATAAGTGCGGACTTAGGCGAAGATGAAGAATCCGACCCACAAATTGAGGCAATTCGCTTCACAAACCGTAAACCAGATTATTCCAGAATCCAGTGTTGGAATTGCTTAGAATTGGGCCATTCTTATATTTATTGTCCTTTAGAGGTACGAAATCTGTTTTGTTACAAGTGTGGCCACAAAGGTGTCGTAACCACAAAATGTCCAAGCGATCACATGGGAAACGCGAAGAGCAGCGAGAGAAGGACGGGGCCCCCTCGCTCGGACCAGCAAACCCCGACTATGAAAAAGCAGCTGATTTAAATTTACTCAGTAATGACGAAAACTTTAATACTTACTCAAAATATAATATTTATTCAAATACTACTTCCAAACCATTAAATCCTACTAATTTAATAAATCCCAGTACTTTCGATGCAAATGTATCAACCAAATTACCAAAAGATTCCTCTCAAAATCTCCATATTAATGTTAAAACAGAAAATAAGTTTTGTTCAGATAATGTTGATAGGCCACCTATATCCAAGGGAATTTTAAAATGTAGGAAAAGATACAAAGTGCGCAAAATAATCCGTAAGCAAAAGTACCATACTTTCAGGAGAAGACAGCCGCCCATTTGCAAAAGTCCATATTCTCGATGAACCCCTTTTGGGCTTGCTTGACTCCGGTGCGAACGTCTCCGTACTAGGGAAAAATTGCTTAGAGTTTGTTTCTGGAAACAAAATCGCGGTAAAAAAATTAAACTCCTCATTGTCAACTGCCAATGGTGACAGACAACAGGTTGTAGGGTTCTGTGCTCTTCCTGTACGTTATAAAAATGTTGTTAGAAATATAAATTTTTATTTAGCACCCTCTCTTAAACAAGAACTTTATCTTGGCGTTGATTTTTGGCAATTATTTGCCCTAGCTCCGGAAATAATTCCGTGTGTGTCTGAGTTAGAAAAATCGCGTGAGAATCAGTTAAAGTACCACCAACTAACTCCCGAGCAACAATTACGACTAGACAAAATCATTTTAGAATTTCCATCTTTCGAAAAATTAGGGCTAGGTTGCACAGATTTACTTGAGCACGAAATTGACACCGGAGGTTCCCCTCCAATTAAAGCAAAACATTACCCACTTTCTCCACCAAGAATGACTGAAGCCTACAAAGAAATAGAACGATTACTTTCAATGGGTGTTATAGAGGAGTCTAATTCCCCATGGTGTTCACCAGTAGTTCTAGTTAGGAAACCTGGTAAGGTGAGACTCTGTATAGACTGTCGGCGTCTAAACTCAGTAACCAAGAAAGATTCCTACCCGTTGCCGCATATCAATGGCCTGCTAAGTCGACTTAAGGACACCCATTATATAAGTGGCATAGACTTGAAGGACGCCTTTCTGCAAATTCCCTTATCTGAAACTTCCAAAGAAAAGACAGCGTTTGCGGTACCCGGAAAACCACTATATCAATATAAATATATGCCGTTTGGCCTATGTAATGGGCCCCAAACAATGAGTAGATTAATGGATAAGGTTATTCCATCAAAACTAAGAGAAAATGTCTTCATTTATTTGGACGACCTTCTCGTATGCAGCGAATCTTTCGAGTCACACTGCAAAATTTTAAAAGAAGTAGCAGCCTGTTTAAAATCTGCAAAGCTTACCATTAATGTCAGCAAAAGTATGTTCTGTCAGCGGGAGATAAACTACTTAGGATACGTCATTGGACAGGGCTGCTTAAAAGTTGATAATACAAAAATAGACAGTATCACCTCCTTTCCTTTACCTAAATCCCCACGACAGGTAAGAAGATTTATAGGTATGGCCAACTGGTATCGTGGCTTTATATACAATTTTGCCAGCATTAGTGGACCCCTAACTGACTGTTTACGAAAAACAAATAAACCGTTTATATTGACGCTAGATGCTATAAAATCCTTTGAAAAATTAAAAAAGGCACTCTGCTCGGCCCCTGTCCTGGCTCAGCCAAACTTTTCGAAGGAATTCATTATACAATGCGATGCATCTAGAGTAGGAGTTGGTGGGGTTCTAATACAGTTTGACGATGACGGTAGGGAACATCCGATTGCCTTCGTCTCACAAAAGCTAAATAGGGCTCAACAGAACTATACAGTAACCGAGCTGGAATGTCTAGCAGCTGTTATATCTGTGCAAAGATTTCGTTTGTATATCGAAGGCTTGCCTTTTCGGATTATCACCGACCACTCAAGTCTAAGGTGGCTAATGAGTCAAAAGGACTTATCTGGTCGTTTAGCCAGGTGGAGCCTTAAGCTTCAACGGTTCGACTTCAAAATCGAACATCGGAAAGGTTCCTTAAACGTTGTTCCTGATGCCCTATCACGCTTAGATGTTGATGAACTGAACATCGTCTGTAGAAATATGGAAATTGATCTTGATTGTGCTGATTTTGATAGTGATGAATATAAAACTATTCGTGAAACTGTTATTGAAAAGGAAAATTCCCTCCCAGACCTATGCGTAAAAGGAAAATATGTATTTAAAAGAGTACAGTTCAGACAAGGATTAGAGAATGAAGAGCAAAATATATGGAAATTGTGGTTGCCCGAATCGATAAAAGAGAACGCAATTGATCATGCGCATAAATCAAATGAATCCTGCCACGGTGGCTATTCAAAAACGTTATATCGAGTTAGACAAAAATACTTTTGGCCATCAATGTCCAAGGACGTAAAAGATTATGTGAATAAGTGCGATACATGCAAAACTATTAAAAGTAATCATATTATCTCGCGCCCACCAATGGGAGACCAATTCGAAACGTTTAGGCCATTTCAACGCTTATATTGCGATTTCTTAGGTCCTTACACGTGTTCCAAAGCTCAAAATTCATACATTTTTATTTGCCTTGATCACTTGACGAAATTTATATTTTTGAAAACAATGAGAAAAGCCACAGCTGCCAACATTATTTTATTCTTACAATCTGAACTATTCCCGACCTTTGGCGTACCACAATATATCCACAGTGACAACGGAAAGCAGTTTATTTCTAAGGAAATGCATGACTTTTTCAGTCTATACGGTATAAATCATATAAAAACGGGTTTTTACTCACCGCAGGCGAATGCCTCAGAGAGGGCCAATCGTGAAATAATTACTAAACTAAGATGCTTTCTAAATAACGAAAAGGACCACTCAAACTGGGATAAATATATTCCTCAGATATTATCAGTACTAAGAAGTGATTATCACAGCTCGATCAACTGCTCTCCTTATTATGCAGTCTTTGGGCAAAATATGTGCCAACATGGCAGTGTTTATTCAGTTTTAACAAAACTGAATTGTTGTGATAATGAATAACACTCCTTTAATACTCTGTATTATATTAATATACAACCCTGTAACATATTTTTAGTACATACTTAATTATACAAATGTATTTTAGTTTTAAGCTTTTTCCTGTCACTTAATAAAATAGTCTTGAATATAAAACATGGTGTCAGATGAGTGCTGTTGAAAATCCACGTGCAAAAATAAAACTTTAAAAATTGTTGAAATCCCATCTAGAAATAAAGAAAAAATGACGTCGCCAACTACTTTTAAAGAAAGTGAGGTTAAGGAACCTCTGGCTTTCTCTACTGCAATGGAGCCGCTTAAAATAAATGTCCAGAATTTAGCTACAGAATGGGAAGACTGGAGCAGAAAATTCAAAATTTTTATGCGAGCATCTGCGCTGGAAAGTCAACCAGAGTCGCGAAAAGTAGCGTTGCTATTGCACCACATGGGTGGCACTGCATTACAAATAGTAAACGCATTCAATATTGATATTGATACAATAACGTACAATAATTTGTGGGACAAACTGGAAAAATATTTTGTGCCGAAAAAAAAATACGGCCATGGAACGTCACATGTTTTTTACACGAAAACAAAAACATGGTGAAACCATCCTGCAGTATGCAACAGCACTCCAAAGTTTAAGCAACACATGTGAATTTGGTGCAATTCGTGAAGGGCTGGTTAAAGATATCTTTATTTGTGGCTTGTCCCAGCATTTTTTAAAAATAAAAGAGAAGCTTCGTGGTGAAGGAGACTTAAAATGGGATAAGGCCTTGGAAATAGCCAAAGGAATGGAGGCAGCCCGAGAAAATGCTACAACAATTGAGCAAGTTTCTCATATCAACAACTCAAGTATTAACAGTTTAAGAAAAAATTACAACAACAACAAAACTAATAACAACTATAACAAAGATAAAACAAATCAGCAAGGCAAATGCACCAGATGTGGTCAAAATCACAAAAACAGAAAGTGTCCAGCAGATGGAGTAAAATGTTACAAGTGTGACAAGTTAAACCATTTTGAAAAAATGTGTTTTTTAAGGAACAACAAAAATAACAACAAACGTAACAACACCAACAACTATAACAGCAACAAATATGTAAAAGTTATTGAAAATGATAACAACTTATTTATTGGATCAATATTCCACAAAGAGGACTCACTAAGAGAATGGAGCATTGAAGCGACAATAAACAACAAGGTGATCCAGTTCCAGGTAGATACTGGCGCTCAAGCTAATCTGTTATCCAGAAAAACTATAAGTATGCTGAAAATACGTAAGATTAGTAAACAATTTTGTAATAATATACTAACATTTAGTGGGGAAAAACTCCCTGTATTAGGCTCTGTATGTTTAAATATTAACCATAAAAATGTAAATTATTGTACAAACTTTTTCGTATTGGACATGGACTGTAGAAATGTTATTGGTCTTAATCTAGCCATTCAAATGAATCTAGTTAGAACCATAAATTCCTTAAAAATAAAATCAGTTTTGGAACAGTATGAAGAAGTTTTTAATGGTCTAGGTCAGTGCCATTCAACCTATGGTACGCGTACCACTTGGTGGTACGCGAAAAATTTCCAGGTGGTGCGCGAAATCTTTTAAAATTTTTACGATTTCTATTTTGCAATTGGAAACAAAAAGAAAAATCATCATAAAAGTATACCTTTTTTGTAAAATTTTGAATTTTTAAATTTAAGTAACACTCTCATCTACATACATTTAATAAAAAATTAAATGAAAGATTTCCTTATTAAAATATATTTTTAATGTACATGTTCTTGTTATGTTTTTTGTGATTTTTATTATTTTTTTTTAATTTTATTGTTTTTTATTATTAATAAATAAAATGGATTAAAAATTTTAAAATTGTTTGGTATTTATTGATCTAATTATTTTTTCAGTACATTATATTTTTTTTTTGTGGTACGCGAAAAGTTTGTCGTGAATTTAGTGGTACACGAGCCAAAAAGGTTGAATAGCACTGGTCTAGGTCAACTTAAGAAAGAATGTAATTTAAAAGTAGTTGGAAATAGCGAACCTATAGTGGAACCACCACGTCGTGTCCCAATGGGGCTTTTAGAGCCATTAAAAAAGGAGTTAAGTAGAATGGAAGGATTAAACGTAATTGTTAAAGAAAATGAGCCTACTGAGTGGGTAAACTCAATAGTTATAGTTACAAAACCTAACGGTAGTCTTCGGATATGTCTCGATCCTAGAAATTTAAACAAAGTGATAGTAAGGCCAAGATTTAATTTTCCGAACATTGACGAGTGTCGCTCGAAATTGACAAATTCTAAATATTTTAGCAGTCTTGATGCAAACTCCGGATTTTGGATGATACCTTTAGATAAGGCGTCATCTAAATTGTGTACTTTTAACACACCTTTCGGTAGATATCGATTTAGGCGTTTACCATTTGGTATTAACGCTGCCCCAGAAATATTCCATTCGGAAATGGTAAGGTTATTTGGCGACATAGATGGACTAGTTATATATATGGACGATTTTTTGATTCATGCTGAAAGCATGGAGGAACATGATAGGATATTGTTAAAAGTCTTAAATAGGGCAAAAAATGTTGGTTTGAAATTTAATAAGGAAAAGTCGAAAATTTTAAAAGAGGAAATAAAATTTATAGGACATGTTTTCAATAGTGATGGCGTCAAGCCGGATGCAGATAAGGTAAAAGCAATTTTAGAGTTGCCAGTACCAACGGACGTTACCGGGCTACAAAGAGTTTTAGGAATGGTGAACTATTTGGGTTCATTTATAAAAAATTTATCGGCTAAAACAAAACATTTGAGGGAACTTCTCAAGAAAGAGGTTTTATGGCAATGGAATTATGAACAGAATCAGGAATTTGTAAATCTAAAAAAGGAATTAACTAATTCACCAGTGCTAGTTTATTTTGACCCAAAAAAACCAGTAAGGTTGTCCGTGGACGCTTCAAAATTTGCTGTGGGAGCCGCAATTATGCACGACGATAACCCAATTGCTTATGCATCGGCGTCATTAACAGAGTGCCAATCTAATTATGCTCAGATAGAAAAAGAGCTATTTGCGATTCTATTCGGTTGTACTAAATTTCATCAGTACATATATGGGTTATGCATCACAGTTGAAACTGATCACAAACCGCTCGTATCTTTATTTGGAAAACCACTTTACAAGATACCAGCTCGTTTACAAAGATTCATGCTTCGTTTATTAACTTATAATATAAAAGTATTATATAAGCCTGGAAAATTTCTTTTCATTGCTGATACACTCTCCAGATCTCCTCTAAAGGAAAACACATTAGTAGAAATAAATAAGGAGATTGACCTACATTGTAATTTCATCATGTCACAAAATAGTTTACCGGACATGACAGTTGAAAAAATTAGGGAGATATCTAGAACAGATGAAGTGTTTAAAATTTTGATTGAATATATTAGGAATGGTTGGCCGAAGGAAAAAAACAAATTAGATAAGATTGTGCTCCCTTATTATAAGATTAAGAATGACATTTTTGAAATAAACGGTTTAATATTAATGAACAATAGGATATTAATACCGAAAAATCTTAGGCGGGAGATGTTGCGATATTTACATGAAGGGCACATGGGGGTACAGCGATGCCAAAACTTAGCTAGAGAATCAATATTTTGGCCTGATATCAACAACGACATAAACATTATGGTAATGAATTGTGAAATTTGTAAAAAATACCAAAACGCGAATCCTAAAGAGGAATTATTAGCTCATGATATTGTTACTATTTCATGGTACAAAGTCGGTGCTGACTTATTTGAATTTAATAAATCAATGTATTTGCTAATAGTAGATTATTATTCAGGTTTCGTAGAAATAGATATTCTGAATTCAGGGTACAGCAGTAGCCTAGTTATAACAAAGCTTAAATCAATTTATGCCAGGCATGGTATACCAGCTATTTTTGTATCCGATAACGGACCTCCTTTCAATTCAGTTGAATTTTCAAACTTTTGTAAGAGCTGGGGAATAGAACACGTAACATCAAGTCCTTATCTACCTAGGTCAAATGGCCTAGCCGAACGTACGATACAGACAGTTAAAAAGATGTTGTATAAGTGTAAAGATGACTCTTCTGACCCTTACACTGCCCTACTACAATTAAGGACGACTAGAAAAGGCAATCTGCCAAGTCCGTCAGAAATGTTAATGGGTAGAGTCTTAAGAACGAAATTACCTTGCCTCGCAGAGAACCTAAAACAGAAACTTGTTGATACAGAAAATATTACAAAGCAATTTTATAAAAGAAAGAAAAAAATGTCCAAATATTTTAATAAATCAACTGCTAAACTGAATCCAGTTGAAGTAGGTGAAAAAATAATGTTTAAGAAAACGCCAACATCTGTATGGTATCCTGGTATTATATTAGATAAAGCCAAAGAACCAAGGTCATATGTTATACAAGACCAAGAAGGCTCAACCTACAGAAGAAACAGGCAACACATAAAGAAGGAGAATCACTGTTTCAATGAATATATTAATATAGAATTAAGAGAAAACATAAAAGAATCTTTGAATGAAAATGTTGATAATATAAAGGAAAATTTTAATAATAATGTAAATAATAATGAGAACAAAGAGTTGTCGGAAAATGTTAATGAAACCATACATGAAAACACTAATAATGAATTGATTGTAAATGTAAATGAAAACCCGATTGTAAATGATAACAACGAAAACAAAAAAATAACTAAAAGTGGTAGAGTTATAAAACTACCAAAAAGATATCTTCAGTGATAATTAATTAAATTATATATATAAAAAAAGGGAGATGTTGTGATAATGAATAACACTCCTTTAATACTCTGTATTATATTAATATACAACCCTGTAACATATTTTTAGTACATACTTAATTATACAAATGTATTTTAGTTTTAAGCTTTTTCCTGTCACTTAATAAAATAGTCTTGAATATAAAACATGAATAGTCTCAACTATGACCAATTTGAGATTCACGCAAATGCCGATAAACTTCACAGAGTTCGAAAAATAGTTAAAGAAAATCTCGATAAGGCTCATATTAAAGCCACCAAGGCTTACAATCTAAGGACCAGAAACATTGAATTCGAAAGAAATCAAATTGTTTTTCGCAGGAACCACATTTTAAGTAATTTATCGAAAAGAATTAGTGCTAAATTCATGCCCAAATACATTAAATGTAAAGTTATCAGACGGGTGGGAAATGCATTGTACGACGTGCAAGATTTAAAAGGGAAATATGTAGGTAGATTTCATGCCTCAGATTTAAAAAAATAAATTGCCCGGCTATCGTGGGTCGAGCCTAGGCTTGCCAGATCTAATTTGTCAAAAAGCTTGACATTGACCAAAAAAAAACTTGATTTTGAAAAAAAAACTTGACAAATAAAAACACTCATACTAAATATATAAAAGAGATTTTTAGTTTTTAAAGAAGAACTTCTGGATAATTATTATTGGGAAAATACGAATTGAATTTCAACTTTTACTCGTAAAAACAATTTTGCTGAGAGGTTTTAGCTAGTCTATAATAAATAAATAATAATTTTCATAAATAACTTGACAATTCTTCAAACACATAGGTTTTATTTAAAAAAACAATGAAAAACCGCCTGTATTATTCCACCATGGGTATATCAAGTCGGCTAAGCTGATAGAAGGATGGCGCGCCGGTAAAACCCCGGCTCAAGCCGAATCGCCGCCGCCGCCGACGAAAACTCCACGACTTGCTTCTCTGGTTCAATGTTGTCAATTTACTAGTGTTGAGTAATAGGGTAAATATCAGTGTTGGCACTTTTATAATAATTGTACAGAAAGTTATAGTTATTTTTTAAACTATAATTGCAGAAAAAAATATGTATCATATTAGTCCTTAGTTCTATTGATAGTAAAAATATGGGCTTTAGATTTGTTTTTTAGAAATATACGCATACTTTTTTTAAGTATTATTAAATAGCTAGAATAAATTTGAGAAAAAAAATAACTTACAAAAAAGCTTGACAAATCACTTTTTCACTTGACACTTGACGCGCATTAAAAAACTTGACAATCAGGCCAAATCAGGCCCTTCTGGCAACCCTAGTCGAGCCACACGTTATCCAAAAAAAAAAGAAGAAAAAAAATATATAGTAAAATTTACTGTACAAGAAAAGGAAAGAGAAGAGGGAAAGAAAAAAATAAACTAAATCTATTCCTGTTCGTCATGTGATGTGAAATCTCTAAACGAAGCAGCTTTGTTACGATTGTGTTTATTTTTGTAAGAAATTGTTTGGGATTAAGCGAGCACCGAAACCCCTAGTTATTCAAGTGGTTGGTTTTCTATCATGAGATATTTTTTTTTCATCTATTCTTGCATTTTGATTGAGAGGTAAAGTTTTTTGGTAACTACGATTTGATCAATGTACAGAAAGAGATCTCATATAAATCGAAAGAATTTAATTCCGTTACATTTGCAGGCATAATTGCAGAAATAACAAAGTGTAATTTTGATAGGTTCTATTGCATTGTCACATTTATTAATCGTTCAATTGTTAAAAACTCTTCAAACAGTGCAGTAATAATCATTCCTTCCTTAAATAATTTAACATAATATAAGTGATAAAAAATTAAAAGTTAAAAAGTATACATATGTACATAGTTGTTCACTAAATTATTGGAACTGCTATTATTCTTATATTATTACACCATTATAATTGTTGAAAAGGAGATTTCATCAGCCACATAGTGCGGAAGATTCCGAATTCGAGGTCAATAAAGCTTAGTCTGGCGTGAGTGGGAAACTGATGTTTAAAATGTCCATTAGCAGAGTCTGTGAAACCGCATGCTGTATACTTCCATATCACCTTTTCTAACATCAACTCGAACACGCGGTTCCGTGAAACCTTAAAAGTGTGGCTAGGGGAAAAGAGCTAGTACACCGCTATCGTCCGCCATTTTGAGAAGTTTTCTAAGTATAAAATATCTTAACATTTCCTAATATTACCCAAACTAAAAGTTCGTAAATTTTAATCAAATTAATTAAAAGATAGACATTTCAAGCAATTAACTACATAAAATATACTAACTACATTCAGTATAAATGCAAGAAATCTCCTATGAAGGATAAAAACATTATATGAACTAATAAGCTAGTATATTAATATTACTTTATACAATTAAAATTTTATTTTTATTTTTTTTGTTTAACATGAATACGCGTATTGCTCTTAATTAGTAAAAAAAAAAAAAAAGATTTCATTAAAATAATGTCAGAATTGAGTTTTGAATAATTATAACAAAAATCTATTAATCCAATAACGTAAAACCAAAAACCATATTTTATTTTGTACTGGGAACCCTAACTTAATTTTTTTTCTTGTATCTAAAGAAGAGCGTAAAAATTATTATTAACTTATTTTAAAGATTTTTATTTCTAAAAATAGAAACTGTAGACGTCATCAATATCTTCCTTTGCTGGGCCCAACAACAGAACAAGATGATATGGAACATGTAAACATCATTAACAACATAATGTATTGTAAGTAATATGAACAAAAAACAAAATAATTAATAATTGATTCTTGCTCTCTTCGGTTTGCTTATTAAATTAACTCTGTATTTGATCATTCCAATTCCGTTCGTTTCCCTTAATTATAGATAATAAGTAAACATACCACATATTTATTTTCGTTAATACATATTTGCTTTTGCCATTTGAGCAATTAGTTTTGCAATGTAACTTTAAGAAGTAACATTGATATTCATCTTTAATAACTCACCTAATGACATTTTTTTTTAATTATAATTCTTACTTTTCGTGATTCATTTATACGTCATAATTCTATCTTAAGATATTAACTTCTTAATAATTTTTTTTCAATAAATATGTTATTATTGTTATTACACATATGAATATGAATCCATAAGTTTTCTTTCATTGGGGAATGACATTCTTTGCTTTATGTAGATCGGTATTGTAACAGTCTGGTTTTTTTTGGGATAATCAACAGATAGGGGTATTATGATTGTCATAGGCGTCTGATATGCTTTACATCAGTAGGGTGGGAACAATTGTACCCCATAAGGCAAAACACCAAGCCTAATTAGCATTTGCACTTTTGATACCTTAAAATTGTTATCTACTTGGCGGTTGAAGGCATGAAAGTAGATTTTGTATGTGACGCGTGCGAAACACGGGTTAAGAACCACTTAGCCAGGTCCCCAAGGAGCTAGCCGGGAGATTATACCTACCATGCCCACTTTACTCGTTTTCCACAGAGATTTATTTCAGGTAATTTAGATTATTACCATTTCGAACCTATTTTGTTTATCTAAGCAGCGCGTAACATTGAAGCACACAAAATTCTATAATCTAGTCCACATGGTCGAAGTCGAAAATCAGACAAACGTAATAAGACAGATTATTCTATCCATTATTTTGCGATTTAAGCTTAATTTTTGATTAATGCCACGAGAATTTAAACTGTTATATCGCATATTTCAACCATATGTACATAATTGATACTTTCTCACGTTACTAACTACAAAATCTAATTCCTGTAATACCTAGTATTATTACATAATTTTATTTAAAAAATAAAATAAAATAGAAAACAGTAAAGAGAACTTAAAACTTAAATGATTACACAAAATTGTGTGAAAAATGTACAACCAATAGGTTGGGCAAATTTTAATTCAAACTAAGACTACGATGCAACCATTTGTTTTCTGCCCGCACACTCTATACCACATAAAACAATATCAGCATAGATTAAACGATCTCGACTAAACACCAAATTTTTAACATTTTCAAAAGTGGCCATGGCAGCTCGTTCTAACACCGCATCACCATAACATAACTTCCCACAAGCACATTTTGGGGCTTCTAACAGTATATCAACTAACACCCAAGGCAAACTAGCATCAGAATAAGGCAACTGATACTGGCACACCGATCGAGCACTTAAAAGCCATAGTGGAGCGGCAGTGTTTAGATTTTGAACTGATGAGCCTTTAGGCCTTTCAAGTTTTTGTTCCAAATCGTATTCTTTTTGGGGCTGGAAATTATTTCCCCAAACGTCTAACAATTCTATGCGATTGCTGTTAAAAGCAGCCGGTAATGATTCCAATTGATTTGTTGACATATGCAGATAACGTAAACTGCGCATACGTCTGACGCCAAAAGGTATGTATTTCAATAAATTGTTATTGATTTTTAAAGTGACGAGATTTTCCAGTTTAATAAGCGCCTGAGGAAAGCATTTCAATTTATTTGCCGAGAGATCAAGTTGTCTTAAAGAAACTTGCAAGTTTTTGCTTTGTAACCATTGCCAGTAACTTTTCTCACCTAAATTATTATTATTTAAATGTAGTTCGGTCAGTTGTAAACGTCCCATTTCATAAGGAATCTGAAAAGGCAAGATATGTACAAGTTTATAAAACTCATTTTATTTTTATATTATTTTTACCTTTTCAATATTATTAAAACTTAAATTCAATACTGTTAAGTTTCTTAAAGAACAAATTTCAAATGTTACTTTACATAGTTGTATACCTGAAATAGTTAATGACTTTAAGGATCTAGGAAAACCATTTGTAGGATAATCGCCACGATTTGACACAGTCAATTTCGTTTGTGGATGAGACTTTTGAGGTATTGGCGTTGCTGCCGCTATATTCAGTCTCAAATTACTGGAATCTTTGCCTTCTAAGCCCAGTTTTAATGTATGCAAAAAGCATTTTAATTGTATGGGATCACATTTAATCATCAAATTATCGGGAGGTTGTATGAAACTGATAGTGGCTTTTCCATCTTTCAGAAATTTTGTAAACATTTTCTCTATATTGTTCTTCACCTTGTAACGTTTACCCGCTTTGTCCTGTGGCGTAAAAAGAATAATTTCTAACTCTCTTTTACAATGTCCATTTATGTCCTTCGAGGTAGTATTAAAACCCACCGCCATAGTGGCTTTAACCATACGGGGTGCTCTACTCGTCTGCGTCTGACGATTTATTACTTGTGTCTCGCAGAGTATTTTCATTTTGATATAAACGAGAAAACATGAGCGTTTGGTTTTATTGTGTTATCTTAGAACAATAATCTGTTTCGATTTTACTTTTAACAATTAAACAAATTTTACTTCCATTTAATAAAATAAAAAACCGCCTTTTCAGTAAGAAATTGTTTTCTTTTGCATATTGTCAATTTTGATTATTACCAGCATTGCCAGAATGATGATTTTATCATAATTTTGATGATTTTTTAACAAAAATATTTGATGATTTTTTTTCTTTACTTAGGGATTACACGTTCAAGTTTTGTCAATCAAGTTTCAATATATTCTTTTTTACTAATACCCACATACTTTCAAAACTTGCTTTTGAAATTCTCTTTCCATCGAGTTTTTCAATTTACTGTCAAGAAAAAATTTTCTGATTTTTTTAGAAATATGCTGCCGCAATCCAAAACTACTAAATATCAAATATGTTTGTGAGAAGAATTAATAAGTGTAATCATGTTGTGTGATGTATGGAGCGAACATTTGAAGCGGTTTTCTTGACGATGACATCTAGAAAAATTTAATTGCTTTATATTGCGTCCAGCCAACGTCATAGCTATCAATTTAAATGAATTTTGATAAGCAGTGTGAAAAGTGTGAAAAACTTAAGCGTGTGGCGTGTGATTTTTTATTTTAAGTGTGTACAACTTTCATTGTAATTGTACAAGAAAGTGAAGTTACGTTTTGTTTCAGCTTGCTTTTAATTACTGTACACTTGTTACCCTGTAACAACATATGTTGTTCAACCCGGATTAAACAGGTGGCAACAACTAAACAAAACCCTTTTGTATTTGCATGTTTTACGTTGCGAGTGTCAAAATACATACAAAATATGTTTTGTCTTTTTCAACTCTACTCTGTATCTCTTTTCTTTGTTTTATGGGTTATGCTAGTTTAATACACTTCGTGTATGTTCTCAAAAAAGAAGAAGCAAGGCAATTAAACAAGGTAGTAGTGATAACAAAGCTGATTTAACTACTCATTTAAGTGTCATTTATCTTTAAATGCCACTTAAGCAGCAATTTCATTTTTTCAGTACAAAATTATGTGACATTTAAATGAAACTTAAATTACCATTTTCTGCATTTAAATTCCATTTAAGTTTTGCACACATGCTACTTACACAAACATATGTTTTTGCTTGCGTGTTGGTGTTTCGCGCAACAAAGTAAACAAAAAATTTGCGGCCATTGAAAAATCAATATCTTTTGGAGTGAAAATTGTACTTTTAATAATATTATTCCTTTTTATGTTTTTTAAATTTGTTTTAAACTTTTAAAACATTGCAGCAAACTATCATTGTTGTTTTTTTCAGCCTGAAAAAGAATCCACATTAGAAATTTTTCTTTAATTTTGTTCAACAGCTGTTTCTCTAAGAAAATTGAGAGAATTTCGTGAGGCTGCCATATTTTTATCGTAATTAAATACAAACAATAATTTCACACTCAAAAACTCAAACTGTATTTAAATGCAACTTAAATTTAAGTGGCAATTAGCTAAATGACATTTAAATACGAAAGTAATTATTGGGCCTCAGTCAACATGTTGTGTTTAGCTCCGCAGCTAATCAAGAGAGTTATGCGCTTTTGTATTCTAATGCAACGCCGCACAGTGGCTGAAAATCGTTTTTCATTGGCCAAAATTCTGTAAGTTTTGAACCGATCAAAATATTGAAGTAATGTTTATTTTATTGGATAGATATTTAGTTCAGCTTGACTCAGTTTAAATTACATTAAAATTGATTGAGGACTTTTTAAGGAATTCTAGGTCAAAGTTGAACTTTTGAATTTTTTTTACTTTTAGAGTGAAATATGGGTTTATTATTTTTTTATTTATTAAAAAATTGAATATTTGGAAATTAATAATAATTATAAATATTTTTTGTAATAATGGAATTTTTTTAATGTTACACTTAAAAAAAATTTTACACTGAAAAAAATAGTAAAATCAACTGGAGATTTTGCTATTACAGAAAAATTGAAAATTTTTTGCTGACAAATTTGCAAATTTGTTTACACTCAAAGAATAGTTACACTTAAAAAAACACGTTAATAATATTATCTAAAAATATTACTATTACGACAGAAAAATTTATTATTTTTTGCTGTCAAATTTGATAATTTTAAAAACATTTTAAAAATAAAAACTGCAATAAATTTTAATAGCATTTGCAACAATGGTAGGTTCTGTTTATTATTATTTTTTACTAATATTATGTTTTTCGTACTTAAATAACAATGAAAGGCAATTATAATTATTATTCATTTGACTCAAATATTGATTGCAAATATTCCATATTTTGTTCTGTGCTATTTCTGTTCTTTAGTAGTTTTTTGGCTTCTTCATCTAAATCCCGATGTTCCACTTTCCATTGATTTCGAATACTGGAGATGAACGGATCTGACGTTGCCTATAATGTATTAAACAGATCTTCATTTGTTGAATTTCGTGAAATTTTTCTAGTATTGTAATCCTTGTTCCTTTTTTCCTGAGCCTCCTCTGATAGATCTCCAAGTGGCACCAAATGATATTTAATGACATCTTCTCCATGATAAAGGATTTTGTGAACTGTTGCAGACATATTTCTCCATGGGTAGTTGGTTGTATATATTTTTGCAGTTTCCTTAGCATAATCTCCAAATTTTCTAGAGTCAATTTCTTCATTGCACGCAAGTACTTCTAGGATTATTTTAAATCTGAAAATAAGGTTAAAATCCACTCCTGTTATTTCAGATGCTGTTTCTGGATCTGAAAAGAATCTTCTTGCGGTATTGCCATCATTTGTATTGCCTGACCCTTGTTTTGGCTGATCTATAATCAATCCTAATTTGCGATATTCATCTTGAACATGTTTCTTTTTTGCACTTCTTAACTCTTTGTTGGTTTCGTTGTTTCTTATTGATCCTGAAGACCCGAAATCCAAATCATAGCTGATTTTTAGTATGTGTTCCATAAGTCGTATTCTTGCATGTAGTGGTGATAATCCAAATTCATATGCATCGGTATTATCTAATGATTTTGTCGGGACTTGGTTTAATTGGGTTGATGTTGCTTGGCATATAATGCAGCTGGATGCAGCCTTCGTGCTAGTCAAAGCCTGACCTACTTTTCCATCTATCATTGTCAGCACTAATTGGTAGCTTACTTCAATTTGCTGCCCATCCAACTGTAATTGTAATGGCTGTAGTGTTGCAATTTGGGTCTTGATATCACTAACTTCTTTGTTAATGGCATCATGAGTTTCTTTTTTGAATTCAAATTTGATTGGCCTGCAGTATTTCGTAGAAGATGGTGTCTCATTTTTCCAAATATTCATTGTTTGCGTTGTACTAGTCGAAGGCTCTGAATCTTCCAAAATCTTTTTCAATCGCAATGGTACAAATGATACCATGAACATATCTGAGTCCGATATATTTTCACATACAGCTTGTTTGTATTGTTTTTGTCCCGAAGAACCATCACATCCCCATTTACAAAAAAGAATTAACTTTGTGTTTCCACATTTCTTTAACTCATTTCCTGTTATTGATTGTAGCAAGCGTTCGGCTGTGTGATCAAGTAGAGATTGTAGTTGTACCTCTGCCGAAATTGGTGTGATTGTAATAGTGTCCTTTGATGGCAAACAGTCCATTTTAGCAGCGGTTATGTGATGATATGCTGGATACATATTTGAGCCTTTTTCAATCGCACGCAGTCTGAGCTTAATATATTGCTGTTTTGTTAATTTCAAATCCAGAAATAATGCTAATGCCTCCTCATTTGTGTACTGTATTGCATCACTCGGAGTTGGTATACTGTTAAGAATCCGTTTTGTTCTCACTGGACTAGCTTTAACAACTTTTTCAATGATATCCACTTTTGTTAATTGGTTCTGTGATCGTAATTGATGTAGGAAAGATTCTTTTATATTTGTACAACCAATTGCATCGTTAATATCTTTAAGTTTCCGCCTCTTAGATCTATCGCTGCAGTTGCCCATTAATGATTTGCGTGGTCTTCCAGCCTTATCTTGCTTTGCTGTTTCTGCAGCGACAGTAAGTTGGCCCTCTAACCAGTTTGCACTTTTTATATAAAAGTTTTGTTTACTGTAGCGAACTTCTTTGTAGCGTTTTTTTAGTGCTTTGACGAAATTAGATAATTCCTCTTCCATTTCGGTGCTACACGAATTTAAGTTTAATTTTATTTTAACGTAACTAAGAACATCTTCCTGGTTTTTGTTTCTAAAATACTCTTCCGCCAGTTCTTTATAACTAAAGCTCTTCATATTTTTCTGAATATTTTTATTTGCGTCTGTTATGTTTTATCCGTACACTTAGAGGATTAACTGAGTAATCCCTTATCGAATCCGTAGTTTTATACATTTTTAGATACATGTTATTCACACATTGATCTTTAATTTCATAGCAGGTAGTGCTTAAATTGCACAAAACTGCACATGTTGTCCAGACCTTAATATCAGGTAAAACTAATTAGTATCTCGCCAATATTTGTTGTTGTTGTTGGGTTGTTTTTTATTTTTAGTGGTTTAATGTCCCGATTATTGTTATAAAATTGCTTATGACTTTGGTTGACCCTAACATTTGATAACAGGTAAATTTAGAAACAGATCATATGTTTACTGTAGAATTTTGTGATAATTTGTGATAATTTTATGACTTATTTTTTGCTGATCAAAACAAAGCCATTAAACCCTTTCGCAGGTATTATATTTAATTTTTTTAGTTTTACGTAGTCTAAAGTAAAAACATAAACTTTTAGGCAAAAAAGTGAAAATTATATACACCATTGTATACGAGTACTTTGGAGTAATTTCATTAAAATGAAAAAAGTGTTCTACACACGGCTCGTCACGGGTGCAAAAGTATATATAGCGGTAAAGAGGACACTTTCACCTTTCTCCGGGTGGTATACATTTCTTGTTCCCTTTTGTTCCCTAGAAGTTCTATTCTACTAAAGTTTAAATTTGAGAAAAATATAGTAGTTTCATAAATATTCCGTAACGCCCTTAATATTAAACGCTAGAGCTCTGACCACTTACAAAAACTAAAGACTATAATCCTACCAACATTATAAAAAAGACCGCAGGCCATTATCGATGATAGCTTGCGAGTAGTAATCATTTATTTTTGATAAAAAACAACAGAAAAACACCTTTTTCTGAAATTACAAAAAACCGTTGAGTTTGACAGCATGCCACGCTCACAATTATCAATAGTTTAACCTAATTTTTTGGCTACCTTAATCTGGATATATTAGCTGCAAAAGGGCGTAAAAATTTTAAAAATCGGTGACAAAAAAAATTTGACTTTTGGCCAATGAAAAACGATTTTCAGCCACAGTGCGCCGTTTTGTTAGGTGGCGACTACAAATTAATTTTTTAAATTTTGCTTTCCAAATGCGATAAAGTAACGAAAACAAAGAAATAAAATTAAAATACTAATTTCATTAAATAGACGTTTGTTTTTTATGGTGTCTATTTATATTAATTACCAAATTAGTTAAATATAAGGTTTAAAGAATTTTTGAGCATAGTGCCGGCTCAGCGTTGAAATATGAAATACTATCGACACAGGTTTATCATTTAATTGGAGTATTTTGCTGTGCATTTTTATGTTGTGAATATTAAGTTTGTGGTGCAGATACTTTTTGTATAAGCCAAACTAATTAATTAAGCAAATATAAATTATTTCTTTTGCAGCATTTATATTTCTTTTCAATTGTTTACATTCATCAGCTGTTCATTATCCAATTATTCATCATGCCGTTTCTAAGACGTAACTGTTGAGCTCAACAGTTAAGCTCAACAGCTACGTCTTATGAACGCGACCATTGTATAAAGGTTGTAAAGAAAATAAAATATATTCATATCGAATAATATAATTTGTTTGTTGGGATTTTTGAATAAGTTTCAAAGCCAACTATGCTTATTTATACTTTTGTAATTTTTGAAATTCTCATTGGTTTTCTAAGAGTTTTCGTATAAAATAAGAGGTTTGAAACATTTGAAAAATATGGTTTAAGGTCTACTGATGATTTGGCGTTAGCACCAATGAAATGAATGTATGTATATAGACTAGCCAAAAAACTCTCAAAAAACAAAAGATTTTTAAAATAGATCTCATGTTTTGAACCTTTGGAAATTATAACTAGAAATGTTAATTCCTTGATACACAATTTTTTAAATTTAATTAGTGAAAAGGATATATGTACAAAACTTAGATGAATTTAGAGAACTCCGTTTACAAAATTCAATGAATATTTTACATACATACATATATAATCTAATAATACACTACAGAAGTTCACTGCACAAGTCTGGCACTGCACAGTGCGTTTGTGTAGTGTATGGCGGTGTTTGTGCTATTTACGCAGTGAACTGAGTAAAAATCAAAACGATTTTGATATTTGCTCATGTTTGTAAAACTGTACAGTGAAGTTGTGTAGTGTATGTTACAAACACTCAGTTGTGTCGCAATTTTTTAATAGTAAACAACAAGAAATGAGCGCAGAAAAAATATTGTGGGCAGAGTTCCTAGAATTATACAAAGAATCGCCTGCATTATGGCGCATTAAAAGCAGTAATTACAGCAATAGAGTAATGAAAATAGAAGCCTACGAAAAATTAATTAATAAGCTAAAGGAAAAATACCCTGATGCAAACAGAGAAATGGCTGTTAAAAAAATTAACACATTTAGGACAACGTACAGAAAGGAGTTAAAAAAGTTCAAGCAAGTGAAAAGTCAGGAGCTGGAACTGAGGATGTATATGAGCCAACCTTATGGTATAACCATATACATACTTTCTTTTCTGGAGGATCAAGAGAACAATGCCACAAGCACATGCACAATGGGATATGAGACTCAGGAAGAGGTACTAATTATTAGTTTTATGTCTTTATTATAATTTTTATATACATATGTAAGTACATTGTATGTAATACTGATTCTTTGGAATTCTAGACTTCACCAAAAATGTCAGCAACACCACATAGACCAAAAAGGAGAAAAATTACCGACGAAGATAATTTAATTAAAATAGCGTGTGAACACCTGCAAGCTCAAAATATGAACGTCAATGTAAACAACAATGATCCAGATGATGCAGTTGGGAAAGCTTGGGCAGCGCAATTAAGAGAAAGGAAACCTGAACAAAAGGTATTGACGCGTAAATTAATTTCGGATGTTTTATATCAACGATCTATTGAAAATTTGGGTAAATCGCACGTACAACAGTTCCAAAATTTTTCCAATTGACACCGAGCTGAAAAATTTTTTACGTATCTACTCCATCGCCAGTAGAATTCACAAATTCTCCATTTCCCGTCAGACTAACATCGGAATCACTTCAGGAATACTTTTGTAAACCCAAAACCAGAATGTGCATTGTACATTTTTTTAATAAAGCGATTTCTTTCGTATCCACTCGTACTCCATCGCCAGTAGAGTTCACAAATACTCCCACAAGAATAACATCGGAACCAGAGCAATCACTTTAGAAATACTTTTGTAATTTTAAATATCTTTTTTTAAGCTACCAAAAACTAAAAATAAAATACATTGTAAATTTTTTAAAATAAAGTTGTTTATTTTAATGAGTTAATATGGTATAGTTACATATTACGCAGGCCAATAAAAACAGGTTTTAAAATAGGCCTGTCAAATATTTTAATTTTTCACATTTTCGTGCAAAATTAATAAATATTCAGGTATGTGATTGAAAACGATCGTTTTGAAACTCGGAAAGCGTTGATCAAATAAGAAAATAATTTTACATAGGTGAAAGTAATTACGTCATGCATCTATTGGTGTTTTTTAATCGTTGACCTGTGGTTTTTAATTGGTTGAGTCATTGACATTTTTGTTTGTTTGTTTTTCATAAATATTGTTTTGCCATGGTACAGATCCTTCAGATTAAAGTATGTGCAAAATTGCTTTCTAATATCTTTTGCATTATTTGAAGCATTTAATAGTGGGATTTAATGGAGTATATTTGATCACTATTTTTCTTAAACAATTATGTAGATAGGAGCAAGCTAGGGCTACTGTTGTCGTTTTTTCAAGCGACAAATTAATGGTTTTTAACAAAACTCGAAATCTTGACGTCAGAATCCCAAATGCGTTTTCAACTACTCCTCGCGCACGTGAGAGTCGGTAATTAAATATTATTTCATGTGTAATCATCGACTTATGGCTGAAGGGTTTCATTATATTCGTCATTAAAGGGAACGCGTCATCTGCAACAAACACGTAAGGCAATGCAGTTTCGCAACCTGGAGGAGACTCTTGTTCCGGAATTTTGAGTTCGTTCTTCTTTAATTTAAAAAAAATAGCGAATCATTAAAGATTCCAGCATCTGAAGCCCGTCCGTTTGTGCCAATATCCACCATCAGAAATTCGTAATTGGCATTTACAACTCGCATTAAAACTATGGAAAACTATTTTTTATAGTTGAAATAGAAAGATCCACTTCCAGGGGGTTTCGTAATAGCAGCATGTTTGTCATCTATAGCCCCTATACAATTCGGAAAGTTCCATCTATTGTAAAAAGAATCAGCTTGCTTTTTCCAATCTTCTTCGCTTTCTGGAAACTGAAAAACGTCAAACAAAAAGTGTATCCAGATTTCTAAATAATGTTTTTTGAATACTTACCATAATATAATTTTTGAGAACTTCAATTATGGCCTCACAAGTTTCCGAGAACAATTTTTCCAATGGTTTGCGGTGCAACTGCTGTAAGAAATTTTAAGTCTTCAAAACTGTTGCCGCTTGCCAAATACCGCAACATCAAGGCCAAACGATGATGTGCTGGAATTCATTTTCTCAGCAGAGTATTTTGCTTTTTTATTAGCGGCTCCACTTTGGCCAACAGTTCTTCAAACGAATCTCTGCTCATTCGAACATAGTCTTTGAAATCGCTTTCAGAAGAAAATTGTAATTCTTTCAATAATTTTTTCTGTCCTAAGTTTTCACGATTCATGTACCACTTTTTACACCAAACGCGCCATTGTTTTGTATTTACACATGTTATCTTCTTCACATTTAGCTTTAAAATAAAAAACTGCACAGTTTACTTGTATAGTGTGTGTTACAAGTTTTTTTTACGCGGTGCCAGACTTGAGCACTGAACTTGTGTAGTGTATGGCCGGCATAAGCTGTTAAGAATTTTTGTCAAAAGTTTCACAAATAACTCGTGCTGACAACCTACTAGCTTTTCCGGTCCTGTCGAAATTTGTTCAAAACTTATATGTCTTCCCATTTCTTCAGCAAATGTTGAACGAATGTTCTCAACAGGCAATTTAAAGAAAACTATGCAAATATGGAAATAGATAAGACAACAGCACTCTCGAATGTATCTTATATGTAAAAAAAATTACTTAGCAATAAAAAACTTTTCCTGCTATTATTTCAAGCAAGGAAAACAGATACAGAAAAAAATAAAAAAGTATGTATTCTTATATTCGCAACGAATAGCCAGCTGCTGTAATGCTGTCACCTGGTTAAATACGCCTTGATTTCAAGCACGCTCAAGTTTTTCTGTCAAGTTTTTCACAGATACTGCTTATCGAAATTATTTTAAATTGATAGCTGTGAAGTTGGCTGCACGTAATTTTATTTTTCGAGATGTCATCGTCAAGAAAACACCTTCAAATGCTCATCGCCTAACCTCATTACACTTATTTCTTTTATTCGCAAATATATTTTATTATTTTAATTAGAAGTCTTAAATTGCGACATAATGTTTGTAAAAAACAAGCCAAAAAATTATAAAAAAAACATACGACTTTTTTAAAACTCAAAATTTTTTGTATATTTTTGAAAGCAAGCACAAAAAATTAATTTCAAATTGAACATAAAATTGACAGATAAAAGGATAGGTGAAATTGATAGCAATCTAGTTTTCGAATTGAAAGTAATTGAATGGCAAAAATTTAACGTGTAACCCCCAAGTGAATCAGTACAACTATTTTCGAGAAATGTTTCAAATGTAACTGAAACCAATTATCAATTAATATATTTGAATAAAAAAAATCTGTTTAATTTATGGAAAACCGTGCTTCAAGGCGAATTTAAAAATGGAATATATCAAGGCAGATCCACAACAGGTAGTGTCATCCGAACTCGCCTTGAAAGTTAGAGCGGATGTGTCAAAAACGGTTGACAAATTTATGAGAAAATTAAACAAATTAAAAAAAAATAAAAATATGTATGTACGAGTATGTATGTTTTGGGAATATGTGGATATAAAAATGGCTAAGGAAAACTTGACATAGAAAATATTTCGGATGCGACATCACCAACCGTGTTTGCAAAGGCTCAAATAGTGCGGAAGGTGTTCCAAGTAAATCACGTCAGTTTGTTAGACAGCAGGTGGCTAAAGCAGCTGTTGTTGGTGTTGGCATACCTGCAGGGCAGAGTAATGCACTGTGCCTGCAAGTCCAAGTTTTGTTACACCCGTTCGCACTACAGCAGCGTCGGTTACAGCTACTGGCACTGTGACTATGGTTACCAGAGACCTACGCCTTGGCGGGTCAAGCCGGCTGAGCTGAGCCGCCTATAATTTTCTACAGCCGCCGCCGCCGAAAATGTATTGGGTGAAGCCGGCTCAGAATTTTATCTCATCCCAAGATTTGTGCTTTTTATCATTCTTTATATTTTGAGAGGGCAACACAAAAATTTTCCTTCTTTTGTATGAATGTGGCAGCTTTCCCTATCGTTGCTAAGTGTAAATTATTGCTATTACTCATGTACAAATTTAACGTATTTCTGGGTAAAATTTTTATACATATGATGGAAAAGTGCAAAATAACCAAATTTTTTCAAATTATAAATAATTCTAATAAATCAGATTCGGAATCTGATGAAGATATTGATTTTTCAGATTTCAGTGAGTTTGAAAACGATGTGCAAAAGTATCAAAAATTGTTGAGTGTTAAAAACCAAATAAAAGAAAAAACTGTAATATTACTGAACAAAATGACAGCAGGAGGTTCAAATGTTTGGAATTATTTTGGGCAACTAGTCGTGGCTAAAAAAGCTGTCTTGAAGAATCAGCAGATGTGTTTACTACTCGAAGGAACTCCAATGCAGCTGAAGGGGTAAGTAACTATTCAGGAACGAACCAAGGTAGGCTGCCCACTGGGTAACTTGGTTTTCTTGGATTTTTTGTTTATGAAAGATTGAGTGGTTTCTTTATTTATGTTCTTTAAACAAAGATAGTATTACTGAAAATCAAAAGTATTGGACCGATTTTAATTAAGAATGTGTTTTTTTAACCCCGAAAGATACTTAGGATATGATAAAATTGTAGGCTTATATCTAGTTAGCCAAGCCGGTCCAAAATAAATAAAAATTAATCTGTGTTGTAGGAAATTTAATAATAATAAGAAGAATTAATGGGCTTTTGACTGAAAAATATCAGTCGAAAATAAAAATTATTAGTCAAAAAATATGTATAATTTTTTACTTTTTTGAAAAAAGTCATCAGTTATTGTCCCTCGTTAGATACTAAAGAGATTTTTCCCAAATGCTTCTAGATTTGGATTATCTACATCGACGTCAAACCTTCTCAACCATTTGCGAAATACACACTCTTTGGACATCAACACAAAAAAGTCAGAGCACTCAGAACGAAAAACAAAAGCTATTTTATGTAGAAGTTCAAGTATGGAAAAAAATTCAAGCAAAGAAAAATTCGCAAATGCCCGCTTATTAGTGGAAATGTGCTGCCGTGACTTACGCCCTTTTAATATGGTGGAACAGCCCGGGTTTGTAAACTACGTAAAATCTTTAAAGCCCAATATTTCAATGCCTGCTGCTACTACTTTAAGCTCGGCTTTAGAAGACGTTTATTTTACATATATAACAGGAATAAAGAACTTTTTAGAGGGTTCTTGTCCACAACATATTTCTTTGGTCCTGGATATGTGGACAGATTCTTTAAGAGGAAAAGCTACATAAACGTCAGGATTTTGTTTTGTTTAAAATTTGAAATGGAATGTATAACATTAAAAACGGAGGTATTTCCACATCCACACAATAAATACACCATTTCTGAAAATATTAGAGAAACTTTATGTGATTTTGGACTTGAAAAAAAGATATCGTTGTCGTTAGTGATGGCGGCAGCCATATTGTTGCCGCAATGAAATTAGCAAACATGAAGAGATTAGGTTGCTCAAGTCATGCGCTGCATCGCCTCATAGTTCACGACATCCTACAGAATAGAGATTTGGCGGTATTCTTAAACACTGTTAAAAAATTAAAAGAAATATACAGATGTCTGAGCTATAATACTGAAAATATGACTAAAATTCAGAATGTGCTTAGCGATGAACATTTATTTAACTTTTCGACAGAAGCAACAGATATTTATAGCATCTTAGAAGTGGAAAATCAGTTCCAGTCAATGGAAGAATTGAAAATATCTGAAAAATTATTAAATAGCGATTCTATTGGAACTTTAAAAAATTCAAATGAGTTTTTACAAAAACCAAAAAGTTGTCAACATTGCGCTGGTAGAAATAAATAAAACGGATCTAGCACTAAACTCAATGGAGAAGAACTTAATGCAGGAATTTCTAAAATTTTTAGAAATATTTGAAGATGCGACCAAATATCTGCGGGGAACAAAATACCCAACAATATGCAGCAACATTGTTTTTTTTTGAAAAAATTTCGGACACAATCGAAGAAAAATCGAGTAAAGTTTTGTTTGGCGAATCCATAAAAATGTATTCCCATGCAGCATATTGCTTCAAAAAGATTTAAAATTTTTAAAATACATTTAGTTGCGGCCCTACTGGATCCGATCCAAAAAGATTGGACAGTTGGTTAAAGAAGGTCCCTCAAGTACGAATATGGATCTTTTCGAGGTATTGAGCGAAGATGACGCCGAAGGAGGGATTTCAAAAACAGATCTAATTTTAAACGAGATTAATAAGTTCATTAATGGCAGAAATGAAGTAATTCGTAATGAAATGCCTACCACTTCAAAGTTTGCAAAAAAACTGGTAAGAAACCCAATATTGTTTATTTATAGATTTTTATGAATTAAAATATATTTCAGAAACTACATCAAAATGAAATTCGAAACAAAATGTGTCATTTATAGCTTCCACTGAAAGCGCAGAGGTCATACACCCTTTAAAAATCGAAATTGCAAGATACTTTGCATCACAAGATGAAGTTGAATGTGACACATTTATTTGGTGGCAAAAAAATTAAACAGTAAGCCCTCAACAAGATCTTATTATATATAAATTAAATATTTTTCCTCGCAGGATTATCCCAACATGGCGAAACTTGCCAAGTCCATTTTAAGCATACCTTCAACGAATGCATCGTCTGAAGAAGCCTTTTCAAATGCTGGTTTACTCGTTAATGCAAAAAGGTCAAATTTAAACGCTCTGACAGTCAAGCGAGTACTTTTTGTACATGATAACTATGAACTATTTCATAAGATATCTGAACCTGAAGCGTGAAGATAAGCAGTATATACGAACATAAACATCTTACATTTATTATTGTTGGTTTATCTCAAATTTGTCTTGCCATTGTTGCTTACGCCAGTTCATTAGTAGATCTTCCATTGTATAATGTTCACAGGTTTTTATACTTATTATTTATATTCCCATAATTCTCATTTACATATTTGAGAGTTTTTATATAAACTTAGAAATAGAAAACTTAAAAAAAAAACAATAGAAGCTTACTGATGAGCTGGCATAATCACAAACAAAATTCAGACACATAGATTGCCATAATTTAATATATCACATTTTATAAACTTGAGTTTTATTTTTATTGGTGCGTATACCAAAAAAAGTTAATGTTGTGGGTTTTCAGCCGGCTCAAGCCGAATAATCGCTCGGCGGAGGTCTCTGATGGTTACTGATGTAAATACTACGGGAAACTTTGATCATAGCACATCTGTAAATCGCAGCAGTTTATAACCTGCCGCCACAGTTACATATATCACCAGCACTACTTCCATGGCTGCTAGTCCTGCCAAGTGCAATTAATACATGTCATGCCTATTCAATTCTGACAACTACATAGTAATAGTGGCTTTCCAGTTTCCGCTGTTGGTTCAGTTGGTACTATTAGTGGTACGCTGGTTGGTAGTGCTGTTTCAGCTCTATAGTCTGCTGATACTGATAAGCAACAGCAAATAAATAATTTATAAAATGGAGCACAATGTAAGAAGATTTTTTGTATGAAACATGTTATTTAAAATAAAAAACTTTTTAGTATGTATATGAATATTTTTTTCTTTTTTATGAAAACAAACAAAATATAATTTTAAAAATTTGACAACCAAAATTCAAGCGAATTGAGTCACCTGGTCTCCAGAGGCCGCCTGTTATGAATTCGCCTTGGAATATATATATTTCAAAAGAATATATCAAAGCGAATTCACAAGTAATTTTTTTAAATATTTGTTTGTTTACATAAGAAAAAAAAAGAATTCATGTATTTTGATACTAAAAAGATTTTTTATTTTAAATATGTATGTATGTAACATGTTTCATATAGAAAGTTTTCGTACATTGTGTTATATTTTCTAAACTATTTATTTGATGTTGCTTATCAATACTAGCCGACTATAAAGCTGAGGCAATACTTCCAACTGGCGTACCACTAAAGTTGGTACTATTAGCCACCTGCGGAAATTGGAAAGCCACTAATACCCCGAGAGTTCATTGTGTAGTTGTCGGAATTGAAGAGGTATTGCATGTATTAATTTCACTTGGCAGGACCAGCTGCCATTCAAGTCATGAACTGTTGCGACTTACAGATGTGCCATGAACAAACTTTAATGTGGTATTTTTACCTGTATCCTGTTCTGAATATACGTCTACACCAACACCCATCATTTGCGTGGCAAATAAGTGGCTAGCGTTGCTTTATTAGTAAAGGCAATCGAAGTATTTGACACTAAGCTGAAACTGCTGCTTCTACCACCTGTGTCCAGCAAACTGGCGTGATTTATTGGTAACACATTTCACACTATTTGTGTCTTTGCAGTAACGGTTGGAACTTTTGCATCCGAAATACTTCCTATGTCCAGTTTTCCTTACACATTTTTATTTCCTCATGGTTTTTACAGGTTTTGACAGTTGCTCAGGTATTTTTACAACAAATTTTGTATTGTTGTAGAATCGCTACTACCTTGTAGACTGCTTTGGCCATCTGTTTATTTCAACACGGATTATGGTAAAACACTACAGGTAGTGTAGAAGCTGCAACAACACTGCTTTTAGGTTCGAAGCTGTCAAAAAGCACAAAAGAAAAATGCCAAAATGGTTGCATTTTCTGTTCTATAAAGAATTTTGTTTCTTTTCATATTCGCATTTCAAACAAATGTTAAAGTGTTCTTTTTTAGTAGTGTGGGTGTGTGTTAGTAATACGTAATCAAATTTTGACAGACTCGAACCCAAAAAACAAGTCCGTTAACGCTTCAACACTACCTGTATTATTTTACCATGCCACGGATGATATTTGACAGTCAGCATATATAAATGTTTTTGTCGTACCAGCGGGCTTACCTTGTATATTTTATCATGCCGTAACCTAATCGACAAAGCCAGCATGTAAAATGAGTAACAAGGCAGATTTACAAGGTAGTATCGATAACACAGCTGATTCAACTGACTAAATATCAATAGTGTAAAATTAAATTTGTATTGATAATATACTCGTAACAACATGGCTGAACCCAAGCAGCCGAACACCACAGCTTTATATAATGTTTGAGATTTGTTAGATGTTCAACTGTGCTAACAGAGCCACCCGGTTTTGTATAAGTTTTGACAGCAGCTCAGGTATTTTTACAACTTTTGTATTGTTGTAGAATCGCTACTACCTTGTAGATCTGTCTTGATGAGTTAGCTTTGAATAGTACCGTTATAATGGACATTGATCGAAAATGTACATATCGTTGGCTTAATATAGAAAGGACGTATCTCAAATTTTTTACTAAGCGCCGTTTTTAAATTTTTCCGATATTACAGTTCCAAATAGACAAGAATATCTTAGAATTGCAATAAAAAAAATCAAGATACGTCCTTTCTGTATTAAGCCAACGATATGTACATACATATGTATGTTAATTGTAATTTTAAAAAGTATGTAAATATGTAATTATAGTTTAACGACGAAAAAAGAAAGCAAACTATTGTTTGTCCACTTTAAATCTGGTTTACATAAAAAATGCCTGTATCACTTATCCCTTTGGAATCCCAATTATATGAGCCGTTACAAAGAACTACGGGAGGGATTAAAGGAAAAATTAAGGCAACAAATATATTGGTGGAAGAAGCATTAATCCAACTACACAATGTAAAAGGTGCAGTATGACTTACACATTCATATGTATGTATGTATGTAATATATGTACATATGTTCATATGTTCATATGTACATATGTATGTATATGCATACTAAGTAATAATACGTATTTTCAATCAAATTGTTAACTAAAGCTACACGCATACATACATAAGTACATATGTATGTACATATATAAAAAATTAAATTTTTATATTTGCTGTCCTTGCTTGAGCCACAATACTAAAAAATAAATAAAGTACCCCCACGATAGAAAATTTAAAAATAAAAATTAAACAAAAAATTAGTGGCGAGTCCTACTTTCCGAGCTGTGGACCTCTGAAGTTCTTGTCAAAAATTGAGATTATACGATATATTTTTCAGCAAGTGCGTTCAATATTGCGGCAGTGCCGTTCCGGGAAATATCATGCTGAAGAAATTTCTTGAGACACTGAATCTTTTATTTACTTAATTTAAGTTATAGTAAAAAAAATTGTCGGTTTTAATGGATTAACGAACTTATTAAGAATTTTAAAGATATTCTCAAACGCTTTTAAATGATACCAATATTGAAAGCATCTGAAGGAAAATATACCTTAGAATCACAATTTCGTAATGTCAGTCCAGAGACCCATAACTCTATCGGGTAGCGTACTTTTTTTGAGAAATGTGGCTAAACTAAATTTGTTCATATGCTTTTTTATAATCTTTACATTTATTCAAGACAGGCGTCACCTTGAAACAAGTCTATGATTTTATCTTGACCAATAACAAATTGGAATCGTTATCCCGAGTTCGGATTGGCCTTATAAAAGGACACTTGAAATCACTAAGAGAAACTGAAGATATTGTAAACAAAACAGGCAAGGGATTATCAGGCCATTTTAAATTGGTCGATAAAGCAAAATTCATAAAAAAGAGAGAAACTAATAAGCAAGATAAAAAAAATATTAATGCAAAAAAGCGCACAAAAGGTCGAATAGAATCGAATTCAGAAACAAATCAAACAAAAAATAAGTTGAGGAGAAACATAAAGAAACCAGTTATTTTAAAACAAATTGCCCCTGTTATTCCCACGCAGGTTACACCACTTTCATTGAGTATGAATTCAAAGTTTGATACGCCGATGCCTGAAACGGAAGATCTTACTACAACGGCCTTAATCAATAATACATTGATCCTGTGTGCTTCGGAATCCCGAAAAAAGAACATTTTATAGATGTCTATGTAGGCACACCACGCAGCTCTTCCCAAGGGAATAAACGTAAATTATTCAAAAAACTAGAAAATGTTAACTAAACGTTATCTAGGTATTTCAAATATTTTATAGTTTTTGTAAAATATTTATTTAAATATCACTGTTTTTATTTGATATTTTTAAGAAATATCGTTCAGTTAAAATTTGTTATGAATTTAATTTGGTTAAATTTTTACAAGCTTACCTTTTCATTAAATGTTTTTTGTTATATGTACATATGTAATATGCATGTACATATATGTATATGTATGTACATGCGAACTTTGTAAAGAACAAGGCGTACTTAACCAGGTGACAGCATTACAGAAGCTAACTATTCGATGGGAATGTCAAAATACTTATTTTTTTTTCTGTATCTGTTTTCTTTGGTTTATGGGTTAGGTTTTTGACATACGCAATGAAACTGAACAAACAAAAATGCCTGTTGTTCTTGTATTGTTGTAATTGTGTTTCTAATGCTGTCGTCTAGTTAAATACAAACTGCTTTGTGGTATTTTATTCTACAAAGCATCTCCCAACATGGAATGATTGATTTTTGCATTTCCCACAAACTAATATTGGAGCTAAAAACTTATTATTCAGAAAACACAAAGCACACTCAAACCTCAATTTTTCCAAAATTTTATTACAATTTTATTTTGTTTATTTTCCCTTTTTCGCAGCATTAAGTTGATATAGTTGTCTCTTTCTTCAACCACCAGTAATTTAGCTGATTTGGACCATTTGCAAATGTGATTTTTTATATGTCTGTTAGTAGTTTGTGGCTTCGACACTACCTGTATTATTTTACCATGCATAGAATCTACAACCACAAAGGAGACCAGAGATGACATGCTATTGTAGTTGTTATTCTATCTCTGTTGCACGATAATCCGATATTGCATGATATTGCTTTTCATCAGTGGGGCCATATTAGCTTTTTTCGAGCTAAATTTATGTAGCTGTATCTTTTACTGTTTAGCTTGAAATGTTTAATTTAGTTTTATAGTACATTTACACCGGCACTATAAAAATTTATACCGTTTACACCGGGTTATTCTTGACATTTTTAAGAATTCGTGTACATACCAAAAACAGATGATTGGCATTTTCAAGTGTCAAACTAAATATAAAAAATTATCATTCAAAAGCAAAGCAGCTGCCGGTCACAGCTGTCAAAGATTCGTTTTGTAGCAGCGTAGTATTTTTCTGTATACTTGGGCAAAAAACACAGTTGCATCACTTAGTACTACCAGATTTTGAGTAGATTTCGTCAACATCTAGTCGCGAAGTAGATTTTGTTTTATATGGGAAATCTAGTCAAAAGCAACAAGATTTGCTCGAAATCTCGTAGTATTCGATTTTGGTCTGGTGTAAATGCCATTTTAGCTTTTTTCAACAATGCATTTAGCTTTTTCTTTCATTTCGATTTCCTGTTAATAATTGTTTTTTTTCAAAATAAAACAGTTCATCAAAATAAATTTAATTTAAATACATTCATACATACTCCTACATATTGTTACGTTTCGACCTTTTCGATACCGTTTACTTGTTTGTTCTTTCAATTAATCAAAAATAAAATAAAAACAACGGAAATTGATATTAACTTATTTTTGACTTATTAAAATAACTCAAATATGTAAATCACACATATTCGTTCTTTCTTACAATTACATTTAAAACAAAATTTTAGAATTTGTTTTTGTTTTGAATGCAGTTGTACGAAAGAACGAATATTTGTGACATCGTGGGACTGGCAGTTAAAAAATGGAAAAGCTTCAGTTTGAAATATTATATTATATAATATTATTTGAAATGTAGCTTCCCAAGACTTTTGAATATTTCTTTCTTCCAATAAATTTAGATTTTCAACATTAACGTGGAAGAGTTCACGCCACTCATCATATATGTACATACATATTTCTTGAATGTTACTCAAAGCAACTACATTTGAAACAAAACCACACAATTGATAAACACTTTTTACTTTACTTTTCATGATGTTAGAAAGTGCTAAAATTTCAACACCTTTAAGAAAATCTAACTTTTAATAGGGATTTGTGAAGGTATATATAGAACTTTAAGCAATTACTGTTAAAATCATATTCTTTCAAATTCTGGGTTTGGAGAAAATATTGTTATGAGTTTAATATACATCGAACAAAAACAAAGAACACTGCTGCGAAATTGTTGTAAAATTGTTGAATTAGAAAAGATAGTAACAATTCATGTTTTGGTAACAAAAATGGAATTTAAAGTGAAATTTTAAAAACCTAAATTATTATTGTAAGAATCTGACATAATTAAAAAAAAATATTTTTTTTAACAAAAAACTATAAAACTTTTCAACACTCCAAAAAAACTGCCAAAATCAGTTAAAACTGCATATTTGTCAACGCTGCACGGACGGTATGTATACAATACACGAATCCGAAAATATTACTTTCCTTGGGCAAACCGAAGGTGCATTTACTATTAGGTAATAGCAAAGTGTAGCGGATAATTTTTAGTAAACTCTTTGCTTTCTTTATTTTGTTCAATTGATTTATTTTCTTACTTTTACATGTCTTGCTTCACTTTATTTCATCTTGTACGTTACTGTTTAACTTGTGTGCGATAATAGCTGCGTTCAAGTACTTTTACAGTAAAATGCAGTAAATGAGTAATTACGGAATAAACTGAAAAATTTGCTCTCAAAAAAAGCTGTTACCCAAGAAAGTACGCGATTGGAAAAATTGTAAAAATTAGTAAGATTAAGGAAACAGGTGATAGCAAATCAATATATTGTTGAAATATATTTACACTTTCGACTACTCAACTTTTTTTCTTGTTGGTACTCAATGCAATATTTAGTATAACACTAATATTTTAAGAAAATATAAACAAATTATTTTCTGTAATCTATTTTTATTTGATTTTCTTAACTAGCTTAAAAGCAAGTGCAGTGCTAAATATGTAACCATATACTTAGCATTTTCGCAACTCCAAAGAAATAACAAAATAACAACAAAAATGGCTATAAATGGCTTCTAAAACATTTATTTTCTTTTAAAAGGCATATACATATGTACATGTTCAACGAACGAATAGTTTAAAAATAATTGTTTACTTATTATTTTTTATTATTTTGTTTGAGTTTTTCTTTTTTAAATAATTTTTTCACAAATTGTATACTTTTTAATTTCTTACTTTTGATTGATTGATTGATTGTTTATTGAGTCTTGAAAAATTACATTACAATTTTGTTATTTTTAAACATTAATGGTATTGAAAACTTAAAATTATAAAGTATTATTTTAATTATTTTAAAAAGAAAAAAAAAGAAAAGAGTGCACGTGCTTAAGGAATTAGAAAAAGAAAAATTAAATAACTAAATAATTAAAATATTACACAGAAATAACATGTTTGCTCCCGACATTTGCATTAACTAATAGAGTAATTAATCTATTTATAATATACTTATAACTAAAACTTAAAATAAAAAATCTTAAAACTAAACCTTAAATCTAAAAAAAAAAAAATAAAAATTATATATTACCCTCTATGAATGCCAGGAGTAATTCTATGATAAAAACTTTGTCCAGAAATACCACCAGAACGCTCCCGCAAAATACCTACTGCGGAAAGGTAATTTGTATTATACCCACTCATTTCATGTTCACTAAAAAGTGTATCCTGCATTATATTGCCTTCAAAAAAATGTAGTCTATCAATAAATCTCTTCATCAGATTTAAAGCATATTTGGAAATAAAATAAAAACGTTTGAAAATCTTTTCAAGCGTGTTTTGTAATTTCTCTGCACACATTTTCTCAAAATATGTCTTTCAAATACTTCAATTTTTTTCATAAAAGTCGGTGAAATACTGAACCAAATTGGAAAAGCATATATTAATATCGGTCTTATACTGACCTTGTATAAAAGTATTTTAGCCTTCACCGGGAAAGATTTATTATTAAATAAGATCCAAAGAGCCCCTTTTACTCTATTAGCCTTTTCAATATTGTATGAAACATGTTTATTAAATTTAACAAGTTTGTTGAAATTAATGCCAAGATATTTTATATCATCTCTAAATGAAATTTCATTTCCATTCAATGACAACTTCAACCTTTTGCTTTCTGGAACAACTTTATAATTACATTTTCCAGATGCATTTCGTAAGCATATTGCATGACTTTTTAATACATTTATTTTTATGCCCCAAAACGAATAGAAATCATTAACGTGATTAAGATGTGATTGTGCATGTTGTAGCGCAACTAGTGGTGACTCATCGTGAGCATATAAAAGGGAGTCGCCCGCATAAAGAATGCCCAGCGAATTATTAAACACGTGTGGAAAATCTGATATAAATATATTATATAAATGGGGTGACAGAATTGAACCCTGAGGAACTCCACAAGTTACATCCCCATGTTGCGAAAGAGTACTATCCATTTCAATGCAAAACTTTCTATTTTGAAAAAAGCTTCCAATAAGCTTTATTATGGAAGCCTTAAAGCCTAATGTATTCTTTTATACAAGATACCATTATGATATGCTCTATCAAAAGCCTTTTTAATATCAAGAGAAATCGCAACAGTACATTGACGATTCCTAAGATGTTGTATTACATCGTTATGAAATTTTAATAATGCGTGTGTTGTAGAACTTCCTTTTTTAAATCCAAACTGATATTGAGAAATATAAGGTTCTGCCAAATCTAGATCCATCTTTTCTCGCATAATTTCCTCAAATAGCTTACCTAAGTTAGATAACAGAGAAATCGGTCTTAAGTTTCCAATGTCAGTATCATTCTTTTTTTTCTGTATTAGAATGATTTTGGCTATTTTCCAATCTTTTGGAAAATAACAATTATTAATACAATTGTTATAAATTATAGTTAATTTGAATGCATTTTTTGGAAATTTTCTTATCAAAAAATTTGATATATTGTCTAATCCACATGATTTTTTGTTATTAATCAATTTAGAAAATTCAATAACAGAACCAAATGAAGTAAAATTGGGATTACCTTGAACATTCAATGAAGAAAAATTGTTATCAAAGATTATAATATAATTTGGTACTTCCGAAAAAACGTTATTAATTGTTTGCTCAATATTTGATGTATCCCTATCTAACGGCGAACTTTGGTAAATAGAAGAGAAATGATTCTTTAAGACATCTAACTTTTCAAATTTATCCTGAATAATCAAACCGTTGACGGAAACATCTTTAACACCTGACAATTTTTTCTTGCCAACAATTTTAAAAATCTCTTTGTAAGCAAAAGGTCCAGGAACTATTTTCTTAAGTCTTTCACTAAAATTTTTTGCTTGATCTAATTCTATTTGTTCCTTAATAAGAATTTTAATCAATTCTATTTGCTTTGAGATAAGCAAATAATCCGGATGATTTCTATTTAAGGTTTGACAAAATATTCTTTTTAAATCTTTTTGCCAATTATATTTTATATTTAGCAGCTTTTTAACTGTATCAGATACTGAAAATTTAAATCCTGTTCGTTTTAATACCTTCGAATGCATTTGGGAAGTAAAATTCACAGTGGTTACAAATTCATAAATAAAAAAATCAATTTCACTATTTGATAAATTTCTGTTATCAGGTGGAAATTAACAGTGTACAACTCATATCAAATTTAAATGTATTCCAATCAGTATTCTCATAAGATACAAAACTTTCAGGACTTTTAAATAGAAAATTTAAATTAGGAAAAACAATTTGTAGTTTCACTGGAATGTGATCCGAGAAGGTTGGAAGTGTAAAAGTTTTATAGTTACTATTAAATGAATCTATAAAATTATTACTTATTATAAAATGATCTAGATGAGAAGATCCTCCTGGGAAGGAAGGATAAGGATCACAAATTCGAGTAAGTGAAAAAGATTCATTTTGCAGCCAGTTTAGCAAAATTTCACCATTAAAATTGTTTATGGCATCTCCCCAAGCAATATTTTTTGAATTTAAATCACCACCTAAAATTAAACCATCATAGTTTTGTGAAAAATTTAGAATCTTCGTAAGACCCGAACAAATAATTTGACGTGGACAGTTGCTTTGAAAATATATAGAGCCAAAAATAATTTATCAAAAACAAATGAACATTTACCAGGCTGATGTTACTGATCACATTTCAAACATGCAAATGGTCGGGTACAGTTTTTAGAAAAATGTCCCCATTGTTGGCACCTCCAACATTGAGGAGTCTTTGTATTTTTCTTTGGACGCTCCCAAGAAACAACTTGGTTCAAAACAAATTTTATGCCTAAAATTTCTTTAATGTTTCTATTTGCTTTTAGGGTTACTAAAAACAAACCCGTATCAATTCCTTTTTTTCTCGAATACTCAGTTGAAAACTTAGTAACCGTTTCAACGGTATCAGGTACAATTTTATCTATGTGACATTTTATTTCATTTTCGTCTGATTTATGATATAAACCTCTACAAACAATACTGTGGCGTTTGAACTCTTTGGGAGTGTATGAATAAGAGGGAATTTCTTTCTCATTTAATAAATGCATCATTTCAGAGTGAACAGATGCGTCTTTAATATATAATTTACTACGAAATCTGGATTGATTTTGTACTTTAAAATCAATGTTTTTTGAGCTAAGTTGATCAATAAGGGATTTTACGTTAACGCCCTGAAGAAATATTGCTGGACAAAATGAACTTCTAGTCTTTAAGTTATTTTCTATTATGTTATTATTTTTATTACAATTGTTTAAATTAGAACTAGTTTCAAGGTTTTCCTGCTCTAAATCTAAATCACCTAATACAGAAAACTTATTAGTACGATTGACAGACTCAGCATAGTTCATATTTCGTTGTTGCCTAAGCTTAGTAAGATCAATTTTTACTTCACCTTGAAAAGAGCGCTTCTGGCGTTTTTTAGTATCCTTTTGAAAATCTTCATCTGTCAAGGAACGGACATCAGAGTCCATATCAATAGCTTCTTGAATATTTGAGAAATGAATATTTTCTGTGATAACTGCATCTTCTGATCCAAAATTCTCGTGATAAATTTCAGTTGAAACAGAGATTGATTCCGCATTAGGAATAGGCTCGAATAGTGGCCGGATTTCCATTATCTCTTAACGGAAGTGAAGTTAATTTATCAGGTGGCCTTCCACCACATTCGGAAATGGATGGACTATTATACATTTAAATCAAATAGTATAATATAGATATACTTATATATATTTTCCTGTTAAAAAAATTATATTTTTATTTTTTATTTTTTTTTAAATATTTTTTTTCAATTTTTTATTGTTTGAGCACGACCTTCCTTGATCGAAAAAAGTGTGTCTTGATTCTTTCTTACTTTTGTTTGGTTGCCTTTTGAATCATATGTTTTTCTGTTTTACTAAATTTTGTTACAAGAAATTTCTGCAGAAAAATTTGTAAATTCTTAGCCATGAACTGTCACTTTACGCTCTCAATTTGTGTTCTCATTTACTGTAACTTGAGTAAACGAACGCAATTTAGGAAAACGCAGTAAAGTTCAGTATAATTTTTAAAAACTTTTGGGTACTCGAACACATTTAATAAATACAGTAGTAACTCGATTCTTGCACATATGTGCTTCATACTTGCACACCTGGATTCTTGCAACATAGAAATATTTTTCATTACGCACTCAGTACTTGCGACATCCGAAAATTTGGAACTCGACACTTGCAACATTTTTGTATTACTCTTGTGTGCTGCTTTGTTTACGTTTTCTTAGACTGAATACATTTCAGAAAATCCCCAGCGTTTTATGCTGCTGATGAAATGTAATTTGAATCAGTTTTAAGCTGACTATTGAGAGGTGCGGTGTCATAATGGCAAGGAAAAAATTCAAGTTTTTTAGTTAATGCGTAGAATGCCCTTAATGAGTCTTCAATTCGGTCATCATTTCAAAAACTATTTAATAAATCATCTGACTGGGATAATGAAGATGTCGTTCCTCTTTCAGAGTTACGTTTACAGCTAGCTGACGGTGCATTCAATATTCAATCCATTGCAACTTTGCTTCAAGAAGTAGAACCATTGCAGCAAATATCATATTCTGAAATTGAGCAATGGATTGTTGAACCTAATTTGGCGCTCACCGCACAAAATGAAGAGCAGTGTACCGATGATGACCTTACTGATGGCGAAGAAACCGGTGACGTGGTACTCAATACGAAGCAAGTTACATCGGAGGAGACTACATCAGCGTTCAATATTTGCTTAGAATGGGCGGAGCAAAACAATACTTGATTGGACGATATTATGATGCTCCAGAGACTAAGAAGCAGTGTAGTACTGAACAAACGACTTTGTACAAAACAAACAAAAATTTTAAATTTATTTAATTCCACATAAAATATGTATCTACTGTTATACGAATGCGTTATAAAAAAACTTAACGTGAGTGAGCGTGCATGAGTAGATTTTTTTCGTGATTATTTCGGTTTTTTTCGATTTTGGAATTTTTTTCATATTATTAATAGGTACGTGGTTTTCAATTTTGTCATGAAGACATAAAACGTTGTGCCGGTATGTATTAATGTACTGATGTGAATGGACGAGTTAAAGTAGCAGTGTCTGGTGTCTAGTGGGATGTAAGTGTACTTTCGAATGACATAAAAAATAATTTTTTAGCAGGTACTTATTGGAAAATAATTGATCACAAAATTTTGTAACGCACGCTACAAGAAACGGAAGTAATTTTGAAAGTTGAAGTGTGTTTTCCTAATTTTTTTTGCGAATTTTGCATAATAAAGCACACAAAATCTAGTTCTTAAAAGAAAGATGAATATAAGAGAATTCTAAAATAACTTATTTGCAGCCAACAAATTTGTTGCTTTTATCAAAAGACGTGAACCCTTTTTGACGCACGCTACGTGACGCACGTTACATATTTTCTATTTTGAAATTTGATACCTAAATGTTTCCAAAATAGCAAACACAAAATATTTTAAGTAAAATTGAAAAGAATGCAATGTATAAAAAAATCGGGCCATCTTCAAAACAGTAAAGTAACGATATGAATACCTAAAAATTTTTAATTTCTGCTATGAAATTAGAAGATCTGAGATAGGGTAGGATTTGTTAATAATTTGTGCATTAATGATCGTCGAAATACATTTATTTTATTTTTAAAAAAGTTAAAAGATAAGTTGGATCAATTTAAAAATTTTGGTTGGTGGACTGTTTCTAGGACCTGCCCATACATCAAAATTTAAACATTTTATTTCAAAACTAACAAATTGTTTCAAATTTTCCTCTTTTATTGCAGAATTTTTTAATTGTATATTAGATTTTTCTATTTGCATTCAGAAATTTTAATGTATAAATACTTATAGGTTCTGAATTTTTCGTGAGTATTTCGTGAGCGTGAGTTTTTGTGATTGTGACTGACTTTTTTCCACTCACGTGAGCGTGAGTGAACGTGATCCTAAAATATGAGGTCGTGCGTGGGCGTGCATGAGTGAAATTTTTTTATCGTGAGCGTGCATGAGCGTGAGTGAAAAGTCACTCACGATCTCATCTCTCTCTAATATATATATATATACTTTAACTGCTAAACATTTTAAAAAGCCGGCACGATCGTCGGCTACATGAAACTGCTTAGCCGCCGCACGTGAGAACGTACCGGCCTTTTAAGATGTTTAGCAGTTAACGTATTTTGCTTTCACACTATTCCACTTGCACGTATTATTACAGTTTTTGAGAAGTCTTAATACAAAGTATTATAGTGTGAAAGGCCCTTAAGTAAGTTTTTTTTGTATGGTGACGTATAGTGGAATTTAACGTAAGACATATTTTTATAGCTATAGCAAACGCTTGAAAAAGATTATATTCTGTTTATCAAATTTTAATAAAAATCATACGATTCTTAACAAGTTTATGCTCTAAAAGTACGTATTTGATGATCTTTATTATATTTTTTGTTTACTTTTTATTACAAAATGACTTCTTAACTCACGAATAATATTGCATCAATAAATAAAAATATGTGCTTGAAATCATATTTGTATTTGTGCTTTTTTAAATGATGTCCTTTTTCATGTATGTATGATGTTTTGTGTGTGTGCATTTTCTTTTGATTTAATAGCTTTATAGTTGTATTTGTTCGTCTTATGTATGACTCTGATTTTCCACTTGATTTCAAGTGTCACTGTTAAGTTGTCTGTTTAAAACTTTTCAAACAAACATTTAATGTATATATGAGTATATGTATGTATATATTTCTATTCACTAATACATATTTATGTAGATTAGGATGAGTCGAAAAAAAGTTGCAGCAGTCGCACGTTTCTCAAACTATAAAAATTTTTTGTTTTTTTTTACATATCAAAGTTTTATTCAATAACCATAAAGATATAAAAACATACCAGAATTCGACGTCGGATTAAAAAACCACCCGAGGCAAGAATTAAGCCACAACAAGCCATAAACAACGATATGCGATGCGATGCTATCGGACTAAATTTTGGGGCGTTGAAAAAATGGTTTTGTTGTGTATTAAGATCGACACATTCTAATATAATATGTATGGTAAAATGGAAAAAGGCGTTTAATTTTGGGGCATGGCATAAAATTGCAAGAACTGGCCTTGTAAAAAAAATTAACAATATTAGAAAACTATCCGAGATGACATGAGTAACGCCCAGGTTTTGATGTCGGATTAAAAAGCCAACAGAAGCTGAAATTAAACCAAAATCAAGGCATAAACAACGATATGAGATACGATGAGATTGGACTTTAACTATCGGCGTTAGACACAATTTTTTTTTTGCTTGTACGGGGGCACACTTAAGCATACTTACCCTTAAAGCATTCAGTTTATCTACATATTAAAATTTTTTATATAATATCCTTTAAGTCATTCATTTATATTTACATGTGCGTGTGTATACAATAAAAAAAAAACTAAATAAACAAACTTGTCTGAAAAAAAAGTATGTACATTAGGAGTATAACCAAATATTGGCCCTAGCACTACGCGATAGCGAATAGTGTGTTGTTTACGAAAACAATTTTTCTGTGTCGTTTGAAAATAAAAAGGAAAAAAGTTAAAAAGTTTCTCAATTATTAAAGGACATAAATAATATCATAAAAAACTGTGTTTTTGGCTAAATTTATAAGTACAAATAAAAATAAAAAATAAACCGCGAAAAATAAATATAATTTTTTAATAGTTTTCAATGGACTATTCGACTATGCTAGGGCCATTTTGGTATTTGCTAAAAATGGGAATAAGTTATGCCCTAATGTACACATTTACAAATGTGTATTTTTCTGTACATGAATGGAAATAATACTTTACACAAAAAGTAAGACGAATAAAGTAGTCCCAAGCAAGAAAATCTCAAATCCTTTGATTAACTTAAGAAAAAAGAGAAGAATAAGAAGGAACGAAAAAGGTTAGCAATTGGTTTTAGGTTTGTTTGCTTATGTGTGCGTAAGCGTTTATTTTACTTTTTAAATCTATGTAAGGGCTACGATAAATGTCAAATATTTACATTGATTTTCGTTTAAATGAACAATTTCTATTCATGGTAGAAATGTAAACTATTTGTATGCATATTGTACGCATAGTATAAGATTTTGCATATATCTTTTTAAGTTACTTTTAGTGAAAACAAATTATTAGTTATATCTATCTTTTTTCGTTTTTATCTTTTTAATCTTTAAGTGAGTAAAAAAACAGTTACAACATAAAAGGTATAACCGTGTGTGTACCCATGTAAAAACTATGTTAATACTACACGTTTTTTACATTTTGTCAGTAAAATTGCTTATATGTACACAATTATGCTGTACATACAACCTAATAAACTAGAAGGTTCAGAATTCGGATTCCGGCAGAAGCCAAAAAGAAATATACGTTTCGTATCATCAGCGTTGGTGGTGCAGGTTCGAATGTCTTTTCGCCCACCCTCGCATGAACCACACTGCTCACAAAAGTATCCATGGGATCTTAACGTGACTGCACATCGAACGGAAACAGCGGCTTTGAGTTTGTACCACCCTACAATAATTGACATCAATAAAATAAATAACTTTAATAACAAGAATGATGAAAATAGGAGAGAATTCGGTGATCACGAGATAACCTTTTACATTAGTAAATAGTGGAACTGTTGTATTTACTGATGTCGTAGTTGATAATGATGCTCACATCAGTATTGTAAAGAAGAGGGAGGAAATGTCAAAGTTGTTAGATTCCCTTTAAAGATATACTGATGATGTCCCGTGAGATACATGACTTGTACATGCAAATGCCACAGAGTTAAGCAGCGCAACTGTAAGTATTGACAAGAAAATGCAGATTAGCAAACAGACACAGAAGGAAGTACCACAAGGAAAAAATCTAAGAAGGGCACTACCACCAATAAGTCAGACAAGAACGAGGAAAATATTGAGGCCAGGGAGACAGGAATGAACACGGATGGTAAGCCAGATTCGGATGCTTTAAGTTCTGATTGGGCTTAAGCTCGTCCTAGAGTTAAAAACAAATACAGTTCGATCTGCTGCTCTAGTTATTAAAACGACTGGGAATGCTTCCTATACTGATATTCTCAGGCAACTAAGAAGAAGACGGGTAGGGGTGAATTATTATTGGAGTTGAATTAAGAAAATTTCCTTTGCTAGCATACATAGAAACGATCGCAGCAATGTCAGTTCTTGAATAAACGCTAGGTACAATAACTATGCAACCAATTTCTGCTATTTCCGGTTATGCACATAGTAAATTCTCTGACTCTGTTTTATCATATCTGGCATCTAGTGAGTATTCAGATATTTTGTAGTCTTCCGAACCAAAGTTAGATTTGGCGTGTTGATTCATTTAAAATTTTGATGATAATAGCTTTTATGCAACCACAAGGCTCTTCGACTCGAAACGAAAATGTCATCAACATGCATCAAAATATAGACTATCTCTACCTCTTCGGAGACTTAGCATCGGATATCTATAATCTTCGGAACATAGCAAACCATGTAGGGATTGAGTCCACATACATACATGCAGCATATTATTCCAATTAAGCTCTTTTTTTAGGTTACATACATACATGTTTGGGCCTGTTCGTAAATTCATCACTGCGCTGCATGTTATGCTCAGTACGTTCATAAATGCAAATAGTAGCAGATCTGCCAATGTTAGGTATTAAAAATCCAACGCTAAAGTATATTATGCGCAAATAAACACAAATCAAAAAAATTTGTGATATAAGTAAGTATAAAATTTGTTATTTTATTTGTTACTATTCTTTTTACTTGAGATGTCGAACGTCTCAATAATAATGATCAAAAAATAGATGTTCTGGATATTTTTGAATAATATTAAAATAGAAACTGCCTTTTCTTGCTCAGTAAAATTTTCAATAACCAATTTATTTTTTATTTCTAAAGCTTTTTCAAAGTCAAAGTTGACTTTCATTTTTTAAATTTTGATTTTTCGTATTGACTTTAATAGCAAAGATAAAATTAAAAAGAAAATATTATATGATTTTTAATACAATCTCTAATAATATACAGAAAAAAATTTTATTTGACCTCAATTCATGTAGTCGTGAAAAAAATCAAAGTAAATTTGTTGAAATGAATATGAAAAATGGATAAATTTTTACAAAAATAGAGCTTAATATGCAACGTTTTTCTCAACATTTTTTCAAAACCTTAATTTTTGTTTTTCAATATATCAAAAGATTAGACTTCAGAAAAGAGTGCAGTAGTGTTATATACCAATGGGTTGGTAGATAACTGTACCTTAAAATTTTGTGTGACCTAAGATCATTTTTAAAAATAAATAAGGCATTTGATTGAAAACCCTAAAAAATTAGTAATTCGTATTTTCTTCACATATATTTTTCTAGATTTGAAAATTCATTCCAAAAAATCCATTTAATATATCGTTGCAATTTCTTTAATATAAGAGGATTGAAATAAAAATTAAAAAATAAAATTTAGTACTATTTTCATGCAGGTATATTAAATACTTCTGAAAATTTGACTATTTTTAGTAAATCTGCTGCCCTCGCCACATTTCTGACCGGGTGGGTAACAATAAAAAGTCAAATTCATTGTTTTAAATATATCTACTGTAATTTATAAAAAATTTTAAAACTCGATGGGTGTTATTTTTTCTTAAGCGATTAATTTAGGATTTTGTTAAAAAATTCTACATATTCGTCTAATGCTGGATGTAGAGTGCGTGCTTTAATCCACTTAAAGTTTGTACTGCACTCTTTTCTGAAGTCTAATCTTTTGATATATTGAAAAACAAAAATTAAGGTTTTGAAAAAATGTTGAGAAAAACGTTGCATATTAAGCTCGCTCTATTTTTGTCAAAACTGCAATTTTTAACTTTCATTTAAAAAAATTAGCTTTGATTTTTTTCACGACGACATGAATTGAGTTCAATTAAAAATTTTTTCGGTATATTATTAGAGATTGTATTAAAAATCATATATTATTTTCTTTTTAATTTTATATTTGCTATTACCGGAGATATTGACAAAATTGCGAGCAAAGTCAATACGAAAAATCAGAATTATAAAATTGAAAGGCAAATATCTTTAAAAATATTAAAGAAATTTTTGTGAAACAATATGTATTTTCTTTATCTATTAAAAAGCTTTACAAAAAGCTTAAATTTCTTAAAGTCAAATAATATTTGTAAAAGCTATGAAGCCAACAAAGTTTTACTTGCCTAAAAATTTTAAGAGAATTAATTCTTTAACTATTTTGGCTCATGCATCCCAAATGTGCTTGAGGGCTTCTAGACAAATGAAGATATTTTCAATAGATTTTTAATAAACTTTGATCCTATTATAAGTAATATGAGCAAACATTACAAAAAGAAAAGTAGCGTGTTACCACAGCAGGTATTGGACCTTCTAATATTATCTAAAATTTTTGAAGAAAATAATTCCTAAGATATTTATTTTAGTGACAGCAAATATGAAGATTAATAATAATATTAAAAATAAAAATAAATGCACATACACACACACACACACACATATATATATATATATATATATATATATATATATATATATATATATATATATATATATATATATATATATATATATATATATATATATATATATATATATATATATATATATATATATATATATATATTTATATACTCGTATATAAAAAATGGCAAAATGTTTGCATTTTCTGCTCTATAAAGAATTTTGTTTCTTTTCCTATTCTTATTTGCTTTATTTGAAACTAGAGATGGGATCATGATTGACTTTTCAGTCACGCCCATGCACGCGCACGATAAAAAAATTTCACTCATGCACGCTCACGCACGACCTCATATTTTTGGCTCACGTTCACTCCCGCTCACGTGAGTAGAAAAAAAAGTTAGTCACAATCACGAAAACTCACGCTCACGAGTTACTCACGAAAAATTCAGAACCTATAAGTATTTATACATTAAAATTTCTGAGTGCAAGTAGAAAAATCTGCAATAAAAGGGGAAAATTATGTTTAACTGAGAAATATACTTTTCTGAAACAATTTGTTAGTTTTCAAATAAAATTTTTAAATTGATATATGGACAAGCCCCAGAAACAGTTTACCAAAGAAAATTTTTTAAAAGTGATACAACTTATTTTTTATTTCTTTTTTTATGGAATATTAGACTAGATATATAATTTTATAAATAAAATAAATGTATTTCGACAATCATTAATGCAGAAATTATTACCAAATCCTACCCTACCTCAGATCTTCTAATTTCATACCAGAAATTAACCATTTTTAGGATCGAAAGCCATATTTTTTTACATTGAATTCACTTCAATTTTAGCAAAAAATTTTGTATTTACTATTTTGGAAACATTGAAATTAGGTATGAAATTTCAGAATATAAAAATTTGACGTGAGTCACGTAGGGTTCGTCACAAAGGGTTCATGTCTTCTGACAAAAGACGACAAAAGTTTTTAGAATTCTCTTATATTTATTTAATTCTCTTATTTTAGAATTCTCTTATATTGATCTTTCTTTTAAGAACTAGATTTTGTGTGCTTTATTACGCAAAATTCGCAAAAAATTACTACACCACACTTTAACTTTCAAAGTTACTTCCGTTTTTTGTAGTGTGCGCCTTAAAACTTTGTGATCAATTATTTCGCAACAAATACCTGCTAACAAATTATTTTTTATGCGATTCTAAAGTACACTTATATCCCACTAAACACCATGCATAACTTGAAGGTACCTCCTTTGAAACACCAAAAAAATTTTATATATTAATGCGAAAACGCTTTCGAATGTAGGGATCGTCACACAGGATTTACACATATGTATGTATGTACATATGTATCATGCGATTTCTAACGTTGTAATTGAAATTAAATTTGACAATTGAATACAATTGAAAATTCTTAAAGAAAATATAAATTTTCTTTCATTTTAAAGTTTTGAAGTGAAATTTAAAATTATATCCATACATATTTAAAATATTTTTATTAAAATTATTCATTTTCTAGCTCATAAGCAATCTGTGTCAAATATTAATATTAAGTAGGATCTTGTACTTTTGCGTTAATAGATAATTGATAAATAGATTTATGCAGAAATAAAATTTTGTCAACATTTTTCCCGTGAAGTCTGTTTCACATCTCTTCAAGTATTCATCCTTGCGTTGAAAAATCTCCTTCGCTTGTAGCTGAGCAGGATGGTACACACAGAATTTGTTTAGCCAATTTTTGCAGAATTGGAAGATCTTTTGCTTTTTCCAAAAACTTAAAATTTTTAGATCTTGTTCGTCTGTGTGAACGCGAAAGAAAAAACGAAAAATTGCAGATGTTTTTCTTACAAATGCTCGCGAGTCGTAACTCGTTTATTCTCATCAGCACATTAATACACACCGGCACAACGTTTTATGTCTTCATGACAAAATTGAAAACCACGTACCTATTAAAAATATGAAAAAAATTCTAAAACCGAAAAAATAACGAAATACTCACACAAAAATCTACTCATGCACGCTCACTCACGTTAAATTTTTTTATACTCACGCCCATGAATCTGACGTGATTGAAACAAAAAAATGCTCACGATCATGCACGCGTGATCAGAAATTTCTTGTAGTACAATTTAGTAAAACAGAAAAACATATGATTCAAAAGGCAAACAAACAAAAGTAAGAAATTAAAAAGTATACAATTTGTGAAAAAATTATTTAAAACAAGAAAAACTCAAAAAAAAATAATGAAAAATAATAAGTGAACAATTAGATTTATGGCCTTATTCACAAACAATTAATTAAGTTATAGTAGGCTTAATGTTGGATTTTTATATGTAATTTTTTTTAAATGCACACATATTTCTTTGGAAATGCTAAGCACATGGTTACTTAGTACTGCACTTGCGTTTAAGGTAGTCAATAGCAAAAACAAATAATTTTAATCAGACACAAATTAGGAAAATCAAATAAAATGAAAATAAACACATGGAAACGATTTGTTTATATTTTCTTAAAATATTTGTGTTATAAAAAATATTGCATCGAGTACCAACAAGAAAAAGAGTTGAGTAGTCCGAAGTGTAAATATATTTCAACAATATATTGATTTGCAATCACCTGTTTCCTTAATCTTACTAATTTTTACAATTTTTTCAATCGCGTACTTTTTTGGGTAACAGCTTTTTTTGAGAGTAAATGCATTTTACTGTAAAAGTACTCGAACACAGCTATTATTCAAATTAAATCTAATTGTTTTCGATTTTACTTGACCGCTTTAGAAGAACTTTAAAAAAGACTTTAACTGAATACAAGCAATGTGTTCAAAGAAATTGAGTTTCTTAATCTGAGTGCAGTTTTTGGAGAAAACAAAAATGAATTTAAGTTTGATATTTTATGTGCAAATGTGCAAAATCAATAATGGCGAACATTAGATAAAAATTTTTCTAAAGATGCAATAAATTCGTGGTTCAAGAAATTTCAATACTGAATTAAAAGCTAATATAATATATATTATTATATATAAAAATAATATATAATCACCGATTTGCGACCTACAAAGAGAAACAAACTGAGCAATATAATTTTAAGTTCAATTGGCATAATAAAATCATAAAAAAATGTAGGTTTTAAAAGCGTAGGTATAGTTGTAGGTTATTTTTTCTTATAAATGTAGGAAAAGAGGGACATTTTGCGACATATGTAGGCTTAGAAAATTAAAAAAGTTGGCATCACTGCATCGGAGCTAGAGTGTTCAAATCTAGCAAACGAGTGGCCAAACTGGAAAAGAAATTTCATGGTCTACATGATTGCCAGTGGAAAGGCCAAAGAGCCTGAGGCAACAAAAATTGCAACGTTTTTGTGGTTGGTTGGCACAAGTGGTGCGAACATTCATAACATCATGTTTTCAAGCGATGAAACTGAAAAAAACTTATTAGGCTCTATAGCAGCTGGTGATGCTGTGGTGCAACGATCATTAACCGAAGTGCTAGAAAAATTTGACAAGCACTGTCTGCCTCAACGAAATGTGGCAATCGAGTTATACAAATTTAATGTGATTTCTCAAAAAGAGCGTCAGTCGTACACAACAAGTACAACTCCCAAACAAAATCAATACCGCGATCCTAAAGAAGTGATGACACACTTAAAATATGCAAAAAGATTTATCTATACACATTCCAGGAATGATAGAAATTACGCCATGTGCATGATTTCCCGTTAGATGACGTAGTAGTTCCATCACAAAGGTTACCAGTTCTGTATCATATATGAAATTTATTATTTCTTGCAAAAAATGTATATAAAATTTGGCAACCCTGTAATTAATTTACCCAGACAGTTCTACAAAAATACAATACACTGAGAAAAAAAGTGCGCTTTAAAATTAAATGTGAACACTTTCAAATTTTATTTAAAGTGCCTAAGTTTATAGGTTCTTATCGGGGGCTAAAAAAATATTTTGTAAAAGTGCTAATTTTAAGTTTTTAAAGTGTTTACTCTTAATTTAAAAGTTAAAATTTTTGTAAAATGTAAAATTCTTAAATTAAAAAATTTTGACTTAATGACAAACTATATATTTTAAAGTTAAATATATTATTTATAAAATAATCACTTTTAAAATTGTATTAAAAGGGAATCTATTTAATTTATAATTTTTAAACTTTAAAAAATAAAATTATAACGTTTATTTTCAAAGTGTTAACTTTAAAATGTAAAGTGATCAATTTGCAGAAAAGTGTTAACGTTTACATTTAAAGTGTTCACTTTATAAATCAAAGTGTCACTTTCTAATTTAAAGTGTCACTTTCTAATTTAAAGTGTTCGCTTTAATATTGAAAGTTTTAGTTTTGAGTAAAAAGTGTTAAATTTTATTTTAAAGTTTTCACTTTAATATATAAAGCGTCAGTTTATTATTAAAAGTGTTCACTTTGACATTTAAAGTGTACATTTTGTATTAAAAGTGTTAACTTTTAAGCTCAAAGTGTTGGAACTAAACGTGAACACTTTAAAACGCAACGTAAAAATTTTTATTTCCAAATTGTTTAAGTTTATTTTAAAAGATCGAATTTAAATTCTACCGTTAGCGGCATTTGTGTGATTTCGTTATATTAAAGTGAATTTAGAAGTGTGAACAAGATACAAGAATGATTTTTAAATTGGGTTAAAAGTGTGAACTTTAAAATCAAAAGTGTTTAAATTGTATTCTAGAAGGCGCATATTAAAATGTAAAGTTTTCACTTTAATATTCAAAGTGCTAACATTAATAATTTACATTTTAAATGTAAACTTTAAAATTAAATATTTTTCAATACGGCTGGTTTTCATACATGAAAATGTTTAATTTTAAAGTCCCTTGTACTGGATTTAAAGTGAGTTTAAAGTGTTTCTTTTCTGAGTGTATGAATGCACTATGAGTCCAAAAGCCTAATGTGCAGCAAAAATAATTTCTAAGGAGCTTGCATCATAAAACTTGGTGTAGAGACCCCTGTTGCTGAAATAAACATTTCAAAAAAGTTGCCAATACCCCCGCCCTCTTTTGGTTTCAACAGGACGGTACCTAGGGTTGCCAGAAGGGCCTGATTTGGCCTGATTGTTAAGTTTTTTAATGCGCGTCAAGTGTCAAGTGAAAAAGTGATTTGTCAAGCTTTTTTGTAAGTTATTTTTTTCTCAAATTTATTCTAGCTATTTAATAATACTTAAAAAAAGTATGTGTATATTTCTAAAAAACAAATCTAAAGCCCATATTTTTACTATCAATAGAACTAAGGACTAATATGATACATATTTTTTTCTGCAATTATAGTTTAAAAAATAACTATAACTTTCTGTACAATTATTATAAAAGTGCCAACACTGATATTTACCCTATTACTCAACACTAGTAAATTGACAACATTGAACCAGAGAAGCAAGTCGTGGACTTTTCGTCGGCGGCGGCGGCGATTCGGCTTGAGCCGGGGTTTTACCGGCGCGCCATCCTTCTATCAGCTTAGCCGACTTGATATACCCATGGTGGAATAATACAGGCGGTTTTTCATTGTTTTTTTAAATAAAACATATGTGTTTGAAGAATTGTCAAGTTATTTATGAAAATTATTATTTATTTATTATAGACTAGCTAAAACCTCTCAGCAAAATTGTTTTTACGAGTAAAAGTTGAAATTCAATTCGTATTTTCCCAATAATAATTATCCAGAAGTTCTTCTTTAAAAACTAAAAATCTCTTTTATATATTTAGTATGAGTGTTTTTATTTGTCAAGTTTTTTTTTCAAAATCAAGTTTTTTTTTGGTCAATGTCAAGCTTTTTGACAAATTAGATCTGGCAAGCCTAACGGTACCACATGTCACACAGCCAATGGAACGATCGCATAATTTCACAAAAATCAGCTGTTAAGTTGCCAGCCAGATCGTGTGATTTAACACCACTGGATTATTTTTTGTGGGGCTATGTTGAGGACAGAGACTATACGGAGCCAACCGAATCGATTGCAGTCTTAAATGATAAACGAAATAGATCCACCATTTTGCCAAAAAGTGATTAAAAACTTTTATGAAAGAATCGACATCTGTGGTGGACATTTGCGAACTTTTCTCTTCGTAATGCAATAAAAATTTGAATCCTCTTCATCTAAATTTTTTTTTTATTTTGTTTTAGAAAACAAAGTTCTTGTTGAAAAACCCTGTACATACCGTCGTTGAAAATGCAAAAGTACGAAACATCAGCTTTTCTAATTTTAAAGCTAATTTAACGCTTTCAGTTTAATTAAAGATTAAATGCATTTATTCGGGGTTTTTTTTTTAAATAATATCTTTTGATAAGAGGAATGAAGTTTCACTTAAATAAATACTAAAAATAAACGTAATAATTTTATAATTTAAATAATACAAAACAAAAATATGACTGTATTAAAAATTCATAAAAAATTAGTATACAGAAAGCAAAACAATTCAATGATCAAATGGAATATTATCATAAAAACAATGACAGTTCGAAGGAAGTAATAATTTAAAGTCCTGTAAATGCTGCCATATCTTTTTAGAAAACTTTCTTCTTTCAGGATGCAAGAGGTTAGGATGGGTGAATTCGGATTTTTTGTCTGCTGGTTGTGGAAGAACCGTATGATCCTCTTTAATATCAGTTTAAAAAAAATGGTTCCTGCTGGATCATAACCTAAAGCACGGATCATATTAACCGTAGGTTCTCCAATTTTTTCCGTAAATTTTAAAATAATTGTTTAAATTTATAATAAGTATTTATTTTTTATGATGATACGTTCATTTGACTTGTGAAAATAATGCACATGTTGATACGTTATTTTGAATTATGTGTATAAAAGCGTTATTTTTGGTCGCAAAAATCTAAAAACTGTTAGAGACATGTAAGATAACCGAACGAATCATAATCAATCAAAAACTCGATTATTATTTTTTTATGTTATGGACTTTTAGATTTTTGACGACGATACTTTGTATATATATTCTAAGAGCCAAGAAAATAAGCTTTCTTTTGATATATAATATGCCAGAGTAGGTAAAAAATTAAATTAATCAACGTTCGAAGAGTTTTAAGCTTTTGTGCCCCGCTCGCTCGAATGTTGACGTGGCCGCCAAGCCAATCAGAATTGAAGTATTTTTTAATACTGTAGTTTTGAGTATGATCGGGACTTAAGCTGAGAAACATAAATGACTCCACACTTGTGCACAAACTTCATTCAATATTATCAAAATACAATTTTACTTCTTTTGAATACATCTAACAATAAAACATATAAATTTATTTATTTAAAAACTCTTGATGTATACATTTTTTAACATTTAAATTTTGTAATTTTCTTTTTATTTTACAATAAAAAATATTTCTAAGCACCAATTTGCTTTAAATTTTTTTTTACAAAAACAGTTTTTGTTTTGTAGCCAAAAAAATATAAATTAATTTAAATTGACTGCAACGACAAAAGCAACTTGACAACAACATGCAGCCGTGTTGCCTTGTTGCCGTCAAACTAATCCTTCTCCTTATTTTGACGACATATCGTGTATATTATATTTTTGAAATTTTGTAGTTGGTAGCCTGCTCTGGTGAATGTGGTAAATGAATAACAGCGCACACAAGCCTACACATAAACACAGAATCAGCAGGTTGGCTGTTCTGGATTATCTCCTGAACAATGGCTAAATGACTCATAAAATATGTCGCATGCCCGCATTACCCATCTACTACTAAGTCTAGCTGTGAAAACGCTAAACTGACAACCTTGCTAGTAATATTTATGTATGTATATAGTCCTCAAACTGAAACTTTGAGGAGTAATAGTCTTCTATGTAGTTTAGAAGTTGTTGTTAGATTCTACCTTGAAAGCGTCCCTTGCCACTTTTTAGCACCATTTTGTAAAATATTTAGTAATTTTTGGTTATGAATTTCAGGCAACATTTATGTAGCCAATCAGCAACCCAGGCTCAGATATCAGAAATCGCGTTCTTCAGAACCTGAAATATTTCAGAGATGAGCAGCTTAGGTTTCGGAAAAATTTCTTGATGGGTCTCCAGAGGCAGAATTTTCAAAACAAAATAAAAATGTATAGCGCGTAAATGCTCTTCTGGCCAATGTTCCCGAAGTCCTTCCGGTGTACTCACTATATGCGGGCTACCCATATAACATTGCCCAAGCTTTGCTACCTTAAAGAAACCCATTACAAAATTATGTTTCGTTTTAATTATGTATGCATGTATGTATATATATATAAAAGCAATCTACATTAACATCAATTCTATTTGTCTTCAGGGCTAAATATGCCATTCAACCCATGATCCATAATCCAACAAACAACAAAATTTGGGTAATGAGATGCACTCGTTTTTAAGTAAATAACCAATTTGAAATTTTGATTTTTTCTTTTTAATATTTAGAAACAAATAATCGGACAAATGGAAAATGCACTCAAGTGAAAAATAAATGTAAATACAAATGATAAAAAAATAATAAATAGAAAATAAACACACAAAAAATATTAAAAAGGAAGAAAATCAGTAGAAAAGCCAACAGGTTGCTGAAAAAACAAGACTGACTGCCAACACCAACTTCCTGAAAACCACCGCTCTGGGAAAGAAGCCAAAAAGGGAGGGAAATCACAGAAAATAACAATTGACCACGAATCAATGCAATCGCAAGAAAAATCAACAGAAAAGTTCATGTAAACTGAAAGAATTAATTTAAAAAGTAAAACGAATTGTGGTCATTTGTTTAAGGAAGAAGGAAGAAAAAAGAAATGCTATTTATGTAACTTTACTTTTTACTTTAGCTTTTCTTATAAATTACAAAATATTGTAGTTGTTTCAAAAAAAAAATTTGTTTATTTAAGTACTTTTTTAGTTTTTATTTGTGAAGGGAAGAACAAAAATTTTAGAGGGTAAAATTTTTTTTATTATTTTTGGTTGCTTAAATATGCATAGAAAGGAGAAATCACAATTCAGGAGGGTAAATGTTTATATGCTAAAATAGCAAATCAAATGAATGAACACAAGAACGTTGTGGAGGAAAAAATTGGAAAAGCTAAACTTAACATCAAAGTAAATATTATGGTAACCATTTGAACAGAAATGAATTTCAAATGAAATATTTGAAAATGTAAAGCACAAGGTGGCCAGCCACATTTGAAAAGGAAATAAAAAACAACAAGAATAAAAACAAGTTAATTTATATAAAAAAATCTTGAAAAATGCTATTTATACTTTTAATTAAAGTTTATAAGTATATCTTCGATTCTGCTTGCGTATCCGCATTGGGCTTTCGGAACTTTATAAGTGCTCATTTTACTTTCCGGAATTTTTATAATTCAAAAAAGTAAATGGTGTTTTTTAAGAACTTTAAATTGTAAAAAATAACGTAAAATAATTGATTTGAATCCAAACATATTTTTCATTTGACAGATCAATACATGGCATAAACATTTGCAAATGGTTTCGGGCATTTGGCTAGCGTGGCTGTTCTATACGAAGCGCATTTTGTACGTCTAATTTTGGTCAACTTTTTCAACATCGATAGGTGTCAAATCAAAGTATAAGAGAGTAGCTTAAAATTAAAAAAATCTCGAAATTTGCCGAAAAAAAATGCTTAAAATCAACGGAGGCAACCAATACGTTTAAATACCATTTAAATTGATTACTAGATACCTTAATTCGTTTCGGTTGCAAAATACTGGTAATCAAATACCATTTCCTTTGATACCTGGTATCACCGTTTCAAAGCAATTTTCTTTTCTATCTGTGTGTGGAAGCGATGGAGGAAATCAGCCTCAGTCAGATGCATGATAAGAACAGAAGTCTAAAATTACACTCTGTGACAAAATTCACAAAACTAAAAATTTGTAAGTGACCTTTTGTAAATACAAATTCGACTACACCGTCCAAAATTAATAATATAATACCATTTACCAATTAATAATAAAATACCATTCTTAGGGACTCACTGGACAAAAAAATTAACTAATTTATTTCTGCACCGATTTTGAAGTTTTGAAGCGTATTGAAGAATGGAAAAGTTAGTGTTTCTGTGTACAATTAAACAAATTTAACCGAACAATATTTTAACGAAACATAATCGAAAAATATAGAACATGTTTTGTTTACCAATTTTTTTAACTTTTGCAGATTTTATTGCAACTGTAAGTTTAAAGTTAATTTTTTTAAGCGTACCGACTAAAATAAGATCAAGTTTGTTGAATTCGAAAGGTATTTCTGAAGATATTAATACGTTTCGACCTTTTCGATAACGTTTACTTGTTTGAGTTCTTTTAATCAGTCAAAAATAAAATAAAATAAAAACACAACGGAAATTGGTTTTGAAATTAATGATGTTTTATTTCCTTTAATACCACTGTTTTATAAAATACACGAAGTAATTTGCTTAGTTAACGCTGCAAAAGCTTGGGTTCGGATGGGATTATCCCAGCGGATCTGCAAATAACCTAGAGTCTCTCACATGTTCCATCCATATAAAAACATCTCACACTAAGGCTAAAGACTTCAGGCCAATTAGTCTATCCTCCTTTCTACTGAAAACACTGGAGAGGACTATAGACATTCATATTAAAGCTAGGACATGACTCCTTGTCAATAGCTCAACATGCCTACATGAAAGGGAAGCCCACTGAAACTGCGCTTCACTCATTAGTGAGTCACATAGAGAGATCCCTACAATACAAGGAATTCACATTAGTTGCTTTCCTGGATATTGAGGGAGCTTTCAACGGAGTCGGTTATTAATGCTATAAGGCTGCTGGAGATCGACCCAGCGATCATCCAATTTGTCAGTAGCATCTTGCACTTTAGACATATTGAATTTAACTGGGGCACCGCAAACATTTCCAAAGTGGTTACCAGAGGCACCCCGCAAGAAGCTGTACTTGCACCATTATCTACTTTGGAATCTAAATATAAATTTCCTTCTCAGGGCCATGGAAAAGACGTGCTGCAGAACGATTGCGTATGCGGATGACGATGCAGTCGTGGCTATGGGTAAGGATCCCAGACTACTGTCTGAAGTTATGGAATCCGCACTGGATGTCCTCGTAAAATGGTGCCGGGGATGTGGTCTGGATGTGAATCCGGCCAAAACGGAACTGGTACTTTTCACTAGGAGATACAAAATTCCCAAATTTGTTACCCGAAGCTAAATGGGGTCTCACGGAAACTATCTGATAATGCCAAATATCTTGGAATAATACTAGATAGCAAATTGAACTGGAACATGAATACCACTTCTAGAACCACTAAGGCGGCAACTGTATTATATTGCTGTAAAAAGCCGTTGGCCCGAAAAATGTATACTGGTTATACGAATATGTCATTAAACCCATCCTATTCTACGGTGCAGTTGTTTGGTGGCCGACGCTTTTTTTTTTTTTTTTTTTTTTTTTAACTTGGACCAGCACTCAGGGGATGACCCCTACATATGCAATGCATTGTGCCGGAACTAGGAAAATTGGTTATAGGAAGGAGGATAAAGGGAGTAGTGTTTGTGGACGTTCGATTTGAACTTTCCCACACTGAAAGTAACAGGAAAGACCTCTGCAGGAAGTTTATTCCACATGCGAACTGTTCGGCTAAAGAACGAATTTTCTCTGTAATGCGTAGTGCGATCCACTGGCATATCAACCACAAATGGATGCGCTCTTAACGAAGAACGTGTTGTTCGTACAAATGAGCGGGTTTCGGGAATAAGTTCCCTGATTTCATTAGAGCACATTCCATTGTAGTAGCGATAAAACAGTGAAATACATCCCACATTGCGTCGATGCTCCAGTGAGTCAATAGAGTTGGCTACCCTACTGTCACCGATGAGCTTCTTCGCCCTCTCCTGTACCCGGTCGAGTAACTTCAAAATAGACTTTGAAGCACCGGCCCATACATGAGAGTTGTATTCCATTTTCGGTCGGATATAGGTGGTGTAAACATTAAGGAGATCAGATGGAGTGAAGTATCTCTTACACCGTCTTAGAAAGCCGAGGCACTTGAATGCTTCTTTTGAAACCTGAAAAATATGATCAGTCCATCGAACATCACATTTAATTTTCATGCCAAGAACATCAAGAGTTTCTGATTCCTCAATATCTACACCACCCATTATTACAGATGAAGCAGCATGATTGTACGTACATTTGTGTGTAAGCATACAACACTGGGTCTTGCGAGCATTAAATTCGACCCTATTCGCACGTCCCCATTCATGGATTGCTAAAAGATCGTTATTTATCGAATCATTCATATTTTGCCTCATTGCCGCGATCTCCGGCAGGCTTGGTCTGTTATTGAATGAATATGAATGGCACATGCTGCTGTCATCTGCAAAAGAGTAGATAGGATTGGAAGTTTGAAGTAGAAGGTCGTTTAAGAAAATAAGAAAAAGTGTGGGAGAAAGAACGGATCCTTGCGGTACCCCTGAATTAATCTTGAACTCGTTTGATGAGATCCCTTCTATAACAACTCGTATAGTGCGATCTCTGAGAAAGCTTGATATAAATCGAGAGAAGACATCACCGACACCAAAAGCAATAAGTTTTGACAGAAGTGCACCATGCCAAACTCTATCAAACGCCTTGGAAATATCTAGAGCCACCACCTTACTCTCGCCAAAATGGTGAATAGAATGACACCATCTTTCCGATAGAAAAGCCAGTAGGTCTCCCGTAGAGCGACCCCTACGAAATCCATACTGGCGGAAGAGCTATCAACCAAAGCTTGAACGTATAATGAGAATGATGGCAATAACAGTAACAGGTGCCATTAGAACAACTCCTTCTAGGGCATTGCTTACGATATTGAACCGGCTACCACCAGACATTATGGCTAAAAAGTTGGCTGCGAAGACGGCAGTAAGACTAAAGGCCACTTGAGCATGGAGCGATTACAATATCGGTCATGCCAACATGCTGTATAATATAAATTGGCACATGAACGTTGGCGTTGAACGCTGTAAGCTTTTCGGATAACACGGTCTACCCTGATGACCTATATACCCCCGCATTTATTCCCAGCAGATAAACTGGTGCATTCCTTTAAGGCTGTCGGACCACTGCAGTGTCATTCAGGTTGAAATAACGGCCATCTGCACAGCCGCAAAATACATTTGGTATGGCGAAAAGTCTGGCAGGGATATTCAGTTCATTACCGATAGTAAGGCGGCCATTAGATTCCTGGGGAATGTTTTCATCACATCAAAAATTTTCCAAGAATGCCGGATATCTCTGGAGGAGATTGCGAGACATTCAATGGTCACCCTCAAGTGGGTACCAGGACACATGGACATACAAGGAAACTGTATTGCGGACGCTTTGGAGCATGCAGGCTCCACTTTAAATCGAAACGATTCAACATATGACATAGGTGTGTCTCTCCCAATGAGTAAACAACTTATTGCACATAAGTTTCACCTTACTACCAATCAGAAATGGTTAAATGAAACTACCTGTAGGGAAACTAGGAAAATCTGGCCTATAATAGATGAAAAAAGGACTAGACGGGCACTACAGCTGTCCTGTCATCATCTCAGAAACATAATCGCGGTAATAGCTGGCCACTGGCCTATTGAGAGGCATGCCCAAAGTTTAGGGCGCAATTACTATGACATACATATGTAAAAGCTGCGGCGATGAAGAAGAGGAATAGTCGACGGAACATCTTCTCTGTCATTGTCCGGCATTCGATGATCTAGGACTTAAACTATTCGGTCAAAGAACCCTTATGGACAAAACTTGTCTCTCTAATATTGATTTAAACAGGATCCACTCCTTTATTGAATCAATATAACATAGGACCCTTGGAAGACGGGACAACATGGTAGCACAACGGGAACTAATTAGTGGACCCACGTGAGCTGTGCTTGATCACGGCTGCCAATGGATCCTAACCTAACCTAAAAGCTTAGACCAGACTGACTTCATTGTGACTGGCGGTGTCGGCTTATATAGCATTTGACTTGCTACGGTTCTCGAACGCAGTAGAAAAATCCTCACCATCACAATAAGTTTGCTTGTGTAAGACTTTGTTGTTATTCAGCTATGTTATAAAAGCGGCGTGGAGATGGCAGTAGTAAACGTAAAAAAATGTGGGTGGCGAATCAACTAACCAATTTTATGTAAAGTTTATCCGTAATTCAATGGAGGGCGTTAGTCTTTGTTTACAATTGCTATGAAGATTTTTCATACAGATTTCTTAAATAATCTAGTAGATTCGCGTTGCTGTTTCTAGAACTTTCTTGAATTTTCTGTTTCCGTTAGTTCGAATTTGAGTGCTCATATTTGCATACACACGGTTGATTATATTGTGCTTAATCACCGCTGTATTTTTATGTCCGTTAAATTTGCGTAAAAATATCGTCTCAAAAGAGATAGAGTATCCAGGTATTAAAAAAAATTTAAAAACCAGTTCATTTAAAAAGATAAATCACAAAAATCATAAGACTTAAAGATATATAAAAATTAATTTTTAATCAGTATCACTTGCTGACAGCGAGACATCACCTTCATGCTGGTGTAGGTTCAGAGAATTCAGTCACAAATTTCATTATCAAACGTTGAGTTCAAGTTTTGATAAGACTTTTATGTAATTCACCAAAATTAACCCATTAATAATTTAGCATCACGTTGAAATTTCACAGTTCTTTCCTCATTAGGAGATGCCATTTGGAGTCTTTCTTTAACTATGGTGAGGGTTGGAACCACATCGTCATCATCATTAATTTTTTTTTGGTATCGGGCATTTCATTCGTTAAACCAATGATTTCATTATCGCTATGTGCCTAATCTAATAATAATTCAGCAATATCTGCAGACGATAAAACATCAAAGCCCTTTTCTCCAACATCATGAGCTGTTGCTATGACGCTTGTTGCGGGCTGCTATTTAGCGCAATCTGGACAATTGGAGAACACTCCAATATGCGTTTAACGTTATTTCTTTTAATTCTTATAGCGCTAATCCAGTATGTTTGATACTGTCCGTAATAGAAAATTTATTCTCCTGTCGCGTTAAGACAGAATGCAATATTTTTTTAGAACCGCTTTAAATTAAATTCGCGCAAAAACAGAATTGTGACTACATTATGCGACTAAGCCGAAAATAGCTGAACATATAATTTAAGAGAACCAGTGCATTCTGTAGTGCCCGCTTGAGTAGATATTTTTTTCATTTTTATAAATTTTCCGTTTTTAATAAAAAAAACGAAAGCCGGGATTTTGATTGTGTCGAATATTTGACAATTCCCAGAAAACCGCATTAAGTAATAATTTTCGATCCGATATTGCTACCTTTATTAATCTGGCATCATCGAACAACGCAGTCTTTCGTTCGAAATCATATGGAAATCACTTTATTTCAAATTTCATTGAGCTCATTTTTTCTTTATTTTCTTGAACTTGTTACCTTTTTGTGAGAATTTTAGGAATTATTTCCATAAAATATATTTTTGTATTGATGAATTTTACGACTTGTTGAGTTTAGTACTTTATTTCCTTAACCCCCTTCAGCATTTACAGCCAAATACATAAATGCACACAACAAGATGTTATTATTTCTATTCCCTTTTATTATTAAAATGAACGTACAAATGAATGAATGTATGTATGTATTGATGTATGTCTGTATAAAAATGGAATTTGGTGTATATGAGTGTTTGTGTTCACTATGTAGATTATAAACGTAAATTCGCCGAAATGGAAACGGAAATAATTTCGAAACTTGTACAAATAAGTACATATTTGTACAATACAAATATTTATTCACTTCAAATATTACAACTTATAAATATTAACATGTTAAATATGTATATGATAAAAATTTTGAAAAGAAATACTTTAAGAGCACAACAGGATAAAAGTTTATTTTAATTCTGTTGGGTAAGTGTACCAGTAGTCGGCAGTTTGATTTTTCTTCGAATGTAAAAATGCTACTGGTATGATATTATTTATTACAACTCTGTAATTGGTTTTGTCTTAAATTCATTTAAATATTTTCAAAAATTAAATGATTACGGGCCGTTATTTACCTGTATAGCTCCTGTTAGTAAAAGGTAACTTTAGCAAAAGTGAGGGATAAAGTTATCTTTAACAAGAATTTAAAAAAAAGTTTTGTTTGTTCAGGGCAGTGATGCCAAGAAAATTTCAAGGAAAGGGAAAAATGACAGATTTCTCATTTTAAGGAGAATGTGGAGAATTTTTAAAACTTTGTTATTTTTCCTTTTATATTGCGGTGTAATTGCGTAAAAATCCCACAAAAGTGATAACACATATAAAAATCTAAATTTCATACAGACAGAAAACATCTCTTGGTGAATAAAATATTAGAGACAACGAAAGGCAAAGAAATATCCGATTTTCTTGCGAATAGAATTTGTATAAAAAATAAAAACGAATTTGAATTTTAATTTTTTTTTTTGGTTTTATGTATAAATTAATACTTTTTAAAAATACATATTAAGCTATTTGCAATATTCAAATGCGATCTTATAAATAAAAAAAATAACTTTCATTCTTTCCATTCCGGTTCACATTTTTTTAGCTTATACAATTTTATTAAGAATTCATAATTAAGAGTTTGATTACGTTCTAAGATCTGCACATATTTATTTTAAAAATTTAAGAAATTTTTATTAGCAATGAATGCGAAGAATTATTAAAAAAAATTGTGCAACAGCTCTTAAGTCGTTTGAGAGCTATGATGGCACAAAAGCAGATATTGGAGGTTCTTAAAATTACAAATTTATGTTATTTTTTATTATTTAAGTATGGAACTTTTTTGTGTTTAGGGAAAAAGGGAAATTTTTACGAGACATGTAGGGACTCTGTTTAATTTCTATTGGCATCAGTGGTTCAGGGTCACTTTGTCACAGTTCCCACTATGAAATTTTTCTTTCTGTACGGAGAGAGAAAATTGGGAACATGTACACTCTTTCATGTACTTTGAAAATCTCTTGTGTTTTGTTAGTCGTAACTGTAAAACTGAAAATGGCTGCAGCTTTATTTTTGATTTTCTTTTACTTTTCTTTTCTTTCAGTGTGGTGAGAGCACAAAGGAATGTTACTTTACGTATTTTTTTTAACCAATCGGTTTTCCCTGTGGTTTTAAGTTCGGTATTAGATGACACTATTGGCGGTATTAAAATTTTTATTAAAAAAAAGAGTAACATAATAGAGAAGAACGAGGTTCGTATTTAACTATCGTTGTTGTTTTTGTATGGGGCGAAGAAAGGATATCATATTAAAATTCTTTCTTTGGCCTATTATTTTTATGTAAATAAAAAAACTTTTTTTCGTAAATTTTTTGTTGACATCTTCAGGGTTTTTTTTGTCTGTTTAATTTAAAAAGCATTACTTATTACAAAAATAGAAAGCATCAAACATATTATAAACTTACAATTATTTAGTAATTTATCATATTAAATTATATTTAAATGATTGTACAGATTACAAAAAAAAACATTTAACATAAAATTAAATTAAACACACAACTTAAAACAATATCACTGTGGTTTTCTTCAGTGTCTTCCTAATCAGTTCTCTTTCTTCGTTTTTTGAGAGGCCTAAGAGTAGACATATTATTGTTGATGAGTTTCTTTTCCGCGTCGTAAACAGCCCTTGCTCGGTTCGTCTCAGCAACATCTTTTACTTCTTTAGCAATATTACTGCCACACTTCCGTTTATCACGCCGAGCGCTACGTTTAACACAAGTTTTCACGAGATATCACTTATTCACTCCTCCCAAATATTATTACTTGTAGCCAACGCTTCGATCTGCTGATATATTTCCTGTTTCCGAACTGCTACTATCTGAGTTCTTGTGTAGTTGCAGTGTGGTTATTTGCATTTTTAGTTTTTCAATGTTGAATCTTTTCTGTGAGGATTGGTTGTTCTTTCTAATAGTTGCAATTTTTCTGCGTTGAGCCAAATAATGATCGGTTGTGATATCTGCTTCTTTTCTACAACGTCTGAGTGAATGAGTCTGCTTTTGCGCATTCACTCGTCATTTCGTTTCTCTGGACTTAGAGAAACTTTCAAAAACATATGTATGTGTATTAATGTGTTTAAATTAAATAAACTTTATATGAGCACGGTTGTTAATTTAAATATCACTTCAAGTTTTAACCGATTAAAATAAGGAAGTTATAAATTCGTATATATTCTTTTACTTTTTTATGTTCGTACACGTATAATAACTCCTCCATTTATGGACCGAGTTGAAAGGGTATACTTAAAATATAAACTATAAATGGATGATATCGGATTTCATAATTACATCCGAGATATCATCTGTTCGACTATCTCTGTATTAAAGTATGGGGGTTTTCCCCCAAAACTTGTGAAAACTTACATTACAATGCACAAAACAGTTGTTGTATTCCACAAAAAGATACGGAGAATCGGAGAGCAGCCGGCATTCATTTATTTTGTGATTCCGCCTCGAACTAACTGAACACTATTTGTTTTGTATTGAAATCGTGACTATAATTATTTTAAAATAATTATAAGATATGATACATTATAAAGGGCAAAATAAAACGCAAAGAAACACATTTAACAAAGTAATTTTTCCAAAAGTTTTTCATCAGCTGATTTCTCTGTTTAATATACGGTGAATGGAAATACAGGAACACTTTTTACTCACAAATCGAGAAACGATGACAATTCTTGTTTCACACTTCATGTGAAAATTTTTACAGAAATGTGGTACTAGTTTGGAGATTGTGATTGTGATGCGTGTTATTAACTATGGAGAAGTTATTTTTTTACTTGTTTGCCATTATGCTTTTTAGTAACAAAAATTTTTCTCTCCACAAAAAAGAAAAAATTTTATTCATCTCCGTTAAATGCCCGCCTATCAGGAGGGTCACGATCATAGCTATTGAGCATTAATAAGAACGCAAAATCAGCACGTTAGTACTGAAAACGAGCATATGCTAAAATAGATATGATTCCCGCTTATTACCAAAGTCATTGACTGTCATCAAAAATGCAATTTACAAACAAGTCAAACAAATCAAATACATACAATAAATCATAAAAATCTAACAAATTTTTTACAGACAATCAATATATCTTTTAAGAAAGCGTGAGTGAAAAGTGAAATAAAATATTTAGAAAATAGCAATCTGCATGCCATACAAGAACAACGACATAAATACTCGTTATCAGAGAAACGACATCACGCAAAAATAAAACCAACCATCACAGATGTATTAAAATAAAAAAAAAATCATAAAAATTGTAAGGGCGTCTATGATATTTCATTGGAGTTCCTTCCTTTAAAGGGAATTTATATATATAGTATGTAATCTTGTAGAAATATAAAAATGTTACAAATTAACTTTGTGAACAAACGCATAGAAAAACGAATTTTCTTTTAAGGGTTGAGCGTACGTGGGTGGTAAAGTATGACATGCATGTTAAAAATTGTATAAAATGCACTATAAAGCTTTGACTTGCTTATAACCCAAGGGAGAATATGCCATTACTGGGACTACAACATCAAACTCCCACTTGCCTCACAAATTTATTAACAAGGGAGCTTAAAAGAATTATTTCTTAACTAGTTCGTACGCCATGCTGACGTTACTTTTAAATTTTTTGGAAAAAACGATTATTCCATAAAGTTTTTACTAAACAATAAAAATATAAATAAAAAACAAACATCATTTAACGTGAACTTAATAAATTCCCAGTGAAAAAACACCATAAAAAAGTTTATTAAATGTAGAATTTTGTAAGTTCTATTCTTTTATTCCTATTCAGCTTTCACTATTATAAGAAAACATTATTTTTGAGTTCTATAATTGAGTTTTCCTTTGGAAATATATACATATATTTATTAAAGGAACCCATGCCCTCAACTCGATTCTTCGTACGTGAATGTAAGCGTAAACAGTGTTTTCATGGAAATTTAATTAAATAAATATAATAGCGAGAAATAAAAATCAAACTCTGTGCTATATGATACCCAATCGAGGCTTAAAACTTATAACGGTTTGCAATACCACTCTTATTTTATTTCTTTATACGTTGCATTTCAAATATAATTAATAATTAATCATTAAGCGATGTTGGCTTTTCTGGAAACTTTATTATATACAGTGAACTCACGGTAATATGAACTAATAAAAACCAAGCTTGGTCACCATATCGAATTTTTTCACATTTCCTATTGCAGGAATTTGAAGCAGCATACTGTCCTATTTTGTGTGACATCAAAGTCCCCAGAAAATTTAAACTCCAAGAACTTAAAGAGTTCTTAAAAACTCACTTTTAATTAAATACACATTAAAACAAATTAAAAAATAAAATTAAGGACTTCAATTCAATCGATATTTCAAACATTTCATTTTAACTGAATCTACTCGTACAAGCCGAGATTGTGCTGAAAGGTTTTCTCCGCTAATCTGTTGAAGTCTAACTCCGTATCTCTCTTTAAATTTTTCAAGCCATCCACTGCTGCCATTGCAGTCAAGTCATGGCGTTTCATATAAATTAGAATGAATATGTTTGGCTTTCTCTATTATTGGATGCTCCAAAATTCCCAGTGTTTTACGTTTTCAATTCCCATAGAATGTGTTGTTAACACACTTTGAAATTTAATTCTTTTTATTTCTTAAGCAACAAATTGTTGATTTCCTAACATTATACTGTTTAGCTACTGTTGTAACACTCGACCCATTTTATGGTTAAAAGCTTACACTTGTCCCTTGGCATCTTTGTATCCCTATGCGTCACGAAAGCCAACAAAAAAATTTTTGATTTTGTTTGTTTACACTCCCAAAATTATAAAGTAAACATAAAATCCCCGAATTGTTATTCACAATTTAGAGAGTTCATATAAAAATATGAGTGCTCACATTATTGGATCGTTCACTATAGTTGAAGTTCACATTACCGCGAGTTCCCATAACCAAAATGAATGTTATTAAGTACTGCGAAATTTTGGAAAGGCACATGTTTCCCCATTTTCAAGAACATCTCCCTGAAACATATTTTAGCAGGATACTAGTTCTAGTCACAAGAGTCACTTACCCAGCAAGTTTTTAAGCGATCATTATGTTTAAGTTTTGGATTGGACTGCGCAATCTCCCAATTCCAACCCTATAGAAAACTTATCGTATCTTAAAGATCAGGAATTTAGTTAAAAAAGCCTTCTATTTGCAGCAACTGCAAAAAATATTATAACTATTTAATGAGAAAATGTGTCCCCCAATTATTTAATAACCCTCCCTAGTCGATTCCATGCCTAACACATAACGGTAATAGCAAATTATATGCCAGAGAAGGTGGTGTTGTGGTCCAGCGGTTAGCGCGTTGACTACATAGCAAATAATGACTAAGAATGTGGGTTCGAGCAAAGTTTCAGTGAAGTCATAAATATTCTGCATCTTTTGATAAACATTAGATTGGTATTGTGTTAAGTGTTGTCGAACTGTTTAAGTAACGAAGGCGTACCACTCATCACTGCATAGTACCAGGAGCAATTAATGCTGGTCTATGCTAATCTACATCACGGTACCCTACTTTGTCGGTATTGTGATAGAACTGTCAGCGAAGTAAAATAACTACTCGTAGGCATACGTATGTAATAAAATATCCTACACATCATAAACAACTTTATTTTGCCTACTGGGCACCAGAGGCGTTAAAAAAGTTTCCTCTAAAAATTAACATAATGCGCGATAGCAGAATTCTACAACATCTGAGCTTTCTCATTTCTCCATCTGTCTTCTCTCTACAACACTTTCCTGTTTAATAAGTGTTAATAAAGGCCATTTCACACTATAATACAAGTATTACGCAAATTAACCAAAATGCAACCCTGATATAGTAAATTTTTATTGTTTTTTGTGTTCTTCAAAGAAAAATATAAGGGTTGCATTTTTGTTGATTTACGTAATACTTGTAAACTATAAAATACAAAATGCTACGAATAAAGGGATGTAAACAAAACAATAATGAAAAATAGTGCAGGAAAAATGCTTATATATTCAAGAAAGTTGAGATTTTCTAATTTTTACTCAACTAAAAAGTCATTGATAAATGTATAGTTGTTGTATAGTGTTGGTCTTTTATCTTATTTAATAAAAAATATTACATGGTTTTCAAACGTACGCCAAAAATAAAACCAAAGAGAATACAAATAATTTTTTAATTTCTCTTTCATTATCATGGTACAATTATCACAAGTAATAGTGAATCTACAACAAATTACAACACCAAAAAACACATGCATTTTGTTGGTAGAAACATACAAGGCTTGTGTCAAAATCTATTGTCTGTGTGACGCACACATTCTCAAATTGACTAAGTCAGCTGTGCTTTTAGCACAGGTATTCTTGTACGATGTTCGTTATTTTGTGCGTGAGAGTGAGTCGCAAACAGCGCATATATAGTTCTGCCTTTCAGTCACCTCTGTATGTTTTGTGCCCTGGGTGTTTGTGCAGACAAACCAAAATGGCTTCTCTGTTTGCGTTTTTCTCACTACTGTATATTTCTTTAATTAAAATATTACTCATAATAGTTTTTTTAAAAATCATCCATATTTTTGCATTTGCAAATCTATTTGATTTGTTAAATCGAAAAAATTTACTCATTGTTATATTTCAGAAGTAATAAAAATTTTACTTTTTAAAAATTATTATAACTTCTTTTACTTTTTTAAGCTTTCGAGGTTGTTATCGTAAATAAAATAAGTTTATATGGAGAAAAAAGAAACATCTACAAAGGCATTCATTTGCATGAGTTACGAAGATGGTCTGTTTTTCAAATTTGATCATCGTGATTTAGCACCATAAATAAAAATATGTTCTTAAAATCTGCCAAACACCAATTGTTTTAAACGGTACATTCTAATGTAAAAAATCTAAAGATTTTATAATAGCTTTATGATTCCCCCACTTTGTTCACGGACGTTGTTTTTATATGCCTTGCAAAATCCTGATATGAATTTGATAATCAGAAAAAATCCTTTGATTTGAAATTCTGTGTAACTTTTATGTATAATATTTTAGCTGTTGCTTTTTCTTAATTTAAGAATTTTTTTACAAATTCATATTATTTTATTAAGAATGTAATATCGGAACAATTTATTAATTGGACTAGCAGAACGGATTTCGAGATCCGCAACATCGCTCAGCTTGTCGTCAATGCCTACATGGAGATAATGTGGTAAACAAATAAATAAAAATCATTCTACGATGGATTCGTCAAACTTAAAGCTCTTAATGAAACTTTTTTTAATTGATGTTGCGACTGGGAAACGAACCTGCACCATCCATATTATTACATGTTTATAACACAACATCATCTGCAGATCCCCCTAAAATATCAACAGCGCAAAATAACATATTATTCTTTATATCCGCGACAAGACATAAAACATTGTCGCTCATCTTGTAAGTAAAGTTTGGTATAAAGCAATCATATTGTCGTTAAGCCATTTTTATTGAATATTGATCGTGCTGAATTTGTGTTTGCTTTAAAAACAACGAATAATACCTTGCACAATACAAATATCTTTCGTATTCTTTTTCGAGTCATAATGTATAAATACAAATTTGCAATCACATTCAACCGAGCCACCTAAACAGTGGCGTATACATAGAAACTCACATGAACAATGATGATGGGAATGTAGCGGCTCCCCAAAAATAACGTTGTTTCCATTCTGCCGTGTAAGTTGAAATTAATTGATGTTAAATTTTCCCTTGTTCCTTTGGAATATTGTCTCATGTCCAATACTTTCAGACTAAAATTGTTACGAACTTTAGTCAAAACAATAATAAATTTGGATTAAAAACCACTAACAACCAATTTTTTAAAAAATTAATCACATTATATACGAAAATGTTATTTCACACTCCATGTGAAGACTTTTATGATCGAAGAAATTCAGAAGCGAGGCAATGACATACATATTACAAAAATTGGATCACAACTGCACATTAAAAAAAAATTTTCATAGAAAATAATTTTTAAATAAATTCAAATTTTTTGAATTCATTGAACAATCCCCAAAATTTACTGAAGTGTAAAAATTAAGTATATTAAGTTTTCGAGTATTTCAAACTTTTTCTAAACTGATTAATTCATTATCTTACAAGACTGTCTGTTATATCCCGTTCATGCAACATAATGTTAACAGAACATTAAAAATTGGTTAAAAACAACGAAAGCCTAAAATTAGGCAAATACTCGTACACACAATTCATACAAAAAAAATAAAAGAAAAGTTAGAAGCATATAAATGGGGGAACAATGTAAAAAAATTAAGATTAGAAAAATGCTATTTTCACCGACCCCTCACCATTCCAAAAATAATTTATCCCCAATTTGCGTGCACCATAGTTACATTTTATGGTATGCCCCAAAAGCAACAAAAGCACTCCTTGAATTTTAGAAAAAGTAAAATAAAAATATGTATTACCAAATCTTATCAGTGTTGAAACACACTCATACTCAAAATCTACAAAAAAAATCTTTAAGACTTAATTTCATACCTATGAATTTTTAAAATGTGCAACTACTGCACATTTGCTTTCAATATATTTGACATCCATCCCTTGTTCTTTAACGCGACAACTTCTTTAACTAAAGAAGAATAAAAGTTAAAAATTAATAATAATTTTAACTATTAATATTCATACTAAATTTCTTTGAGCTATTTAGGTTTAAGGTAAAAAGTAGGTGATTTAGATTGCACATTTTCATTATTTAGCGTAAAAATTTGATTGTTGAGTTTTTTTAGTAGTGTTTTAAAACGGAAGTGGTCGGACGGTCAAAATTTGTGGTAGGAACTTGAATTTATATTCACATATTAGTTTTTGCGCGGATTTGACTCTTTTTTATATAATTTTTTTACATAACTTCCCCTTACGATTGGCTCATTCTGTTCCTTATGGTGCCTTCTGTCATAATACATGTATAGGTCTTTAAGATGAAATATGTAAGGTACTCCTGGGAAAAACCAGCAACGCTTTTCTTTGCACTCTAATATTTTTCCGAGTTTTAATTCCCAAAATCGACGCTATCTTTTGATATTACGCCAAAAATACCCTTTAATTTCTCCCCATTTTTCCCGGTTTTTTAAATTACCATAATCGACGCTAATTCGTCGACGCTATTTTGGCGCACTTCTCAAACTGTAACCGATTGACCGCAGACAAGTAAAAACTACGACTAGGGCTGCCAGTAGTATTTTCAGAAAAATCGTAATATTTTGTAAATAAAATCGTCAAAATCGTCAGTATCTAAAAAAAGTCGCCAAAAAATCGTCATTCTAAAATCTTCTGTTTTATACAACAATCTTTCATTAAAAAATTAACAACTAAACAGATTTATAAAAAAAAAAAAAACTTTAAAAACTAAAGTAAATCACGTTAATGTCATTCAAATTTTTAAATATATCTTTAGCAGTATCAATATCATCGATATTGACCGCAAAACAAAAATATATTTTTAGAGCTTGACATTTTGCCATACGTAGAGGTTATGTTAAGCAAAAAGTAGCGAAGTCAAAAAATCGTCAAAGTATAAGGGAGGATGGATACTAACAAAAATCGACAAACGTCATTTTTTGAAATTCGCTATAAAAAATCGTCAAAATGACACGAAATCGTCACGTTTGGCACCCATGACTACGAGACACAGTAGATCAGAATCGTGTTTCATTGGCGAAAACCCATCTAATAAATTTTAAGCCGCATATTTACGTAAAATATTAAGTTTAGTAGTGTATAAATTTTAATCATCAGAAGGGGTCAAATAACTGAAATCATCCAGAGAAAGATGAAAGTGTCTTCTTTAAGCCTATATATACTATTGCACCCACAACGACCCGCCCGCAGGATTTTTTTTGATTTAATGAATTAACTTAAAAATTAATTTTAAAAAAATTTACCAAAATTGCGAGTAAATTTACCTTAGAAATCACATAGATGCCATTCTATCTGAACAAAGTAAAAATAATAAACTTATTTTTATATACCTTTGAAATAAAAAAATTGAAATTAATATTTAAAACCGAAAATGGTAAACTCCAAATAAACAATGATACTCGTAAGTACAAACGAACGTATTATGTTGTTTGTTTTCCTGCAATTTTGTATAGTTAATGGATTTTTAAATATTATGTAAAGTAGGCTGGGAAGATACTATAAACTCATCTTCATTTTTAAGGGCTTTTTATGTTTACTTGTAAGAAAATAAACAAAAAGAGAGAGAGAGAGAGAATGAGAGCTGAACCGACCGGAGGAGTTATTTTTAGTGGAAAATTAAGAATTTGAGTACCTATATCAGAACAATAATTGGAAAACATTTGATTCTAAAATATTGATAATATTTCAAGTCCTTTAGCAAATACTGTACTTTCAGCTTAATAAAAATATGGAGAGTTTCATCAATAACAAATTGACTGAAGAATATTTCAAAAACAAAAATGAAGAAGATTTTCAAAGCTACACTGAAAGAAAATTTAAATTAAATTCTTACAGGAGTCAGATACAGCAACTTACAAAAAAAGTATCTGTTTAATATGTGCTTTGCAAAATGGTTACATGGTAAAATTAATATTCAGATAACTTCGAAAACTACAAGTAAAAACAGTGGTGGAAGATCTAAGAGGCAAAAACTGAATATTATAAATTAAGAAATCGGATGTGAAAATATTAAAGATAGTTTGCTTTACCAATTGCGATCACAAAAACAACTAACGAAAGTGGATATCATTCAAAAATAAAGCGAGAACAATACGGATCCTTAAAAGCATTGCAACACAAAACGAGGAAAAACAGTTCACAAATGAGGAAGCTCTTGCATTATTTCTGGAGTAGATGTACACTCAGCTCAGATTGAAAAAGGCTCAAATTTATACCCATCATATAGTCACACATTTGCAGCTAAAAAGGACTGTTGGCTTTCAAAGGAATCTATTACAATCACTCCGATTTCGGCAGAGATACAACTGCAAGCTCTACTTGCTACAATCATGGCGATGGATCTTCTGGACAAAAGCAATATTAAAAATGTTTATGTAGATATTTCGGAAACAGATCTGTCAAGGTGTCATTTGTGCCATTGCGATTAATAAAGAACTTAGAAGACTCTGAAACTTCGACCAGTACAATTCAAACAAAGTATATTTTGAAAAATCAAATCCATCCTCTACTATATACTGCTGACCAATAAAATTTGAACTTAAAAAGGAAACTCATTATACCTTTAAGACTGAAGTAAGTAATATTAGAGCTAAAATTTCAACACTACATCAATTAGAATAGGCGATAGATGGACAGACTATTGAAATAAACTACCAATTAGTGCTTTTAATGATCGATTGAAAAATTGCCCAGGCTTTGACTGATACAAATGCTTCATCAAGCAGTATTGTATGCAAAGCAACATCAATTCAGTTAAACCAAGAACCGATAAAGGCAGTAGCTAGTACTGATGCTTATGAATTAGGATTATCACCACTGCATACAAGAATAGGGTTTATGGAACACATACTGAAAATCAGCAATGATTTGGACTTCGTTTCTTCAGGATCAGTAAGAAATAATGACACCAACACAGAGCTAAAGAAACTAAAAGAGATGACATGACATCAAGATCAATTTCTCAAACATGGCTGGATTATAGATCAACCAAAACAAGGATCGTGCAATACAAATGATATAAATACCGGAAGAAGATTATATTTAGGTCCCGAGACTTCACCTAGTATAACAGGTGTTCATATAGACCTTATTTCAAGATTTAAAACAATTATTGAAGTTATTGCGTGCAACGTCAAAATTAAGGCAAGGAAATTTGGTGATTATGTCAAGGAAAGTGCTAAAAAAATTTATTTATTTTGCTATGTTTGCGGCCATCAAATCAGAAAAAAAGTTGTATAAGATTTCAAAAGGAAAATAAAATAATCTTTTAACTATTGAATTCAAAAGAGCATATACATTATTTTTCGACGAAGTAGACTTGACCGGTGAAAATTACACACCTTATACAGTGTGTCGCCAATGTTATAACAATCTCATGGCATGGTTAAGTGGAGGAAAAGATAGTATGAAGTATTGTAAGCCGGTAAACAGGATTAATCGCCCAGGTGATCATGATGCAACAAGTTGCTCTGCATGCGTAAATTACACATGTCGTCTAAATCGACAAGCTAAGAAGAACAAAATTTATAAAGCAACTATAACAGCCACACTACCAGTGCTTGCACCTGAAAATTTTGTATCACCAAGGCCGCCAACTCCAGATCGTAGGACAGAATTTACAGGAATGACTAGAGCAAGTGCTGTTACTTATGAAGTTCCATTTGATAGCGATTATGTGCCCCAACAGGGAAGAGATGGACCACAACTAATAACACAGAAGGAAACGGATTTCATTGTGGCCATATTGAGACTATTGCCATATTTTTGACAGCGATTTTAAAGCAAAGAAAACTCACACGTGCTAATATTAACTCTACGGCTACCGCAAATGGCAAGCTGAATTTCAGATCTTCTACACTAAATGATGACAATTCGTTCGCTTACTGCAACGATTAAAAGTTTTGGTGGTAAAAACGGGAATGAACTACATCTCTAGTGAGTGGAGATCATTTATTGATGGTTCTGTTTCGAGCTTGAAAGCAGTGTTGTTGCATGCGTCTAGCCGAAAACCTTCCATTCCGCTAGCAATGGATATTAACATGAAAGAAAGTTGTGAAACATTGAGAGATATAATGAAAAAATCAAATACTACAAAAATAAATGGAAGATTTGCTGTGATTTGAAGGTGATCAACATTTTGCAAGGGCTTTCCAAAATTATTTTGTTTTCTTTGAAATTGGAATTCGCGCTCACCTCTGAATCAATTCCAATATAATTCGTGGAGACCAACAGGAAGTGTGGAGGAACAAATGAAACAACATAGACTGAAAAATGCACCATTAATTAACAATACTCAAGATATCTTTCTGCCACAGCTCCACATAAAATTGGGAATTGTTAAAAAATTTTCGGCAAATTTTTCACATTTACGGCTACCTAAGCGATACCTAAACCGTATTAAGAATCATTCCTAGGAAGTTCATATGTTCTAAAAAGTTGTTTATTGAGATCTTAGGTACATGTTTTGGTTGCTTGTTTTCTTGAATTTTTAACGGTTTGCTACTTATGGACCTGAACAGTGGAAAAAAGGTAAAAAATCGAATTTTTTTTAATGTTTTGCGATTTTCATCTTGAAGATGAAGATTTTTTGATTTTATATGTTTACAACTTTTGTTCTTTATGACAAGATGTACAACTTTGCTTCAGAGAGTAGATCAAATTTCGAACGATTTTCAAGATATGAGCCTGAGAAAATGATCAGTATTTTGCAAAAATGATACCGAGGCCCAAATCTTTGGGGGCCCATAGAAAAAATGCATGTCCTTGGGCAAAACTGGGAGACACGGATGTTCTTTTTTTGGTCTTTTATCACGTACTGTTGTCCGTATATGGTTATTTTTCCATGACTTAAAAAATTACACAGAGTGTGATTGCTCTCTTATAAGTTGAAACAGTGGAGAGAAAAGAACAATATTTAGTTTGCAATTGATCCATTTACACTTTATATAGCATATACTTTTATGCGTACATATATGTATATTACTAATTTATATAACATGTATCATGTTAATTAATCAACGGTAATTGCGAAGTCATAGCAAAGGTTCTGTTGTAACCTTTTTAAAGAACATCGGAAGATGAAGAAAGAATTAAACCTTTTAATTCTAGTACGATTTCTTCCTTTAGTTTTAATTATTTGCATTGTACTAAAAAGTATTTAAGCCTCAGCGTTACTGAATAGTAATGCTAGATAGCTAAATACTAGATCAGCCAAATCAAGAAATGGATTTTCTTGCTGCGCATTATCAAATTGTCACAACTCCACAAAAAATTCAACTGTAGACTCAACATATCTCCAGTTATAACGTAAACGTTTTCACCATTGGATTTCAATCAATATAATTTAGTCTTCAATGTAGTTATGTTTTTTAATGTGCTTAATGGTTTAGCAGAAGATAAAAATTTGAAGAAAGGTAGTCCTTTTGAGGCTAAGCGTTAATTTCGAAATTAAATGACAAAAAATACTAAATCTAGCATCGAAAAGACTAAACCGTCATCACTGTATATAGTGTTAACCATATTATTCTACAAAATCTCGAAAATATGAAAATGGACTTATACCACTTTATATAACAATTCATATGTAGTTCTCCAGATATCAAGTGTTTCCATTTGATTACTAACACTGGCTGCAAAAGTAACTTACATCAAGTTTGAAGACTCTTGCAAACATTGTTCTATAGATATATGATAATCAACTATTATTTTGTATTGAATGTATCCTTAATACTTGGAAAACATCGTTCATAAAAATCAATATTAACATAGATGTTTTGGAGGACGATACATCGGCGTCAAAACTAAAAAACATCGACATCGTTCATTGCAATTCGGATTAATAAGGTCAATGCATTAGAACAGATGATCAATTGTACATCAAACTTCATATGAAAAATTATATATGGTGTTTTTTTGACAATTAAAAGAGATGCTATTGAGATTCGGGAGAATATGAAATCTCGATATCCCAAACTGTCAAAGATTGCAATACTATATCTACCCATCGTTGCAACGTGCCAAGCGAGCGGTTTTTTGCGGAAGGACAAAAACATCACTTAGGACAAAAACATTCTTTTGGGGCGTATCAAAGCTTATCAAAGGTTATCAAAGCTTAGTTTTCTTAACTATTTTTCTTTTTTAGATTGTAATTAAAACATATAAAATTTCGATAAATAAATCTTGAATTATGCTCAAATACGTCATATATACCGATATGTTAAAACAATACATCTAGTTTTTATACCTTGTAAATGTTTCTGACTATCTACATATTAAATCAATTAATGATGAGAAAATCAAAACAATAGGAAAACATCGATGTTCATCGAAAAAACATCGATATTTTCAAACATCGATGTTTTTAATAATGATATTGCATCCCTAATCCTTACCGTGATAATATAATGTCGGTTTTCTGCAGAACTACGCACATTGACTGCACAATAGTTCACAGTAAGTTTGAAAAGTTTACTGATAGAGTGAGTATGTTGTGTAGATATTCGTAAACTTATAAAAACTTTATATGGAGTATATCATTAACATATATCAATTTTTAAATTCGGAACGCAAATAGCGGAGAAATCGGTCCACAAACAAATTAATTAATATACTGCCTTAACACGGTTGTGGAATTTTCGTCTTCGACAGTGTGTACTAGACTAAAGAATAATGTTGTGTGCTTCTTTCATCTAGAACTAGTTGTCGTAATCGATGAAAAAAAAATGGACAACCGTAATAAGACCTATTGTTATATCTTTTTTTAAGGTCATTCAAATATGAAAATGAAACCCTAAACCAAATCTTTGATTGAATCATCAATAAATTTCCGTGTATTTATTACGTCAACATACTCTCAGGACATTCTTTTGAAATATTACATAAGCAATCGCCAGGATCGTGCGACCTTCCTGTATAAAACTTGCTTTCATTTTGTATTCCCATAGCTAAATAGCTATTGATTAAGTATTATTTACAAGTAAAAGTTTACAAATACATAGTATCATGTCTTTATATTACTATAATCGATAGAGGTGTCAATGACGACGTCGACAAAATCTAGTCATTTCTAGTAATAAACAAATTACAATCTTGGATATAAAGCTGTTAATGGTGATGTAGATGAAAATGATGCTGATGAGTTGATTGGGCTTTTGATGTTGATTTTTTGTTCATTCTATAAAGAAGTAACATGTAACTTGATATTTTTTGTTTGTCTTATTCCCCATACTCTGCTATACATCGCTATGGAAAGAATAAACAACTGAAAAAACCACGTGAGACAGCGCAGCTTATAAATAATGAAGTGAACAAAAAATACATTTAGTTTTTTATTTGCGATTTTGAAGTTTATTTTTTTATTATTAATTTAAAGTATTATTAAAAATGGGGTGACAATTTTCCTACACTCAACAATCGTTGGATTTTTCCCTTTGAATTTTGCTGCTGTTGACTCTCGTCAATTGACAAATCGTACGCGTGAGTTAAAATGCGTGAAATTGTTGATACCCTGGAAAATATGCAATTTCTCATAATTTGTTCTTAAGAATGCCGTACAGCAAGTAATATAATTCTATCTTATATTTTTAATTTAATTTTTTGTTTAAATTATAATTGTACTTATATATTGTTGATTGAGGAGATTTGTTAAAGTTTTGATGTCGAGCTTATTCATTAAATCAAATTAACGTACCGTATTAAAATATTTCTAACTTTCCCAATATAACTCCAGCTCAAACTACTCAAACCGAACGGACAAGAAAATACAGTCACGATTAAGTATGACGCGGCTCATACACATCAAGTTTAGCTGATCAGGTTTTGTTCAATTTTCTTTTAAAGTTGCCTTAGTGTTCTCACGGAGAATTCTGTTTCAACTAAATATCAAACTGCATCAACTTCGAATAATATTACGGATGACAAACTTAAGGCTTGACGAGTCAAACTTGACGTGTGTGAACCGGAACTATGGTAGAATCACATCTGTACACATCAAATTGGATATATGAAAGTGTGGATAGCAACTGTAAGCTCCAGCGAAAATTAACACTCTTCTACCGATATCTACATAAAAACTAAAAAACGAAAACATAACGTAGCAGATACAGCGCTTCTCAAACTTGTTGCTTATTCGATTCGACCAATTTGTCAAATACAGTCTTGTTGAATAAACATCGCCTTCAGAAAATAATCAGCCTTGTGTGAATCTTAGCAGCGTAATAAGCAAAGACAATTACTTAATATTTTGCGATCAAATGCTCATTTTTGGTGAATATGAAGTATAGAGTGTACTGAATATCAGGCGCCGATGTTGTTAATCTACAAAGCCTGGTCCTCGATACAAACCGCGAATATTCAAATGATACCCTACTACTTTTATTTCAAAAACGCATTGAGTTACTTGATCTTAATGTATCTCAGCATTACCATGCACCTTGTTCAAATTTTAAAATCGTAAGAATTTTAAGTATTTCTTAAAAATTTGTTTTTGTTTGAGACGTGACTTGATCAAGAGTTTTCTTATACCGCTTGGAAAATACGATCCCACAAACGCTGTTTATTTTATATTAAACATATTTTAGACAAAAGCTCTTCTACATCAGCAGAATTAGTTTCAGTACTGAGTTGTTTGTTATAGTTTAATTCATTAATTTTTAGAGCAAGCAATTTCCTACAGCAGGTATTGAACTTTGAATAAAATTCCCCAATCTTCGGGGGTTTTTACGTACATACATACAAATGTATGTATTTGTTTAATATCGTAAGTGTTTGAAATTGGTTATAACTTCTACGTATTTGCACTCTTTTATTTACTTAAAAAAATATTTGTCAGATTTGCAAAAAAAAACAACAAAAACGACAAGCACTGATATTAATTTGACATCAAATCAAAAACGCTACTGCTTTGGACGCTTGTCGTCAATGACTGCATACGCTGATGACGTAGCAGTGATCATTACTGGTAAAGATCTGAGCACTATTACTTCTGTAATGGAAGCCACTGGGAGTTAATCCTGAGAAGGCAGACCTAATATTTTTCAGGAATAGATATAAAAAATCCTTGGAGAAAATCTAAACTATGTGGTACCAGCCTAGAACTTAAAGATCACACTAAATACTTGAGTATAACATTGGATAGGAAACGCCACAAATGCGCTCTATGCATGCAGGAGAATGTTAGGCCAAACTTGGGGCCTAATCCCTGACCTCGCTCATTGGATTTACACGGCAGTCGCGAGACCAATTTTACCATACGGGATATTAGTGTAATGGACAGCATTAGACAAGATATTATACCGGAATATGCAGTCAAAGACTTGCTGATCTTAGCATTACTGCTTTGCGTAGCACACCAACTGCGGCACTTGATGGCAGAAGGTACTGCAGGGAAATCCGCCATCCGTTTAAAAACGACGGGACAGTTTATAGCCAGACCATATGGCCACGGCCGTGTTATATGGGTATAGACTGTAGCAGTGACCGCATAATTCCGAAATCATTATTTTATAAGAAACCGCACATTACCTTAGATGAGGACGGCTGGTTAGCAGGACTTCACTCTGACCATAAGACTTTAAATTTTTATACCGACGGTTCCAAAATGGAAGAGGGAGTTGGAGCTGCGGTATACTGGAATCTTATAAGTTTCCCGATCACTCTAGCATCTTCCAGGCAGAAATATTTGCACCCAAAATGGCTGTTGACCTGGCTCGTAATCCCAGAACTAGGAGCTCACATATTACCTTCTTTATAGATGGTCAGGCGGCAATCAATGCGATATCCGCTGAATATACTTACTCTTCGACTGTTCAAAGGTGTAAGGACTCATTTGATAGATTATGTACCAACAGAAAAGTATACATCTACTTGGTTCGTGTACACCAGGGGGTAGAAGGTAACGAGGAGGCGGACGAATTAGCGAAACGGGGAGTCCGAAATCGACTAAACTTCTTCTATCGCTATCGAGAAAAGACTGGTAGGTTTTATAACGGGTCACTGTTGGATGGCAGTACACGCCAAAGGGGAGTGGCAACTGACTAGTGACAATTGTAGATTCTTTGGATACCAGGGGAAAAAGAGACGGTGGAGCACATACTCTGCTTCTGTCCGGCACTTATACACTCCAGAGCGAACTGTCTGGGTGATCATTACTACAAAGATCTAGGGGAAATCTCTGGAATCCGACTAATGATACTCCTAGCATTCGCCAAGAGAGTCTGGAGTACTCTTGGTATTATCACGTCGAACTAACTTTTTCATTTACGGGTTATCGTATATCGTATATGCGGGGTCTTTATGACCGCCCATCTTAACCGAAAATAACCGTGTACGAATAACGTCGTAGAGGAAACACACAATAAGTTTGTTCATTCTTGTGCTTCACGTAGAGTTGACAAATATTTTATTTGTACTACCAAAACGTTTTAATAAACTCTATTTAAAACGATAAAAACGTGAAAACACATACATACATACATATGTACATATATTTCTATAAGAGATATTGCACAGATATTGAAAAATTTGTATCGCGTTTTGCATGGCTCAATGCTACTGACAGCTGTATATGTCATTAACTCCTTGCCGATAAAAAGAAATCGTGGAAATGAAGAAAATAAAATCACTTGTGCTAAATGACATGAACATACATATTTTGTAGGCATCATAAGTTTTGTTGTGAAAGTGTTAAATTCAAATATACACAAGAAAGAAACATGCGTACAAAATATGCTTGAATGCTAAAAGTTGTTTTTGGCATATTAAAAATAAATATGTATGTACATACACACATGCATATAGGCATTTCCACAGAAAAATTCACTCTTCCTTGCAGTCGGCGTAGCTAGCGAATGTCTAGCTATTTCATTAACTACCAGCAATGCACACGACTGATGATTTTAACATGGGGATGACATTGTCGTTAGTCAATCTGCATAACCTTTTACTAATGATTTCATTAATCACATGTGATGTGTGATTTCACTGACACTGATGTGCGAAATAACTATTTGTATAATACGATCAGACCGATGAGATCAATGGTCAGCAAAACCCAACTATTCCTCTAGTCAAAATGTACCAGTTATATTTCCATAATAAAAATACTGCAGAAACTTAAAAATTTTTAATTTTTGTTTAACAAAAACAAAATTTAATAATTCATTTTTAAATTATAATTAAAACTTAAAATAAATTTCAGGCATTCCACATCAATTGAAAATATAAACAAAATAATAAGGAAAAGTATAAGTTGTTTGTTTTTTTTTAGACAGACAGATTTAGTCCCTTTATTAGGAATATAACACAGAAACACTTCAGAGTTTTATACTTTTTCATATGTTAGTGTAGAACGTAATGATCTCTACATTCAGTAAAATAGAAGAAAAACAAATCGAAGGAATTAAAACATGTACATACATACTAGCAATTGAACTGGTTAACCATAAGTGATAAAAAGTAGACATTTCTATGGAAATGCACATATGTATACATATAGAACAAATATTAAGTTCAAGTATATGTAGTAAGTGTTCATACGCATTTTTTAAAATATGGTTCAGTAACACGCCAGTTCTTCATTTAATCATAAGTAGTCCGTCCTCTTTCACCCAAATGGTAAAATAGACCTCATTTTTTCACTGCTGATTATGATGGTTGGCATATACTTCCTCTTTTTTTCGATTGCTTATGACGTTGTTTCGTTTTCTTTTCCAACAAAATCCCTGTTTTTTTTATAAGATTATGAAGTTTATGGAAACACAAGCAATCGAGCGGCTGTATGCCAAAAAGGGAGAACATGTTTATGTCATGTGTTAATATTTGAAATTATGAATGTCAAGTAATTTGTTATTTTAAATTATGTTGTTGTAGGCTACATGATTTACAAGTATTTTTAGAAGCAATTTTGGTTTTTTATTACTTATTATTTTGAACATAAATATACGTGGTGTGTAGTATTTAAATATTATATGGTGGGGTTGGAGACATTTGGAAAATGTGTTTATCACCCTAGTATTTCTTTAATGTGTTATTTAAGTGTTTATTATAAAACAATCAAAAAATGATGATGGAGATAATTTTAATTCAGTTATGACTATGCCAATTATACAATTTTGTATATTCATAATGATATAGCATATTTTTCAACAATGCATCTAAAAAAGAGCCTAATTGATCTCTATGAAAGACTTTCTCACAGACAAAAAAAGGCATTTTATGTAAAAATATCAAATTATGGATTCTGTAATGCTTCAGAAGATTTCATTTAAGGGCTACTGCTTAAGAAATTGTGCGAATTTACAAACTCACATGTGTACAACTATTACTAGGGCTATACGCCCAACTATTTGCAAATAAAGCCGTTTATGATGTCTTGCTATTGCCTGCAACTTTAACTTTACCTTTTTAGTGACGCCGCACAATGGTACATAATCATTTTTCATTGGCCAAAACCTTCATATATGTATATGAGTATTACTCAGCACAATCATTTGGAAATAAATTTTAGTTTGATACAAATATTTGATTCTATAAGATTGAAAAATTTGTAAAAGTCTTACTTTATAGTCCTTTCGCAACTACTCTACTTTCAGCTTAATAAAAATATGGAAGTTTCATCTACAAGAAATTGACTGAAGAATATTTCAAAAACAAAAATGAGGCAGATTTTCTAAGCTACACTGAAAGAACATTAAAATTAAATTCTTACAGGAGTGAGGCACAACAACTTACAAAAAAAAGTATATGTTTTATATGTGCTTTGCAAAACGGTTACATGGTGAAATTACTATTCAGATAACTTCGAAAACTACAAGTAAAAACAGTGGTGGAAGATCTAAGAGGCAAAAACTGAAGATTATAAATTAAGAAATCGGATGTGAAAATATTAAAGATAGTTTGCTTTACCAATTGCGATCACAAAAACAACTAACGAAAGTGGATATCATTCAACAATAAAGCGAGAACAATACGGATCCTTAAAAGCATTGCAACACCAAACGAGGAAAAACAGTTCACAAATGAGGAAGCTCTCGCATTATTTCTGGAGTAGATGTACACTCAGCTCAGATTGAAAAAGGCTCAAATTTATACCCATCATATAGTCACACATTTGCAGCTAAAAAGGACTGTTGGCTTTCATAGGAATCTATTACAATCACTCCGATTTCGGAAGAGATACAACTGCAAGCTCTACTTGCTACAATCATGGCGATGGATCTTCTGGACAAAAGCAATATTAAAAATGTTTATGTAGATATTTCGGAAACAGATCTGTCAAGGTGTCATTTGTGCCATTGCGATTAATAAAGAACTTAGAAGACTCTGAAACTTCGACCAGTACAATTCAAACAAAGTATATTTGGAAAAATCAAATCCATCCTCTACTATATACTGCAGACCAATAAAATTTGAACTTAAAAAGGAAACTCATGATACCTTTAAGACTGAAGTAAGTAATATTAGAGCTAAAATTTCAACACTACAGCAATTAGAATCGGTGATAGATGGATAGACTATTGAAATAAACTACCAATTAGTGCTTTCAATGATCGATGGAAAAATTGCCCAGGCTTTGCCTGATACAAATGCTTCATCAATCTGTATTGTATGCAAAGCAACATCAATTCAGTTAAACCAAGAACCGATAAAGGCAGTAGCTAGTACTGATGCATATGAATTAGGATTATCACCACTGCATACAAGAATAGGGTTTATGGAACACATACTGAAAATCAGCAATGATTTGGACTTCGTTTCTTCAGGATCAGTAAGAAATAATGACACCAACACAGAGCTAAAGAAACTAAAAGAGATGACATGACATCAAGATCAATTTCTCAAACATGGCTGGATTATAGATCAACCAAAACAAGGATCGTGCAATACAAATGATATAAATACCGGAAGAAGATTATATTTAGGTCCCGAGACTTCACCTAGTATAACAGGTGTTCATATAGACCTTATTTCAAGATTTAAAACAATTATTGAAGTTATTGCGTGCAAATTACTGCTAGGAAATTTGGTGATTATGCCGAGGAAAGTGCTAGTATGTATACATTTATATACCCATGGAAAAATATACCAGTAATAGTGCACAAAGTTCTTTATCATGGGGAAGATGTCATTAAGCACCATTCATTACCAATTGGAGATGTATCAGAGGAAGCCCAGGAAAAAAGAAATAAGGATTACAGATTTTACAGAACATAATACCAGAAAAATATCACTGAAGATTTTGTTGAATATGTTATAGCATATTAAACATAAACATTCACTTGTATTAAATTGTTAGGAATTTTGTTCGTATAAACCCTGCCAACCTAATCTTGTAACTTATAATAATACTTTTATTGCAACTGATAATTTTGTACAACTTTTCTTTATTATGTTTTATTATTAGGCTTGCCAGATCTAATTTGTCAAAAAGCTTGACATTGACCAAAAAAAAACTTGATTTTGAAAAAAAAACTTGACAAATAAAAACACTCATACTAAATATATAAAAGAGATTTTTAGTTTTTAAAGAAGAACTTCTGGATAATTATTATTGGGAAAATACGAATTGAATTTCAACTTTTACTCGTAAAAACAATTTTGCTGAGAGGTTTTAGCTAGTCTATAATAAATAAATAATAATTTTCATAAATAACTTGACAATTCTTCAAACACATAGGTTTTATTTAAAAAAACAATGAAAAACCGCCTGTATTATTCCACCATGGGTATATCAAGTCGGCTAAGCTGATAGAAGGATGGCGCGCCGGTAAAACCCCGGCTCAAGCCGAATCGCCGCCGCCGCCGACGAAAAGTCCACGACTTGCTTCTCTGGTTCAATGTTGTCAATTTACTAGTGTTGAGTAATAGGGTAAATATCAGTGTTGGCACTTTTATAATAATTGTACAGAAAGTTATAGTTATTTTTTAAACTATAATTGCAGAAAAAAATATGTATCATATTAGTCCTTAGTTCTATTGATAGTAAAAATATGGGCTTTAGATTTGTTTTTTAGAAATATACACATACTTTTTTTAAGTATTATTAAATAGCTAGAATAAATTTGAGAAAAAAAATAACTTACAAAAAAGCTTGACAAATGACTTTTTCACTTGACACTTGACGCGCATTAAAAAACTTGACAATCAGGCCAAATCAGGCCCTTCTGGCAACCCTATTTATTATACACACTAATAAATGATCTATTGAATTTAAACAACGTGTTTTCTCTGCCATTTTATTATTCAACAGATTTGTTTAATATATTATTGGTAACGTCAGATCCCTCCATCTCGAGCATTCGAAATCAATGGATATTGAATCATTCGGACTTGCATGCCGAAGAAAAGGGATTGTTAGACGACAAAAGTAATATAGAACTGAAATATTTATATAATATTTACAGCCAAATATTCCAGCCAAGTGAATAATAATTATAAATTAAATTTTATATTATTTGAATGAAATAAGGTATAAAAACCTACTTTGTCATTTTTTATAATGATGATTTAATTTTCATTATAAAGCATTTTTTCAACAAAAATTGAAAGTTCAACTTTAACCTTAAATTTCTCAATAACCACTGCAGTGGTTTTATTAAAAATTAATGTTTGTAAGTAAAAATTAATAAAAGCTTTAGATGTTATCTATCTACTTAAATAAGAATTACGAAAAAATCTTCATTAGTTCAAAAATTACAGTTTTGTTCGAAAAATAGCAAACATAATATTAATTTGTATTACTGCTAAAGAAATAATTTATGTTTGCAAAAAATTTTTCCGAAATGGAACGAAAGAAATGTTATTTGTTCAATATTTACATACTTATGTGGATATTTATAATTTTCTATTAAGAAACAATTGCAAACATGAAAATCGCAGTTTATTTGCGAATACATACTGACGTTAATCAGGAATGAGTTCATGAGTTAGCTACTCGCGAATAAGAAATTAATAAACCGTTTAGCGGTTGTAATACAGTGCAACCTCGGCTAACGCAACCAATAGAAATTTCGGGCAGTTGCGAAAACCGAACCAAAAATTTCTATGTTTGTCGATGAAAGGGCTTAGATATGTCAAACCAAATAAAAGCTTAATGTAGAAAAACAAATGCTAACTTTTAAAATTAATTCATTTATTTAATTAAGACAAAGGAAAAACAAAAAATAACAAGTGTGGCACTCGGGGACTGCCGCCGCAAAGCTATTGCATATTATTTTTTTTTATCAACTTATGCAATTATAATTATTTATTTATTTTTTATTTATGCAGTATTTTTTCTTTGATATTAATTCAAGTTGCACTCTTTCAGCGTGGTGACCGATAAGAAAACAATTTTTTTTCTTTTATTGAATAAATGAGAATATGAGAGTTAATATCGTTTAAAATATTTTTATTATCTTACAATACATGTAGGTTATTCAGGAATTTTTATCATTGAAACTATAGGTTTATGGTAACTGAAATAAGAAACATAAGTTTGAGACTTGATATCCTCTAAATATCTGGAAAATACCGCGTCAATGGTGGTCCCATATTTTGTTGTGTATTCTTGTGAATCATTATTCATTTTGTGTTTTCCTACATGTAAAAATCTGTTCTGGCAATACTGTATGTTAATGAAATCAATAGCATACTTTAGGGGTTAACATACGCTGGGCGATTCAAATACTTAAAAAAAACAAAAGCGTTAAGAAACAAACTTAGTGCTAGGTTTTATTTTCGTTACGGAATTTCTTTATTCGGTCGCCGCGCTCAAAGCCCGCGATAAAAGCTATGCAATACCTTAAAAAATGAGGTATTAAAATACTGTAATGTATATAAGTATACATATGTATATATAAATTTGTATTGATAGTTTTTCTCAAGTTAAAGATTTTTTTGACGGAAAAAGTGTGGAAATTTCGAGTGTTTTTTTAGACGAAGCTTTTCAGGATCATTATATCTTCCGCCGACTGAAGAATTTAAAGCTTTTAACACAATATTTTCAGTCTCGTCTTTAGTTGCACTTTATTCCAATGTGATTTCTACGTAAATTTGAATGTTTTGGGTGCTTTTATATATCCAAGAATTTCATTCTTCATTTGTGATATGTGGAGTAGTTTCCTATAGATAATCACTCTTTGTATAAATGGTAAATTTTTCATTAATTACATATCATTGTCATTCTTAGAAAGCGGTGAACTAAAGCAAGCCGAAAGAGAAAAATATAATTTTGTATGTAAAGTTGCGTTAACAGAATCGGGTGTTCCATTTATCGAATAGTTGTGGTAACCAAGGAAGACTACACTGTATATTTATTTTTGGTATGTACTTAAGAAAGCATTAGCCAGGTTTCGTTAAGTGTCATTTGCTTAAGCAAGCAGTGAAGGAAAAACAACCTGCAATTGAATATGGCTGACTTTCAAAACATATCAATGCAAAGTTTGCATACAGTTGTGATGCCGTATTTAAATCATGTACATAAGTACATATATAAGTATGTATGCAAAGTTCAGAAACAATGCAACCATGTATTTGGCTTATGGGGACGATATGATATATAAATAGGTGGTGCGTTGAATTATATTTATATTTTTTTTCGCTGAAAAACATATGAAAATATGTTTTTTCTGGTTTATGTTAAAACTTTCCCACTATACAGCGTCTACAATAAAATATTAAACATCAACATTAAAACCAATGCTTTGGTTAGTTTTTTAATGCGTTACTAATACTTGTTGACTGATTTTTGAAAGGAATCATGAAACACTACAAGAACACAAAGCAATTAACAGTCAGCCTATACGACAAAATAGATGAATTTTTATTATAATTGAATGGTGATGGGAAAGGTCAATAAAGAAGTTTCCGAAAAAGGCAAAAAGAGTGGAACGTATGTACGATTGAGATGCTCGCACAGCCCTATTATCTTAGTACTTATTTATATATGTAAATTGTTACGTTTCGACCTTTTCGAAAACGTTTAATTTTCTCGTTTTCTTTTAATTTGTCAAAAATAAAATAAAAACACAAATTTATATATGTTTTTGTTTAATACTGTTTTATTTCCTTTATCACACTTTAAGAATAAAATACAGGAAGTTCACCATGTTGCCTGTTACGTTTAAGGTTCTCGAACGTAGAAGAAAAATCCTCCCAATAGCAATAAGCTTGCTTGTGTCAGCCTGTATTGTGTGTATGTGAATGGAGACATCTGATTGTCTCAGACGGCGTGAAGATGGCAGTAACACAGTAACACGTTTATAATGTAGATGGTGAAGTCACTATTAAAGTTGCTACTAACACTTACATACTTATTACAAATGTATGTATCAGCTTCAACTTGAAAAATTAACAATGTGTACATGTGTGCTTGTCATATTTGCTTTTGCATAGAAATGACACAGAGTTTTGCGTTGTTTATTTAGAATGTTTTTTGTTTTTGTATTTTATCATATGTATTTATGTAAATGTTTAATATTAATTTCTAGAATGCGGTCGATTGAGTCGATCGCTGGATACACTAGTACTAAATAAATGTACAAACCAAATTATTTTATTGTTCGAGTGCATTATTTGAACTATTATATTTTCAAGAAAGAAAATTAATTAATACCATATTAGAGAAAACACAAATTAAATTAAAATAATTAGCAGAAACTAACATTCTGTATTTAAGTTGAGGTAAAAATGCATAATTTAATCTTTTTCGATTATGTTGATATATCGCATAGTGGCCGTTGCACAGATCTAGCATATTTTTTGCATTTCACTTTTCCCCGGGGAGTTATTGCAATACCTACGTTTTTCTGTGCGATAGCTTCTTTCGCTCTCTTGACTTGATCACTGTTAAAATGCGAACTAAAGTTCGGACGATGTGAAATACTTCCTTTTTGAAATGCGAAAGTGCTTTGACCTTATGCAAGCAATTGCTTTTTAACTGTAACTTAAGCTAGCAAAAGCATCAAGGCAGGCCAACAAATTAGTAGCACCAGAACAGCAGACTAGCCAGAGTACATGCCGCTTGCGTGAAATTTGTTTGAGCTTTATGAAATACTCATAACATTACGGCTTATTTTAAACTATCAAACACCATGTATGTATACAACCTTATATGGTGTATGGCATTTTTTTAAAGATTTATCTTAACTGATAGTGCCATCCGCTATTTGATTTTTGATACCTAGTGATTATTTAGTATTTTGTACAACAAATTTTTTATTGTTATAGAAGTTTTACTACCTAATTGATCTGCCTTGATAAGCACATTATAGTCATACTTTATTTTAATTCATACTCTTTTGTCTGTAAGTATAACTTAAACAAATATTTAGTTATTAAAATATTTTTACTTTTTAGATCTTTTCGAAAACGTTTCCTTGACTAGGTTCTTTTTATTTGTCAAAAATAAAATAAAAACACCAATATATATATAGGTTTTTGCTTAATACTGTTTATTTTGTTTAAAAACAAAAAATAATTTGTCTTTGCTTGCCGACGTTCACAGTTTCATGGCTTTTACTGTTCTCATGGCTATGGATTTTTGGCTATTTATATCAGAAGATAAAGAAGTTTCTAGTATATGGAGCATTCAAAACTTAAGGTTTCATTATCTTGGTATTGTTTTAGACGTCCTTTGCCATTTTTACTGTTTTAATTTTATATTAATATGAGTTCCAACAATCATCCATCAAACAAAGCACTTTCGCTGTAAATTAAGTGGTTTTACTGCCAGCATAATCATCACTAGTGCCACCCAGATCCCTCAATTGACTGGTCGTATTTACTGTGAAAATTTAATTGTCGCTTTTCATAACATTAATGTAAAAAAATCATGATCAATAAAAAGCCAGCGACAACAATAACAATTGTTTCAGCATTTTTATTTCTTTGGCTGCACTATTGTTTTGCTTTTTCAGCAAAACATTTTCAAATATATATAATGCTTAAAACCTTACAAAATTAAGTCACTATTCATAAATGAAAGACATCTTCTACATACATTTGGAAATGCTATTCCATACACTTTGAGATCCCTTGGAAGTTAAAACTATGTGTTTGAATTCAAACATATTTCTGTGTTTATTTTCTGTTGCTGCACTTATTTACATATTCGTTCAGATAAATAGATAAAAAATTTTTCTCTTTTGTTTTGTTTATTGATGATTTTGATGTAATTCCAGCTGCGCACAGTGGTTTCTGCGATAAAATAATGGGACCAAATCTGTACCTTGGGAATTAGCGAGTTTACAAAATATATAGATCAAGAAATGGTGAACCCATTTCTGTTCATTACGAGATAGAACTCGAATTTTTTAATTATACACTCATATTTTCTTGGGTATTCGAATTTTTTGTCTAATAATTTTTGTGATTATTACCTGATTATTACAATATTTTTTGCAAAGTCTACAAATAGATGAAGAAAATGCGGCATATTTCAATAAGTGATCTTTGACAGTTTCAAAAATATTCCGCTTTAAATTTTGATATTTCCTTTTTTGGCACCGATTTTATTTTGTATTTCGGAAATATCTCTGGAAATAGTATCTCGAAAATTCTTAAAATAATATTTTATGGTTTTTAATACAATATTATTGATAATATTGAAAACATTTAAAGTTATCCCAATTTATGTGCTCGCAAAAAAATGCAAGTCAAGATTTTTAAATGAGAGTGAACAAAGTTTTAACGTTCAAAAAATTGAGTTTAATTTTCAAAACATTTTCATGACTAAATATTTTTTTAATATTTCAGAAGAATAGATAAAGATAATTTTTCCACGAAATTCGAAATTAATCGCTCAAGAAACAAAGTTACATTGAGTTTTGAAATTTTCTTTATAACTTATATTAGACATATTTAATTGTTACCCATAAAACCAATACGCTATACTTTTGTATGTATAATACATACACACAGAAAAATACACAATGTAAAACCAGCGGAAACAAGGTTGATTTTGAATAAAAATGTACCCACATTAATATAATATAACAAATATTGTTCAATCTAAATTATTTCAGTTGGAAGCAACATAAATTATACATTGAATGAATATGTTTTCAGCATGAAAGTCATTTAATATGTAATTATAATATTTAGTTAATACGATTTAATGCTTGATCTAAAACGAAATTATTTTAAAATTAAACCGATACTCATATTAAATAACAGTAAATGTTACCTTTACACTACTCAATGTTGATTTTATAAAATTCAAAGTTGATTTAACGTAAAAATTTTTTTATTTTCTTGTGTAAATTCAACATGGCATAATGCAATTTTAACTACGAAAAATGTCAAATCTACTATTTGCTAATTCCAATTGTTGCGTTGCTTTGCGTTTGTTAGAAAGTTTTGCTGTTTCTATATTATTAAGATGTGGGTATTTAGTTTTGTGATACAGCAAGGCAATATAAATAGGGTTATGTATATTATAATAATTGCATTGCAAAAAAAACGACACTATAACGTGTTTTGTTTTATACATAAGCGACTAGTCCAAACAAGCATGTAAAGTATACTTCATAAAGGACGAGAACTAGTCCAAAAGTAACCCAAATGTATGTAGAAAAACATGGTCTTTTTAACATTACGATGTCCAAGGGCTGGACAATAGGGTGCAGATTTGCAGTACATCGGACTAACCCAAAAACTACTCCACGTCATTAAAAATGGCCCACTCACACAGGGGTGCCAGTTTCATTCTATACCTTATCCCCAATTCGCTATTTTTCATTTCGCAAATTACTGAAAATAGCTTATTTCTTATCCCCAAAAATCCCCACAGATCTGTAATAAGAATTTTTAAGCTTACGGCCCATTTTATAACAGAAAGCTTTATCTTATTTCATATTTCGCAGTCACAATGATAAATTCTTCTGGAATATTTAACACTTATTTGTACAAATTTTTTAACAACAATTTTTTTTCTTAACAAAATTTACAAAATGTTGAATATAATCAAGCATTTTGGTTTTTGTTATTTTATAAATTGGAACTTAATCAAAAGGTCGAAATAATTATAATAATCGCATCCTTGCTCTGCGCGCTCTAAATATCTAAATACTAGTATATATGTATCATATATACTAGTAGAAATGATAAACATATTTCAAAAAATACAGAATCAAAATCTTTTGATTCATCAGCCTATGCAATTTTGTTGCACATGTTAGTTGTATTAAAAAGTGTTAGCATTTGAGAAGATGGAGTAAATTCGGCACAGCAAACTGAATTATTTTTAAAGTGTGTATTTATTCTAAGAAGATCTTCTAATAACTCATACTGCATTCTGTGCGGATTTTTGTTTTTTGTTGTATTCATTGTAGAAGACTTGTTCAACACAAGCTTACTTTTGGGTACATAGTTGACTTTCACAACAATTAATAACACAAAGTTTCAGACTTGTCGCACATACATTTTTATATATTAAGATTTATTCAGTTTTACCACAATCATGAAGAAAAATATGATTTTTCAATACATGAATTTAAATACAAAAAAGATAACTAAATATCAAGATTTATTATAATGTATTATCCCCAAAAATACCCATCGAATAAAGTGCTTTTTACCCAAAAAACCCCCTTTGGATTTTAACAAAATTTTTATCCTCAATCTCAGAAGAAAATGACCTATTTGGGGACAAATCCCCAAAACTGAGAACGCTACAATTACAAGTAGTTTTTTCGGCACGAGTACTATCATATTTTGGTAGATATACCTGCAAATAATTTAATATAAAGGAAAGCCAATAACATTCGGTTGCAAAGTCTTTTTACTACAAGTGGGTATTTGGTTGATATTTGACGGACATCAAAAAGGGGAATCCACGGTCAAATGAACTGTATGAACAATGTTGTGTAAAATGCTTAGCGCCAGCGAGCTTCCTGAACGAAATCTAAATTAACAGTATTGTTTTTACTTTTACAATTTTGTTTACAACTTTAAGCTAAGCCACGGCTCCAGAGCATGGAATACATCTGGCACAATGGCTAGAGATGGGATCGTAAGTGACTTTTCACTCACGCTCATACACGCTCACGATAAAAATATTTCACTCATGCTCGCTCACGCACGACCTCATACTTTTGGCTCACGTTCACTCACGCTCCAACCTATAAGTATTTATACATTAAAATTTCTGAGTGCAAGTAGAAAAATCTAATATAAATACAATTAGAAAATTATGCAATAAAAGAAGAAAATTATGTTTAACTGAGAAATATGCTTTTCTGAAACAATTTGTTAGTTTTCAAATAAAACTTTTAAATTGATATATGGACAAGCCCCAGAAACAGTTTACCAAAATTAGACTAGATATATAATTTTATAAATAAAATAAATGTATTTCGACAATCATTAATGCACAAATTATTATCAAATCCTACCCTACCTCAGATCTTCTGATTTCACTTCAATTTCAGCAAAGAATTTTTTTCTAAATTTCAGAATAGAAATATAATAGAAAAATGTAACGTGCGTCAGTCACAAAGGGTTCATCTCATCGGATAAAAAACGATAAATTTTTTTGGCTGCAAATAAGTTATTTTAGAACTCTCTTATATTCATCTTTCTTTTAAGAACTAGATTTTGTGTGCTTTATTATTCAAAATTCGTAAAAAATTACGACACCACACTTTAACTTTCAAAGTTACTTCCGTTTTTTGTAGTGTGCGCCTTAAAACTTTGTGATCAATTATTTCGCAAAAAATACCTGCTAAAAAATTATTTTTATGCGATTCGAAAGTACACTTATATCCCACTAAACTCAATGCATAAGTTGAAGGTACCTCTTTTAAAAGGCAAAAAATGTTTTGTATATTAATGTGAAAACGCGTACGAATGTAGGGTTCTCACGCAGGATTTACACATATGTATCATGCGATTTCAAACTTTGTAGTTAAAATTAAATTTGACAATTGAATACAATTGATATAGGGGATATATGGGTTTGTCATTCCATATGTAATTTCTTCATTATTCATTTAAGACCCCATAAAGTATATATATTCTGGATCCTTATAGATAGAGAAGTCCGTCTGCTATATTTTGGTGTATTTAGAATTAAGGCGTCAACACAACATAGAGACATACATTTTATACCATTCTCTTGGAATTTTTCATAAAATTGTTCGGTTTGAAAATAAGAAAACTCGCTCCAATAATTAATGATATATAGCCAAAAGACTTTTTTTGTTATATTTCCTATTCTGTTGTTTTTTATGGCCCCGGCTGTCCTATGGTCATTTTTATGAGGCCAATCTCTTGTATGGAGTTCTACGAAGGTTTAGACTGAAAATAATTGCAGTCGGTCCATTAACGGCTGAAATATGGGCAAAAAATGGTATTCGAAATAATTTTACTTTTAAAATTTTTTTGAAAATGTTGCGTTGGGATTCAATCCAACAACCTACTTGTTGGTAGTCACAAGCGCTTCTTATACACCACAGAGCAGTCGTATTTTTCATAGTAGTTTACGCGTTTAAGTACATAATATATCTTATTTATTATAAAATACTAAAACTTCAAATTCTTGATGGAAATTGGTGTGGTTGTTGTAAATTCCTTATTTTTGTCACACATACATCAATACTGAAATGCGTTCATGGGCACATGTACACATTGTTTGTTTGTTTCTTTAAACTTATTTTTGTACGTTTATTAGTATAATATTATGCGTGCATATTACAGTATTTTTTATTGCTTATATTTCTTTTCGTATATAAATAACCATAATTATTTTTTATATTATGTATATTAAAGAAATCTAATGGATCGTCAAGACGAGTAAATATACAAAATCAATGAAATTGAATTTTAGTTTTGTTTTAAAAATGTATTAACATTTCATTTTTTATGACTATTTGTAATTTCAGAAGAAAGGCAAAATTTATGCTTATATCCTGTTTTATACTTGTGTGCACAGAATAATAATTTTAACTATTTTCTATATTCAGGTGCAGAGCGTACTTGCAATATTTCAGAACCCGGTATTATTATTGTATTTGTACAATGTCATAAAAAATCTTTTGGCAATTAAAATGTTGTTTGGATACTTAGTTACACATAACAAAGCAGAAAAACCTCTTACCGGATAGAATTTGATACTTGTTCCAAAATATTTTTTAATTGAAACTTTCAGTATAAATATTTACTATGCTTTTTTCTAATTTTTGGATTTTATATTCACAACTTGGTATTTGACTGTTGCTTTCGATATAAATTCCCATAAGAAATGTTTCTTTCATTATGTAACATCAGTGAGTTAATCTTCAAAAGCACTTCAATTAATTGCCTTTTTTATAAAATAAAAACAAAGTTTGATGTAAGAATTTAATTTGATATCAAGCTCCAAAATGTAATTAGAAAACAAACTAAAAAATTTAAAACCCCGCGAAAATAGCGCATATTCTAAAAATTACATTTGCAATATTGGAAATTAGTCCCAAAATTTATAAAAAATATAATATAATTGTGCCGATTGCCAACAGTCTTGAAAAAATATCTAAAATAGCAAAAATTCTTAAAAATATGCGAACATAACATCAGAAAAATTGCATGATTCAATATTGATTAAAAAGAGCAAAATTATAGAGTAAAAAAACTTACAAAATATCACTTCCATTGTGAAAATTAAACTTTTAAAAACTATTTTTATTTGGAATAAATACTTAAAATGCATTCGTCTTTTAAATAAAAGTATTGCAAATACCTACTTTCCACAAATTTATATTTAGCTTCTAGATTGCATTATCCAAGTTAATAATTTAATGCGGGCTTAAAATGTATTCTAAGAATAGTTCGCAATTCATCACATATTCTTCAAACAATCACTTCCTATCATATGCATACATCTGAACTTTGGATTTTTAGATCGGAATGTTTGGGGAAAATTTGCGATTTGATCGTAATTTTTTATATTTATTTCTCTATCTTACACAGTAAAATTTTACAAGCGCAGAAGAAGATTTAAATAAAAAATGTTTTTAATTAAATCCATCTGCTTTCTTAGCAGGCTGAATATGAATTACCGAATTCGTATTTTTTAAATCAATTGTGGTTGAAATTCCATTGTGATTCTATATCAGAAATATACAGGTTATATTGAACCAAAACCTTTATCGTCTGGTCCAACCGCAATACAGATAAGTAAATGAAGAAGTTAACAAAATTTTAAAAAGACAACTATCAGAATAATACTAGTTTACATGCATACGTACATCATAAGAGTTTCAAAAAAAAAATTAAATTAAAATAATGAATTAAAATATGTTGTTATATTTTATAATATAAAATTTTTTCTGACACCTTCAAGTTATTTTTATTTTTGGCATTATTATTATATTATACCAAATAAAAACGTCGACAACTTACTGAATTCATTATATAATTATTTGATCACTGTACAAAATCCTATCTGATAACATATTGGGTATTTTTTGAAAAATAAACCTTTTATCGTTCATGAAATTGGAAAAAACGCAAGAATTCCAAAAAAAAATATTATAAATAAGATTGTGCCGAGGTTTTTTAAATAAATTGTGGAACAAACTTTTTCAAATAAAAAGTAAAAGTAATAAAAACAACTAAAATGTACCAAAAATTCTTTTAAAAAAATAGCATATTGTAGTTAAGAATTCGAAACCGTGCCACCGGGCAGGATACGATTTCAAATCCTGAACAACCAATTATTATTTTTTAAAATTTTGATACATTTTAGTTATATTTATTACTTTTACTTTTTATTTAAAAAAGTTCGTTCTTTTTTTAAGAATTTTTAATAGCTTTAAATTACATTCAATATGAAGATGGTATTGGAACATTTTAATAATTAGACTAGCAGATTTATGTAATAGTTGGCGAAAGTTTTGATCAATTTTGGGAGAATTTCTTCATTATTAAATCTTTTCTTACGTTTCAAATCATTTCTTTGTTTAGTCGAAGACCACTGGCTTATTGATAAAGACGTTGAAACACTTCTTGGATGTGTGAAAAATTATATAAGTGCTAATAAGAGGATGTTAATATTTTTATAATGCACCCCAGGCAAGAAAGTGTTACAAATTTGTTACGAAATTCATAATTTATGGCTGACTTCAGTTTGCAAAGCAACACTAGAATGCCCTGTAAACTCATGCTTCCAGTGTTGCTTTTGAAGCTGTGTTTATGAAGTCAGCCTCTACTATGGAATAGAGATGAGAACCAACAATGCATGATCGTGATTAATTTTTTGTTTCCATCAAGTGAGGGTGCATCCGTGAGATGGTGAGTGGCAATCTTTTCTGCTGTAATGTAATTTTCTTCATTTAAATTTTTTTCGAAATAAGTGAGCGTGAATTTTCGTGATTGTGACTTCTTTCGTCACTCCATTTTATGGTGAAGGGTATATAAGATTCGGCACAGCCGAATATATCTCTTTTACTTGTTTTTATTAAGCCGGTGTATGTAAGTAAAATAATCAAGGAGTAATTTGTCAAGGATTAATTAAGGATACCGATTTTTGTTTCTTTCCTAAAAGTTTCGAATGTGGTTTGCGATTTTTAATTTATTTTTCCTTATTTTAAAAAATGTTTTACTAAAAGGATTTTATAGACTTATTTAAAATCTTTGTCAAATTTATTGTCGAAATAAATGATTACGTATCTTTCTTTTATTGTCAAATAGCATAAATTAAAAACAAAACATGAACTTTTAGTAACAAGTTTCGAAAAATCCTTGGTTAAAAAGACGGGTACGAGGGAGCGGATTCACAATTGATCAACGTCAAATTTGCGTCACCATTGGCGGGTTAACATTTTATAAAAATATTTCTTCATGCATAAGGTCAACAGCTAACAATATAAAACTTTATTTTATTTAAATAATATTAACAATTCTTGGATTTCAAAAACAAAAAAAAACTTATTCTGAATTTTATGAAACAAAAATTTAAAAATTATTTTATACAAAAAAAATACAAAATTACTTAAATATATTACAATATCATAAAAATTCTTCATTTCCAGATCTATTCTTACAATATTTTATTATAATATTTTAATTACATCAATCATAAATAATTGTTCTTAAAATGTAACTTTTATAATTTTTTTTCATATTTCAATGTACATATATTCCAGACAATACTTTAATTTTCTATTTTAAATGATTGACATATTCATTGATTCTAATATTATTTTCCTTAAGATATTCATATAGAACTTCCATTCTGGGGTTAAATTTACCCATATACATACGTTCATATGCAACAGCGCTACTAAATGACAAGGATGTGTTGCTCCCACTCAGTTGATTATGTTCAGATCAGATCTTTCATTGATTTGAAGCAATTTGATGGAAACCCCTAAAAAATAGGAATTTGTATATTTTACACATATTTTTTTGGGATTTAAGATTCATTCAAAAAGTTCACCTTTAATAGATCGTTAAAGTTTTCTTAACTAAGGAAGATTGCTTTATTTTTTAATAAATATTAAATATATATATGTAGTCTAGTAATATTTTTAAAAAATTGGTTATCCTTAATCCCAGGATTCAACATTTTTTGGTAGGGGTTTCTTTGGAAAATAAAACAAGACAATTTATGAGGTAAATTATTAGAATTTTGTACATTCACAACAAAAACATTAAACAATTTAATAACTAAAGCAAATTCATTGTATTAAAGCTATCGAAAATAAAATAAATTCATATTTAATACTACACAAAAAGAAAAACGGAATACTAAATTCAAGTATTTTCTACTTACTTTAAGTACGAGTCGTACTCAAAATTTTGAGTACAAATAACAATAAAATGTAATTTAATCAAGTCGAAAACGAGATTACTTTAGATAACCCATCCTGGAGTTTCTTAAAATGAGTATAAAATTTTTTAATCTCGTGAAAAATCTTGATTCAACTAAAAAATTCTTAAATTAAATTGACCATGTAAATCCGTCCGTACTTGAATCAATCTTTCTGTACTTGATTTTAGTAAATTTGGGATTACCGTACTTTTAACGCCGCTTGGTATTAATTTAAGTACGTATGGATTTATTTTTCTTTTGAATGTAGGTACTTCTGGTGTGCCTTGCTACCCCCGTTATCATTAGATAAAATAAACATTTATAAGTTGAGGCTGATAGTTTCTAAAGCAACACACACCAAATTTGAAGACTACCGTGATATTGTACATACGATAAATAATAATTACTTTGTATGAGAAGTATCACTATCGCCACTCCGATTTCACCAGTTTGTTTTCTGAGTACTAATTTTAGCTTTTAAATAACTCGTACCAAATTTTGCAGACTCTCACTATTATGGCTCTTAGGTCGCCGGGCTTGTCAAATTATTTTTAGAGGCATACATTATTGTATTTCTTCAGATGTAGAATATATATAAAAAACAATCTTCTCAACGATTTCATCTCTCTAGTTTATATTCCTATAATTTTGCAAAGTATCGGATTCTGATGAACGATACAGAAACGTATAATAACGAAAATGCAGACAAACAAGAGAAATAAAGGAAAGCAGATACTTTTGCCTGAAACGCAAAACCATCTAACTAATAAAATGTCCGCAAATTTTTTAAAAATAATTTTTGCGTACCAGCTTGCTCGGTCCAAGCTTAGCACACTTACCAATCGCTAGTTTCCAGGTACTTATTTTTGGTCATTAGAGAGTAAAATAACCTTAAACACAGCACACATAGAATTATCTGAGGTAAAAAATCCGAAAAAAAATTATTTAATGTATTATTTTTTTGTCCTAATTTTTATGAAATAAAAGGCAACATCAGACTTTTCTAATCTTTCCGAAAAAAACGCACCTTTGTCAAAGTGCAACTGAAACAAATTGTTGTCGAACATGAAATAGCCGCAAATTATATTATAAACAAACCAAGAACTAGTAAACAAATGGTTTTACATATATGTGCTATTTCCCATATATGCTGCCACCGGAAAATAACATTTCAGGCAATTTGCTTTCTAAAAAAATTGGACAAATTATTTAAACACCAATAAAGCCCTCAAGAATAAAATGCTTGTGTTTGGACTTATTTACATGTCTTAAACTGGAAATATACGGATCTGAAGAAATGAGAAATCGATATCACAATTCGGTGTTTGCTGCTTAAAAAAATTACATTGTTGCTCGTGCCACTCTCCACTCTAACAGAGCACCAGCCTTCGTAGTTCAAATACCCGGCAACTCCTTCAAGCTGAACATCAACCTGTTCATTGAAAGGACAACAGTATCAGTTCCTAAGGTCAAAAGAGTTTTGTGTTCTTATTACTTTATTTCCCTTTATTATTTTGAAATCCTCAAACAATTTGTTTTAATTTGTTTATTAGTAATACGAAACCAACATTTCAACTATCTGCTGCTTTTTGCAAACTTCCATTTCAGACGTTAAAATTTCCTGAATAATCGTGCAAACATTTTGCAAATTATTTCCGTTTGCTTGCACTTTGTGAAGAATACTTGTCACATCATGCAGACACCAAAAATAACATTTCGTTGTGAAAATTATTGATTGTGCATACCGATTTATGAATGTGTTGTATACGTTTTTATAATGTATGTATGTATGTATGTATTTGTGCATTAATCTTTTTATTTGTTGAAACAATAACCACAACAACGGCATCAATGACAATGTTTATCTAATGAAATTATTGGTTTTTAATACCTGGCTTAAGAGGAAAATTAAATTGGAATTTGCAAATTATTAAGTTGTGCGTAAAATATGCAGATTAAATTGTGAATTTTGGTTTAATATAAGTATTTCATGCATTTATTTATCTGTGCATAAAAATTAGTATCGTTTTTACTGCAATTAGAATTCAAGATTAAAACATCAATAATTTATTAAATTTAATAAATGAATAACATAAATACATACATATCATGTTTGTAAGATCCTATACATTTTACTTTTGAAAAATTTTATTTAAGCAGAATCTTTTATAGTATTGGTTTAATCAGGGATAATGAAATTGGTAAAATTTTACTATTTGTGGTAGAAGTCAAACTTCAAGTGTACGATGGTACTCCTGTAGTTCAATTGGTAAAAATTTAAAAAGTTAAAAATTTTCCACAATATTATTTTTAATTGATATAAAATCTCAAGTCATTTTCATTATTGTAAGTTTGTATATATGAAACTCGAAGGTATGTTGTTATTCTATTCAACTTTTCAGTACGCAGGGTCAGAGGTGTTATTTAACTCGTAAGTATTGAATATAGTTCTATCGTCATAGTTCTATTTTATACAATAAACATTAGCTTATTACTGATTTATTTATATATTTTATATTCATTAAAATTATAATACTTTAAAATAATGAAACAAAAATTGTTTGGCTCAAGTTCAAGTCCGAGTTTTACCCATTTCCTTTTATAATTTTTAAAACAATTTTTTTTTATAAATTCAAAATTATTTTTTATTAAGAAAGTACTATATGGGATTACGTGCTAACCGAAATTGATTTAACGTCTTAAAAATAAATAAGTTGCACCTGTCGTATTCTAATTTCTTAAATTATACGGTTAAATAGTTGATATTCCTCATCATAGTTGTTTAAATCTTTTTAAACCATCATTTTTGTCTAATTTGCATTTGAATACATTCCTGAAACAATGACCAGTATATTTTTATAAAATATACATCTTTATATATTTTTAAAACATACTTCTTTATATTTTTGAACGAACAGCCTTTATACATATTGTGAATTTTATTCTACCTTACTAGCTTAACGCCGTCGCCATGATTGTATGTATTTTCATATACACAAGTGTATTTTAATTTTGTCGACGATTATTTGCGACCAAAAATTCGTCGTTCGTGTCAGTTGTGTTCCTAGCATTACCCGGTGTGCTTTGCTACCCCATCATTACAAAATTAAATAAAAAGTGTTTATGAAGTTAAAAAAAACTATTTTATTATATGTAAATTAACTGTTGTAACACTCTAGGATATACAACATTTGCAGTTTGTCCATGCGGAGCATAAACAAACAAATTGTTTGGTTTTCCTACACTGAAGCATGCAACGTAAAGTTGTCAGTGGGAGAAACATAGACTTGATAAATTTAAGCCATAAACTTGCATGGATTGACCGTGAGCTTTATTGATTGTCATTGCTAACGCAATCTTTTGAAGTCAGATTGCAAATCTGTTGGTATTGTGGGAATGCGAGGCAGCAGATTTGTTCCATTATATTTGCCCGATATAATGGTCCCTTCGTCGGAGACCTTTAAGGTTGAAGTTCGAAATCGCTGAGTGGCTAATCATGCATCGTGTTGCTCGAGATCGTTTATTCTAAGGCGTATTTGGTGTTCTCCAGATGTTTAATTTTCTCTTTTGAAAATTGGTTCACATATGACGAAAAAATAAATTTTAAAATTGTAAAGTGATTTGATAATCCATTTTTTTCAGTGCACATTTAAAATTAAAAAAAATATTGGATAATAAATGCAAGAAGCATTTTGAAAATGCGTCCAGATATGACGATATTATTTCCTCTATATCATAGAATCTGTTAAAAACTATGTGAAAGAAATACCATAATGTGTCTATGTTGTACTTTAGTTTAATGTGTGTGAAAAACCAAACCAAATACCATAATATTGTTGGCATTCCAGACTCCTAGATAAATGTTGCGAAAATTTCAGAAAGGTCGGTCCAGAGGTATGCTATCCTATAAGGTACAATTAAACAAACATACAGACACACATTCCGTTTTATGTATCAAGATACCTTTTTGGGTGGGGGTAACCGGTTTCCCGTCTTATACGGCCAGTATTTTTCTGGAAATTGCACGTTATTCTAAGAATAAAACTTACCGAATTCAAAAAGCCTCATTCTTATAGTTGTACAGATATAAGACAATTAATATTTTCTCCTACCGGGGTACCCATTTACCCCTCCCATACCGCTACTATTTTGCTGAAAATTGCACGATATTCAAAGAATTACGCACGCCGAATTAAAAAAATTTTACTCTTATAGTTGTACAGTTTATGGGCAAACTAATAGTTTCCCCTTCCTATACCCCCACTATTTTGCTGGAAGTCGGAAGTTGTTCAAAGATTAACACGTGCCGAATTTAGAAAACTTCATTCTTATAGTTGTACAGATATGAAAACATTAATGGTGGGTATCCGTTTTCGTAAGTTTTACTTTCTTTTAAGAACCGCTCACAGTAAATTTAGAGAGTCTCACTATTTTAGTTATGCAAATATAGGGAAATTAAAAATTGCTTTGCATTGGGGGTGCCCTATCCCCCCAAATTTTTCTAAGAAAAAAATAGCCTATTTAAATTTCCCTGTTAAGACAGTTCTGAAATTTCAAAACGATCGGTTGTACCGTTTGGCGTCCTATACAAACAAACATACAAACACAGCTTAATTTTTATATACATATATAGATTATTAACTTTATAATGAATTTATAGTAAAAATTAGTTAATTGTGAATTATAAATATCCAATCGGGCGATTGCACCAAAATATTTCATAATGACTTGTAAATTTTTCAATTATTCATTACCACTATAACCTTCAACACAGCAAGATTTCACTGCTCACTTCACCGTGTTTTATACTCAATAAGAGGAATACATACTCGTACATACATACATATGTAAGTTAAAGTTTGAAAGCGTTTGTAGTTTTCTTTCTCTAAAGATCCAGGAATTTCCTCCTGCACCAAGGGTTTCTTCATAATCCCCATCCTATTGTCTCGGCAAATTATTAACCCAAAATAATCTGCTATCTCCAGGTTTGCATACCATAAACTGCTCCTAAACGATTTCCTAATCCTCAGCAAAAATATCCCAATTAAATATACAAATTAGTACAAACTGTATGTATCTAGTACAATTGTGTTAATTTACTAGTTAATGGAAATTTGTCTATATTTCCCATGTTCATACAAATTTAATCAGTAGTATCCACCATCAAAAGTGGTAAAATTGAACAAAGAACGCTGATGAGATGGTGTGACATCATCGAAATCAGTACTGATCCGTTCTGCTAGTCTGATTAATAATAAATTGTTCCATATACTACTCTCTTAATAAAAAAGTAATGAATTTATTTAAAAAAATTTTTTTTCTAAAAATTAGAAAACAGAAATGGGTAAAACTCGGATTTGAACTTGAGCCAAAAAATTTTCGTTTCAATACAGACAAATACAAGTTCGACTAATATGTTAAGTTTAAAATATTTTTAACGATTATATGCGAAAACTATTTTTTATTAATCTGTGGTTGACGAGGTGGCGAGGCGTATATCTATTTAACTATTATCTATTAACGCTAAAGTATAAGATCCTACTTAATCTTAATATTTTACGCAGATTGCTTATGAGCAAGAAAATTAGAGATTTTAATAAAATATTTTAAATATGTACATAATTTTAAATTTCACTGCAAAACTAGAAAATAAAAGAAAATTTATATTTCCTTTAAGAATTTTAAACTGTATTCAATTGTCAAATTTAATTTTAACTACAAAGTTTGAAATCGCATGCTACATATGTACATACATACATATGTGTCAATCCTGCGTGAGAACGCTACATTCGTACGCGTTTCCACATTAATATATACAAATTTTTTGGTCTTTCAAAAGAGGTACCTTCAATTTGTGCATGGTGTTTAGTGGGATATAAGTGTACTTTCGAATGGCATAAAAAATAAATTTTTAACAGGTATTTGTTGCGAAATAATTGATCACAAAATTTTGTGACGCCCGCTGCAAAAAACGAAAGTAACTTTAAAAGTTGAAGTGTGTTTTCGTAATTTTTTGCAAATTTTGCATAATAAAGTACACAAAATATAGTTTCTAAAAGAAAGGTGAATATAAAAGAATTCTAAAAAAACTTATTTGCAGCCAAAAATATTTGTCATTTTTTGTCAGAAGACATGAACCCTTCGTGACGCACCGTATGTGAGACACGTTACATTTTTTTTATTATATTTTTATTCTGAAATTTCATACATAATTTCAGTTTTTCCAAAATAGTAAACACAACATTTTTTGCTAAAATTGAAGTGCATTCAATGTATAAAAATATGGCTTTCGATTGGTCCATCTTCATGAATACTAAGTAATGATATGAATACCTAAAAAGTGTTAATTTCTGATATAAAATTAGAAGATCTAAAGTTGGGTAGGATTTGGTAATAACTTGTGCATTAATGATCATCGGAATACATTTATTTTGTTTATACAATTATATAACCAGTCTAATATTCCATAAAAAAAGATGTTGGATCACTTTCAAAAAATTTTCTTTGGTGGACTGTTTCTGGGGCTTATCCATATATCAAAATTGCAAAATTGTATTTCAAAACTAACAAATTATTTCAGAAAAGTATATTTGTCAGTTAAATATAAATTTCCTATTTTATTGCACATTTTCTAATTGTATATTAGAATTTTCTATTTGCATTCAGAAATTTTAATGTATAAATACTTATAGGTTGTGATTTTTTCGTGAGTATTTCGTGAGCGTGAGTTTTCGTGATTATGACTAACTTTTTTTCCACTCACGTGAGCGTGAGTGAACGTGAGTCAAAAATATGAGGTCGTTCGTGAGCGTGCGTGAGTGAAATTTTTTTATCGTGAGCGTGCATGAGCGTGAGTGAAAAGTCACTCACGAATCCATCTCTAGTTAAAATATTCAATGTTTTTCTGGTTTTAAAATGTAATTGTTGATTATTAATGCAGCCGTCTTGATAAAACGAATGATGCAGAAGCTCTTATTTTTGGGGCTACTTTCACGTGCAATTCAGAGTTTTGAGTCCCAAATCAGTGAGCTTAATAATTTTGTACTGTGTATGGTTAATCTTATATTAACTGTCAACTTCAAAAACCTTTGCCATATAAAAAATTATTATTGTGTGCTATAAATTTAAATCAGCCACAAATTTTAGTGTAAGTGAATTTCATTTTCCTTGTATTACATTTTCAATAATTTTCGATTTAAACTATTAATTTTCGAGAATATATTTATTCATTGTAATTTATTTGTTCTGATTGGTGAAGATGAATTTAAAAAAAAATTGTTTGTTATAATTAAAATGTTTTCATTAATTGTTGTCAAAATTACGTCTAAGACCTTCATATATTTCCAAATGAACACAGAATTAATACTTTGCACAAGGACGTGAAATTAAAAAAATCTGTAATGAGATCTAAACTGTGGAACCGATTTGCATTCATTGAATATCTATGCATAAAAAAGTAATAAACTTTTTGAATATCACATTTCAGCAAAAATTATATCTTATTTTCTTCTCCCACTAGCTGAGATGCAGAATCACAAGATTTTAAACATATCCAACTATCTAACACAAGGAAATGTTCCAGGGTATTTCAATACCTAGATTTCATAAATTACCTTCTGTTGTCATCTGAAAGTAATTCAATATCAGCAATAAGAAAACAATGAATTAACAACGCTGCAACATAAGAAAAGAAAGAGATCAAAGAAGTTCTTTATTTAATAAATGTAAAAGAACGTTTTACTGAAATGAAATAAGAATGGTAAGCTAACAAAATTGGCATAATATATAACATAATATTATAGATAAATTTCAAAACATTAATTGTTTAGAACAAAGCCAGATAATATAAAATCATTATATATAAAATGTAGATATTAAGGATACGCTGGCAGTCATAAAACCTGCTGGCTTTGGAAGTTTCGCTTCTAATAACACGAGCCGATATCGAATGTATCTAAATGTAAAATCGTTTAGGCGGAAAAATTCAGAACTTCTTGCCCTTTTCAATGAAAATTGGAATAAAATGTTTATTTGAAAAAGTGAACGAATTAGAAATTTTTACTTCATCCTTGACGAGGGCAAATTTTTGTTTTAAAAAAAACGCTGAATTGCAATTTTTATAATAAAAAGTAAAAAAATAGTAAAAATTTCTTGGAAAACAAAAAAACGGTATATTACACAAAAATGCAAAGTATCAGATAAAATTAATATAAATGATCGAAATGAGGCCGATTCAATTTGATAGCCTCTCTCACCTATAAATCTGTGATTTAAATTCAAAATAAATCACAAAATTTTTACTGAAATCTTAGCTCTGTTTTAGTTTAAAGTTTCTAAAAACACACGCATATTCGGAAAATTCAATAAACTAAAAATAAACATGCGAAATATTTTCGAATTTCGCACCACGAAGATCTTTTGTAATGCATATGAAATGTACGAAATTCTTATGTAATACAAGAACTAAGGAACTCATGCTTCTTAGATTTGATCCTAGTAGTGTACCCACTATTGCCTACGTACGAGTATATGTATTTTGAAGATGCAAAAATTGTACTCACACCTGAAATATTCTAAAATTCTAACCTAAAGTCTTTTTTTGTATATTCGACAAAAAAAAATAAACTAAGAAAGTTTTGTTTTAATGTTGCATAGATTATTTTCAGTGTACCTATAAATCTGCTTAAAATTACTTAACACACAAACAAAGAGAAATGAGTGTAAACATTGTACATTGTAAGCACAAGTGTTAAGGATTAAATTCTAAAATTTAAGATTAAAAAATAGCCCCAACACAAAATCAATCAATACCGCCCAACAATGGATGCAATATCATACAATCAAATTAAAAAAAAATAATAAATGAAAATAAACTTTAGAAAACGTTGTTGAGAATATAAGCAATTTTTTGGAAGCCACAAAAACCCAGCGGTCATAGTGAATTAAAACTAAGGGTGAAAGAATAAAAAGTTGAAGGATAGAAATAAGTCAACCGATGAAAAAATAAAGAATTTCGTAATATTGGTTTTAAATCTCAGGACGAAAAAAAATATCCTGTTTTGTTTTTGCTTTTGAATATTTTGCATTTTTCAGTAAAATCGGCTAAATCAGCTATTTAAAACCGCCAGAAAAGGCTAAATCTCCCAAAAATAAAAGTTAAAAATAGGCTAAAAAATATTATTCATAATTTAAAGTTATTAAAAAATGACTATTGTATTTAGTACATAAAAAAATATTTTAAAATTCGTATAGGTCAATATATCACATAAATATCTGGTACATCTTTTGACTTGAATTAAGTATTGGATCAAAAATAAAGCGAATATTTGTAATGATGCAAATTATTGAAATATATGTAAATGTCTTTAAACAAACAACCTCAGCGTTTCTAAAAGGTACTACTACGGGTTGGTCCAATAAGACGTTTCATTTTCATTAGCACGCCATTTTAAAAGTTATAATAACTTAACCTGCTACAGTTCGCAATACTAAAGCAATTTTGCGTTGCCGTGAAGAAACTTCTCGATCCGCAATTAAGAAATTGGTGGAAAAATTTGAGCAATTCGGGCAATTCAGTGATGTGAAAAATTAATTTCGTATGCGTCGCTCAACTGAGAATATTGCTGTTGCAGCCGATAGGGTTAGGAAAATATCAGGTTTGTCTATTTCACATCTATCTTTGGAATTGAACATTCCACAAAAGACACCTGCAAAGTTTACTGACCGTGTGAGTTCTCGAAGAGCCTACGTAAAAGATATGGTCTACGCCAATGGCTCATAATCGATTCAAGACCTCAAAGATGGATTCGTGAAGTTATCAATGATGAACAATTTCATGAGAAGAACATAACCATACATGAGTGGCCGTGACAGCCATTTGGCTGACACTGTTTTTTAATACGATTGGGATACCCTCCTCTGTACAATTAAGTAAACATCTGATTTCGCTAAAAATATAATTTTTTACATATCAAAATAAACCTCTTACTGGAAGACCCTATAGATAGCCAAATACTAGATTAACCAAATCAATAAATGCATTTTTTGTAGCGCATTCTTAAATTGTCACACCTCCACCCAGAGCTCAACTGCTGGCCAACATTTGTGCATATCTAACTTAAAAGCTTCCGGTATTGGATTTCAATCAATGTAATTTTATCTTTGGTGTACTTACATTTGTATATTGAATTAATTTTTTAATCATCTTGAAATTTTATGAATAGCCAGAGGTTTAAAAAATTAGTGGGTTCCAAAAAAGCCCCATGTATGGAGAATATAAGCCTCCTGAAAAGATCACATATCGCACTCTAAATAATAAAGGGTCACAACTCAAAATTTTCCAAAATTGATTTTTTTCATAAATGAATTCACATTTCACATCTCTAATTACTTAAAAAATTTCATTCTCATTACTATCTGCTTTAACTGGAAAAATCTCGTTATGTCTGTTTTTATGTTAATTGCATTGATTTTGCACATAAATAGTTTTTTGGCTCTCCTGAAAATTTAAGAATTTTGAGTTGTGACCCTTTATTATTTAGAGTGCGATATGAGCCAAAATCGGCAAAATCTTTAAAATTAATTAAACCACCGAAGCTATTAAGATTTAGCATTTCCATATTTTATATTAAACTATTAAAACTTTATTAAAGCCCATAATTTAAAAATAATCACATCATAAATCGGAAACGTTGAAGCTTTCTCAAAACTAATTTTTACTACATTATTACAAAGTCGAATGCGTATTCTAAAAAAATTAATTGCTTTTAAAACCCCTAATTCATGTTCCAATTAACAATACTTACCCTTGGAGTGTAGGGTAAATTACAAATTTAAGCCACAAACATTTCAGATGAATTACTTTCGAAACTGCAAGGGTTATCAACAATGAATTTTCAACAATTCTGTCGATAATACCAAATAAATATGAACAAATGTATGTATGTATGTATTTATATACAGATAATATTCGGTTTACATGCATGTATATCACTTCGCACATAAGACTTAAGTCAAATTTATTTTGAGGTTTTTAAAAATTGCCTCTCCTTTAGTATGCTGAATGCATGTGCAAAATAAGCACTTATCTACCAAACAATAAATGTTTATAATCCAGTATTGTCATTTAAGGTTTAAACTAGAATGTTTTACTATTTTGGCCACAAACTAATTATACAATAACAAAAGTTTTATGTCAGCATATCCCCAACTAGAACACTTAGGTCCGTCCAATACACTTACATTTGCACATATGTAAGATTCATAATCTATAAACTGCGCTGTTGCACAACTACTATATGCAACAATCCATTGTGCTGTTTTTCTGTTTCATACGTCTTACTTTAATTCATTTTGTGATCTAGTTGTTAAACGTGAGTGTGTTGAGTTCTGTGCATGTACAGAAAGTCGTGTTGCATATTTTTACTTGCAACAACCACAAAGTGCATCATATTTGCCCTGTAATCTACCAACAACTTTCATTTCCCTCACTCAATCACCACTTCCCTTAAAACTTTTTACTTTCAGCCCCCTTTATGTTGACACTTGTGCACTTTACCGCCTCTCTTTGATGTGTTTTGTATTTGTTTTTAATTTTTTATGAAACTCATAATGGTTTTGAATCCTTACAGCACTAGCAAACCATGTTTTGCCTCCTTTTGCGGATGTAGTGCTCACTTGTTTATATGTGGAGATACAAGCTGACATGAACAGTTTTTTTTGCGAAACTTTAGACTTTTTGTTATTTCAGCTTGTAGTTGTTTTGTGGTCTGACCAGAAACTATTACCGCCTAGGACAAACGTTTTTTTATTTTGAGGTTACGAGTATTATGAAGTATTAAATAACTTCTTCTTTAAAAGGATTAAAAAAATTGACTTTTGTGAAGTGATTTGTTTATGGTTTGAATTAAATGTATTTGATACTGTTTTTGGTTTGGAAAATTGGAAAAAACAAATTAAATCTTGCTTCTCTATTTTTCTTAATTTGCTTGTGTTTGTGGAATGAATGATTGACAATAAAATATAGGTGTGGATGAGATACAATTGTATTACTATAGTGGACCAAAATATAATTATTTTCACATGGCAAAAGAAATTACTCGAGTTAAAAGAAACATTTCAAAACCATGAAAGTTTTGTAATTTTTTTAAGAAAAAATAAAATAATCCAAGTTTAATTGGAGTTTTAATATTGTTATGAATAAAAACAAAAGTACGAGTGAATACAATATTTCTATGCAAATTGTTTTACAGAGAAAATATGCAAAATTTTCTCTTGATTTAATAAATCCAGAGGCCGAATTACATCATATGTGATCGACTAAAATTTTTCATAAATTTTATTTTCGAGATTGTAGCATACGATAACGAGTGTGTATTCGAGTACCAGCTGTTTACATTTGACTTGGTAGCTCTACAACAAACAAAAACAAAATTTTTTCAATTACATGTGCATAAAATACGAAAACTTTATATTTATATTATAAATAAATTTTATAAATACATATATTTTAAGTTTAAAACAATAAAATACAACTTTTCAAAAACTTTTGTTTGTTGGAGGTTTTTTATCTAGTCTATATATGTACATGCATTTCATATATGTATATATTTATACTTTTGTAATTTTTGAAATTCTCATGGGTTTTGTAAAAGATTGTGTATAAGATAAGAGGTTTGAAACGATTTAAAAATATGGTTTAAGGTCTACTGATGATTTGACATTAGCACCAATGAAATTCATGTACATATATAGACTAGATAAAAAACCTTCAACAAACAAAACTTTTTGAAAATCTTTGAAAGAAGATATCGAGGCAATCTCGATTATTATATTTAAAAAATAATAAAATAAACCTATAATCATTTTGTAAGACCAATATTACACAGTACAACACATGACTTTGGTAATCGATTCTAAGAATTGCACGTGAAAGTAGCCCCAAAAATAAGAACAACTGCAACTTCATGCGGCCATAACAATTAAATTCGAGCTGACTTTTCAAAACCCTTTGGAAGTTCTGTTTACTTAATGGTCTACTTTCATTTCCCATTGGAGTTGTTGAGGCTGCCGGCGATGACCCGAAATTTGTTGCACAGTGTAATATAATGGACATACGATTTTTTTTGTTCAAGATGGATTTTTATCAATTTTTCTATATTTTAACACGGTTATATTTCGGTACACCGTATGTAAACTTGTTATTTTCCATATTGAAATATTCAATCTTCTTCTGGTTTTAAAATGTAATTATTAATGCAGCCAACTTGACAAAACGAATGATGCAAGTGCAATTCTCAGAATTGAGTCCAAAATTAATGAGCTGAAAATTATTGTAATGTGTTAACAAAATAAATGGAAACTAAAAAGATGTTATGACCCAGTACATGATTGAGCATCTCCATTTGGCCCAAAATATATTCCCGAATTTCAGCCAAGGAAAAGTAACTGCCAAAAGATTATGGGAGGATTTTTCTCTTAAACTGAATTCCTGTGGATCACCAACTAAGAATGCAAAATCGTGGAGAAATGCAAAATAAGTTAAAAAATGAGCATGTGTATGTATGTATGAACAATAAATGCTGACCAAAAATTCAATGCCAAAAGATTTCTTTTAATAAGGGATCCTTATTAGGAGATGACTTTGACTTCTGCAGAAAAACAAAATATTGAAGTCACTGGTGAAGACCTCCATATAGAAGGACTTTCAACATTAAAAGCTTATGGAAAACCAAAGGCAACCAATACATGTTAGTTAGATGAATTAATGGACGAAAGTATTCAGTCAATTGTAGAGGATGCAGATATCGATGTTGTTATAAATGGATATATGGAGAAGGAAATGCCAAGGTCATATGTAAAAAAGGAAAAAGGCATAAAACTATCGATTGTATCGTCACATGTAGAAAAAACAGAAGAATACCAACATGAATTACTCTCAAAGATTGATCGTGTATTAACACTTCTAACCTCATATACTAACAAGAAAGAGAGATATATTCGGCTGTGCTGAATCTTATATACCCTTCACCATAGTGTGTAGTGACAAAAGAAGTCACAATCACGAAAATTCACGCTCACGAAATACGAAAAAATAAAAAAAAGAATTTAAATGGAAAAAATCACATTAAAGCAAAAAAAAAAAAATTACAGCTCACCGTCTCACGGACGCACCGTCACATGATGGAAACAAAAAATTAATCACGATCATGCATTGTTGGTTCTCATCTCTATTCCATAGTAGAGGCTGACTTCATAAACACAGCTTCAAAAGCAACACTGGAAGCATGAGTTTACAGGGCATTCTAGTGTTGCTTTGAAAACTGAAGTCAGCCATAAGTTATAAATTCCGTAACAAATTTGTAACACTTTCTTGCATAGAGTCAGTGTTGCCATGTATTTTTTTCAAAAAACTGTAAAAAAACTGTTTTTTTAAGAAAAAACTGTTTTTTAAAAAAAGAATAAAAAACAGTAGAAAAAACTTTACTACGTGCATTTTGAATTCCATTGTATTTTATTTAAACATAAAACAACATAAAAAAAATTAAAAACATAACATAAAGCATTTAATGTAGACAGAATAAAAAAATTTTAGTTATACTAACAAAAAAAATATTTTCAAATTCTTTTATTATAGATCACAAGTTGTGCTTTGTTATAAAACTACATTTTAATTAACAATAAGCCTAATATGTTTTATTCGTTTGTACTTGTTTAAAGTAAACAAAAATATAAAAAAAACACTTATTTTCATATTAATTATTTAACATATAGCAAAAAATAGCTATAAAACCATAAAAAAAAATAATTCAATAATCACATTTTGAGATCGTACTTAATTACATAAAAATATCATTTATACATTTTTTGATTAAATTTGATTTTCATTTCGTTTGATTGCACGTTGTATTATTTTTTGTTGAAACATTTTATATATTCCAGTAAAAATAGAAAATTGAGCAGGTAACTGTTGAAAACTGGAAAAACTGGAAAAAAAAGGTGGAAATCGAACAAAACCTGTTTTTATTCATGAAAAACTGAAAAACTGTTACGCATCCTAAAAAACTGGAAAAAACAGTTAAAACTGGCAATATGGTAACGCTGCATAGAGTGCATTATAAAACTATTAACATCCACTTATTAGCGCTTATATAATTTTTCACACATCCAAGAAGTGTTTCAACGTCTTTATCAAAAACCTAGTGGTCTTCGACTAAACAAAGAAATGATTTGAAACGTAAGAAAAGATTTAATAATGAAGAAATTTTCCCAAAATTGATCAAAACTTTCGCCAACTATTACATAAATCTGCTAGTCTAATTATTAAAATGTTCCAATATCATCTTCATATTGAAAATAATTTAAAGCTACCAAAATTTCCAAAAAACGAACTTTTTCAAATAAAAAGTAAAAGTAATAAATATAACTAAAATGTATCAAAATTTTAAAAAATAATAATTGGTTGTTCAGGATTTGAAACCGTATCCTGCCCGGTGGCACGGTTTCGAATTCTTAACTACAATATGCTATTTTTTTAAAAGAATTTTTGGTACATTTTAGTTGTTTTTATTACTTTTACTTTTTATTTGAAAAAGTTTGTTCCACAATTTATTTAAAAAACCTCGGCACAATCTTATTTATAATATTTTTTTTTGAATTCTTGCGTTTTTTCCAATTTTATGTACGATAAAAGGTTTATTTTTCAAAAATACCCAATATGTTATCAGATAGGATTTTGTACAGTGATCAAATAATTATATAATGAATTTAGTAAGTTGTAGACGTTTTTATTTGATATTATATAATAATAATAATATCAAAAATTTAAATAACTTGAAGGTGTAAGAAAACATTTTATATTATAAAATATAACAACAAATTTTAATTCATTAATTCATTTTAATTCTTTGAAACTCGTATGATGTGCGTATGTATGTATGTAAACTAGTGGTATTCTGATAGTTGTCTTTTTAAAATTTTGTTAACTTCTTCATTTACTTATCTGTATTGCGGTTGAACCAGACGATAAAGGTTTTGGTTCAATATAACCTGTATATTTCTGATATAGAATCACAATCGAATTTCAACCACAATTGATTTAAAAAATACGAATTCGGTAATTGATATTCAGCCTGCTAAGAAAGCAGATGGATTTAATTAAAAACATTTTTTATTTAAATCTTCTTCTGCGCTTGTAAAATTTTACTGTGTAAGATAGAGAAATAAATATAAAAAATTACGATCAAATCGCAAATTTTCCCCAAACATTCCGATCTAAAAATCCAAAGTTCAGATGTATGCATATGATAGGAAGTGATTGTTTGAAGAATATGTGATGAATTGCGAACTATTCTTAGAATACATTTTAAGCCCACATTAAATTATTAACTTGGATAAAGCAATTTAGAAGCTAAATATAAATTTATGCAATACTTTTATTTAAAATACAAATGCATTTTAAGTATTTATTCCAAATAAAAATAGTTTTTAAAAGTTTAATTTTCACAACGGAAATGATATTTTGTAAGTTTTTTTACTCTATAATTTTGCTCTTTTTAATCAATATTGAATCATGCAATTTTTCTGATGTTATGTTCGCATATTTTTAAGAATTTTCGCTATTTTAGAGATTTTTTCGAGACTGTTGGCAATCGGCATAATTATATTATTTTTTTTATTAATTTTGGGACTAATTTCCAATATTGCAAATGCAATTTTTAGAATATGCGCTATTTTCGCGGGGTTTTAAATTTTTTAGTTTGTTTTCTAATTACATTTTGGAGCTTGATAACAAATTAAATTCTTACATCAAACTTCGTATTTATTTTATAGAAAAGACAATTAATTGAAGTGCTTTTGAAGATTAAGTCGCTGATGTTACATAATGAAAGAAACATTTCTTATGGGAATTTATATCGAAAGCAACAGTCATATACTAAGTTGTGAATATAAAATACAAAAATTAGAAAAAAGCAAAGTCAATATGTATACTGAAAGTTTCAATTAGAAAATATATGGGAACTGGTTTCTAATTTCAGCCGGGAAGAGATATTTCTGCTTTGTTATGTGTTACTAAGTATCCAAACAACATATTAATTGTCAAAAGATTTTTTATCACATTGTACAATTACAATAATAATACCGGGTTCTGAAATACTGTAAGTATCCTCTGCACCTGAATATAGAAAATAGTTAAAATTATTATTCTGTGCACACAAGTATAAAACAGGATATAAGCATCAATTTTGCCTTTCTTCTGAAATTACAAATAGTCATAAAAAATGAAATGTTAATACATTTTTAAAACAAAACTGAAATTCAATTTCATTGATTTTGTATATTTACTCGTCTTGACGATCCATTAGATTTCTTTAATATACATAATATAAAATATTTATATACGAAAAGAAATATAAGCAATAAAAAATACTGTAATTTGCACGCATAATATTATACTAATAAACGTACAAAAATAAGTTTAAAGAAACAAACAAACAATGTGTACATGTGCCCATGAACGCATTTCAGTATTGATGTATGTGTGACAAAAATAAGGAATTTACAACAACCACACCAATTTCCATCAAGAATTTGAAGTTTTAGTATTTTATAATAAATAAGATATATTATGTACTTAAACGCGTAAACTACTATAAAAAATACAACTGCTCTGTGGTGTATAAGAAGCGCTTGTGACTACCAACAAGTAGGTTGTTGGATTGAATCCCATCGCAATTTTTTCAAAAAATTGTTTAAAGTAAAATTATTTCGAATGCCATTTTTTTCCCCTATATCAGCCGTTAATAGACCGACTGCAATTATTTTCAGTCTAAACCTTCGTAGAACTCCATACAAGAGATTGGCTTCATAAAAATGACCATAGGACAGCCGGGGCCATAAAAAACAACAGAATAGAACAAATAACAAAAAAAGTCTTAATTATTGGACCGAGATTTGTTATTTTTAAACCGAACAATTTTATGAAAAATTCCAAGAGAATGGTATAAAATTTATGTCTCTATATTGTGTGAGGCCTTAATTCTGATTACACCAAAATATAAAAGACGGACAGACGGACAGACGAACATCGCTCATTCGACTTCTCTATCTATAAGAATCCAGAATATATATACTTTATAGGGTCTTAAATGAATAATGAAGAAATTACATATGGAATGGCAAACCTATATATCCCCTTTCCAAATTTTTTGGTGAAGGGTATAATAAGATGGAGGAATATAAATACGAACAAAACCTAAAATTAAATCAGTTGCTATTAATTAATTAAATATCTAGAAAGGGGAGGAGCACAGAACCAATATAGGAATTAGATCTTAGAAAACACCGGAACTTGAGATGCTTAAAGAAAATATAACATAATTTTTAGATCCCTTCCTACTAAATTTTAATGATAACCTATATTACCCAAAAAAAAGTGCAAATGAATTAAAATGTTATTTTTCATGTGTAAATAATTCAATTCATTTATTTTATAAAAGTAATTGAAATGTAATTTTTATTATAATTTTTTTATAAATAGTCCATTTAATTAATGAATTTTTTTTATTTAATTCATACATTTTTTAATGTAATAAAAATTAATTCAAGTTTTATAATACATCCTTTAAAGTTTTATCTTCTAAGTGATAATTTTAAAGTTACGTCTCACTGCCAATGATAGGGTTTTTAATTGAGGTGTAAGATTGAGAAATATTTTGGTATATAATGGAACATTAAAATGAATGCATAAGTTGTACAATGCAGTACAAACATATATATATAAAAAATATATTTGATGATCCGAATTTACACTACTTCCGGAGCACAAGTTTAGGATCTTAGATCCAGTTCATACACGTGAGGTTTGACTCATCAAGTCTTGAGTGTTTAGGAGAATCTGCATTCTCTTTTTTTTGTTGGTTTTGTGATATACGTGAAGATAACTTCGGGGCGACTATATGTACATAATTCGAAACATAGCTCGAAAAGAAAAAACTTAAGTGCTTAATAAATCTAAAATAAGAATTCAAATTTTATGAAACACAATTAAATGCTGCAATTTACTTACGCATTATCTGGCAATGACATTGGATCACTTTTATACCGCTGTTCTTTTCTAATACTTACTGTTTATAATCGCCTCCAGAACCAGAAGGCGATAAGCAGAATTAAAGGAATGTAGCCCTTTCTTCATATTTGGATTTGAATATGAACAATATTTTCTTCCAAAAATTAATTAAATAAACCGCAAAAAAGGTTATTTTCTTTTATTATGTTTGTTTTGCACTAAACATATGACATTTTCGCCAAACATATCGCTTCGTTATTGTAACGTATGTAGTTATACCGCAAAAAACGTAATTTTGAGTTAAGAATGCAGAATAATTCAGTGTATCGTTCTTCATCTTGTGCGAAAAATTCATACAAATAAATATCTTCTTTACTCAACTCTACCATTGATGTGTGTGTAAATTAAAAATTCAAACTCGTTTTTTGAGATATGACTACGTTGCAATAAAGGAGCGATATGTTTTGATTCAGTGTAAAAAAAATCTGGTACATTTTTTAAAAATTTCGATACACGAGCTATCGAATCCAAGAATCCATCCATTCGATACGAAAGATTACTTGATCACGAATGCGGTAATTCGGCCCCAGATTTTGAGCGTACTCTTCAGTAAAGGAAGACGTAAGAAATATAACTCCTTTTATTAATATGAATGAAAAATACAAAAGATAATAGTAATGACATCAGGAATACGAGAATGTCATAAAGACACAAGAGAATGAAACACAAATGTAGAGTGGCCCTGAATTGTTCATGTGTCCATATGTAATTAATATACAGTCAAACTTCTATAGCTCGAATTTTTTGTAACTCGATCTAACTAGATTGACAGTAGCGTTAAGAGAGAAAATAACTTACATTTCTCCTTTCATAACTCGCACTTCCATAATTCGAAGCTCTTCGTAAATCGACCGATATTATTACATGCATATGAATTATATAACTCGAAGTAATGATTTGCTTGCTTAGTTATCAACTGTTCTGTTGCAAACAGATTATTGAAGTTCATTATTTGAATTAAATTTTTTTATTCAGTAGATCTCATATTAAGCGGAACGGCAAGTGATGGCGAGGGTTCGGTGGAAGAAACATTTCAGTAGCCTTCCAGAAATGATGTAAGAAATTCTTATGGAACACTAAATTTATATGAATTTATATTTGTAAAGAACAACTGATGAGCACTATAAAGCTTTGAAAAATTTAGAGTAAATTCTTATTGAAAATAAAAAAGTAAATCTTCAGTCACTAATTTCATAAATTTATCATTTGAGAATTCCAAAAATTTCAGAATATTTTATTTCACTATAGCTTTCTTAATATATGTTGCTTTCAGTAAGTCTGTTTTAAATTAAAAAAATATACGGACATAATTGCAATTGTTTTTTTTAATAAATTCTATAACTGGAAGTCTCCGTAAGCCAAAGATTTTTTTTGAGATATTGGTGATTCGAGTTATGGAAGTTCGACTGTATCAAATAATACATTACTTTTCTTCCCTCCCCTCTAAGGCGAATACGCAATACGAGGTTTCCGGATTCTCCCAGATCTTCGGAGTGCTGTCGCAAGTGACGATGATAGAGGTGCATTTGTGTTGATGTTGACCATGTTGGTGATATAGTGACGATGTGTTTGATGATTGAGGTCTGGGTAATTCAAACGACTGTTCAATTCGTGATGTCGATGATGCGGATAATTGTTCTGATGATGATGTGGTAGTGGCCTCTAGATTGCAACGTTAAGCTGTCGACAACTCATTTGGCAATGCCATGTACAAGATTAACAAAATTAACTTACGGCTCAGTGACAATATCCAATTGAAGGTATTTTATCAATGTGCCTTTTATACAATTTACCGTTGAAGATTATTTTTGAGTGCGGGTCCCCAGTACGTGTATTAAATTTAGCCAATATAGTTTTCCATGCCCGAGGTAGTCAACTTTGACACCCTGTAGCCAATCGTATGATTTTTAAAAAATTGTTTTATAATCCTATCGCAAGTTTCTAAGATACAGATCTATTACCCTTTTTTTGTAAAAAATTCATTGAAATAAGATATCGAGACTTGTATCGAATAATAAATTTAATCTAATATACATATTAAAATGAATGTTTGTGTGTATGTATGTTTGTCCTTTATAGAATCGTAAACAAGTCGACCGATTGCAACCAAAATTACCGGGTACGATGCTGACGGTCTGTAGATGGTTTATGTGAAGTTTGCACGAAATCAGCCTAGGGGATAGGGTACCCCCATACAAAGTAATTATTAATTTCCCTATATCTGTATAACTACAATAGTGAGACTCTCCAAATTCACTGTAAGTGGTTCTGAAAAGAAAGTAGAACTTCCGGAAAAATCTTAAAGGTATCGGATGGTGGAAACAGGTACCTCCCATAGGAGGTAATTATAAATTTTCTTATATCAGTACAAATATAAGAGTGAGGCTTTCTAAATTTGATATGTGCTATTCTTGAAATAGCGTACGATTCGCAGCAAAATATTAGCGGTGTAGGATTGTGAAAAGGTTACCGCCCATACAAAGTAATTATTAATATTCCTAATATCAGCACGAATACCATAGTCAAGCTCGCAAAATTTTATGAGGGTTACTCTTAGAATAAATTGGAATATCTCAAGCTTTCACAGTTTTATAAGGGTTACTCTAAGAACAAATTAACATTTCTAGCAAAATTTTGTGGGTATGAGTGGGGGAGACGGGTAGCCCCATACAGCGTAGTTATTAATTTTTGGATGGTGGAAGAACTGAGCGTTCAGCACTTAATTTACAATTAAAATGGCAAGTAAATGCAATATTAAAGAAAATCCATGGGCAAAGTTATACAAATATGTAAGACTATTGTGGTATGGGATGAATGTACTATGGCACATACAAAATCGTTAGAGGCTCTACACCGTACCTTACAGGATTGCAGAAGTAATTCGAACTTATTTGCTCTATTACCTGGTGACTTTCGACAAACACTTTCTGTTATTTCAAGCTCAACACCGGCTGATGAGCTAAAAGCATGCTTCAAATCTTCATTTCTTTGGTGACATTAAGTACCAATATGAGTGTTCAATTGCAAAATGATGCATTAGCTTCTCAATTTTCCTAGAAATTAATAGACTTAGGGGATAGAAATATGCCAGCCGATCCAACAATAAATGTCATAACATTTCCAACTGACTTTTGCCGAAAACACACAGTGATTATTTAAATTAGCGGCTAAGAATATTCACGTGAATTTGATAAATAGTGAAATTTTGAATAAAATTGACAGTAATGCCAGAACTTATAAATCCATCAATACTGTAACAAATGTTGAGAATGTAATTAATTATACCATCGAAATCTTGAATTCGCTTGATTTGCCAAACCTTCCACCACATGTGATCCAATTAAAATTTGGCGTGCCAATAATCTTATTACGTAATATTGACCCACTTCGACTTTGTAATAGGACTCGACTTGCTGTTTAAAAATTGTTGAACAATCTTTTCGAAGCAACAACAATAACAGGAAAAAAATAGAGGAAGAGATGTCCTGATTCCACGCATTCCAATGGAAACCACAGACATGTCATTTGAACTCAAACGTTTGCAATTTCCTGTTCGTTTAGCGTTCGCGAGACATTAAATAAATCTCAGGGGCAATCTGGAAACTCATAGATTTATACATTCATACTTCAAGTGGGAAAACAAAAAATATTGTATACAACCAAGCATCAGAATAATTTAATTTTATTTTAACCGACTTCAAAAGAGAAGGAGATTATGAATTTGTATATATATTTTTTTTGAACCAGTTTTCAAAGCATTTTTTTGTTTGAAAGGTTTCGCTTGGAGTTGGGTCCCATAATACTTTTTCCGAAAATCGGACACGCGATTTACACGACCGATTATTGCATAACTCCTCCAATTGCTTGAAAGGGTTTGTAGTTAGCTTTGTATAACACTATGCGACAAAATGCGACAGTCAAAATCGGGATGGAATGAAACCAACGGGAAATGTTATACCGGTAAAAAAGAAGTCCCGGCGTTTCGCTGGGTCACGTCTAGGAATCGAGATATATCGATTTGAAGTTAGTAACTGTCATATAGGGGAAATTGTCACCTTTCGTGGTCTTTTTTTTGACATAACTCGTGAACCACTAGTCCGATTTTGCTGAAACAAATTAAATTTTTTTTCCTTTTAATTGTCCACGCACATTTATGAGCATTTTCTAGTTTGTTACCGCTACCATAAAAATCAAATAACCTTTTGTTTATTACTTTTTTTAATTATGACAATCATAAAAAAAGTCATAAATTTTTTTCCAAGGAATTTTGAGCATATCTCGAGCAAATTTTTGAAATTCATACCTTCACTTAATTGTGAATAAAAGCGAAACGCGTTCATCGATTTTCATGATTTATGTCTCATTTTGTTCATAGGTTATGTGACTTTACGTGAAAGTAATAGGTCTAGAAACTTTTTTTACCGTTTTGGATTTCTTATGAATTAAAAATAAAAAAATTCAATTTTTTAGGCAAAAAAATACTTTTTTTCTTCATACATTTATTTATAACTCCGAAACTGTTGCTTATGTAGCGAAACGTTGTATGAACAGATTAAAGGAATTGTAATTCCCAATTTTTTTTAATTTGTTTCACCAAAATCGGACTAGTGGTTCTCGAGTTATGTCAAAAAAAAACCACGAAAGGTGACAATTTCCCCTATGTGATAGTTACTAACTTCAAATCAATATATCTCGATTCCTAGACGTGACCCAGCGAAACGCCGGGACACGTATAACTTCTTTTTTACCGGTATAACATTTCCCGTTGGTTTCATCCCATTCCGATTTTGACTGTCGCACAGTGTAATTATTGGTTGGATCTTTGTATTGAAATCGGGTCTTTTACAGAGTTATGATTTGTTTAAATAATATTAGAAATATTAAGATTAAACAATACCTATTGTCGCCATTTTTAATTCAGCTTGAAGAAAGACAAAGAAATAAAAGTATTCTTCTATCTCTCTCTCTGTCACTCTACTAGCAGAATTAAGACTTTTCAAAGTAAACTTTCCGTGTCTGAAATAATAAAATTCCGGAAGAAAAAAAGTGGTTACATATGAATAAATAAAATTGCACAATATTGATGGCATGCATTTGTAAATGCAATTCATGTGTCCGCGTAATCCATAAGATATCAGGTGTAGTGCGATTCCCTTGGGCTGGGCTGTGTAGTTCTGGTTTGCATTGCGTCTAACTAAGCAAAAAAAAAAATCCACGCCATGATCACATGGGGCACACACAAGAAGTAAGTTTATTTTTTTTATTTTTAAAATTTCCACACAAGCAAACAAACAAAGTTATTAAAACTATTTTTTCTTTCTGTTTAATTATCTTCTCAATTCTTGAAAATTTTAATTTGAAAATAAATTTGTATAAATAAACATTAAAATGTTTGACAAGTCAGGTGAAATATGTAAGTTTCTAATCAGTTGCCGAATTGCGTATACTTATGTGTGTATATATGAATATACATACTTTTGTACACAAATAGAAATACAAAATTTTATTTGTGTTGCTTTTTGTGAATTAATTTTTAATTATTATTATGTTAGGTCTTCGATCAAAAATGCGCAAATCTTGTGATGAAATATAAACTGATGCTGTGAGCTGGAAAAGAGTTTGATGTTATTTATTTTGTTTTTGCTTTAGGTACTTCAGTTTAGTGTGCTAAATATGGCTCTTAAGATTTTTACCACCTAGAACAAAAAAATTAAAATAGGTCTAAGAGACCGCAAAATGGAGATGTGTCTCACAAAAACGAAAATAGTCAGGAAGGTTAAGTATTCGGGTTATTTTCAAGAGAATTACTTTTAATATTTGTGTTGCAGAGATGTAAAAAAAAATATCCCAATATAAATGAAAATGTGTTTTTTTTGGTGCATATAACAAGCATTTCCTAATAAAACCATGATTTGATTTTAGATTTAGAATAAAATAAAACAAAACTTTTTTATTTAAAGTGATTATTTTTCGAACAAATTGGTTGCTAGTAGTTTTTAATACAAAGTGATTATTATTTTGGCTAAAGTTCGTAACATTTTTAGTCAGAAAGAATTGGACATGAGACAATATTCCAAAGGAACAAGGGAAAATTTTAACATTAATTAATTTCTACTTACACGGCAGAACAGAAACAACGTCGTTTTTCGGGAGCCGCCACACTCCCATCATCACTGTTCATGTGTGTTTCCATGTATCCGCCACTGTTTAGATGGCTCGGTTTTAAAAATTTATTACGTTTTTCACAAAAATAAATATGCAGCGCTTTTTCCCTATGGTGGAAATTTATTGGGGAAATTCCTTGCTTCTGGCATCACTACTTGATATATGCATACTAGAGTCAATTTTTTCACTACCAAGCGGTTGTCAAAATCATAATCTACAACGAGTTCTAAGAATGTTTGCCCAAGAAACCATGGGTCTAAAATCATAATCGAACTTCCGGTTTTAAACGAGAAATTTTTTTTCGTATTTTGTATTTTCTTAAATATGCTTAAATAAAGATAAAAAATAAAAACGTATAAGCAATTATATTTGGAATGATCCAACATAGCCTAATTATGGTTTTGAAGATCAAATCTACATCAACGTCCATATTTGATGTTTCACTTCGGTAAAATGAATATCCAATAGCAGTCGGATCTGATTCCAAATCAACAATATCCGTCAGGAATTCTGGAATTGTCAGCTTTCTTACGGTATGCTGATCAATAAAGAATTCTTGTAAGTGACCAGGCGTCAAACAACATGAACCACGATTACTTTTTAAATCGCACTTGCTTCTTCCGATATACATAGAATAAGCTCTGCATTGCTTGGACAATTGCGATGTATTTTTACATCTAGTAGACGTGTCTTTGGAATATGTATTTATTAAGCAAGGTTTTCAGTTCACTTATTATGGGTTTCTTCGTCAATATTTAATTTGTTCCAAATTTTAATCAATTTATTCGCTACTTGTGGAGTAAATGATGTGTATGAAAAAATTTTATTTTAATTTTTAGACCGGTCACAGAGCAAAAAAATAAATATTTTAACACATTGCGGCAACTGGGCAAATGTATTTCGTGCAAATCAATTGGCAAACCAAAAGTGCTAAAATTCGGATCTGGCATAACCAGTAAATTTGATTCCGTCTGACTTGATGATGTAATATCATTAGCAGGAGAAGAATCAATTGATATATCAACCTCCATAATAATTCAATTACAAATAATCAAACCAAAATGAATAACAAACAAAATTCAAATTCAGTAGCTTGTTTGCTTTTTTATTATGCGTTTTATAAAATAATTTTAGGTCACTATGTTTATTTTTGCTGACACAATTTTTTGATAAATATTTAAATTCTTTTTAAAGAAAACGTTCTTCAATTTTTCCGTATACTATTCAAATTATAAGTTTTGCGTTTTCCCATATTTAAAAAAAATATAATATAAATATAAAATATATACCTATAAAATACGAAAAAAATCTCTTTACAAATCGGAAGCTCGATTTCGATTTTAGACTAATGGTTTCTTAGGCAAACCTTCTTAGAATTCGTCGTAGATTGCGGTTTTGACAACCGCTTCGAAAATTTTTTTAATACATGCAAATTGACCCACTCTAATGCATTACTTATGTATATATATTTCGAACAAACTTGTAGTTGTAGTTGTACTGGTTCAAGTATTTCAGCATTGACATACATATAAAAAAACAGGAATGAAGAAATACATTCAGTATTGATGCCACTCAGTATTGATAATGTTTTTTTAATCAATTTGCTTTCATGATCACTTCAAGAATGTGTCAAGTGCAGCCAACCAAAAATATATGTATAGCTGCGTTCGAGTACTTTTGCAGTAAAATACAGTAAATGAGTAATTACTGAGTAAACTGAAAAATTTACTTCTAAAAAAAGCTGTTGCCCAAAAAAGTACGCGAACGGAAAAATTTTAAATATTAGTAAGATTATGGAAACACATGATTGCAAATCGATATAGTGTTGAAATATATTTACACTTTTGACTACTCAACTGTTTTTTTTTTGTTGGTAGTCGATGCAATATTTATTATAACACAAATACTTTAAGAAAATGTTAGCAAAAGTAATTTCCTTTTAAAAGGCATATATGTATGTACATAACGAACGAATAGTTTAAAAATAATAGTTTACTTATTATATTTTATTATTTTGTTTGAGTTTTTCTTTTTTTAAATAATTTTTTCACATATTATTTAATTTTTATTTAATTTTTTGTTTGTTTACCTTTTGAATCATATGTTTTTCTGTTTTACTAAGTTTTACTACAAGAAATTTTTGCAGTAAAATTTTTTAAACTCTCAGCCGTGAACTGTCACTTTACGCTCTCAATTTGTGTTCGCATTTACTGTAACTTGAGTAAACGAACGCAATTTAGTAAAATGCAGTAAAGTTCAGTAAAAATTTTTAAGAACTTTTGCGTACTCGAACACATTTTATGTATGTATGACATATGTGTATGTATATATGTAAACATTTTAGCCCTCTTGTTGTGAGTGCGTGTGATTGCTTATGCTGTTAATTTCAAATTTATTTAACTATTTTTATATAATGTACACAAATGCTGTTACATGAACACATGTAATTGTTAACATATGTATGGTGAGATTTTAATAAATAAGCCTGGATTCTAAATGCTTTAAATTCAGACAAAGGCATTGTTCGTTTGATAGCTAAATTTAGTTGAGTAAAATTTGATTTACTTAATTTGTATTTTAATATATTTTTATGAATTTTACATTGTTTTAAAAATTCTATAATACATCTTATTTTAATTACTCATTGTTGGCAATAATTGTTATGTCGTAGTTATTTCTACTCGTATAACATGTGACATGAGAGTGATTTAAAAAAAAGGAATAGAAAAAATTTTAATTGACCTTTGAGTCTGAAAATGTATTGAAAAGTTATTTTGATTCTATGGCTAAAATTTTTTATCGTTTAAACTTTAAAGAATAGCAATTTGTGTATTATTAATAATACTTTGTTTCTACAATAATGACTAATTGGAGAAGTTAACTAATATAGATAGTTGAAATGTTTTCATCTTCTTTAATAACTCTTTTGTTATTTACCATTCAAATAATTCAGTTAAATATTTATAGCCTTATTCACAAACGCTTAATAAAGTTAATGTGTACATTAAAATCGGTTTTCCCATATAAAAATCCAACATTAAACCTACAATAACTTTATTAATTGTTTGTGAATAAGGCCATTAATATTTATAACAACTGACAGCCACCTGAAAAGTGAAAAAATAAAACAGCGTTTATGACGAGTGGATGTACCGACCTACGAACATAACATGCCTGTTATGCTCAAGTATTAACAGAATTAAATGCATTTTTTGGTATTCCTTTCTTGACCGTAGAATGATCCTTGGAACAAAAATGTTCCATAGGAATTTTGTTTTATTTTTATTTTGTGACAGTGAAGATTTTATTTCAATATTTAACGACTTTGTAGCTGCATCATGAGTAATTGGGGTTTTTGCATTATTTAGACAAATTTTTGCAGTTTTCTTGTGATTTTAAAACTTCATAATTCAATTTAATATCACAAAAATGTTCTATACAAAATCACATATGAAACTCTTCGTTTTGATAATGTAATTAGTCACCGACAACAACGAATTCAGCCGTATTTGGGAAAAGGAGTCAAGAAAAAAAAATTAAGGAGAACGAGTGGTGCTCGACTTGACAATTTTTTCTCATCTCAGAGTCTGCAGCAAAAGCTTTTGGAAAGAAATGTTACAATGGTAGGAACTTTACGCAAAAATAAGCGAAGTATTCCGCCAATATCTGCCAATCTACATTCTCTTTCACACCAGATACAACACTTATATCTTACATAAGTTGAAAAAATAAATGCACTATATAATAAGTACTATGCGTAACAAACCTATTATCGGTAGTGATAAAAAAGTTTACTGGAGATAATTTCATTTTACAATTCTACAAAAGGTGGCGTTGACACGGTGGTCGAGTAACCAAAAGTTTTTAAACATTTTTTATATTATATTTTCATTATTTTCCATTATTTTAATCATTTCTGGGCAGCAAACTTAAAATTAAAACCACAACGCCCAGAAATATCTGATCAGCTATTGTTTGCGATTCCGCACAAAATAAGTGGTGCTTTATATAATTTCGCAGTTGAAAAATATGTTGCCAGAAACATTTTGTATGTTTTCACAATATGAGCAGAGTACAACTTCGGCCATATTATTTTGCAATTATTTCGCATGAATTTTTTTATATGGACTTTTGGCAACAGTTCCCACGAAATGATGATGCTTAATGAATTAAATAAAGCGAAATTATTAAAGTATGTATATTTATAGAAAAAAACTATAAAAGGAAAAAATTGCTGTAAAACCGCTATTAGATAACTCAGTTCAACTTTAGCTGCACAAAAATAAAAATTGACTCAATTCAAGCTCAGAGTTGTCCGGACTAAATAATTCTCTTCCCTCACTAAGCTCTCAAAAAAATTTGTCCGGAAAAATTTTGTTTTATAAAGGTGGATTCAACCATTTGTTTCGGACAAAATTTTATTGACTGAGAGTTTTCTGCATCACGATTTAGTCATTTGAAATATATAAATAAGAAATAAAAATCTGGTAATAGCTAATACTCTTGGGTAGTTCACGAGCGAACTAGTTCAATTGAAAATTCAATCAATTGAACTAGTCGAACTAGGTGAAATTTTCATTTTAAATAGTTCAGTTTTGAACTATGATGCCGTACGTCTTCTATAAATCGGCTTGGGATCGTTGTGCTAATGTTGTCATTCTCCTTTTTTGAATTTGAATCAAATTCAACGGATGCAAGTATATTTATTATATCAATAGTTGTTTACATGTTCAAGAGATTTGTCAAAAATCAGCTTAAAAAATTCTTATGCTATGCAAAGTCATTTGACTTTTACTTTGAATTTCTTGCTAAACTGAAAACAGCTGGTGAGTATTTTATCTAATGGGGGTACCTGTATAAATTTACAGGGAATATTATGTGATTTGAATTTGAAACAGTTTTTTTTGCGTAAATTTCAAATTCCACTCAAAACGTATTTTAATATAAAAATATTTTAATATTAATACTAATAATTAAACAAAAAATATAAAAAAAACAAATTTATTATGCTTGGAAAAAAATATAGCGACATATGGCTGCATTTTACCAAGGATGTGTTTTTCTGGAAATTTTTATACGAAAACAACTAAATCTTACTAAAATTACAAGAAATTTAATAAATTTGTATAGTGCAAATTTCATTCGTCTATTAAATTGAATATATGAATTTTACTAATCCAAATTAAATAAAAAATGTGATTCGTAAAGATATTTTTTTTTTATTTTCGGCGAATTTACACAAACGACATATAACATGTATTTACATGGAAATCATAGCCCCAGTAATTGCTATAGAATAAAATTTCTAATAATACTTACTAGTTCTGGTTACAAGTAGCTTTTTGTTGCATGTAATTAAAATCAAATAGGTATGATTTGATTGGAGAATTGAAAAATTTAATTTTAGCTACAATATAAATATTTGGTTTTGTGAGGACTAAACGGGCTTACATAGATGGCCGCGATTCGTTGGTTTGCTGTCATACCATACGCACTTTAATGTGAACCAAATGAACGATTTTGCCATTATTAAAGATTCATTTAAAATCATGTACAAACTTAAGGGAACATTTAAAGTACTTTTTACAAGTTCATTCTCTCTTACATTATTTAATTAATATTTTATTTTTATAGAAATTTTCCTTGTTCGTGTGTTTGATTAACGTCATTAAAATTGCTAATAAATAGTATTTCCTTTCCGTTCTACCAACAATCATTCCTAAAACTCACTAGATTTTACCGTCATCACCACGTTTATTTAACTCAATAGTATGCAAATCGGAAGATAGTTTAAATGATTAAACTACTATTCAATCACTCATCTACGCAAGGCTAACTTACACCCATGTCTATAGTGCAGCAGTGTAAATAACTTTTAGAATATAATTAAAGTTCATTATCCTTTACCATTTCGTATGAAGTGCGCTTGTGATGAAGACATGCCTGTAGGCTTAAGATTGTTTTCGTAGCTGAGAAATACAAGGCGGATAAATCAAGGCTTATTAATTAATCTACACAAACACTGTTATCTTTGTTTTTTAACAAAATACGAAACAACTCACATTAATTTATTTTTATTGAATTCAGCTATTAATCAGTTATAAACAGGGACAGGGGTTTCGTGTAATAAAAAAAGGGTTTAGGAGCCTAAAATATGCTGTAAAAAACGGAAAATATGCATTAAAAAGAAAAAAATATGCACTTATTTTAAAATTTTTATTTATATAAAAAAATAAAAAACTTAACATTTTAATTCAGTCTCATTGGATATGTATGTAAAGTAGTCAAAAATAAAAAAAAATTATATATTTATATATATATACATATATTACAAAATTTGTTTATTTATTTACATGCAAAAATAAAATTTGCTTTATGTTCTCTAAAGTTAAGTTCAATCTACATATTTGTTCTCAGAAAATTTTTGTACATTGCAAAAGACCTTTCAACATCTGCCGATGTGATTGGAGCATATTTAAATGATTCCAGATCTTTTATAGAATTTTTTCTTTAATCGCATCATCACAAGGTGATTTTTTTAGGAAGTGACTTGTCAAATTTCATTGCAATACAATTTTTAGGAAGTTTGATTTGCCAAATTCCATTGCAATAAGGTATGTACTAACTTTGTTGTTGCAGACTTGACACCACCTGGTACATGAATTCGCTTTGTATTCTGTCTTCAGTTGAAATTTAATGCCGTTAAAAACACATACACCAGCAAACGTGACGATGAAATATTAAAAACTAAATTTATTTATATATTTGTAAGTATGCCTGCGTATGTATTGAATAATGCCAGACTAAATTCAAAGTCGTATTTTTACGCAAAAATCGTCAACTGTAAAAATGTTCGTCTTAAAATCGTAGAAATCACAATTTATTTCAAGTCGGGTAGCTGCACACTTGTATAGTGTTTATCTTAGGCTTCGTCTAGACAAGACAAAATATTGTAAAGAAAAACTTCATAAAAATAAGTAAATATTAATAATTAAAAAATAACTATTTTTTTTTTTTTAATTCGAATTTTTATCAAAATATGACATAAAAATATGCATTTATAGCAAAAATATGCATTTTCATCAAAATATGCAAAAATATGCCCTAACAAATCGATGCCATTTTTAAGCAAATTCGCTGTTTCGAAAAGCTATTTTGGTTTTACAGTTATCAGGCCTATGAAAAAAACATGCATTTGCATGAAACCCTTGTCCCTGGTTATAAACAATGAAATGTAAACAAACTTTGTCATACCATACAATTAGTTCAACGTTAAAAAGAGCGATTGAACTAACTGAACGATACAGTTCAAATTTGAGGTTTGAACTAAAATGATCGATCACTAAAAGGAACTAAGATGACACAAGTCTAATAGCTAATGAACTAAATAAAGCGAAATTTATAGAAAAAAACTAAAAAGTAACAGAATAAAATCATTTCTCTCTCTCTAGCTTAATAGGGACAACAATTTTTTAAATACAGGCAGACCTCGTTTAAGACGGTGGTTACGTTCCACGAAGATGCCGAGTTAATCAAAACCGTGGTAGGCGATGCAAGAAATCAGCGAAAAAAGCGTTGCATTCCACGATTTCCAAAAAAGCCAATTTCAGACATATATTTCATATTTTATGCACAGGACTGTATGTCCATAAAACCATAAAAAATCATCATAAGATTTGTTTTTCTTCACTACATATTGTAATTCTTTTTTTAAGTTTGTTATTTGAATTAATTTAGTTAATTTTTGAAAGAATTGCGAAAAATTTTTTTGTAAAATACATTTTTCAAGTTCACTTAAGCACAGTTAAAAGGATGGGTCAATGGAGTAATGACAAGAGGAGGGAATTTTCCCTTTTTGTAGGAAATTCACTGGAAAATTTCAAGAGAAGGGAAAAAGGACAGATTTCTCATTTTTAAGGAAATGTAGCGAATTTTTAAAACTTTGTTTTTCTTTCTTTTATGTTGCGGTGTAATTGCGTAAAACATCCTACAAAATTGATAATACATATAAATATCTAAATTTAAATTTTGTTACAGTATTACGTGAGATATTTGAACAAATTTAAGAGGGCAAGCAAAAAACTCTCTAATATGAAAAGTTAACCAACATTTTTCAATTTTTTTTTTTCTTTTTAAGATTAAATAACATTTTTTAGCGACATGTATTTTGATATGGTGCATCATAATCAATCAAGAAGTCGATTTTAATTTTTTTTTTGTAATTGAGGGCTTTTTTTTAAATCATATGACGATATAGAGAAAACGAAAAGCAAAAAATTTCCGATTTTCTGGGGAATAGAATTTGTATGAAAAATATAAAGAAATTTGAAAATTTTGGATTTTTTATTTTGGTTTAATATATAAACTTTCATTCTTTCCATTCCGGGTCACATTTTTTTAACTTGGATAAAATTTTATTAAGAATTCACAATTAAGATTTTGATTACCTTTATTAGATCTCCAAATCCTTATTTTAAAAATACAAGAAATCTATATTAGAAATGAAGAATTATACAAAATGGTGCAACAGCCCTTAAGTTAATTGTAATGTTAAAATGTAATTAGTAGAGTTGTTTGAGAACTATGATGGCACAAAGGCAGATATATATTGGAGATTGTTAAAATTACAAATTTATGTTAATTTTTATTACTATTTAACTTTGTATAAAATTTTAAAACCTTAAATATAATATTATTTTTTCCTAAAATCAATTAATTTTTAGAGTAGGGAAAAATATAAGGAACTTTTTTTTGTGTGTAGCGAAGAAAGGGGAATTTTTCCTAGACATGTATGGATTTTGTTAAATTTCTAATGGCATCACTGGGGTCAATGTTAAAAAAGAGTACATGAATGAATAATTGTTTATAGAAACCTCGTAAAAACGAGATTTTTTCAGTGTTATTCAAGAAGGTGTCACAAAATATGAACCGAGGTCTATCTGTATATGTAAATTCTATATTTTGAAAACCGGTCTTAGGCTCGGCTCCCCCTAAGTCCGTGAAATAATTTTTAAGCTGCTTCTAATGCCATAATAAAATTAAATGTGTTTCTATTTGGCCAATTTTTGTGACGAAACCAAAAATTTGGAGTCTTGTTGAATTATAAATATTTTCTAAGTTTTAAGTGAATGGATACTTACCCAAGAATTAATTTTTGTAACTAGAATAAACAGCACTTAATTTGTTATTTCAAACAAATCATAAAATATACATTCAAATTCTAATGTATCAACTCATGTGAAAATAAAACAAAATAATATTATGTTTTCATAAAACTTGAACCCCATCGGTCGGGCTTCAGGATTTTCTCCTCTGGATATGTCGAATAGTGGCTTCTCTGAGTAAAGATATTATCTGAGTAAAGATAGGCAGAAAATCCTTACTCAGCGAAGCCACTATTCGACATACACCGAGAGAAGAAAAAAAGTTTTGTTTTTCCAAACAAAGAAAAAATATATATAGAAAAAATATATATATATAATATATATATATATATATATATATATATAGGATTTTTTTTTAATGAATCTAATTTATCTCGAGCTATAGGTAAATTTTTTATAAAATAAGTTTTTTAAATTTTATTAGATAATCGATATTTCGCCACATCTTTGTGTGGCTTCTTCAGGGAAATCTAATAAAAATTTTTATAAACGTTTTTTTATAAAAAAATTACCTATAGCTCGAGATAAATTAGCTTCATTTAAAAAATAAAAAGTCCAAAAAATATATAAGAATAATTAATTTTTTTCTAAAATTAAATAATTGCCAGTAGATGTCCGTTCGCCAGCCCGTCCCCCTTTTTTGAGAAGGGATTTTATTTTTGTAAGAATTATTTATTTGGTTTAGTTCGTTTTTCTTTGAAAATGAGTTTATCTATGGTATCGATCCATCTATATTCCAAGAAAACTTAGTAAAACATTTGGAAGATACGTTATTCTTGAAATCAAAAATATTTCAATAAAATGCTTTCAAAAACTTATAACGTCCAAATTTTAAGCGAATAGCTTTTTAGTATAAGGTTAATCTAAAAAAAATTATGATAATGTCAAATTACAACAAAAAAATCGCTTACCAATACAATTTTTTTAAACCAAAGCCAAAATTGTGGAATAATTTTAAATGCGTTTAAGAATATGTAGATTAGATTAGACTTGAAACGTTTTGTCAAAAGTCCACAGCTCATATAATTATTCATTAAGGTCAGACGCACAGTGGCAGATTTTTGGTTGTTTTTATAATTAAGCATGTATACATCCAAACACAGATTCATTTTTATTTATATATATATATATATATATATATATATATATATATATATATATATATATATATATATATATATTATATATATATATATATATGTAGATTTATAATATTTATTTTATATTATTTAATACTTAATAATTATCATTTATCATTTTCAACTTCCCACAATTTTCTAAATAAAAACTGCAATTTCTCGCCAATGGCTCCAGCATCGGAGCCCTCTACTATTTGGAATAACTGCAATCTTGTGTAAACTTTTTCCATCCATGTCATCTCAATCAAAACGGATATGTATTTTTACACGTATGTTTTTATGCGTTATGTCTGGTACCTGGGTGACCCACCTATTTTTTATCTGCCTACGTTTACTTTTTTTTTATCTAATTTATGTGTTAAGTATGTATGTACATATATTTTTCTAACAAATAATGTTGTTAGAACGCAGGTAAATAAAGAAGTATTTTATTGGGGTGGGGGTCATTCCCTTATTACTATTACCGATAATACACATTTTGTAAATTCATATTTATAGCAGATAATCACATTGTGAAGTGCTAAAAGTGATGTATAAAACATAATTTGTACATTTGCTTCACTTCACTTTTAAAAACCTTATTCTTTTTTTTTTGCAAAAAAGTGTATAAATTAATTTTTTTAAGTTTTTAAACGAATTGTTTCGACATTAATACTCAAGATAATTCCTTTTTTAAATATCGAAAAAGTTGTGATCAAATCTTTCAGTGAAGAAAAATTCATAATAATTTCATAATTCGTCTAGCCACAAAAACAAACATTAAAAGCGGATGTAATTTTCTTCACTTTCCTGATTTTAGCCGGTTCTCAGAGCTACAAATCGCAACATAGTCTTAAAAATTTACAATATGATGTAAAATTTTGTTGTGTATCGATCTGTGTACATAGTTTTTAAGATTTCTTTAAATTCATTTTTGAACTTTTGGATAGCTTTTTGGCTCAAATACTCCTCTGTCAGACGTCACAAATATTTCACGAAAAAAGCGAAGCCACTAAGTATGTTGTACTATCTTTCGCTGTTGACAAATTCTGAGAAAGTTAATTAAAGTTAGAACAGAATATATGTATGTATGTACATAAGTACATATGTATGTATCTACATTTTTATTAAACTCATTTTAGTGTTCATACATATGTAATTATATCTCAAATATGATATGCATGATTGCATACAATTTACACAGAAATATTGATCATGCTTATTTGGCTAAATATTTGCTACGTCTGACCCTACCTTTACACTGCATAAACTATTTTCATTGCTGCAGCTACAACTTTCCAGTGTTCTTTGAAAAAAAGAGGCTCGCTCAAGTTTATTGGCTTGACCCTTTGTTCATTGGCTCTCATTCTATTATGCAGCAAATACAGGGTGCTTACATAAAGTTAAATCATAAGATTTATTCTCTGATAGATTTCAGGTATCGTGACGTGCGTTATTTTTATTTTTATTTTTGTAATTTTTATTTGTGAATGAAATGCCTGTGCTTATGTGGGAATCTCTTATCTGCAAAATAAATAATAAAAACAACGTACTAGGTACTTAATTGATTATTAAAACGGTCAACATAAAGAAACAAACAACACTTTTTGGGAAAGAACCGATTATTATTGTTAAATGTCTTATCGGTATTATGAATTTTTAAAGGTTATCTTGTTCGATTTGTGTATACATACATACATACATATGCATGCGTATATAATGCAAATATGTAAATGTGTAAACTATGTAAAAATAAAAACAACAAGAAAAACAATAACAAAACTGATGACCAACAAAAATCAAAATAAATATGCATAAAAAGAGCATTAATACACTGGAGCCTTTAATTGCGGTTTCCAGTGGGTGCAATAAAATCGATTATAAGTAAAAAAAACAAAAGTCGATTTTATGAGTAGTAAATTGAAAATGTTGAAAAATATTGTTATCGAGTATTTAAACGAGAACAAATAATATATATTTTTATCACTTAAAGAGAATATAACTATTGAATATTCGTAAGACACTCATTCGGATAATAGGAAAAAGCAAATTTTTCGGGGGATTCACAAGAAAAAAATTATGATTTAAAAATATTTTTCAAATATAAAACATAGGCTGTATTCTGCAGAAAAATTGTTTTTCTAAAAATTGTCTGTCGCTTACAATGTTATTCGCGGCTCCCCTTCCATTTTTCTAAAAACTCTCGACTTTTAGTACCTATTTTACTAAAAACGATAACTGTAGCATAACCAAGAATTTCTTTAATTTTTACTCACCTTAAGAAGTAGAAATAAACTTTATAAAAAATTAGTACAAGAAAAGTTAAAAGTCTTGAGATTAAATAAAACTTCATATTAAAAAATAAAGGATTGGGGAATGAGAAATTAAATGAAGACAATTGTCCAGGATATATAATTATACAAATATAGATTTTAATATCGTGTAAGTTAATTCACTCGACGACAAATAATCGTCATAGATTTTCATAATACTTGTATAAGTTCGTTAAACGAGTTACTAGTGTTGATAAATATAACAATCATTTTTATTATTTATTTGTTTCTTAAATACAATCGTCCACTGAGTGTTGTTTACTATATTTATTGTTGATTGCTTTTGTTTTTTTTGTTCACAGCAGCAAAACTTGATTAATTTAACTTATACAAATGCCCCTACAAACACTATACTTGAGAAATAGAATATTTTTGCAATCAGTTGTTAATCGGATTTTCAAGTAAAATGACGCTATCCAGCTTAAAAGTGCGTTTTCTTTTAAGGGTTTTATTGTTTGTAAATTTAAATTTGTGTGCTACCGCCGAAAAGAAAACAAATACCTGGTCTTTTTCACTGGGAAATATACACTTATTCGATATACCTAAATTTGGTAGCTCTTTGTCGATATTTGGCGGTAGAGAAACGCGTGAAAGCAGTGGAATCTCTGTGGAAAAGAATTATATGAATGAAGTGAATATTGATCCAGACATAATCGAAGATTCCTTATTGAAAACGGTTGGTGTTAAGTTATTGAAATTATCTTTTCTTTATGATACTAATGTGTATTGAAAAAATGTTTCTATTTAGCCCGATTTAATAAAAAAATATTGCTATCCATCGGAAACTCATAATGTTACTACTGAAGATGGTTACATATTAGAATTACATCGCATACCGAAGCCTGGAGCTATACCAGTTTTGCTGACTCATGGTTTATTGGATAGCTCAGCTACTTGGGTCATGATCGGACCCAATAGGGGCTTAGGTGAGTAAAATAAAAATTTTATTATTAAGAATTAGTGACCCGTATTCATTGCTGTTGATAGCAATGTATACTTTAATGGCCTTATTCACAAACGATTAATAAAGTTAATGTGTGCATTAAAACCGGTTTTCCCATATAAAAATCCAACATTAAACGTACTATAACTTTATTAATCGTTAGGCCATAAAAGTATAAAATCATACCTTTTTGCCCTCGACGCAAAGTAAAGATTGTTAATAATTTTCGACTTAGTTTTTTATAAGGTGTTTTTATCGAGAGTGTTCTTAGTAGAGTAGCAAAGTTATTGACATCGAACTCCTATACGTGTGCTCACCGTTATGTCATACACTGGTCAAGCACGCCTTTTGAATTTTATGCTGCATTGCTGCGGACAACAACAACCTCGTCGGTGTCACACATACAACATGATTGATGTGATTTTGACAAATTTATAGTGGCTTTAATGAACAGTTTATTTTTATATTCTTCAACATATTTTCACTTAGAAATACATGGTCACATAAGAATAAGGGCATACTATAAATACTATTTATACCTTACGAGTATTGCAAGTATTGAAAAAACATTTCTCTTGGTGTATTAAATACTGTAAAAGAAAATTAAAATCAAATAGTTTTAAGATGTTTTATAAGTATTATTGTTTTAAAAGATTATAAATATTTTAATTAATTTTTTTAGGGTTCATTTTGGATATTTTATACTTCTGATCTTAAGTTTTTGATAAACAGTGCGAAAGTAGTGAATAACAATATCAAAAATTGTGAAAATAAAAAGTGTAAAAAAGAGGGCGCATATAAAATATAAAGTGTAAAGTGCCTTAAATAGTGCACTGTCCACTAAAAAAGCGAACGGTTCGTCACCGTAGCTATACTCCTACTCTGTTGAAAGCTAACTTAGCATTTACACATGAAAGTAATCGCATGAAAGTCAGTACACTCACACTTTTTCACTAACACACTTAAAGTTTTTTTTTACTCTTCACTCAGCTTTCAACGATATTTTCAAGAAAGTAATTTTTTGACGTTTTCAGAAAGTAAAATGACAAACGAGTCGAAGACTTATACCAATCAGCAGGAGAGGATGGTGGCAAAATTTTAGTTCCAAATTTAACTCATTTTGTATTTTTAAAGAATTATTATATTTTTTCTTCAAATATATATAAATAAGACCATTCACGCCTTTTTATAGCAATAAAATATTAACAATAATAACACTGTACAACAGCCAATCTGGGGGGTGAGAAATTCCAAGTCAGGGGGATGGTACTAGGTCAGTATAGTAAAACCCTCAAAGGGTTTGGCGTTCGTATGTGTCAGTTTTTTTTATGACCTTTTAAATTTTTTCCTTATCTTGATGTTTTTTCGCTTAGTTGTAACATTTTGGCAAAAACGTAGTTTAACATAACTCGAGAACCACTTGTCCGATTTTGATGAAACAAATTTAGAAAAATTAGGAATTACAATTTCTCTAATCTGTTTCTATACCGTTTTCCTATATGTGCAACACTTTCGAAGTTAAAAATGAATGTATGAAGGGAAAAAAGTATTTTTTGCCTAAAAATTTAAATATTTTTTTTTTAAATTCATAAAAAATCCAAAATGGAAAAAAGTGCCAAAACTAATTACTTTCGCGTAAAGTCACATAACTCATGAGCAAAAAAAGGCATAGATCATGAAAATCGATGCATGCGTTTCTTATTTATTCACAATTAGGTAAATGTATGAATTTCAAAAATTTGCTCCAGATATGCACAACATTATTTGGAGAAAACATTGACACTCACAAGCCGAACTCTCTCATATTTTTATTTACTACGCCTGATTGGAAAAAATTAATTTGTTAAGATGGAAAATCATGGGAAATGAATGTGATATTATAACTTACCTTCTTTAATTTTACTTTCGCTGAGTCTCGGGTAAATTAGTTTCAAACACAAGAAAACTTCATCTCTTTTGGCGACAGTTTTGATAAAATTCTTAACAATTCCAAGTTTAATATGCAGTGGATGCAGCAATATCTTTTCCTTCGGCACTAGAGGCTCACGAATAATATTGGCCGTTTGTAACCTGCTGTGCTCTCTGAGTTTCCATCCGTGGCATGCATATTGGTCACCGGAAAATCGTGTGTCCCAATCGCACAAAAAGCACATATATTTTATATAACCGCTTTGAAGACCGCAAAGCATTGCTACAACTTTTAAATCGCAGCATATGCGCCACATATGTTTGGCGTAGTTAACCATTTTTAAAATATTTTCCAGTGCATCATATGTTTCTTTCGTTTCTGTACTATAGGCGATTGGAACTGAAGGTTTTTTATTGGTCTTATGTAGTAAAACCGCCTTCAAGCTGAGTTTTGAACTGTCAATAAATAATCTCCAGTCATCTGCTTCATATTTTATTTCCATTGCGTCTATCAATTTTCCTACATCCGGGCAATATGCAGAAGTTTTTTCATCATTCACAAGGAATAAACTTTGTAGTGTTGCCTGACGACTTCGATAAGCTGTGACTTTCACACCGGGTGCCAACAAATTGTTTGATTTCAAAATGGAAGCCAGCTCTTCCGATTTATGCTGTGTTAATTCCAACTTTGCAACAATTGAATCAAGCTTATTTTGATTTATTAAAATTGGCTCATTGGATACTGTTGGCTCATATGGGGGATCATCACGTGCATGATATGTCGGAGCAGTCGTAGAAGAGAAAATATCTGGGCTAGAAGCTTTTGGCACAGGAATGTGGTCCGAATGAGGCAATGGTGTTGCGGCACTTGCAACACCAACGTAATTATACGATTTTCTTATCCTTTTTGCGGCTCCTTTATTCGCACATGCATAACAATTCAATGGATTGTGACCTTCGCCAGGATTAGTCCAAGTCATTGGGATACCGAATGGCATACTTTCACGTCTTCTATTTTTCCAATCCATTAGACGGTTGTAGCAGCTTTTACACACTATATTTGGTACCCAATTTTCGTTCTCAATTTCAATTTCTCTTTTAGTACAGTAGAAAAATATGAGAGAGTTCGGCTTGTGAGTGTCAATGTTTTCTCCAAATAATGTTGTGCATATCTGGAGCAAATTTTTGAAATTCATACATTTACCTAATTGTGAATAAATAAGAAACGCATGCATCGATTTTCATGATCTATGCCTTTTTTTGCTCATGAGTTATGTGACTTTACGCGAAAGTAATTAGTTTTGGCACTTTTTTCCATTTTGGATTTTTTATGAATTTAAAAAAAAAATATTTAAATTTTTAGGCAAAAAATACTTTTTTCCCTTCATACATTCATTTTTAACTTCGAAACTGTTGCTTATGTAGCGAAACGTTGTATGAACAAATTAAAGGAATTATAATTCCCAATTTTTTTTAATTTGTTTCACCAAAATCGGACTAGTGGTTCTCGAGTTATGTCAAAAAAAACACCACGAAAGGTGACAATTTCCTTTATATGACAGTTACTAACTTCAAATCGATATATCTCGATTCCTAGACGTGACCCAGCGAAACGCCGGGACACGTATAACTTCTTTTTTACCGGTATAACATTTCCCGTTGGTTTCATCCCATCCCGATTTGGACTGTCGCACAGTGTTATTCGCAATTATTGCCCCAGAAATTTCTTTAAGTGATAATATTGGTAACTCTTATGAGGTATTAAGCAAAATAATAAAAATGGAAGCAAAATTAATACTCTTCGCTTCGATGACATTTTTAAAATGAACTTTCACTTTCCTTAGAAAATGAACAAGAAATTTTCATGAAAGTCATTTATTTCGTTATAATTTTTATTTATAATACGTACATACATATGTATATAAAAATTTCAGGAAAGTACTTTCATGTGTAAAGGCAACGTAACAAGTTACTGCAGTAGAGTCTTTAAAGTATGGATTACCGAGAACTCAGCCTCATTACTTTTAGAATTGCATTTTCTAATTTATATACAAAAATTTTATTTCAGAACGCTTTAAGCGTTTTAAATAAAACCAAATTTCAACCTATTATATATTTTTATTTTGAAATATAAAAAACGTTAGAAGTTTTGAGTTCTCAGTTGAAAAAGTATCGAGAAGTATTGAATAGTCAGAAGTTACAATACTATACTAAACGCAATTTATTTTTCTTCCATAGTTGCCGGAAGTGTAGATTTATCAGCATTTTTCAAATTATATCCCCTCAAAATTTCAAAAGCAGATTTGTAGATTGAAAAAATTCTGATTTTTAGGGCTATAAATATGGCAAATTCTCTTACTATGAAACTAATTTTTGCTGCTATTTCAATTTCTTCTAGTTCCTCCTTTTATATTAGTTCTTTTAAAATCAACCAATCTTAATTGAAAACTCTAAGGCCCAAACCACCGACATTAGTTAACTATATAGGCCTAAATAAAAGAAGAAATAGCAACACGTCAAAAGTATTTCTTAAGTATTGAAACCCATTAAAATTTTTAAAATTTCGAAAGAGTTTACCTGGGTAAACTCGCAGCTGAATGTCAATTTTATATTGAGGTGTTGAACAAAAATTTTAATTTTAAAAATGAAATAAATAAAATCTCTAAGTATTATTAGTCCAAATGTAATAATTAATGGTAGCGTAAATCTAAAACCATACGGGGTGCTTCTGATTATGCTTTTTCATTTCTAACCAATACCATTTTCTTTTCTAGAAAAAAGTGCAAAAATTTTTGCCTTTTTTGTTGAAAATTTGCAATATAATGATTTTTTGAAATAGTGAGTTTATTAGAAATTATTGTAGGTATCTTCACTTATAAGACAAAATTTTTGTCTTAAGAAAACTTTGCATTGCAATTATTTTGATAAAAAGTAAAAGAAATATTAATTTTTTTTAGAAAAGGTAACGGCATAAGTTTGTTAAAAAATTAATGGTTTAACTTCAATCATCAGCAAATGCCGTGAATATAAAGTGATGCAATCGAAATCAAACAAAAGATTGATATCGTTTAGAAAATTAATTTCTAAATTAATTAAATTTATAAATATTATTTAAAAGCTAATTAGATTTTTTTGTATTGCCTAGACAGATGCTTGTATGTTGCTTTTTTTATAAATTAACTAATTTAACTTTTTAATTGATGAAATAATGAACTAACCAAATTAAGATTAATCAAAATGTTTGAATCATCAAATAATAAAAGCAATTAGATCTGCATTTATTTGTCTTGATATTATTTTCATTTCGTGTTTATATCAAATTTCTGCAACATAGTTCATTATTACTTAAAATTATTACTTTAAAATAGAACCAAACTTGGCAGGGCAGTTAATTCTAGTACAAAACTACAGAACAAAGAATGTATATTATACTCCTAGAATGTGAATTTATTTATTTTTTGGTTGAATTTCAATGACACATATTATTCTACTTTAAAATGATGTATATACATATATTCTGCAAATAATATATGCAGTCAATTCGTCATCGTGGTAACTAGTTGACGTTTCCCTTCATAAAAAATCAGTGATATTTCTGCGTTCCGCGTATTGTTTGTATTTCATTAAAATGATGATAAGGAAACTGTTCATTTTTATGGTATTCTTCTAACAAGATCTTGAACAATCCACTAAATATTGGCGTTGTCAGTCCTATAATAGGCTAAGATCAGCTAATTCGTTATATTAAATGCAAAATAACATAACATTTCATAAGTTTACAGAAGAAACAAAAAAACTGTATAAGGAAACTGTTTGAGATATTGAAATCATATTTTCACGGACTTTAGCGCTTTCTTGCGAACTTTGAACAAAAGAACAGCGTATTTTCGATGTAAATAGTTGACAACACTGATGATGATACTTTTTTTTGTTTAATAAAATCATTCACTTGATGATACGTTATTTTGAAATTCGGTCATGAATTTTTTGTTTTTTGTTTATAGAAGCTTGAAATTTTGCACACATATGTAATATGATGTAGTAACCCGTGATATATAAAAAACTCAAATTTTTATTTTTTTGATGATACGTTGTTTTGCCAGTTGTACTGTTGATCAAAATCTTCTTCATAATGTCTTTGTTCTTGAGTTAAGCAGTAGAGTCGTCCGAAATTATATTATATATTATATTTTGGGGAGTTTTTCCGAACTATTTTTTTTTAACAAAATCACTGCTACGGTATTTGCGGAAGGATCAAATATTTTATTTACAGCATCATAAGCCGCGGATTATGAAATCAAAAAATATTGAAATGAAAATTTTATGGCTTAAGTTCAAATCTGAGTTTACCCATTTCTTCTTAATTTATTAAATTATATTTGGATAAATTCATTATTTTATTAAGAGAGTACTTTTTATTTGAAACAATTTATTCATCATAAATATTAATTATTAAAAACGAAGGCACGCATAATAAACCTGCATGTTTACATTGTCACAGGTGGTTGAATACTAAGAAAGTCAATTACAAGACAAAAATAAAGTAAACAAAAAATGGAAAACTGCTTGATCTCAAAGCCAATGACTTTGGAAAAAGCGGGAGAGTATAGAATATTTGGAATAATTACTTGATTAACTTGTAAGAAATTAATAAATTGCAATTTTCGTATTCTAATTTGTTAAATAATACGGTAAAATAGTTGATATTCCTAGTCACTAGTATCCACCGTCAAAAGTGGTAAAATCGAACAAAGAACGCTGATGAGATGGTGCAGCAACCTCGAAATCAGTACTGATCCGTTCTGCTAGTCTGATGAATAAATTGTTTCAAATAAAAAGTACTCTCTTAATAAAATTATGAATTTATCCAAATATAATTTCTTAAATTAAGAAGAAATGGGTAAATTTAGATTTGAACTTAAGCCATAAAATTTTCATTTCAATATAAACCTTAAAGAGTTCAATAATTACGTATAAATATTAATTATTAGAAATCAAAAAATTTTATAATTGTGATAACTCTTTTTGTTTTTATAAAAATTAATGAATTATAACAATACCTGTAAAACGAAACATAAATCATTCATCTAGCTTAAATATTAAAAAAGTTATAAACAATTCACACACAATAATTATTTCACACACATTAATCTAAGGACAAATAATAGGAAACAGTGTAATTGGTTTTTCGTTTGCTCATATTTTGTTTTTTGACAATTCTATAAGAACTCGGTATTTTAAAGATCATTCAGAATTTTTTTAAAATCAAAAATCATGCGGCACACTTGGTACTATTACTACTCCATATTCAATTTGAAATATATTAAATAATAAGTTAAATTATCCCATATGATTGAAAAAAATAAGCAGCAAGACATTCCGCTCTAACTCCCATAAATAATTCAATATTTGTTCAGGGATGCTTTTGATTATAGAAATTTGAAAGATACTATTGATTTCAATTTAGTTTACATATGTCGACTTTAGTACGTATTCCATATATTAGTTTTTGTACTCTCATGTATTCGATATGCCCCTAAAACCACCAAAAACATAAAACACTCGTAATATAACAAATAATTTCACTGTTCCTAGACCGAGAGTTGTCATAACACTGACTTATTTGCGTGACAAACATAATTTTTCCATTTCCGTACACACTACAGAAAAATTTCTTGTAGAAGCACTGAGTTCTTATATTTGTGTGGTTCGCAATAAGTACAGATCCACTCAATCAATCCACTCGGAATATGACAAACTTGGATATGACAAACTTTTTTGGTTTGATAATACTTAAGTGCGTTTGTTTTTTGATACTTAGTTTTCTTTTTGATATATTTAATTAGTTTTAACAAAGTACAGCAAACGATGCAAGGCTCAAGCCAGCAGCTACTTGTTACGTTACGAACTTTAGCCTAATAATAATGACTTTGGACTAACAACCAATTTAGTTCGATAAATAGTTGCATTAAGTAAACCACTAGTTAAAATTAATTAATATTAATTTTTCCCTAATTTTCTTTTGCAATATTGTCTCATATTCATTTCTTTCTCACTAAAAATGTTACGAGCTTTTGCCTAATAATAATCCCTTTAGTTCAACACCAATTTAGTTCGAAAACTAATCGCATTATATTAATATATTACTGATTTTTGAGGGCTTTTTATTATCATAATCTCTATTTTTAATAATTTTATAACGATCTTACAAATTATATATATTAACAATTATTCCTTCATCTTCTACGAAAATTTTATTGTGAAAGAAACAATTTAACAATACACATTTAATAAACGTTAAATGAAAAAACTTCAGTAACATAGTCCAAAAATCTAAGTTTTCTTAGTTTTGAATAAACAAACTTCAAGCTGCTACGCAAATATGCAAATAGTACCAGCATAAGCAAAAATGGTTTGTACCATCTTAAAATTTTGTCTTGTTTGTTAAGCTGCTTGAATATTTTACTTGGCTCTTTTCTTACTTTTTGACTGCTTATATCTACACACTCGTATTAGCAAAATAGTTCGAAACAAGTTATTAAATTAAAGACGATTTCATTTAAGCGACCTTATTGCGTAACTATGGATAGCGACCAATGTTGCTTAACACTCTATAGTATTCCAAATGAACTTCTTTAGTTATTAGGTTATAATTGATCGATTGAAGGTCAAGACCTTAAAATAAAATTGAGGTATTTAAAAACAGCATAACAAAAGCTTCTGCTGCTGAACTTTGCGAGTAGACAGCTAACACGTGGGCATGTTCAATTTTAACTGTTAGAAGAGTATTACACGGAAGGTGGGTATGGGCCCTTCGTGCCCGAATACGGATTCCATATATGGCGGTACAGCTTTAATAAGCAATTAATATATATTAGGGAACATTTGTTTGCTTTTATAATTAAAGCTATAAAAGAAAAATAATATATAATATTAAGTTTTATTAATATTAATGGAGCATTTTTTAAAAATCGACAAAAGTGTTCGGTAAAACGACCCAATAGCACTTCAGATGATAATCGTAGCTGCAATTAGGACAAAAAAAAAATAATTTCAGAGGTGGGCTTTGTTTACCTTTTTGAACTTTTAGCACGTGTAATTCCCAGAGCGGTGGCCGCTCGAATAATGTGTTTACTTCAAAGCTTGAACGATTCAATAATATCCAACGTTGCATGCATAATAAACTGTGCCGCGTCTCACAGACCCAACCCATAAGACGCTAGTAGATTAAGTCATTACTTATCACTTACTTCTTAAAAACTATATGTATGTATGTAAAGGTGTCTGCACTCATATTTATCCAAAATGTTGGACAGAGTCGGTCATGTTTAGGGTTAGCGATTTTCCAGACTTTTTATCATCACGAAAAACGGGAATTAGAAAATCACATTCCCTGAAATCACGCGGTATGTGAACTTTACAAATTATATTAATATATCAGGTGAAAAATTAAAAAAATTGTATTTTTTAATCAAATAAACATTCTTTAATAAAGCTTGAAGCTTCAGAAACTTCTGTTGATGGCTTAAAGGATTCTTCCCGATCGTTGTAAAAAATATGATACATATATAGAATAAAAATTATTTGAGTTTTGAAATACAGAGGATCACAGTTTATTTTATGCAGTGCACAGTCTTTTCTTTAAGACTCCATAACAACCAAACTAAAAGGAGTATAAAACTTATTTTGATAAAGAAAATTTAACAATTTAACAATAAATATTAATTTATTGCAAAAGGTTATATTAAAATACTTAAATATATTAAATCTAAATTTGCTGTTTTTTTATCTCACTGCTTATTTTATGCAGTCACTTCTTGTTGTAGAGAGACCCCAATCTCATGTTTTCGATCGGTTATGTTTTATTTCATAATGCGTATAGAAATGTCTTGAGTTAAATTCAGTAGTAAATGATGTTGCTGATTTTATTTTACCATCTGTAACCGGCAAAGACTTAGAATTATTCACAATAGTATTTTCCAAGTCCACTCTATTTAAAACGCACTTGATATTTTTAATGGGTCAACATACTTTTGCATGATATGTCATGCAACTATTTATATTTCAATGATTGAACTGACTTACTTCTTACACTCTTATCCCCTTTCAATAAGTAAAAGGACACAACAGTAAAACCTCTTTTAACCTTACAAATTATAACAATTTTCAACTTCTGTTTTACAAAATCGATTGAAGAAATGAATTGTGTTGCTGTGGTTTTGAGTTCGATTTGTGTCTTAATAAATTTTAGCATACCCAATATCAATGTTCTTCAACAACTGTACCCAGAGCACAAGCTTCCAAGCTGCATGGTAATTCTTGGAATGCTAAACATCTCATACGACTTAAGAACAAGAATAAAATATTTAAAATCTACACAAAACATTAAAAAAACTAATATGGTTATGGATACCGATATTCTTTTCGGTTACCAACCAGAAGTGAAAAACAAACAAAAGTCTCTCCCTGACCTCTTTAGATTACATTAAAAATCGGAGTTCGTTCCAAAACTCTTTCTTTGCATTGTCTAGTGAAAACCAAAAGCGTTTTCATTCCCTGGAAGACAACAATACTCGCCCCTTTCAACCATAATCTATCTATTTAGCATTTGTTTATTATTTTGTATTGTTATGGGGACAAGTGACTTGACAAATGTGCAGGAGATTAAACTGTTCAACTACTCTTGCCTTTGACAATTGAAAAACCTGGAAGTAGTTGGAATGTTGAGCAAATGGTTATCAGATACACAGTCTGGTGTAAAAAAATAACAATGGTGTTTCCTGTTGTCGGACACTCCTTCCTACTGCCAGATAGAGTCGAAAAGAAAATTAGAAAAATCGATACTGTGACAGTTCTTGGATATATTTTCAGAATTTTGAACAGTCTGTCAACTCAAGAAGTTGCTGTTAAGGATTTTAAAACTGATGTTTCATCAGTAATCAAAACAACAGGTGGGGTGCATTTCAGATTTGCCACAAGCAACCGAAGGAGGAGCGCCAGCGGTCAACAGTAGCTACTACAGCTGCCAAAAAACTCCCACAATATTTTATTTAATATTGATCAGTTATCATGTTTTACATCGTTAGACCCGCAATAAACAAAACTTTATATTTCCAGAAACTGTTTTTTGCAGTGGATAGTTCAAAAACTCGCTCCTTGTAACTTAAAATAAGATGCTGTAAAAAGGGTAAAAAAGCACTATAAAAAATATTTAAAAAATTTTAGTCATGCCATTATAAAAAAGTTAAAGTAAATTTATAAAAATTTATAAGAAAATTAAAGTAAATAAACCCACAATTATTTTAATACAAGTAAAAAAACAATAAAATAAAAACAGGAGTAAAAGAATAGATCGATATATGTATGTACATGATACATCTACATTTGGTACATATATAAAAATAAAATAAATAAAATAGTTAGTTTAGACAAAACTTAAAGTACATATATGTATGTATATTCACCCTTATTCCAGTTGGCGACATCGACGTCACGTAAACACAATACCAAAAAATTGGAGATTGTCTACTCGCTCTCGAAAACAATTTTGTGCTACTGGCAGTCTATTTCTGTTCTCTTAGGTCCAGAAAATAACATGAGCCTGTCAATAGTAGTCAGTTGTTTTCCAAAACGGATAGAAAATCCCCAATTTTTTGGTTTTGTGTTGACGTGACTTTGATGTCGTCAACTGGATTAAAGGGTGATTAAAAATGTCAGCAGGTATGTATATGGCGTGTATTGGCTTTTTAGTGGGTATATATTTAGTTTGGATTAAGCATACATAAATACCATCAACATCATTTTCATTTTTCTAAGTAACTAAAAAGTTTTGTTTTTTAAGATGTTGCGATATGTAATATAAAAATTTCTGTAAATTCTAAATAATAAGGAATCGATTAACAAAAGGGAATTTAAAGTCGAATGTAAGTCATGATAAAATTTCAATCGATTGTTATTTAATTTTCGTCTATTTTGCTATCTTTTCGTCTTCGCAATGAGATTTTTGGTATGATTCGTTCGAATTTATTTCGCTACAGACATTTAAAGGCAGTTGGAAATTGCTACAACATGCATTTTCAAATCTTAAACCGTATTTAACCTCAGTAACGCATTTACTGAATCTAAAGATAACCGGTTTCTAATATTTGTTTTAAACAAATTCATCAAACTGAATGTTCTTTCAAACTCAGCAGAAGAAACTCATGGTTACTTAAAAAGTACTATTTGCGCTTAAAAGAAGTAGCTAATGTTTGTAAGAAAAAATATTTCTCAGTTGTACAAAAAGCACAAAAGGCATTGTGAGAAATTGTGAAGAGCACTGTAAGTAGACGCTTTTTAAAAACGTGTATTTAACAAAATTTCGCGCGTATGAAGAGGAAAAGAGCTCCAAAAAATACCCGAAAAGCACCAAAATACCATCACTGGTTCTCCCCTCAAGAGGTGAGTAATCAAGATATTTGCATACATTTTGTACACAAAATGAAGAGTGATACGACGATTCTTAACTCAAAAATCAAGTTTTTTGAGATATGACTACGTTGCAATAAAGGAGCGATATGAACATGTATAGTATAATATAATTTTCTTTCAAATATAATTTAAATATTGTTGGATTATTAAATTGATTACAAAATAAATTTTTACAGCGATTCGCAATGTTTATGTATCTGCAACATTTAGGTATGTACTCGTAATAGAGTAATAAAGGCTGAGAGATGATAGTTTTTGAACTTGAGAATCCATTTTTGAGAATGCATTTTTATTACAAACAACCCCGAACAAAAAATTCAAAAACCGTTTTTTTACAGAATATCCTTAAAAAAGGGCATGAATGATCGTCCTTGGACAAATTGTATATACAGTTGGACGCGCCTTAAAAAACCTTTCTTATGATACCCACATTGTATATGTTGGTAAGGAAACAGATTCTCAAATTAACAAAACCTGCAAAAATATTCCCTTTTTCAAAATGGTCCAGCTCACGAGAGGTCAAAGCTGGAGCCGAAATATTTTACATGTCATCATAAAAAATACCAATGTTCATTTTTAGGGGGTACACCTTGCACGAATTTCGCTTCCATACAACTTGAGTCGCTCCAATATACATATATAAGGAGAGTTGGCATATTATATAAGGTAAAGCAATTAAAATGTTACCAATTTCAGGTTGGCAATCCTGGCAAAGCAATAATGCCAATTATGTCAAATTCATACCAATGACAGCTGTTTATATTGTTTACAAGGAACTAGAAGCATTTGCATCTAAAATTGATAGAACAAAAGTTTTTCGAAATGAAATTTAAACGTATTGTTCGTGAGTTGAGCCACTTCAAAGTGAAGAAAATGTTTGTGTATCGCATTATAAATCGTTGTAATTATACAGGCAGCACTGTCAAAGCTTTGGTAGGGGAAGAAAAAACTCCCAACATCACATGAAATAGTTCAGAAAGTGAAGGCTCGACTCGAAATCTACGTCGTAGTGGTTACCAAATCACCAAAGAACTGAAAATACCCCAGCGAAGCATCCGACTCATATTCCAAAAAGAGCTCAAGGTAAAGTCATACAAGATCTAAAGGCAGACGATCTTATACCAAAGCAGAATAGAGTTAGACTCGAAAGAGCAAACGGGTTATTGCACTTGCACGAACGTGGCGATTTTCCAAACATTGTGTTTTCTTATGGAAAAAATATTCCTTCGGAGCAGTTCACAAACTCTCAAAATGACTGTGTTTACTTAACTGGCCGCACTCAGGATAATTTGAGCCTACGAACTGCCACCCGAATTAATTATCCACCTCACATAATGGTATGGACAGGTGTGCCCGCCGATGGACGCTGTCCAATCATTTTCATCGAACCTGGTGTCAAAGTAAATACGACTTATTATCAAGAATATGTTTTGGAAATTTCTTTAGAGCTTTTGGCACGCAAGTATTTCGGTCGTACACCCTTGATGTTCCAACAGGACTCGGCACCAGTGAGCGACAAAGGTATATAATTTTCAATACATAGCACATATCGATATTGAAAAGTGCAGGATAATTAAAATGTAGGGGTACAAACAACTACGTTCATAGAAAGCATTGAGTACAAACGGGTTACAATATAAATAAGTGCGCATACCGATAGGTGTAGCATAAATAAATAGAAAATGCTTTTTGTATTCCTAGGAATACGTACAAATATAGATACGTATCGATGGGTATCCATAAATATAGATGTAAGAGACAATGTTGTAGCGTTTGAAAAAAAAATTTTTGCAGAACTATAACAAAAAGAAACAATTTATTTTCAACTTATATTTCTTTTAGGCATACATTGCAGTTCTTTCTTTGGTATTAACTTCTTGAGTAAAAATAATTTTTCATAAAAATAAGGTAAATGAAATTCATGCATATTGGATCATTATTCTGTGTTCATATTTAAAATCTTAAAAATTCAATGAAGCAATAAATAATATCGCGATAACCGCGAAAGTGCGCAAAATTTTCCAAAATTTTCAAAAGCCGTAAAATCTTCTAAAACGGGCTATAAATGCAAGGAATGTGAAAAACTCGCAAAAAACTGCAAAAATTACGAAAATTAGCAATAACTTCCAATCACTGGGAAAATTTAAATTTTGAATACCATTTAAAAGTCGATGTAAAAATAAAAAATTGAAAAAGTAACCCACATTGCAAAAAACGCGAAATTCCGCGAAAAGTTGCAAAGTTTTGAAAAAGCCGTAAAATCTTCTGAAAAGACTTAAATATGTAAGGAATGTGAAAAGTTTGCAAATTAAGCAATTTTTTGCGGATTTTCGAAATTTTTCAAGCAGCTTACCTTTTTTCGTTTCCTTCCATCTTTAAGCTTTTCCTATTTTCAAAAATGTTTGCAAAAATTTGCTTCAAAGTAAAATTGTATACTTTCCAAGTTAACGCGAATTTTTTAATACCACTTTATCGCATTTTGTTTGAAAATGGTTCCTAATAATTACGAAACGAAATCCATAATACAACTTTAGACAAAATTTCTGGCAATACTTATCAAACAAAAATTGGAAAATAAATGTGCTGATAGATATTGGGGTAGCTATCGATACATATAGCTACGCAAGGATATAAACAAATATGAGCATGAATACATACAGGTATAAAATAAAATGCGCACCGATAAATACAATTATGAAATTGAACAGATACGAAAAATATTTTGTATTGAAAATGTTCAATATATGCTAAAGTAATTTATTTATTATTCTATCGTTTGTCGTTCTCTGCTCGGCACCGTCTCATAAAGCTATTGTGAATAAGGAATGGTTAAAAAACCATGCCTTTCACTTCATTTCGTTATCACAATTGCTTTCGAATTCGTAACTGGGCTACATTGCAAATAAAGTTAAAGACTAATAAAAAGAGTAAACAAAACAAATATAATTTTGGAAATGGACAAAAATTTTTTTATTTATTAAAAACACAATGAAAAATTTTGCTCTGCATATCTATTGGATTATTCAAAATACATTTTCTTATCTATCAATAGACAATGAATAGGCGGTGTATAACTAGAAAGTGAAGCCATAATAAAATTTATCTTCTTATCTTGATGCCATTGCAAAATTTTTTGGCAGAACTAGTTTTGATCATTATTTCTTTGCAAATATTTTATTTGTAACAAGATTGATTTTCATTAACATTCAATATAAATGTATTATGAATAAACCTCAATATAACGAGTATACACAAGCTTATACATGCACATATGTATGTATTTATGTGATGCCATTTGTTCTTATTCAACTCCAGATATTGGAAAGTTGGGAGGATATTGCTGACAATTTTTTTCCTAGGAACGTCAACGAGTCTTTTAGCGCTTTAATTGCGCTGCATTTACACACTATGTATTTTGCAGTGTGTTTGTCAGCTTGAAAATTCATCTGTAATTGCACATGTTTGTCAAAATTGTACATTTACAGACGGTTTATAATTTTTGCTTTTACACTTGAGTTTTTGGTTTTATCTGACATAACCTATAATCGATTACATCAGTATTTAAGTAATTAAAAATGTTTTTTAAATATATTTTTAAATAGAACACGCTCTAATTGAATATATTTACACTGCAAAAGCGGCCTGACATTTACAGAAGCAATTTTTTTGCTTTTACACACAATGTATTTATTTTGCAGTGGGAAATTTGACAAGCACACAGTGAAATACATAGTGGGTAAAGGCAGCAGTATTAAGGAAGTAAAAATGATTGATCTGAACTTCTGCCGCTCTTGCACTGGGTGTTTGTGAATACAAGCCAAAACAACAAAGCATACAGAGGTGACAGAAGGGGGAAAGTATATAAGATTATTTTCCGACTCCCTCTATACGCACAGGCAACGATAAAAAAAATTCAACAAATATATTGCATTCTTTATGGTTTTATTCTCTGTATTAACGTATTTTACACAAGCTGTTTTGTGGTATTTTATTCTTCTCAACACGGAATGATTGATTTTTGCATTTCCCACAAACTAATAATCATATTGGAGCTAAAAACTTGCTGCTCACAAAACACAAAGCACACACAAACCACAATTTTGTTTGTTTACCTTTTGAATCATATGTTTTTCTGTTTTACTAAATTTTACTACAAGAAATTTCTGCAGTAAAAATTTGTAAATTTCCAGTCATGAACTGTCACTTTACGCTCTCAATTTGTGTTCTCATTTACTGTAACTTGAGTAAATGAACGCAATTTAGTAAAATGCAGTAAAGTTCAGTAAAAATTTGCAAAAAAATTTTGGGTACTCGAACACACTTATCCATACAAGAAAATTTACTGGTCAGAGCAATTGTAAATATCACAAATTAAGGGGAATTCCCTTTTTCAGCATACAAGCAAATTTTACTTGTCAGAGCAATTGGAATTTCACAAACTTTTAAGCTTAGAGTGCATATCTTTTGTTTGTTAAATGACTATGATTATGTAAATACACATTATACGAGTATGTATGTATGTATATGTGATTTAATAAAATAAACATGAATACTTCTTCTTTAAAAATCCTTGCTTTTTCACTAATTTTAATAGGTTTTAGAGATAAGGAACCAATCGCCTATTTTTGCATACGATCAATGTCTTTTTTACGCGGATTTTTTTAAAACGGGGTTTTTCTCGAACGTAATTACCTGTACTTAAAAATAAAATAAAAATAAAAAATTGTTTTGTTATACATATTTTTGTTATTTAATATTGGTAATCAATTATTCTTAGTCCAATTAAGCAAACAAATACTGTATTGAGCAAATTATTTTATATTTCTATACCAAAGCTGCGCAAAAGAGCCTTTCTTAACCTTTAAATGCTTATTTTGACTCAACTCTAGAAGTTCAAACTTAACTTCGGGAATAGGTGGATGATGTGGAACCATTATTTCGCAACTTTAAAGTTATAAAAAACACTCGATGTATGTTAACATAGCTTACCAAGAAATATTTGCTATGGTTATGGACCTTCTGTTAGTTTCCAGTGGTTCGACTTTTTAACTGCAAATTCAAACTGTTATTTTGTTCCAACTTACAAGTTTTTATTCATGTTGATTTTTGTGTGAAAACAAAATTAATTGCCTACCATTCTAATTTTACAAGTTATTTTAATTTCATTAGACGTGTGTTGTAGATCCCTATTTAGCCGTGGAATTATTTAAAAATTAAATGGGAGCTACATTATTAAAAAAAAAACTTTAACGTTCCTTACACCACATTTTATAGAATTGTAACAGATAAATAAGTCAGATAGAACCAAGGGATGGTCTTATATTTTGAACTAATTACAGTAAATTTTTTTTAAGGATTTCAGTTGTTTTCTCATTTATATTTTGATTCTGGTAGTGTGGTATATTATTTCACATTAACCTCCAAAGGATATTTTTGATATGCCGTGTATTTTTTTTAACAAAATCTTGACCTTGATATGATGTTTTAAATGTAGCATAGTAGATATCGAATCGCAAAAGAAGTCCCACTTAGTTAATGTAGATTGATATAATGCAAGTGACTCCGTTTATATGGTAAATTTTGAATGTAGGTTTATTGCTAAGTATAAAAACATTATACGAATTAGCAAACACAAACTCGGAAGTATTTTATCGACCTTGAGCTGATAAACATAATTCAGTCAGAAGCTCAAAACATATAATTCTTTGAAAAATTATTCTAAAATTTAATCAATGTCTTACAGCTTATCTTCTATACGACAAAGGCTATGATGTTTGGATGTTAAATGTGCGTGGCAACACATATTCTCGAAGGCACATCAAATATACTCCTAAGCATGCCGCCTTTTGGGACTTTACATTTCATGAAATGGGAAAATATGATTTGCCCGCCAGTATTAACTACGTTTTGAATACGACTGAGCACGAAAAGGTCCACTATATTGGACATTCTCAGGGTACTATGACATTCTTCATAATGTGCAGTGTGCGTCCGGAAATGTGTGATAAAATCTTGTTAATGCAGGCATTAGCACCAGTGGCATTTATTAAGCATGCCAAAAGCCCGGTAGTAGAATTTTTGGCTTTCTTTAATGAACCGCTTGCTGTAAGTTATTGATACATGATTTGTTTCTAAATATTAATGAATCTACAAATAATTTATTTCAGTTGCTATTGAAATTAATTGGAGCACATGAATTTTTACCCAGTAGTGAATTCATAACCATGTTTAATCAAATTATATGTGATGACGACTCCATTACCGAAACCATTTGTTCAAATGCCTTGTTTTTAGTAGCTGGTTTCGATAAAAAACAAATGAACGAAACCATGCTGCCGGTAGTGTTGGGGCATGCTCCAGCCGGTGCATCCACTAAGCAAATGCAACACTATGGCCAGCTGAAACGTAGTGGACATTTTAGACAATACGATTATGGTTGGATACGTAATCATTGGCGCTATGATTCCATTTCACCGCCTGAATACAACTTGTCAAATGTAAACGCTAAAATTGCTTTACACTATTCCATCAATGATTGGCTATCCACGCCTGAGGATGTGGAAAACGTACATCAACGTTTGCCTAATGTAGTGGGTAAATTCAAAGTCAATTATCCGGAATTTAATCATTTGGATTTTGTTTGGGGCATAAATGCAAGAGACTTGTTATATAATAAACTTTTAAAAATAATGAAAATGATAGAGAGGGGGGATTTTTAAGAATCTAAGAATAAGAATAAATGCATATGCAAAAGCATATGTATACATATATATATAAATACTTATGTATATATGTACATACCGGAGGACAGAATGAAATTATTCACGTTTTTTAGCATTCATATACAAATGTACATACATATGTATGTATTTATTGCTTTTGTCATGCTTTTAATCGGCAACAACTTCGCGTTCATTATTACTTTGTTTTTACAATTAGCCAATTTACTAAGTCTCCTAAAGTGATAAGATATAAATAACTAGTTAAGGCCAATCAACAGTATTGTGAAAAGTCTTTTGTACTACCATATTAACAAATTACTTTAAATTGGTAAACAAAAAACAGCTGACTAAATAGCACACTCAAACTACTTAAGGTACGGTCACACTTGCCAAATATTTCCCGAAAAAAACGTAACCAACAGATAAGCTAAATTTGCATTTTTTTTAATTCCAAAATTTTTTTAAATATCGGTTCGGATTTATTAAAAAAAATATATAAATAACATTTTGCGGCATAACTGACATAATTTTGTGATATAAAAACCAAGTTCATCATACTAACCCAAAGCAAAAGTAGTGGTTCCGTTTTTTTTGGGCAAATGTTTGCCAAGTGTGACCGTACCTTTACATAGGTATCAAAATAGTTTGGTCATATAATATTTTTATATGAAAAACACTTTTATGACAGACATAAAATTTCACGTAGTACTATAAATACGACACAATAGAATACTCAAGCTCAATATGTAAGCATCATTTTCAAAAAAAAACTTTTTATTATTTTCGTTGGTTTTCCTAAAGTTTATTAGCTTTTTTAAAATACAGAGCGAGAAAATGGTTTTTGTATCACAAAAAGTACGTTTTATTCAATTAGGATTTATACCCATAATTTTCCATACGTTGCTTTTGGTAGTAACATTGATAGAATACATGCAATCCACGCATCAAGTTTCGTAAGCTTTAGTTTTTTTAATTATGCCATGTACTGTTGAACTAAAATAATACCGGAAAGCTTTCCTCGATGCATAAATGCAAGTGTAGCATATGAATTATCAATGTCTGCTCTGAAACTTGAGTGTATTTTTCCATATGTAGTAAATTTATTATAACAACTGATTTTTGAGATGTTTCATAAAACAAGAAATATTTTTTTTTGTATATTTATTAATATGTATGGCGAAAACTGCGTCTTTAACCGGTCAATAATTAATTATAAAGAATTTATTTTTAACATTCAATTCAATTAAAATAAATAAATTTTTATACATCATTTTATACATTTTCAAATATCATGAGAGGGTTACTTCCATACACACAAATATATAAAAACGTGAATACATCCTGAAATTATATTATGCTCAGAATAGATTCCAATGACTTGAGATCTGTGGGCAAATTACGGCATTCGATATCAAACGAAATTTCCTGGAAATTCATAAAATTTTGTATGGGATTTCGTTCGATATCGAATGCCGTAATTTGCCCCCTGATGGGAACTCGATTTTTGAAAATCTAGGTGAAATCGGCAAATTACAATTTTTATAGCGGGAAGTTAAAAATAAATAAATAAATACATGCTTCAGAAGAGGACCGAGAATACTCGCAACTTGAACACGTAACAAAAATATAAATAATAATCGTAACAATAAAATTAGTGTTTATATTACTTTGTACATTTATTTACTTTACTCCCTCCCGCTCATGGTTTTGCATATTGTATTACATACAAATAAGTATATTAATTAGACTTTTAATTAATACACACTTACACAAAATAAACTTTCTTTACATATCTTTATTGAAGAAAAATTTCTACTTTTCAAAGTAAATATATGTATATGTATATTCAAGAACGCTTTTTTGTACAACAACGAAAACAGAACCCAAATTGTGTTTGCTACTTCTGCCAAATTGTCAATTCAATAATTTTTGCCCTTTTTTATTTTTTCACATATTGAAAACTTTCTCAAAGCACAACAATTTTTTTTCAATTAGGAACAAAATTTGACAATTACAAATACAATTTCTAATCAGCTGACGAAGTGAGTTAACTTATAACCATGAATCAAGAAAACCGCATTGCGCAGGTCCGTTATTTAATTGTGTGTGATTGTGTTGTGACGTAGACATAGAATATGTGTTGTAAACAAAAGTACATTTTTGTATAACTTTGGTAGCCCGAGGAAGGTCTTCTTCAAACAGCTTAAAGCCCAAACTCGAACGTTTTACTCGAATGTATCTCTTCTGTCCATTTAATTCCAGTTTTGTGCCAAAAATCTATTACACTTTTTTACAACAAACACTCATTTGTATTCTATGATGACGTAGATGTGCAGTTCAAATTTATTTTGTACGGCTGAGTGCGCAATCTTGTTCGCTTGATTCATTACTTATAACTAACCGTTAGTTATACGTCATTAGTTACTAATGTAACTTGATATTTTGTTTATATTTCAATGTTTGATGCTCTCTGAGAAAGTCTATCTTAGTAATGCAAATTTGTCTGCGTTCACACACGCCATCTCTTATTGACATGATTGCTATTTTATAGGCGAGAGAGACGAGGGGAAAAGAAACAACTACTCAGATGCGTGTACTGTCATTACGCTTTGCTCTCTCATTCGTAATTTTAAGCCTGAAGGTGTTTGCAAGTAAATGTCGTCAACATGACATGACTTGTGTGAACATCAATGAAAGTTCAAAGAAGAAAAAGTAAGAATCTTGTCACTAAGACATGCCTCATCTGAACGCAGACTGAATTACCATTTTGCAACAAGTGCTGCTGAGACGTCTCTCTTGTTGTTGTTGTTGTATTGTAGCATATATCCTGTATTCGATCTTCCCTATCGTATATTGGCAACAAAATGCTTATCTTTTGTCAAGTTATAAAGTAAAATCAAACTGTTCTCTGGTATACACATACATACATACATATGTACATACTACATAGTTTTAATATAGTTTTATGAATTCAGTAATTTTAAGACATCAGGAAGTATTTAACATATTCATTAAATAAATAAGAAATATTTATAGCAAAAAATTTAATTTTATTAGCTGTGTGCGATGTTTGTTGCATTTTACATTGCAATTGCAACAGTTTTGCCATTAATTATTAGAGCTTATATTGCTGACGTTGCAACACTTAGTACAAATTTACATACATATATCCATACTCACACACACAACGTTATCTAAATAATTCCAAACAGATTTAATTTTCTCCGCCGATCATTTTTTATTTGTTTATTTTTAATATTTATTGAATAAATTGATGTATTTTTATTGAAAAGTTTTATTTAATTTTGTCAGTTGCTTAAATGTCAGTTGCGGTTGCAAACAAATAGAAACTATACAATTTTAAGTACACAAAAACTGGAAAGGCATTGCACTTGTACCTCTGCAAGACTCTTCATTTATTTATTTACTTAAGTCTATGAATTTGCAAGAGGTGTGGCCAACTGCACAATGACAAGTTTTTTTAGTCTTTATGTATATTGCCGTGAAGTGGATAATATTTTATTAAAAAAACAAGTAAATAAAATTTTCGAAAAATCAATTAAAAATAAACTAATTAAAAATACATAAACATGCGTAAAAATTTAGTATTTTAGCAAATACTCGATGAGTACACTAATTCTGCAGCCGTATCTTAGACTAGTAGGATCCCATATTATTGAACAAAAACAAGTCGAACAAGTGATGTAAATAATTACTTAGTAGTATAACGATCATCGAACGCGTTATAAACTTTGAATGAAGTAAAATGCCAAGATCTGTGAAAGCGTAACATTATCATAACCACAAAAAAGGTTTTTACTCTGTAAATGTATTTTTCCGGAAAATACAAAAAAAATTAAGTGTTCATGGCGAAATTTGTGATCAGAGTAGTTACTGTAGGAGCAGAATATTTTATAATCATCAGCGTACACACGTTAAAATAAACGGTTGTTTGATTACCTTAAGTAAATCATTAATAAATAATTAAAATAGTGGTGGTACAAGATGACTTCCTTCCATGGAGAACATCAGATATAATGGGAATTGGAAATCTGCTTAGATATAGCATCTTTATAAAAAAATATATTTTGCTTTCTATTGGTAAGACACATATGAACTTATCCAATTCAAGCAATTTTCATAATAAAAAGTTTATTGTTAACATCATCAAACGCTTTACTGAAGTCAGTATGCACAACGTCAGTTTATTTTCTATTAACTAAGACACGATTAACTTTAGTTCTGAATTGCAAAAGCTTGGTTGCAATTGAACAGCCTTTACGAATGCCATATTGACAAGGAGATAACAAATATGAATCGTGATGACAAAAGATGATCAGGTACGAATTCTTGAAAAAGTTTTTGAATATAAATCAATATCGCGATTCCCTTGTAATTAGTACCTTGTAATTTTGCTGCCGGATGGAATAATGAATCCTTCCATATTTCTGGGAAAAAGCCCTACTTAATTGTCAAGTTAAAGTATGTAAGACGAATCACCAATACACCAGCACATTAATTAGAAAACAGCTCAGTATGTTACCGTGTCCATATTTATAGGAAAATTTTAGCCTTTTTAAACAGTTAGGAACTGAAGATTCAACAAGATATAGGATTGAAATTGATTGATTCCGTAGCTCCAAGCATGATTGTTGATCTAAATAGAGAAATTGATCATCAACATAGCTAAATGAAAAGAAATCCCCAAACACATTGCATATTTCACAATAACCATCAGATTTGCAGCCATTTGACTTTACGGAAGGTGCAAAAGAAGTGGAATTTCTTTTTAAATTTACGATGTTGTTTGATATATGCTAAACTTCTTTTTAGTTTTTGGTGAGATAGCAGTTATATCAATTTTGATTTAATTTATATTCTGGAAGAGCTGAACATGTTATGCACGATCCACATTTCTTTAACATTTTGTAGAATTTATTATCTTTATTTTTGGGAATAAATTAAATACTTATTACCGCTTACATATAGAGCAGGAATTTATAAAATCTAGAATACTAAGATCTTAAAACCTTGCTTACGTTAATTTGATAACAATGTGCATATCGTGGTACAACATAAACAGTTCTATAAACAGCAACGAGAGAATCTACAAGATTGTTCTAGAAATCTATACTACAAATATTGTTTGCTGCTGTAAAAAATAGTGCAGTTTGGCCGTTTAAGTTGACATGAATTTCAATTGTTTGGTTGGTTCACCATCCACATTATGAGGTCTTTTATAAAGCTGCCGTATAGATACAACTTAAATACACAATTATATGCATATACTCGTACAACACGACATGCAACGCCAATTAAAATATAGCCGAAGAGTATCTAGATCCTCCTCGAACTGTCTCTACAAAAATCTATAGAAATTGCGTTATCTACTGTGTTAGAAATTGCTGCCTAACCACGGGGAATATATTCCGAACAAAAATTATTGGCCCTATCACAGCTATTTCAGCCTATTTATTTCGTCCATTTAGCCCAAAATAATTAAAATCAAGACGTATCACTGATTCGTAGTTATGTTGAACCTGAGTTAATGCTCGCAAAACTTAACTTTCGGGTTCCAAATAGGCCAACTTGAAACTTTCAGCTGATAAGTCTGAAATACTCCAGATTTGTTTAAGCTGAAATGACCCCTTTCGTCATATCTAAATCAATAAATCTTATCGTATTAAAAATATCTCTGAGAACAATTACTTTATAAACAGTGATGCCAGTTTAGCGTTTTTGTGGGTATATCTAGCCTTTTTTCTTGTCTTTTAGTTTCGAAATTTACGTTTTAGTTTCGTGCAATGAAATTACAGTGGTACACGTATCCCAAAAAACATAATCAAAATAAATACAATTAAAAAATGAAATGAAAACCTAATACAAAACCAATTAATAACCAAAGGTGATCTCCTCCAACACATGGTTTATTAATATCAATTATGAATAATAAATAATTATTAACTATATGATAATTTGTTAATGGGTTATTAGTACCAAAAATAAATAAATAAAATAATTAAGTCATAGGTTATTAAAAAATTAATAATAAATAATTATAAGCTGGTGTTGGTGAAAACGATTTTCGACTTTTGCCGTACAGTAAAATTAGAAGCCAAAAGATTGACCAAACAGAGTGTATTCCTAGTAACGTAGATTTATTGCTGAATAAATTAATTTCAATTCTTAATACTGCTTTAAGCAAGATTCCAGTCGGGAGGAAAAACTCCTGGCAGAGAGAAACCTCAAATACATCTAAGATGCTTATTGCTCAAAGAAATAAATTCAAACGTAAATTTCAAAGATGTAGGGATCCAATTTACAGATCCCATTTTAACGGTATCTGAAGGCAGCCAAGTAGTCTAATTGAACTGCACCTTGAGAGGACGGAAATGAGTCCTGGTCGAGATTTATTTCAAAACTACCCCAGGGATCTAAAAAATTTGGAAATTAACAAAATTTTTAAAGGGAAAGAACTCGTTTTGTTCCGATCTTAATAACAATGATGAAGTTTTAAAAACCGGTGCAGAAAAAACTAATGTAATTGCAGATGCATTTGGTAGATCACACACTATTACTATCAATAACCCATCGCCTTGGGATACACGTGTATCAGATATTATTAATTGTCTCGATAATGATTCTCCTATTGGTAGTAATAATATTGAGCGTACAGATGCCACTGGGGTTGAGGCATTTGTTATGCTATTGAAAAATATTAAAGCTCCGGGCTTAGATGACATAAATAGTATTATCCTAAAAAATGTGCCAGATTGCTTTTATTCTAAGTAAAATATTTAATCTTTGCTTAATTAATGGCTTCTTTAAAAAAATCGAAAGTAATACCGATTCTTAAAAAGGGAAACTGCCCAAACTAGGCCGATAAGAATCTTAAGTTTACTGGACAAGGTCTTTGAAAAAATTATTCATAAAATATTAGTAGATTTTGCAGATCAAAATAATATTATTATCCACCAAACAGTTTGGATTCCGTAAGGAACACTACCGTACACCAAATAAAACGTGTTGTCAAATATATCGAAGATAACAAACGAACCATCTGGCACAATGGAATGTTATACAATCTCAATGCATTAGGTTTCCCATTGTATATGCAAAAAATTATACAAAAGGGAATGCTCAACAGAAACAACAATCCCAGTGGGATTGCAACAAGGGTCAGTATTGTCACTTACACTCTACTCCTTATATACATCTGATGTTAAGGTGCACAGAAATCATGAAGCAGCATTTTATGCTGATGACAGTGCTTGTATATGCAATGGAAAACTTTCAAATGCAATAATCAAGAGAATGCAAGAGAGCCTTACCACAAGCCAAAAATATTTTAATGAGTGGAAAATAAAAGTAAATGATAATAAAACGCAGGCCATTATAATCCCATATAATAAATCACCAAAACGAATTCCTGCAAAAATTTTGTACTGTCGGGGAAATGTGATCCCCATCAAAGATCAAAGATATCAAATATTTATGTATCATTTTAGATAAAAAACTTAAACTCAAACAGCATATATTTTATATATTTTAATTATATTTGTATACATATTATTAATTATACATATCACAACCATTTAAGGGCTCCCCAGCCATTTAAGATTTATTTTTCATTTAATTATATGGAATATAGTAAGTGTCCAGATATGGTAAAACCATCCACTAGGATCATATGTAGTAAGATCCGTCCAATTGAATAATTCATTCAGTCATTCACTGGAAATGCGTTAATAGTTTAAGGCGAAAAACATTATTGCTATGGGAAAAAATACGTAATTCATAAGGAAGAAAGTTCCAACAACGCGCCACTCTCACAGCAAATGACCTTTCAAATAGAGAGCAATTTATTTTAGGTATTAGTACTTGTTTACTTCTAGATGACCGAGAGAAGATAAACATATTACTTAAAGTGGAAGGTACTCCACTTTTAATAATGCGATGGAAGAAGACCAAATTACGAAGGCTTACAAATTGATTAAAGGAGCATCCTAGAAAGTTTTTAACAAATTCAGAGACATGTTCACGTCGTCGTACATTAAAGACGAACCTAACAACAGAATTGGTCGCATATCGTAATATTTTCAAATTCTTTGCAATCGAGCCAGAAACAACTTCCAAACCATACAGAACATGTGGCATCATTAAAGAATGTGCTATTCGTCTCTTTACTTCAGCAGGTAGAAAAATTCTCATAGAATAAATTCTACGTAGAGTACTGGCTATTCTACGGTGTATAAGATCACAATGTGCATCAAAACTTAATCCATTGTCAATTATAACACCTAGGCATTTACGTTGACTAACAAACTCAATACGAGAATTACGGATGAACACATCAAAAGGGGGAAATCGGTCAACAAGTGGACCAAACATCATGGCCTTAGATTTAGAAGGATTAACCGAAAATGAGTTCACACTCAGCCACCTTGAAACTACATCAAGAGTATAATCGATATTAGCCTTCAAGACATCAGGAAAGTTTCGATCCGAGGCAAACAAAAGTAAAATATCATCAGCAAACAAAAAAGGTGTGCATATATTAGATCTAATGGCACCTGGCAGCTCATTGATGTACAGTAGGAATAACAATGGACCCAAGACTGATCCTTGTGGAACTCCAGACTCAAGTGATAATATACCCGAACATTTACCAAGAATATCCACAAATTGTGTTCTGTCTGATAGGTAAGACATAATAAGCCTACATGCAGATCTAGAGAAATTAAATGTTTCCCTAAGCACAGTAACCATGGTAGAAAAACATATCGAATTAAAAGCCTTAGTGAGATCCAAAGATACCAACATGCAGAACTTTTTATTATTAACGCAGCTTCTAATGTTATCCGTTAAACTCACCAATAGCGATGTTGTATTGTAGCCCCTTCTAAACGCATATTGGGAATCTGCAATTTTACTCCCAACGGAGAAAAGTATCTGATCCTTTATAATATGTTCGACCACTTTTGACAACGAAGGCAATATAGAGATAGGCCTCAAATCAGCTGGACAAGTAACATTCCTAGTTTTCGGTAAAGGTACTACTCTGGCGGTCTTCCAGCAGGAAGGAAAAATTGATGTAGTTAAGATAGTATTAATAAGATGCAGAATAACGTGGGAAACATGGGGATATATCAATTTCAAGAATTGGATCGTAACATTATCAACACCAACAGACCTAGACTTAACCTTATCAAGTGCCTTCAAAACATCCTGTTCACTAACACAATGAAAAGAAAAAGAGCCCAGTGAGTCATAAAACACGTCAAAAATAGACCCATCAACAACAGTACCACCATCCTGATTGGTACCTACACCAGTAGAAAAATAAGCATTAATATTATCAGCATCACCATCAAATACCAGTTCATGATCATCCCTACAACCAGCATTCTTTAAAACCCTCCACATACCAGAGGAATCCAATCTTCCAAACATATGGGCAAAATATTTCCTTTTCTCCCTCCTGATCGTAGATTTAGCTTTATTGCGGAATTTACAAAAGGTAGACCATTTAAGTTGCGTAGGATCGTTCTGATAAGCCCTGAAGGCAAGATCGCGACACGATAGAGCTAGCACAACAGCTCTGGTTTTCATCCAAACATCATAGTTGGCTATAGCTCTGAACCGCCTTTTAGGCACAAACGAATAGAGTGTTTGAATCAGAGAGGAAAAAGTATCAAACTTGCTATTCACGTCCACCTCATCATATATAAGTGATAAATCAAAGGCCGATAAATAGGCTAATAGTTGATGCCAATCCAATCTACTAACATCACGATACTCAACAACAGAAACTGGGCATTTGATATTAATTCTAAAGGAAGCAAAAATCAGGGCATGGTGAGTAACGGCAGGACATTGCACCTGACCAGAGACATTAATCAACATGCCATCACTAAGCAACATAAAATCAATCAAAGACGTTGAAAGGTGTTGCACGTCATAATGAGATGGAACAGAATTGTGACAAATAGATAACTTCAACCTGTTGCAAAAAGAGCGTACTACATTGGACTTCACACTATCAAACAGGTTACAATTAAAATCCCCAGCAATAATAATGTTCGAGTAACTAAGAAGTATTTCACGATGAGTCTCCTCAAACTTAACAAAATCAGAAGGTGGAGGCAAGTATACTACCCCAAGTAAGATTTTATAACCACCAAAGTATAGTTCTACGAATATTGATTCACATTTGTGCAGTAGGGAATATTTGAAAATAACTTTAAATTTAAATCTTTTAGAAATGTAAATTCCAACACCACCCCCCCGCATACCAGCCCGATCATTCCTAACAAATTTATACTCTGATATTTCCACAGCCTTACTAAGAATATCCCGAGTCAACCAAGTCTCAGAAATTGCAATAGCATCAAAACCCGAATCACAGAGAATATTCTTAATCTGATCAAATTTAGAAGATCTAGATGAAGGCCTGATGCTACAGCAATTCAAGTGAGCAACATTAAACTGAGAGTTATGCGGACGCAACGTGTCTTTAAGATACTTGTTGTCGTTTACCACTGGACCAATATTACCATTAAATGTCATTTAAACTAGAAGGGTAGATGGTGGGGAGCAAATAAAGGGTGCAATAAGGAAAAGGTACAATCACTCTAATATAATTCATAAAACTCTCCTCAAAAAAAATTACAATGAATAATATAATTTATACATACTATTTACATTCGGCTGATAAGTAAAAAGATAAAACAAAGAAAATAATTAAAAATTTATAAGAAATAATAAACAAAATAGCATATTCTGCTTTTATACGCACGGCTAATTTGCAGATAAAGGTTAAATTGCAGCAATATAATGTTTACAATGCAACAGATAACATACGAAAACTATCCACGATTAACTTACCATTAGCGAATAAAAACTTAGAGTTTTAGGCTTACTAGTGTCAGATAACAAGAAATAGAAAAAATTGAGAGAACATAGCTAGAAGAAAATAATTATTTGTTGTTTGGTTCATTACATTATTTATGCTGACATAGTTTCATAGTTCCTGTATTCTTGCTACATAAACAGTGAACTAGCTATATTATTACCTGCAAACTGCGTGTGCACAAACTAAGTACATGTGCCTAGATAAAATAATATTAGAATTACCATAGGAAATCTGTCACTACGTGAGAACCCAACATGATGACATAATGGATTTAAAAAACAATTCATCATAGAGTACAAAAAAGTTCATCATGGTGAGTTCAGAAAGCGAGTAAAGGGAAAAAAGAAAAAACATTACATGAGATCCAGAAATTAGGAATATAACCAAGGCCGCAAAACAGCTACACCGAAACAGCAGTCGTAACGTCCTCCTTCAATAGCTCAACACATCCCTTATAATCACGCTCCATTTTCTCATCATTAGGCAGTATTAAGGTAGCACTCGGCTTAACGGTATTTTTAATTCTAAATTTATTTATTATACCCTTCTTCCGCAACTTTAGACAGATGGCATTAAGTTTACCAGCTGCTGGGGTATAGTGATCATTAATAAAAACACGCCGATTTAGGAGATCACTTGGAATATCCGTATCAGGAACAACGACCGAGGCAACCAATGGTTTATGTTTCATAGTACGGAAGTATTCCCTCATGAGTGTGTTTCTCACGTCAATGCAATTGAATTTCACCAAAACTGACCTTTTATTATTTATATAAATAGCTTGATTAACATCACGGTGAGTAATTTCAATACTGTACACGCTCAATAACTTGACAATGGAGTCAGTAACATTACCAATGCAATCAGGCAATCCATTTATCACAATGTCAGATGCATAGAATTGAATGTATAAGGCATTATTTTCAGCTTCAAGCAGTGACATACGAGTATCAGCATCAGATTCCACTTTTCTTATAAGGCTGGTACAATTTGTAATGTCCAACTTCAAGGCATTTAAACTCGCAGTTATTTCATTCTTAATTTCAGAAACCACAGCATCAAGCTTAATACACATTTCATCAAATTTCTTGTTCAGGTTTGTAATGCCCTCACGTGGTCCACCAGCTGAAAGGCTAACTTTACATACAGAACATATGAATGACATAGAAGGCAGTTTGTTAATAGCGTCTATATCACTATCTGAAACCCCAGCACAGATACCATGTATCCACAGATTGCAAACGTCACACTGAATGCATGTTCCACTGCCAATAGCAAATTGGCATTGGCCACACTTGTGTGTCTTCTTTCCAGGAGCCATAATCGCAGAAATTCGTGTATAGTCGGCAGTGAATATTCGTTGGAAGAATAACCAAAGTTTTAGAATCTCACAAGTTAGCACTACAAGATCTACTTAACAATTCTTTCCGCAAATACATATAATACATAGATATTTGCTGGGCGGCAAAAGAAAAATGGCGCCTACAGATTTCTTGCAAACAATATAATCACTGCAATTTCAGTCCAAAAAACAGAAGACCATCAAACAATAATTTCCAAGCATAAGATGCACAATACTCTATTACTGGTAATACACAATTATCCACAAGTCTTTGTTTTAATTTTAATAAGTTCAGAATTTAGAAAAACTTATAATCAGCCGATAAAAAAAAAATATGTCTACTCAGACATCAGTGCTGCCAAATGTTTAATAGGAGGTCTAAGCGCAAGCTCAAAAATAAGATATTGTTGTATAATATATGTATTAGACCGATACTGACTTACGGCTGCCCAGCATGGTTTAACAGAACTGCTAAGACACATACAAAAAGGCTTCGGATTATTCAAAACAAAAACTTAAAAATAATTCATTATCTTCCCCCTAGATTCACCACGGACTTACTACACAACAGATTTAAATACAAAAAGATAAACGCTTTCGCCAATGATTTGACGCTGTCATCTAATGAAAAATGCATATTTTCTAATTTTGAAACAATAAGAAATTTACTAAACAGTAACTGAGAATCTTTTGTTAAAAAGAATCTTACTAGCGATTGTTTTACCAAATTTCATTAGAACATTTTGAAAGTTTGTAAAAGGTTTTTGTGACAAATTTTTCTAAAGACAGTGTTAATAATAGTTTCCTTATTCAATTAATAAATTTAATATTTGTAGTACGCTTAAGTAAAACCTCATAACATTGTACCTTATTTATCTTATAAGAAAAAAATTTATGCCGATTAACAATAAGAACGTGCCAGATCTGGGAAACTTTAACCCCACCTTCAAATGAAATTCAGATGTTAACTTTCAAAACGCCGATTCACATGTCTTTTTTTTCTTGTCTCCTCTATCAAAACTTATAGGCCGGAACTTATAATTTTTTTTGTGTTGTACTGTGTTATTGTATCATGCATAAATACAAATATTCTGTTATATTTTCAATTCAATACTGATTTGAAGTCAAAAGAAATACCTAAATGTTTCATATATTGATTTGCATGAATATGAAAATAAGTAGTCTTATTCGTTTTTGTTTTGTTTAAGTACTTGAAGTGCATTTTCATTTATTAACTTTTAACATGTTTTATGCATTTTTTATTAACAATAAATTATGAATAAAATGTTTAGCTTTTTTTAGCTTTTTATTCGGTCATTTAGCTTTTTCTGACCTTTTTGAAACGCCGCTGGTACCGAAAACTATTTTAATTTAACGGAAGATATCGGTAATGCACATTTTTACATGCTTAAACTTTGGGCTAAGCCCTTTTTTACAATTATGATTTTTTGTGTATATCTATTCAGTAGTACTAAATTGATTACATTACATTTATTTTTTTGTTTGTATAAAATATTCGCCATTTATATTAAAATAATACGCACAGTGTTAGCGCCATAAAAATTGTAAAAAAAAATTAAGAAACTATGGTATTTTTTATAAATCATTGAATTTATTGAATTAATAAAACTGTCGCTTTCAGAATTTTAAAGCGACAACTAAGTTAGCTGTTAAAGCTTGATTTTTTATTCAACAGATCCTGGCAACACTGGTTATAAATCACACATGTATGTATATCAAGCTATTTGCCTGATTATATCGTGAAAGTTGGAAACATGAAAATAGTTTTAGTTACCCACTTCTCATTAATGAGACCTCTTTTATTTGCTTATACTGAGGGCTGCCACAGTGTTGCACGTCAAACCGGATCGGCCGTACCGCCACAACAAATGACATTTTATATATGTATTTTGAATTGTAAATTTATATTCTACTTGAATCCTAATATTTGAACGGATAGCAAAAGCAAATTCCCTTACTTAAAAATAAGCTATGTATACTATAAAAGATTCACTTTATAAACTTTAGAGGACTTTTGTAATAGTACTAAATGTTTTCTTTCACCGAACTTTTTCATTATTCTTTCTAATTTACGCACCTACTAAATACATATCGTCATATAAAACGTAAAACCATGTAACTATGCAACTATGTAACCATGCAACCTGAAAAAAAGTTTCTTCAAAACTTTCATAAAATTAACAGACTCACCTATATTTTGACAAAATATTACAGTTTGCAGGAACGTGCATATTCACATGATACACAACATTAAATAAAAAAACCCCTATTTTGAAATTTTTTCTTACTTCTATGGTTATACGTTTCATATGACGATATGTATTATTATTTAATTATATTTTTTATGTTATTTTAAAATAATTAAAAAAAACTTCATTTTTTAATCTTCATTTTATTTAACACTTGACATGAAATTGTGAATTACATATATTTTTCTCTAACCACAAAATTTATTATAAGGTGAACATTAAGATTAAATACTATTCAAAATATCATTTGCCAATATTAATTTGTAGTTGTGTATGCAAAATATGTATTTTATGAAATACATCAAACACACATTTACAGGAAAAACTTCTTTTAACACGCATAAAAAAGGCACTGCATTGTAAAATCCGTTTAAATATTAAATAACTATTATGAATGGAATAAATACAAATAACTACAAATGCATTATGGTAAAAATACTATAGATACGTAAAGGCGGAGAGAAAAGTATGCTGAGTGGAATCATAGTCGAGTTTTGTTTGTTTCCTTGAACAAACCATTAAAATATCCTTGTTTTAAAAACTGTTGTGTGTGATGAAAAATAATATAAAAAACTATTTAACAACGGTCCAGCCGCTGAGTTGTTTTTATAAGAAAGACAGTAAACTTTACTTACTGCCTTTTTTATTTTAGTGCCGTAACTTTTAAACTTAGCGAATATGCTACATTTTGTTACATGTTCTCAAAATGTACTGCCTTAATTTATTGAAAAATATAAATACTGCCTGTTTAATCCATTGAAAAATAAAAAGAATGCCCTTCTTTCACCTTGTAATTATATTTCAATTATGTAAACAAAAAATTTAGTATTATTTTTCTTTATTGAAATATAACTGTAGTGTATAAATGCAATAAATATTTTTTAGCTGCTCTTTGATTTACAACAATTAAATGCAATACGTCTCATGTTGAAATAAACAGGTGGCATTGTTTTTCCGATCTTATGTCAGTTTTGCTTATATTAGAGATGGGCACCGCGTGAGCCATCGTAATTAATTTTTTGTTTCAATTACGTCAGCGTGCATGAACGCGAGTACAAAGAAATTGAGCGTGCATAAGTAGATTTTTGACGTGATTGCTTCGTGATTTTTTGCTATATTGTTATTTTTTCGTATACTTTTGTAATTAATATTTCTACGTAATTACTTAAATTGTTTTAAGTTTATGTTGAAAGGAATTGTTTGGCTCAAGTTCAAATCTTACTTTACACATTTCTTTATTAATTTTAGAAATTTTTTTAATAAACTAAAATTATTTTTATTAAGAAAGTATTATTGGAACAGTCTATTTAACAGACTAGCAGAATGGATCAGTGATAATAATAATATTTTTTTTATTATTTAAATTTTTTCGTGATTATTTCGTGAGTGTAAGTTTTCGTGATAAATCATTCACGATCCCATCTCTAGTTTATATTTACAAAATATCCATGCTTTTGTTTGTTCAATTTGTTTTTATTTTTTTTATTAAAATTTTCAATAATTTCTTATAGGTACTTATCCATTTGGGCTTGTTTTGAGAGTGCCACTACTTTCTATATGGACCGCAATTCTTTCAAAGTAATCCACACTTCCTTGCCTTGCTCATTTGTAGCGTCCGAAAAATTCAATGGGTTCTGTTAACTTATTTTATTTAATTTTTGTTTACAATAATTTTTGACAAGGGCTTAGATTTTACACAAAAAAAATTCCTTTTTTGTTGTATTGTTGTAGTTGTAGCCCCACCTGATTATTTCATCATGAAACGTCTATTATTTTAGACACATTAATTATACTGTACAAAATTATTAACTTTTTTTTAAATGGCAAGAGAGCACGTTTTGAGAGTTTACATAAGGCGTCAAAGTAAACCCACCTCCACTCCTTTTGCACATTCTTAGGGTTAGTAGTTCATATAGGAAATCTTGTAATCATTATGGATGTGCTCAGCAATTTTTTGTATTGCGGGTTGTGAAGCATTAAAAAAGTATTTGTTGTTAGTTCTGCTAGCGTTCAAGTTGAATATTTCTCATCTGTTTAATTGAATATATATTAAAACCTTGACAAATTCTTTATTAATACGATTATATGTGTTATGTTGCGGAAGGAAAATCTGCATAATGTGACGTTTTTTTTTTGTTAAAGCTTTTTTGCTATTAATTAATGATTTTTCTGTATTCTTTATCTGCCTGTGTTAAGTTTTAGCTTATCTGAATTCAATTTTATTAACCTATAAATCAAATCTTCAGACAAATTTTATGTAGAATCTGAAGAACTCATTATAGATTTAACCCTTGGCTGCGAATATCTTGAAGCAGAATTACTTATTTATTAAATTCGTTCAAGAACTCAAATTAATAACTGCCTTAAAAATTTCATTTGACATTTTTTTTAATAATTTTTTTTGCATACAAACGTCACGGTGAGTGTAATTTGATTGTTGTGTCTTTTAAATAAGTGTCAAAGCCTATGTTTAGACTTTAGTAATTTTTTGAAATTTCGTTTGATTTTTGAAAGTTGTTGTATAAGGTAAAAAGTTTTCTATATATGTGTGTATATGCGAAACCTTTATTTCGATATATGTATATCAGTATTTTTTAACATGATTAACCATGAATAATTTTAAAAATTCGTTGAAATGAAACACAACAAGATCGTACTTTCTTTATGGTTGAAAAGAAAACCTATTACATTCATTACACGATCTATATGTTTCTACATACATACATATATATGTATGTATATACGAGTATATATCCAATTTTCTATTACTAGTTTACAGTAATAGTTTTGTTGCACCTTGTGAAGAAAATGAAAACTTTTTATCTAGAATCAAATTTAAAAGAACACGAAATGAGTTAATCGTATGAGAAACAAAAATAAAAAATTACAAGCTTAAAAAATAATGTGCAAAATTCAAATTTAGTTTCAAATTTAATGAACATAAAAATACGGAGATGGTTAAAACAGTTTAATCAACCGCGTATGCGAGTTTGGCAGCACGAAATTATACAACAACATATAATTTAAAATACCGGAAATAGAACATTCAGTAAAGAGAATTTGCAAGATTGTTGGAGAAAACTTTATACATGCTAACTGGCAACACTAAATAAAATATATAACGAACAAGCTATCTAGTTCTTCCTCGATCCTTTTGAAATAATTGTTTTGCCCTAATACATTTTAGGAGGGAACAAGTAATTAAATTAAAAAAATTATAATTTTACTTGGAAAAATGGGCACTTTAGAAAAAACACTGTAAAAGAAAAAACACGACCGTTCGATTTTTATATTACTTTTCAAGTGATTTGATATTTTATAATTTCTTATTTACTATGAACTACTGTTATAAATCACAAGAGGGGTGAGTATTATTTACATAGGTATTATTATTATATAAAATTCATTTTTGCTATTATTGTTGGAGGTATTACGGTTGTTTGTTGTTTTCCTGCAATTATTAGGGCGCAACAATAATGCTTGCACTACATACAAAAGGATGATGATGTGTGGAAGAAAAAGTCACACTGAACGAAATCGTATACAACATTTTTTAAATTTGTATGAAAATTTCGTTCGATATCGATTGCCCCCAGGTTTTAATCAGCTGTTTCGTTGGATTATATGTTTTAAAAACGACCCCTCTTCACAAAACATAAAATCCTGCTAAGAAATTATGTTAAGACTTCATTGGTTGCTTGGTTCACGTAGGCATTCAAGTAGAATCTAGATGATTCCTTTTTTAAAAGACCACTCCATACAATGCCCCGTTACGACTGCAACGAGCCTCGAGATGTCCCTGCGGTTTTCACTTTTTGATTGTATTAAGCGCCTAATATGGTAGCAAGGCCACATTTTGTTAACAACCTTGTACCTGTTACTGCGCCATCCGCATTCAGCCTTATAGAGATAATGTTTGAAGATGTATTTTCTAATAGTACCAAATGGCATGATTCCTCCGCACGTTCGTTGTCTGAAGAATTGTTATGTGCTGGAACACATGTGGAGGTGAGGTCAGCCTGACCAACCAGTTTAGATAGCCCACTCTTACACTGCGCAACTAGAATAGAGGAAGTGGTATGTGATCTTAGGAATAGTAGTGGTGCTTCTAATTTACTCTGTACCTTCCTATCGACCAGCATTGTGGCCGCTTCCATTACATCCTGAAATACAGTGGCTTCGTTAGGGACACGGAAGGAGCATTTTATACCCAGGTGGTCTGAAAAGACTCAGGAGTCGACACCGCAGACCATTCTTGATCCATCAGTGTACACTCTGATATCGTATTTTTTTACTATTGTGTCTCCCTTCCACTCGCGCCAGGTTGGAATCAAAACTTTTGAACACTTTATCAAAGTTCGGATGAGGCACCATGTAATCAGAAGATTTTCTCAGCGTGGTGGGTAGTTGATCCAAGATTCTGGCATTAGCCTTGCAGAATATCTGGTACTATCTGTGAACTCACAGAAATTTCTCCATGAGTTACGTTTACCGATTTTTATGGGTTCTTAGCTTATCGCGTCAGGGTTGCCACATTTTATTCTTGTAGGTTGTGTAGAAGGCCCTGCGTGCCTCTTTGCGTAGAATGGAGAGTTCCGAATTCCACCAAGGAGGATAGCTCTTTCTAGCTTTTGCATGAGGGAGAAGATATCAAAGGTTACATTTAAATCATCAAATTCTAGAATTTAATGTTGAATGATAAACGAATTTGTGATCTCAAATAAAATAAGAAAAAGTAAATAGTTAATGTGTCTTCTATTATATATATAAGACAGTTGAAACACAAATTTATCAAAGATCTCCACATAGTGTTCAAGTCCCTCGGTCATGTTCTCGATCTCTGATACTTATTTAAGTTTTGATTCAGAATGCCCTTGATATTAATCCAATCTATTCTCTTCGGACTTAGAAATTAAATTAATTAATTAATTAAAGAGTTTCTAATTATGATCCGAAAACGATCTCTTATTGCTAACCCTTCATTTGTCGATGAGAAATCTAAATTTTTCGTTCGTGGGAGTAACGTACAGAAACTGTTCCCACCCATTAAATTTATACAAGCTCGGAACGATAAATATCGGCGAGTTGCCGGAGTTACAAATAGTTAAATTATTAGAGTTAATGAAATCTAGGATATATTAAACTCTGTCATTGATTTCACTGTTGCCCCATATTGTGTGCCTAGCATTAGCATCACAGCATAGGAGTATGTCTACATTGGAAACCAATGTATGACATAACCGCTTTAAGCTCGCCTGGCAGTGCTGGCTTATAGTGTGGCATGTTACATGATGCTATTCGGGCAGCTAGATCTTAGCAACTTTTAGGTCCGCTAAGCTGAGCAGTGTTTTTTTAATTCATGGGACGAAATCATCGAAAGACACTGGCAGTGATGGTGTTTGCTAGGAGTGTGATACTTTAACACGCCAAAACACCCCATTACACTGATCCAAACGTTCACCGTCACGTTGTGGGATAGATCTTAGACCCGAACGTCATCCTCCATGATATTACCATTACAATTCGGACAAAACGGAACACTGTCATATTCGAAACGAAATAAGTATGACCTAAAACAACCATATCCACTCAAAAAGTGTGTAAATGATGAAACAGAACAAATCTGCAGCTTCAGAAACAATCGCTCATGATCTATAATAAATTTCAGTAACTTCAAATTCTCTCTTATTATTGTTTGATTTTCTTTTGTTTTAATTTTTCGTATGAAACATGAATGTGATTTCATGAAAACGCAGTAGCATTGTTGTCTCTCATTGAGTGTCTAAAATTGAGAAAATAAGAAAAAACGGTGCAAAAATAAAATAGATTCTATATCATGACCACATTCTCTGGAAAAATTTTATGTCGAACTGTATGGAAAACATTGTTCAGCCTGAAGTGGCAGTTTATTCTTTTTCATCATTAATATGTAAATGTCTTGATGTCAGGTATTAGTAAGTATGTAAGTCTATTTTCTCCTATCAGCTGCTCTCGATCGTTCTTGCCACTTTCGTAGGCACAAACCTGTCACATCATCAGTACTGTCCAATACGCCTACTAGCACGATGGGTATCATGTCGGGAATCACAAAAGCTGCCTAGTCCAATGCAGTTCGGAATGCGCTTCATACTTGCAGGACAGCCATCCTATATACAGGGTATATCAGATTCACATATGAGAAATACCACAGTGAGCATGACTATATACGTGATGCAAATATTATAATGCTTCTTGCTACACTAGTTAGCAATTTCCTCTGAAAATATTTTGGACATCTTGTATTCAACATGAACCAGACAATGCTAAGAAAGTTTTTTATGCTGTGGAACGAATATACTTCAATTGCTCATGAAAAGATGAACGACTGTCAATCATGACTCCAAGGTATTTTACACACTCCTTAGATTCTATGCTACACGTGCCAATATTTGCCTAATTGTTTCCCTAGTCTTACGACTGCTAATTAAAACAGCTTCTGTTTTATGGTCGGCTAAAGTTAAGCCCATTGATCTCAGCCAAGATTTTGCGATCTGAATACTGGCATTTGCAATGGTTTTCACCTCTACTAGCTCTTTCAATACACATACTAAGGCTATGTCGTCTGCAAATCCAACTATCTTTATCCTTTCAGGTAGATTTAACCTCAAAACTCCATCGTACATGACGTTCCATATCAGTGGGCCAAGTACTGATTCTTGAGCCATCCCACCAATGATCTTGCGTCTCCTAGTACCCATATCAGTGTTATAAACCGACTCTCTATTCTGGAAATAGTCCTGTATAATTGCCAGTAGATAACTTGGGATGTCTAATCTAGCTAAAGCATCATCATTTTATTGCCAGGTTGCCGTATTAATTCTTCACGTCTAACGTTAAAACTACACAATACTCTTTTGCTTCATTTCTCCACCTTTTTCCCTGGATAGCCTGAGCAGCAGCTTCTACCACAATTTTGATAGCATCCACTGTAGACCTTGCTTTCCTAAAGGAAAATTGTTTATCTGATAAGCCACGGTAGCATGCGCTTACTACTTTCATAAAATATTCAGGATGGAGCTTCTAGTAGCCCAAATCGCTGAGGCAGCCGCATTATCAGATACCCACACTCCGAACAACAACATTTTTATTCAAGTCCCGAACACATCGTTTAAGCAGCTCTTGCATTGCTTGGCATCGATCGAAATTGAACTGTAGTAATCGCATTTTGATGCCTTAAGTTTTGACACGGTGACATGGTCACTAAGAGTGTTCGGTCTATTCCTACAAAGCAAGCACGATGGTTTGTTGGAACACGTTCCAATTTCGTGACCAGCTTTGTCACACCGTAAGCAGTTGTTCGAGAGGTCCGTCCTGCCTTTACAATTTGCTACGTTATGGCCATAGTCAAGGCATTTATACCTTTGCGGGTGCTGAGCTGAAGTGTGTGCAGAAAAAAATGTTTCTTGGCTATTAGGCATGACCTTGGCTTACCGTATCCTTTGCCTAGGCTTTTGCACCACGTAAATGCCAAGATTCTCCTCGGCTAGGAGAACTTTTAGGTTATCTGTTGCACACTTCGAGTGCTTCAGATTTATTTTAGCGATTCTAATCGCCATTTGGTGCTTTTTATTTCATTGCCTGATCTGCCAGCTCCAAGTCAACCAGAAGGTTGCTAGCAGCATCGACGACGTCTTTCCCTATTCCAACAGAGCCGGATGAGCGGGTCGCCTTAACCTTTCAGTAGCGCTAATGTTTTTTTAGTACCACAAAAGTAATTAAAACTAAAAAACCGTACTAGAATTAAAATGTGTTAAGCGTAATTCAAGTTTTCGGAAAAGCAAAAATATGAATTTAAAAAAAATTGTGTGCCCCCACGGCATTCGATATCGTACGAAATTAACATATACATACATAAGTTAAAAAATTGTGTATGTGATTTTATTCGATATCGAATGCCATAATTTGCTCTCTGAACTTTAAAATAATTTCTTTATGTGGTTTAATTAATCTATTTTTAGTTTGCGTACATTTGAAAAACAAAATCTTCAAACTGAAACTAAAACTTGGTAAATATCACGAGCGACACTTTTAAGATGTGTCGCACCAGCATATAACATTTTATTTTTTTATTTTCCTTTAAAAAAAACTTATCTAAATAATTAAATAACAAGTTCCTGAACATTGCAGAATGGTATTATTTCACATATCCCTACATTTTAATAGATTTTTCACGTATTTTCTTTTGCTGTTCAGAAACCTAAAAAAATTGTGTTTGTGTATGTTTTGATTGAAATTTACCCATATACATGTATTCTGTTTTATTTTTGATCCAATACTGAATTGAGTTCAAAAGAAATACCTAATGTATATGTTATATACATACTGATTTATGTACACTAATGTTTGCATATATTTATTTTATTTGCATTCATTTAAAGAGAAAAAATATTATTAATCATATACTCTTAACACTCTCATTGTTTTGCTTATGTTTTTACTTGAACCAATACTTCTATAAGTGAATGTACGTGTGTATTTTTATCATTTGTAGTGGCGTCATCTTTAGGATACTTTTACTCCTTTAATATTGAACCGATTTAAATAATATGTAGGCGGATAACTAATGCTCAACAATGTTTACCATTTGGTAATAAAATGAAAAAAATCGGTTGGCAAAAAAAGGAGAAAGGAATCTAAAAATTTAACTTTGCCTATTTATATAATAGATGTATAAGATTATTCTGATTTTTCTACCTATTTATAATATTTTCTTCAAAGTTAACAGATAACAATATAAAACTTTATTTATTCAATATTTCGCTTTCTCTATGGAAAGCTTCTTCAGGGACCAGTATACCAACGTTTATCTTGTACCCTTCGGTATATGGCCACTGGGGACAGCTATGAAAGCCTTTCACCCTTTTTTTCACATATGTTGTAAAAACTTACTACAGAGCACACACATTTTATTCTTGTTGTTTTGTAAACAGGGCTTTTAAAACCAGAGATTGCACTGTGCAAATGTTCTATATGATTTATTAATATATATGAATAAACAAAAGATTTAAAGGTGCAATTTCAAAATTCGGGTTTCCATCACGTGTATCGGCAGTGATTGTCGATTGTGATCAACGCACGAGTGGCCGATAAAAATCGATGCATATTTTGCAAATTGATTGGTCAACATAATCAGGGAAACTCAGCCCTTGTCCATACTCAGCACAATTTCGGCGCAGATTTTTGCGTTTTAAAACATTGTTTGCGTTGACACTATTGGTAGATGAATTGCGACGAAAATCGGTACATTGCGCCGATAGTGTGATCTTAGTTTTACAAACTCAAAAGTAGGACTTTCCTAAGCTAAATACAAATTTTATCTTGTATATATGTATATTAAAACGATTAATTTGGCTCAAGTTCAAACCCGAGTTTACCCATTTTTTTATTATTCTAATTTTTTATTTCATTTTTATTAGAAATTTTTTTTGGATAAATTCATTATTTTTATTTAAGAGATATAAAACATTTTGTTATTCATCAGACTAGCAGAACGGATCTGTACTGATTTCGAGGTCAATTTTACAACTTTTGACGGTGGATACTAGTGATCGGGAATATCAACTATTTAACCGTCTTATTGAAAAAATTAGAATACGAAAAGTACAAACTTATTCATTTTTACATGTTAAATCGATTTCTGTTAGTACGAAGTCCAATCTCTGATGAATAACTACTCCATATAGTCCAGTCTCTCTCGCTTATTCAGCGCCATTGGCTGCTGAGAAATACATCATGTTACATGGTTTTTGTCTTTTGTAGTTAAATTTCTTTTTATTATTCAGCCAACTATGAACACGTAAACATGTATATTTTTGACGCGTGCAATTGTTATTTATAATTAATATTGTATATATATTTATTGAAACGATTAATTTGGCTCAAGTTTAAACCTGAGTTTACCCGTTTATTTTTTCTAATTTTTTATTTCATTTTTATTAGAAAATTTTTTTGATAAATTCATTTTTTCTTACAAACATTAATAAAAAATTTTCTCTTTTACATTACAACCAACGCCACTATGCAAATGACTGCTTTTAGAGGCAATAATTCACAGGAAGCAGCTACACCTTAAAAATGTTGTGCAGATGATTATGGTGGGTACCTTAGGGTTGGGTAAAAAATTTAACTCGATCCGCCCTAACCACGACCGCTTCTTTTAGTTATATTGTTTCCCATGTTAAAGGTCACCGGAAATTAATTAAATTTCATAAGATTGAGGTGTACGATTAATCCAAACGGTTGTACAATGCGAAGTGATTAATTTCAGTGGTATAACTGACGTAACAAATAACGAGTTACCTAAACTTTCTGGATCATCGCTGCTAATTATTTGTTTAAATGAACTTTGTCCTGAGGAACCTTCGAAACCATAACTTAAAGCCAATGTGACTTAATTAAGCTCAGCTATTTGCATCAATACTTCTTCTTGGTATGATAAAATTTTTGCTGTATGATTAACCAAGCTCTGCAGGGGAATTTGTGCTGATGATTCCGTTACCGAAAGTCCTTCAGGTCGGCATTGTACTTTGCACTCTCGGACCTACTCATTTCGCTAATGTTTATGTACTGTTGCCTTGTTAAATTATTTTCTATCAAAATAGTAATGCTTCTTCAGGGAAAAGTGGTAATGGTTTTTTGTTATGGGAGGTTAAAACTTTTTTAATTTTAGAAGCCTTAGATGGTGATGAAGCTGCTTCCTTTAAAACAAAATTTAAATCTTTACTTTTAATACATAAGCTGATAATGAAGCAGCATGAACCAATAATTTGGTATCGTGTCCCTGTACGTACAATATTTCGGAGGCAAGTTTTAGTTTCTGTCGCATACTTCCCTCGCTATAACCAACATGAGGACGACCTGTTTTGCTTGCGACATCACTTTCTAATAATAAAATTCACTCACACTCGATAACCACAAACTTTAGTTTTTTTCCAATTTCTTCGCACATCTCTGATTCTTTTTCCACTTTTGCTTAGCATATGCACAAAAATTGTTAATATAATTTATTTATTTATTTATTTAATTAATTTATTTATAATACATTTAGCCTATTGGCCAATAATAGTTTGTATTACAGTAATAATAAAGAGAAATATATGTACTTAAATAATATATATATACAAATTAAGCATTCCAGTATACAAATGTATGCTGATGATGTTCAAGTTTACCTCAGTAGTTCTAAGGACTGCATTCAATCGAATGTAAATGACGCCATTTATGGGCGTCAGCTAATGGGTTACGTCTTAACCCAAAAAGTCTAAGTGTCTACTAATTTGTAAAAAATCAGTAAAAATTTAATCAGAGATTGACATTTCAATATTTTCATTTGTAGTTGGCTCCGCCAGAAATCTTGGTGTTATTTTCAATAGTACTTTAACCTGGTCTACTCATATTAATCAGACATGTGGTAGAGTATATAGTATGCTAAGTAGTTTATGGGCAACACAGTATTTCTCACCACTGAAAATACGATTTACTGATTGCAAAAACGTAATACTACCAACCCTATTATATTCGTCGGAGGTCTTTCATGGCTGTAACTCCAAAGATACGTTGAAATTAAAAACAACTTTTAATAACGTTATACGTTATATTTATGATCTAAATAAATGTGATCACATTTCGGAGTATTCTACTCGTGTTTATAATATATCATTTAATAACTATTTAACGCTTTAAAACCTCGTTTTATTACACAAAATTATTATGACTAAAATGCGAAAATACCTTTTTGATCGCTTAAAGTTCAGTAAATCATCGAGAGGAAACGGCATTACCCAATTTCTACATAATGATACGGCATCTGAAAGACAGTTTTTAATATTGACAATACGTCTCTGGAACCAACTCCCCACTAATTTGCAAAATACTAGCAACGCAATTAAACTTAAAAATTTACTTTTGCAATCGTACCATAATATATCGTACCAATATATATTGTTGCCGCTATTGCATCCAGAGTAAATTTCTATACAATAATTGATTTGGGACATCAGTGTGTGTCCAATGGCTTTTTTAAAATTCAATGGGAATAATAAATTCACATGATATAATCTACGCAACGAGCAGGTATTGCTAATATGAGGCTCAAACGATAACTTATCATCAATTATCACATCTCATAACGCTTACAATCTCAATTTTAAGTTAATATTTATTCTATCATTTCTGTTTGGTCTAAATATCATTGCCTTAGTTTTATAGGGATCTACTTGTAAACTGTTTGTCAACATCAAATTATTTAGCACTGACAAATCATCATTGATGGTATGTTCCAAGGAATCAGAAAATTCGGCTTCACCTGACCATAGTAGTTGAATGTCGTCAGCAAAGGCGAAAGGTTTACAGAAAAGAAGGTTAATAAATAAGTCATTAGGAAAAAGTGTGAACAGGACCGACCCTAAAACCGAGCCCTGAGGAACACCAGATATAACTGGTAGCGGATCCGAAACAAGGTCATTTATGGAAACATGTTGTTTACGGCCACAAAGCTAGGACCAAATTAAACGGCAGGCAGATCTTTAAAAACAATGTCTATGACTAAGCTTGTCAATAAGTAACGAATCCTTTACCTGATAAAACGCCTTAGAGAGGTCAATAGACATAAGTACTCCCACCCTACCCAAATTGAGATTACTCCTGATGGATTCCCCCATCCCAGTCAAGAGAAAACCCGTATTATGACCACGTCGAAAACCGTGTTGACAGTCATTTAGTAAATTGCGATCTCTAATTAGCTTCGTAATCTGATCTTTTATAATAATCTCTATAAGTTTAGACAGAATAGGTAGAATACTAATGTGTCGCAAATTGTTAATGTTTAATTGCAGTCTATTTTTCGGAATTGGTGTTATGCGTGCTATTTTCCAACCAAGTTAGGAGTCTTTTGGCCTATATATCTATCTAATTTCCTCAGGGGAACATAATACAGGAGTTTATTAAAAAGTAAATTAAAAAACGATACTTGTTCATCTGAGTCGTTAGTCAGATATATCTGTGAAAAATCCGTGCGGGCTATGTGACTCTCCATGGAGGGAATGTCCGCACGATGATAATCCCTAACGAAGGAGACGGTCGAGGAATAAGTGACATTGATCTGGAATGATACACAAATTAGTAAGTGATTGGAAATGAACGATGCCTGAAACTGTGCAGATGAATGAACTGACACGCTTTGACTCATGAGTAAATAGTTTATAAGTGACGTAGAGTGGTGTTATGGATCAAAATGAGTGGGAGTGGGAGTTGTGTATGTATGCAAGTCCAAACCGTTCACAGAACAATCGAATATTGTACCAGCTTTAGAAATGTTGAAGAGATCATAATTAAAATCACCCACTAAAATTATGTCTTCATAGCGCACTAAAATATCACCAAAAAAAGTTTTAAGTAAATGTATGCCTCCCCTGAGAAGATAGACCGCACCAAAGATTAGTGATGTAGAACCGAAAGTAATATGCAAAAACAGACCCTCGCATAAAAAATAATCAACACTTTTATAAATACATTTAAATTTAATACCATTTGCAATGTAGATAGCAACTCCCCCACCCCTATGATCCTGCGGGTGATACTTCTACAAACCGTATATCCCTGTATACTAACTGCTTGGTCAAGAATGGAAGGACTTGCCCAGGTTTCAGTGATGCAGATTATATCAAATGACGCGCTACGTACCATCAAACTTAATTCATTAAGTTTCAGTGACCTGTCCGATGGACACAAGCTCTGAGCATTGATGTGGCCAACTTTAAGATGCATGGAATCATTATTAAAAAAATTCCTAAGACATTTTTCACTAATTATTGGGCCTAAACAAATTCTAAAGTCCAAAAGGAACCAATGATGGTGTGTGGAGGAAAAGAGAAAAACAGTACAAGCTAGGCCATACTGTAAACCAAAAAAAATTAAAAAATGGGTACATAATTATAATAAAAATATAAAATATAATATTGTGCGGATGATAAAAAGATAATAACAAAGTATGCAATAATATAAACGAAATCAACCAAGTTTTGGGTTCCGGAGCTTCCCACATTGATCCACGTTCAGTAGCTTTGTGGTACTGTCTAGAAGTTTTACACTAGCCATGGGTACATCTCTGTGAAAAACTCTGAACCACGATATTAAATTCCCTTTACGTAAAGAACTGCAAATCGAATGCAAATTGAGGCAGGCAGGCGTAAGATTGTCTCCTAGATACACCCTTGCAGAAAGATCTGTGTCAATAACATCATTCAGTTTAAGATTGCGTTCCTTGAAATAGGATTTCATTAACTTGTCCCTTACAGACACATTGCTAAATTTAACAAGAATATATTTACCTCGTTGTATGTAAAAGCAGTGAAATATATCCTTAGTATCCCCTGATACACCATAATAGGAACATAATTTCATAACAGGCTTAATCAAGCAATCCATACCTGAAGGCAGTCCTGTTATAACAATATCCTCCCGGTTAAGTCGGCGTTGCAACTTGTTATCATTATATTCAATGCGTTCGATCCTTTTCATAACTTCATCCTCAACATTCTTAATATTCTTATCACAGTTTATAATTTTAGTTGTAAGTTTGTTTAAAGATGATGCAATTCGCGATCGAAAGTTGGCAACGGTTGACTCAAATAACGTTTTTAGTTCCCGTTGCTTGGCCTGTAAATCGACCACAACTGATTTGAAGCTGGTGGAGAACTTTTCTTCCAATTCACTAGCACATTGGCGCATTTGTGACATGACGTCTTTAGGGTTAGAACGGCATTGGGTGCACTTGAAAGAAACCCAGTTATTTTCACCCAAAACATCATATAACTCTTTAGGAATGTTTACACAAGTTATGTGGAACCAGATGCCACAGATCTCACACTCAACACCAAGGTCAGAATCTAATACTTTCTTTTTGCACAAACCACATTTGGCAGCAGGAGCCATATCTTAATTGAGATGTATATTTGTTGGTAAAAATTTAAAAGATGTAAACGATAAGGCAAAGTAAGCTGGTATGACTAGCGTAGTGTAAAAAAGTATTTTCTGGCGTGATTTGTCAGAAAGAAAATGGCAAACAAAATTTGGCGCTTTATGCCTTATTTATTACATACATATTATGTACATATGTATTGATTTTTTAATTATATGCACTGTTTTTTTAATACTATTGTTAATGTGTACCATGAACCACTTCACTGAATCGTGCGAAGAAGTCACTGTATTCCATAGTCCAACACACAGCTTTTCCAATTATATAAAGTAGAATGATAAATTTAGTTTGTGGCAAATTTCAGTATATACTTATGGATGTGTGTATATATTATGTATACCAATTATGAAAATACTTCTAGTTCTTTGACTTCGTTTATCTTTTTGCCTTTCAGTTGCCTTTCATACATACATATGTACGTATGCATGTACAATGTACAATTATTTTCCAAATGAATGCAGAGAAACAGCATTTATTTCCGTTGCAGGCTTTTATTTTCCAATTTTAACCCTTACTGCAGATGATTGAACATAAAAACCTTTACAAATGTTTTCGTAAACGGAATGGGCCTTATTGAGGTGGTCAAATATGTTGTGTGTATCCTAACTGCGATATGAATGGCATGCAACTGTTTTTTAACCGATTTACCAATCAGCCTCTATATCTTATGTTGTATAGATATGAACTTATAGCATGTTTCCTTTATTCGCTCCCTCAATTACCCTGCCGTATTTCCCTGTTTCCACTGCATATTTATAATTCGTTTGCGAATTTCTTTTTTTTTTTCTTGTTCACCTTTTTTATTTTGGTATTTGAGTTATTTCTTTATTCCGTGTTGTATGTTAAGAATACATATTTTTTTACCTATGTTATTCACTTGTAGGGTAATTTTGTTTCGGCTTAAGGTCATGTAAACTTAATTAAAACACTCGTATTTATTGTATTAATTTTTTTATAAATTAATTTATTTTTCTTTTCCGATATTTCGGTCATCTTTGCTGACCATCATCAGGGATCTAATAAAAACAATAACAAATAAACACCAATTAACACTGTAACAATTTAAAATATAATTTAATATAATTACATTACATTTTATAACTTATTTTATTGTCATATAACACTTAATTTTTAACAAAACTACTCGTTGGTTTGTTCTCTACTAATTATTCTTCTGTTATGTTTACTGTATTTGTCTGCTGTGTGTCTATATGATTAAGTACATTTCTCTGTACCGTTTTTGTAATTTAGCCGTTGATTTGGCGGTGCGTTAATTATATGAAGCATCTCCAAAAAATATATTTTTTTATAATTCCTCTCTTCTTGTAATATTTTTGTTCTATCAAATGAAGGTGTATGTCCCGTTCTTGTACAGTGGGCTGCTAATGTTTTTTTTTGCTTTTAGGCTTATTTCCAGCTTTTTGGTCAGATTTATGTGAGGCAAGTCTTGTTTTTAATTTTGTTTTAGTTGTTCCAATGTAAATTTTGTTACATTAAATCCATCTCCGTTGCATTTAATCTGGTAAATTAAGTTAGATTTTTTCTTCCTTGTCCAGTTTTTATTTTGTTTTACTAAATAGTTTCTCCACTCTATGGCTTGTTCTAAATGCTAGTTCATATTTCTCGTGGTTGTATATATGTATTAGATAGGCCTGATAAATGTATACATATATTGTCGATTTGTAACTTTTTTCTGGAATATCTTCTATGACTGCATCTCGTTTTTTGTTGTATTATACATATTGTATAAGTTCCTTTATCGTTCTGGTCGGAAACTCATTCTTCTTCAAAATGTCTGTAATTGTTTTTATATATTCACTGTGAAAGTCATCATGGCTGATATTAAAAACTCTTTTGATAAAGTTTGTATCCGCATTAATAATTACTCTTCTAGGTTGTTTAGAATAGAAGTTAATCAGTCGTCATGATGCTGTTAGCTTAATTTGCTCTCGAAGTACCACGCAATCCAAATAAGGTAATCTTTAGTTACAAAAAAATTAGTACAATACATACGTGTGTTTTAATTAATTTTACAGGACCTTAAGCCGAAACAAAATTACCCTACAAGTGATTTTTATTGATTTGTAGAGCGCACAAAAAAGTATTTGTGATTAAAACGCAGAAAAATTTTAAATATTACTCCAGCGAAAACAGGTTATCACAAATTGACAATATATGATACTGTCTTTACCAACCTGATCTCCCTAAGCCGACGTGACGATGGTGTTTTAGTTCTTTACGATCAAGTTTGTAATAACAGAAGTGGAAGGTTAGTGCTATCTAATAAAGCAAATTTAATATTGTTACACAATTCTAATAAAGCAAATTTAATATTGCTACAAAATTCAAATGTAGATTCAAATTTAACGAATATACACAATCAGCGATGGTTAAAGTACAGGATGATCAAGCTTGTATGAAATATTGGCAGCACTAAATTATACAATAACAACCTGAAACTCAAAATTACGGAAATAGAAAATGCAGAAAAATTCTGTAAGCAGTCACGAGAATTCGCAAGATTGTTCGAGAAAACTGTACGACAATTTCGGATAGCAACTGTAAACTGCAGCACCATCAATTGAAAGCTTAAAAATTGAAAACGTAAAAAATAGGCAAATTTTGAACTTTGAGGTGGCATAACTCAGCCATTTCTTGTCAGATAGAATATTGAAGGAAAAGGCATTCGATTACATTTCCAACGATATGCCATTTATCTCAATCGGACTTCGGTTGGGCTCCACAAGGGTTTGAGTGGGACCATACACCGAAAAACACAAAAGTACCGTTATCTAAAAAACGGTACTTAGAACAAAAATTGCAGCGTTTTTCGTCTTCAGGAGGTCCCAATTAACTTATCTAGGCATGTGGCGTTCTTGGTATTTTTTGGCTGTAACCCAGTGTTATTAATCATTAGACAAATATTGATCCGTTAATGCACTATCACATCGGCGTTCTTTGTTCTATTTTGCCACTTATCACGGTGGATACTAGTTACTAATAATATCAACTATTTAACCCTATTATTTAGCCAGTTTTTTATCTTGGAGCAGTTGATTGACCCCTATACATGCAATGCATTATGATGGAACTAGTGGACTGAAATAGTGATAGATATTTTACTTCGCTGGTATTCTGCTACTCAATATCAACGTAGGAGGACGCTCTGATGTTACATTAGAATTAGTATCAGCTGAAGTTGGGACTGGTCAGTGAACAGTTACTATGTGTCTTCGCCACTGAAACCTTCCGCCAACAACTGACACAATGGCACAATAATGCACATGGTGTTTTTATATCACGACTTTGTATGCGAAAGTTACTTCTATTCACTTTTACAAATCAATTTCGTTTAGTACTCAATTCCCATCTCTGATGATTAACTATTCCGTATATTATTTCTCGCTTTTAATGTTATCAAATTTTCAACATATTCAATAAACAGAGTTTCGAAAAATAACTAAGGAGTATTATGTATATATTTACATACACATGTATGTATATATTTCTTTGGGTATGAAAAAAGATTTTATGAAGCCAATTAAGTTCCAAGTTCTGTACGTGTACAAAAACCCCGTTTACTTTCTGTTTTGTATTTTTTATTTTAACCGCAAATAAATTTTTAAATAATTGCTCTGTGATATCTTTTAGAGTTGAAGAAATATTCTGCTATGATTTGCACATTTAAAAATTTTCCTGGACTAGCGAATAACAAGCAGCTCTTCATCGTATTTCAATGATATAATTTTTTTTTTACATTATGAACTGAAAACTTTTCAATTAAACTAATTTCAGTTTATTTCATGCATGATAGTAGACCGATTTCTTCAATAAGGTGCAACCTGCTTGTGATACTGAAAATCTATTTAAATAAATGTAAGACTAAGCACGACGTTGTTTATTTTCTGCCGTGTAAGTTAAAATCAATTAATTTAAATTTTTAACTTATTCCCTTCGGGTATTCTCACATATCCAATCACTCTGTATTAATTAAAGAGTTTCTTTTAGCGAATTGTTTAATTGCAATTGATTTTAATTTATTACGTGCTTTTCGCCAAAAGAGTTTATATTCAGTAAAATATCAGGGAACAAATATTTTAGCAAAACTACGGATATTGTATGTAGAGTAACTTCGGGTATTATGGAACCTCTATTTTTGATTTGATGCTCTTCAAAAACATATTAGTTAAATTCTTACCGGATTGATTGCAATATAATTGTTAATAGATTGCGTAGCTTCAAAAATCGAGTTATTTTCATATTGAAAAAAATTATACATGAAAAATCTGAGACATCTCAAAAATAGCCAATTTCAAAATTGGAGGGTAATGTGGAACCCACCGCCCTGATGGGTAGTGTGGAATAATATGCCATACTACCAGAATCAAAATATAAATAAGAAAACAAGTTATATTTGTTAGAGAATGTGGTATTTTTTATTGCAAGTAATTCAAAATGTAAGACTAAGCCTTGTATCTATCCCTCCTAGCCCTTGAAATTCTATAAAGTGTGGTGTAAAGAACTTGGCTTTTCGACTAATGTATTTGGTTCCCATTCAAATTTTACTAATTCTACTGATTCCCATTTTCTCATTAATCTTTTATTTTGGTATCACTCAATATTTTCTCTTATTGAAAATAATATCAATACTCCAAAATACTCTCCTTTAAGTATTATACATTAGCCGAATGCCAATTTTTTGTAAACAAATATAACAAAGTTTAAAAAACTTATAAAATAAAAATGCCAACCAATTAGAAGTGTTATTTAGTTCACAATTTCCACACAGAATTAAAAAAACATATATAAAAACTTATAATTTGGAACAGAATAATGGTTTGAGTATGCACATAAATGTTAACATACAACAAGTGCTTCTAAGTAACTTTTAAGTTGCGAAAAAATGGGAGGTTCCACATTACCCTCATATTCCACGATACCCAAAATTACTCTATATAAAACAAATTGCATTCATTTGGTTACTCACAACACAAGTGAAAACGTAATACTATGAAACTCCGATATGTTTTGTTAAACATAATAAAATGTATATGGACAAATCCAGCGTAACGAACGCTACAAATGTACACCTGGAGAAAAAATTAAACCATTCATGCACAAAATAACCACATACGGTGTCAAAAGTGTGTCAACTACGTATGTGACCATATTGTACACGTCGTTGTCAATTCGACAACGAAATGTTGTCAGCGACACCGTAGCTAAATTGTGGTTTCAAATTGCAATGTACTTACATTACAAATTATTAAAAATTAATTCCATATTTATGGTAGCGAGGACGTCCTTTAATTTAATTTCAGCAACATTGCTGCTTGCAAAGCAGGTGTCGCTGACCACCACAATATATTCGTATATTGCACCGAAATCACCTTAGTCTTCCACCAATTGGTACTTAAGTTGCTCCCTTTTTTTGTTCACAAACTAAAACTTCCCGAAATGAAATTTTGAAAAGAACAAAACTTAAAATTTTATAATTCGTCCTGTTTGACAACATAATGCTGTCAATTTGTAAACGAGCGGTTTCAAAAAAAAGTGACAACATAATAGTATCATATTGATCACATTCGTTGTCGATTTTGCAACGACTTTTTGTGTATAAAAATGTTTTGGTCTTTCAAAAGAGGTACCTTCAATTTGTGCATGGTGTTAAGTGGGATATAAGTGTACTTTTGAATGGCATAAAAAAATTTTTTTACAGGTATTTGTAGCGAAATAATTGATCACAAAGTTTTGTGACGCTCGCTACAACAAACGGAAGTGAAAGTTTTCGTAATTTCTATCGAATTTTGCATAATAAAGCACACAAAATCTAGTTCCTCAAAGAAAAATCAATATATAGGAGAATTCTAAAATAACTTATTTGCTGCCAAAAAATGTTGTCGTTTTTTATAAAAAGACGCGATACTTTTGTAAAGCACGCTACGTGACGCACGCAACAACGCATTTAGCTGACATTTCATACCTAATTTCAATGTTTACAAAATAGTAAATACAATTTTTTTTACTAGAATTGAAGTGAATTCAACGTATAAAAATATGGCTTTCGATCGGGTCATCTTCATTAACACTAAAGTAATGATATGAATAATTAAAAATTGTTTATTTCTGGTATGAAATTAGAAGATTAATGATCATCGAAATACATTTTTTATTTATAAAATTATATATCTAGTCTAATATTCCATTAATTGTTTCTGGGACTTGCCCATATGTAATATTAACATATCATAATAATAACTTATGCAAAGTTATAGATAAGTTTTACGTTAATTCTCCGTACTGAATTTTTTTGTAAGTTACAGTTTAGGCTGATATGTGATCGCAGGAAATAATTAACACAGAAGAAGTTCTTTTGTTCTAATTTCTTGAGAACTTTTGCATTTTATATATGTACATATTGATTTCACGTCAATTCCCCATATTAAAAAAGTTGTTCAATAGAAAATTAACCTGAAGTTAACATTAAACTCACGATTAAAATTTAAATGAAATTTAACTGAAATGTTACATATGTAGTACATACTTACATACTGTTGAATTTTTTTTAACTGAATACAGCACACTTTTTTCTGAAGTCGTTATTTATTTTATTATGGTTACAGAGAGAATTTTGCATTTTTAAGATTTTTTTTTTTTTTTTTTTAACTTGGCCCAGCACTCAGGGGATGACCCCTACATATGCAATGCATTGTGCCGGAACTAGGAAAATTGGTTATGGAAAGGAGGATAAAGGGAGTAGTGTTTGTGGACGTTCGATTTGAATTTTCCCACATTAAAAGTAACAGGAAAGACCTCTGCAGGAAGTTTATTCCACATGCGAACTGTTCGGCTAAAGAACGAATTTTCTCTGTAATGCGTAGTGCGATCCACTGGCATATCAACCACAAATGGATGCGCTCTTAACGAAGAACGTGTTGTTCGTACAAATGAGCGGGTTTCGGGAACAAGTTCCCTGATTTCATTAGAGCACATTCCATTGTAGTAACGATAAAACAGTGAAATACATCCCACATTGCGTCGATGCTCCAGTGAGTCAATAGAGTTGGCTACCCTACTGTCACCGATGAGCTTCTTTGCCCTCTCCTGTACCCGGTCGAGTATCTTCAAAATAGACTTTGAAGCACCGGCCCATACATGAGAGTTGTATTCCATTTTCGGTCGGATATAGGTGGTGTAAATATTAAGGAGATCAGATGGAGTGAAGTATCTCTTACACCGTCTTAGAAAGCCGAGGCACTTGAATGTTTCTTTTGAAACCTGAAAAATATGATCAGTCCATCGAACATCACATTTAATTTTCATGCCAAGAACATCAAGAGTTTCTGATTCCTCAATATCTACACCACCCATTATTACAGATGAAGCAGCATGATTGTATGTACATTTGTGTGTAAGCATACAACACTGGGTCTTGCGAGCATTAAATTCGACCCTATTCGCACGTCCCCATTCATGGATTGCTAAAAGATCATTATTTATCGAATCATTCATATTTTGCCTCATTGCCGCGATCTCCGGCAGTCTGTTGTTGAATGAATATGAATGGCACATGCTGCTGTCATCTGCAAAAGAGTAGATAGGATTGAAAGTTTGAAGTAGAAGGTCGTTTAAGAAAATAAGAAAAAGTGTGGGAGAAAGAACGGATCCTTGCGGTACCCCTGAATTAATCTTGAACTCGTTTGATGAGATCCCTTCTATAACAACTCGTATAGTGCGATCTCTGAGAAAGCTTGATATAAATCGAGAGAAGACATCACCGACACCAAAAGCAATAAGTTTTGACAGAAGTGCACCATGCCAAACTCTATCAAACGCCTTGGAAATATCTAGAGCCACCACCTTACTCTCGCCAAAATGGTGAATAGAATGACACCATCTTTCCGAGAGAAAAGCCAGTAGGTCTCCCGTAGAGCGACCCCTACGAAATCCATACTGGCGGTCGCTAAGTAAGCTGTTGGACTCTAAATATCTCACAAGATGGAAATTTACCATACTTTCCATAACTTTGGAAAGTGCAGAGCAAATTGCAATTGGGCGGTAATTTTCGGGGTTGTTAGCCTCTCCTTTTTTGGGGATTGGCGTTACATTAGCAACCTTCCAACACATTGGAAATTCACCAGCATGGTACAATGTACTGAAAAGGTTAGCTAACGGACGCGCTAGCGTCGAAGAGCACTGCTTCAAGACCAGTGCTGGAATACCATCCGGCCCAGGAGATTTATTTATGTTGAGATCTGCTAGAACCTTTTTAACTGCACGGGCTCGAAAGAATATTCTTGGCATAGTTACAGATACTCTTTCAAGCACGGGCAGTGGTTGAGTGCTTTCCGGCAAGTGGGAGTTACTTGCAAATAATTCAGCCAGAAGGTTAGCTTTATCAACCGGGTTAGTGAATACTTGATCATCCTTTAAAAGAGCTGGAATTGAGGAACTAGCATTATCCTTTACTCTTTTAACGAATGACCAAAAGCTCTTACTACCCCGAGGGGCATTAAGAACTTTAGCACGAAGGCACTGCTCGTACAGAGCTTTTTCGCGCCTTAATACTTTGGCACATGAAGATCTCGCCCTTTTGCGTAGCGAATCAGTATCGGCATTTTTGTTATTACGCCATATACTGAATGCTTCCTCTCTGGATTTGACTGCATTTTTGCACGTCAGATTAAACCACGATTTCGCTCTAGGTTTAATGGATATTTGCTTAGATGGAATGAAAGCTTTCATTCCTTGCAAAATTACGCCTTCAACAATTTCCGCCATGGCATTGACATTATTGTCTAAGAAACAAAGCTTCCAATTAAAATGCCTAAAGAATGCGTTGAGCTCAGCCCAACGAGCCTTTTCGTATATGTATTTTGTACGTTTCGTAGCTGTTTGAGAAACGTTGTGAAGTTCTGAAGACAAAAAGGAGGCGGAAATTGTGCAATGGTCCGAGTTACCGAGAGGTGCATTTACGCTCACTTCATACTTTTGAGGGTGTGAAGTTAGAAACAGGTCAAGAGTATTGTGTTGGTGCCCTTCAACGCACGAAATATGTGTTGGCTCATTCACTAGTTGCGCTAGGTGGTTGTGCGCTGCAAATAACTCAACATATTGGCCTTCTGGGGTTGTGTGGCTCGAATGGTGAAGCCAAGATGAGTTGTGAACATTGAAATCACCAGCAACAACAATTTCACTGTCCGGACAACCTTCCAGGATCTTCGATATGGAGTCGGAAAGGGCATCGAAGCCAGAAAAAGTTTTATCCCTTTCCACATTTGGGCTTCTATATAGAAACCCGAAATGTAATGAATGTGACCTGATTTTGAATTTAACCCAGAGGCAGCTAAATTCCGGATCACTCGTGCCTAAAGATTGCTGGCACTGGTACACTACTTCATTACGTATATAAAGTGCAAGGCCTCTGTGAAGGTTAAAAAGTGATAGGAGGTGATACCCTGGTAAATGAAAATCCTGTGGATCAGCATCCTCAGATACCTGGGTCTCACATAAGGCGAAGACGTCCGGCCGATGGACACAAACGTGAGCATAGGCAGAGAAGAAATTCGCCCTCAGCCCACGTATGTTGCAGAAGTCAATTTTGAATCGCCCTGTCATAATAATGGTAGGAAAATTAAAATCGAGCGTTTTTTGTATTATTTTACTGATAACAGTGTTATTAATTGTTGCTATTATGACTGCCCAGTGACCAGTGTTATACCTTCGTCACTGAACAGTCTTACAGCAATTAACACAATGCACCAGTAAAATAAACTAATTTGAAATTTTGTCACATGGGAAGCACAATAACAATGCTAAAGAAAAAGAGCCATAAAAGCCCTGATCTGGTCATTGTATAAAAAAAACGACCCGTTGTGCCAACACTGGTTTTGCTGTGCCAACACTGTTCTCTCAGAGAGCTCTTTTATTTTTACTGTTTTTAACATAAAAGAACGCGTTCAGTTCAATTGAAACTTAGTAAACTTTAAATTAAAATGAACTTTGTGTTAGTGGTGCTAAGTATTAGCTCTAATTAAAAACTTAATAATTTTCCTGACTTTTTATAGTACATAAATATGTACATATATGTTACGCGACGTGACAAAAGGGACCTTACCTGGTTAGAGTAAAATTTTCAGTACAGAACAAAACATGAGTTTAGATCAAAGTGTCCTGTTTTAGGTATTTGACAAGTAAAGCACCCAATACACGTTTCAATCCAATTAGCAACTGAGTCGGTTGTTGTCCAAATCAAGGCGTGTATGGCTCTGTCAGTTGATTAGTTTAGCAGTTGTTGAGTTGGTTTCAAGTTGGCTAGTAAGTCTTTCAATTCAATTGTGCTGTGTGTGTTCCAGTCTCTTGATCAGCTGTCAAAAATTATGTTTGTAGTTTTCTTTTGCAAAGACAAAGTTAAATATTTCTTTAATTTCATTGAATTTTAAATAAAAAAACAAAAATGGCTTTGGTGGCAAACATGGACGCTTCATTTGAATTTTTTTTGTTGTTCTTCAATCATTCTTTTGACCAAATTCTTCGAATCTTTTCTTTTCTGCAATAATCATTATTGCAATTATTTTTCTTTTTTCATCCATTGCAATATAAGATTTTAATTTTTATTAAATATGTAATTGTAGAAAACGTATAAATTTGACAATTGAAAGAAAATCTTTCATTTCAGTTTATGAAGTGTGTGGTCAAGAGTCAATTCAATTGAAAGAGTAAATCGACAATTGAATTGAAACATGTATGGGGTGTTTAAGAGACAATTTAAAGTTCAAATGATCGATATCACTCGGGTAAACCTGTAATTAACCCATCTAACCAAGCGTAAAAGAAGATCAAAGTATAGATAGGCACCGTACACGTGAATTGCGTAAATCATGAATCATTTATCGCATATCTGTATATAAAAGATAAATTTTTGCTATAAAACATGAGTGCCTTTTTTCAACACTTACCAAATTTATTATAGCAATTGATTTGTTTCAATCACGTGAGCTCGCATGAACGTGAGTACGAAAAAAACTAAGAGTGGATGAGTAGATTTTGGGCGTGATTTTCTTTCATTATTGTAATTTTTTCATATAATTTTTTTATTAATAACACAGCTTTACAAATTATTAATTTGGAAAAATACCAAGAACGCCACATGCCTAGATAAGTTAATTGGGACCTCCTGAACACGAAAAACGCTGTATTTTTTTCTAAGTACCGTTTTTTATATAACGGTACTTTTGTGTTTTTCGGTGTATGATCCCACTCAAACCCAACCGTTGGAAAGGTAATCGAATGCCTTTTCCGTCGATATGTGCAAATTTCTATCTGACAAGAAATGGCTGAGTTTTGCCACCTCAAAGTTCAAAATTTGCCTATTTTTTACGTTTGTTTCAAAATTTTTCATTTTCATTTGGTTTTTTTTCTACGTTATAGTAAAGATCTGGAATCGGCGTAAATTCAAAAAATTTTAATTAAAATGAGGAACGACTTGAACTTGACTTACCTAGCCATGTGGCGTTCTTTGTATTTTTTGGCTGTAAGCCAGTGTAATGTACGTATTTACTTCAATTATTGTAGGTTTATTTTGAAAAGAATTGTTTGGCTCCAGTTCAAATCTGTCTTTACCCATTAAAATTCATTTATTAAGAAAGTTATGTTGGAACAATTTTTTTCATCAGACTAGCAGAGCAGATCACACTAAATTCGAGGTCGCTACACCACCTTATCAGCGTTATTAGTTCGAATTTACCATTCTTGACGGTGAATATTTAACAAATTAGAATATGAAAATTGCTGCTATTCATTTCAACAAGTTAAATCAATTTCGATCAGTACGAAATTCCCATCTCTAATAATTAATTATTCCATACCTATATTATTACTCTCTCGCTTTTTCCAGCGTCATTGGCTGCTGGGATCAAGTTGTTTTTCAATTATATATGTTTACTGGGGTTTTCTTTCGTAGTTGAATAACTCAGTAATTCAACCAACTGTGACAACGTAAAAAACATGTAGTTTTCGTTATTGGGAGTAACTTTTTTCCACTCACGTGAGCGTGCAAGAATAAAATTTTTTATCGTGACCGTGAGTGAGAAGTCAGTCTCTAATGCGAATTTCTAAACACTTCTTACTTCATTATGGATTTTATATACATATATGTAGATATATTTTTGTTGTTGTTAATGTTTGTGAAAAAAAATAAAAATAGCAAAATTCTTTAATTGTGTGTGTCTCAATTGGAGTAGAGAACACAATGGTGAACAAAAAATTTTATTGAAAATGAAGTATAACTGAAGTGCCCACCGCTTTTAATATTTGTTGGCAATGTGCAAATGAAAGCGATACTACATCAGAAGATATTATGGTTCTACAAAGGCTTAGAGGCGATACCAAAATTTGCTCCAAGCAGACACACATTAAGATCTTTTTTCATTCGTCACAAATTTGATAAAATTTATTTAAATGTACCTACATTCTACAAATACGTATGTATGTGTATATAAATTTATTAAATCATAAATTTGATATGTAAATTTCCTGCAAAAAATATCGAAAGTGAAACAGTACTGGTTCACTATTGTCACCAGTACTACAGATCCATTATACCCCAAACAAGGTTCTTTGTCGTATACATTTGCCATGTAAGAATCTACTAGTGACGTTAGAACTATTGACTATGTAGTTGTTATGGGACCATATGGCGAGTTTTAAACCAGGTATTCGCTGTTCGTTTGAGTAATTCTAGTCTACACTTTTACAACTTTTTACTATATTTCGAAACTATTTGTGATCCTTGAACTATATATTACAATTTATAAATTAAATTACGGCTTCTCAAAATGGGCATTCAAAATGTTGCAAAATTTGCAAAAACCTATTTGTTAAAGGAAAATGTTTAACTTTTATAAGCTATAATATAAACCCTTTAATATTTTTTATAAATTCTTCATTTACAAGTCTATTTGCATAATAAATTTTAAATTTGCATAATAAATTTTAAATTCAATATTGTTTTGATATTCAACATTTCGAATTCTAATATTATTTTTAGAAATTAAACCACAGAATTTATCTTCCAAAATGTTTTTACTATCAAAATTTTTCAATTTTTTCTGTTTTATTGAAACATTTTATTACTTTAATAATACCAAAAAATAATTGCAGATTAGCTACATTTCTTTGGAAATATAATTTATCCTTTATTTTTAAATGTAGGAAAAATTTCCTATATCTGGCATCACTGGAATAGCTTTACAGCTCCAACATGTCTCTATTCGTCTCTACTCATCAAACGCAAAGTAAAAACTGGAGACGCTTAGACGCAATATCACCAAAATGTCACCATTCGATATCGAACGAAATCCCATACAAATTTTTTTGAATTTGTATGGAAATTTGACCCTGGTTTTTATTTATAGGCTTAGCGAGTTACTATTGTATATAAAGAAAAAACTTTGAAATATCTTACCCTAAAAATATTAACTATTGGATTTTAACAATCGTCTAAGAAAATTACAAGCTGCGCAAAGCTTTTAAGCCCGCCCGTATAAATTCTTAATTTTCAGAAAAATCAATTCAGTACCTTAGAAGTTCCATACATGTTACTACTGTTTTATTTTACAACCTCAAACAATTATGTTCTTTTCCTGCTCTGCAAAATCTGTTGTTTAGCCTATTCGTTCCAGAAGATTCACATTATACCGTCGACATCGCATAGCTCTGGCCAAAATCTAATTATTTAGACGACATATAGGGGAGCGCGTTTTGTCAGCATTGCTCCGAATTCATCCGTAATTGAAATTGTTTCTTTTTTCACAGTACCACGTCTTTCTATGGTGTTTCAGGGCTTATCGTCCATTTAAATTTACAATAAATATAAAAGACCTTTTCTGTTTCCGTGCAATGCTGTATTCGCCTATCTATCACCGAAGGAATTTCTTATGTTAAAATAAAACAGTGTTGAAAATTAAGACTAGAGGAGATTGTAAATTAATTTGGGAATTTATAAAAAAATGCATTTCGTAAATTTTGTATCGTTTTGTGTAATGCCTCCAACGACTTTTTATGCACAATTGTACACTCATCCCAAACGATCAGTTTGCTTTGCTGCAAAACTTTGGACATCGCACGGTTCTTGGAATTGTTGCACGTTGGATTTTCATTGATTAGCATATTCAATGGCAACTTGAGAGCTGAATGAGCAGTTCGACCGCCTTCCAATGATGCTGCAGTTCCTGATGAAGCAAGTGCAAGTGCAATATCATTCTGCGAGCGAATTGCTGCCAAAGTCAATGCGATCAAAATAGTTTTTCCAGTTCCCCCGGGAGCATCCAAAAAAAATATCCCTTCAGTTCCCTCGGTAACATCTTTCATTAGAATGTCGTATGCATATTTTCGTTGTAGATTCAACAGAGTAATGCTCGTTCGAACTGATTCCCTCAAAGCATCGCAATCATATTGATTGATAAAATGCGTCGTGCGTCGGAGAATGGGAGCGAACTTGCCTCAGTCAGATAATGCTTTATTCGACATCATCAGGGACATGTCCTCAACTAATATCAAAGCCTTGCTGTGAGTTTCCTCGCTTAGGTCTAAATTTGGATTTAACATTTTAATATAAATATGATGCAAAATATTATCACTCATGGCATCCTTTTATGTGATCCACTAATCAGTCGGTTTGAATAGGAAATACAGTAGTTTTCCGATTCAACGAACATTCGATTTAATGAACATCGTATTTAACGAACACCCAAATATTTTCTACTGAGTACCTTATATTACGAACAAATATTATATTTTGTAGTCGATTTAAAGAGCAAATGTAAAATATTTATATCAGCTAATGATTTGAAGAGATGCATTCAAATGAATGCGATGATAAAATTGCTAAAATGATGAACAGCTTGATGAAACAGAAATTGATATTCGTGGGTTAATCACAATGTTTGTTATTTTCTAACAATCGCAAACGTTGACATGCTTCTCTATATGTGCCACACAACTCCCCATTTATAGTTCCCTAATCTTGGAATCATGTTGCGCAACGAACGTTGCTTAATAGCAAACGCAAATAGTATCCTTTGTCGTATCTTGGCATTTCGAAGTAAAGCAGCGCTCGGACAAATTCATCATTGTGGCGCAATTCGAAAAAGCTGGGCAATGCTATAGACGGCAGTCGAGCAGCTCGTTGTTATACATTATCCACAGTAAAGTACACTCTTTGATCATTTTCGAGATGTACCGCTAAATAAACAACCGTATAATGGATGTCTTTCATGGACGGCAAATGAAAAAAATGACCCAAATTGCTTCGCTACTGCTAACATAGCGGCCCATTTGAAATTAATTTATATCCTTGGAATTTTCCTTACTATCTCCAATCACAGTCATGCCACTTCCTTTGGTCATATATTTGTAGATGGATTTCACAAATACCTTGATATTTTTTTTATTTTTCCATTGACGTGTGAACAAGAATTTATTTTAAGACATGACTACGTTGCAATAAAGAAGCGATATGTGACCGTCCACATGAAAAGGTATCGTAAGGTCAAAATATGATTTCTGTACAGCAGGCATGGTGCAGGTATTTTTAGAATTTTTCTATTTTTTGCGCCCGGAAGTTTTTAAAATTTAGGTATGAAAAATTGGCTCTCATAAAAATTAAACAATATTAAGATTTTGGCTAGAGGGCTTATAGAAGTTTTCACTTCAAAAAGTAGTGTTATATATAAATAAAATGTTAGAAACAAATGTATGCTCTTTTCATCTGAACTAAATGCACCAATAAATTTAAGAAACCCCCTAATGTTGACAGAATTTTCATAATATTATGCTCAATTTCGTAATTAAAAGTAAAGATTCACATTCAACTTATTTCTACATATCCTATTCCATAACCGTAGAAGAGTATTCAGTATTCGAAGTTTTAAACTTCGGGTTTTTCATTTCAATTTTATCCTTTGCAGTTTGTTTACGTAATATACTCGAATATTATTAGCATTCGCCGTTTGTTAAGATTTACTTTATTTTATACATACATATGTGTGTTTTCTGTTAGTTGGAAAGTAGAATCCCATAATGGAAAATTCTTTATGATTGTTTATTTCGTTCGTTGCTCTCTGAAATAATAAAAGTGTATAAACAAGTCTGGAAATTAAAAAAGTGTTTGGAATTTATCAACACCATTTCCTTACATACATATATTCATCGCTCTAAAATTTGGGACTTTAATCTGAATGACTGAAAGGAAACTGAAGATTATAAGATACTTAGATTCCTCCCTAACGATGTTATGCTGACGTCATTAATCAATGTCTAAGTACTGCGTTTAATTTAACGCTGGATGGCGTTTAATCTCAAAACTTTGAGGCAATTTTTTCTTATTGCTATGTCAGCAAAAATTTTGAGTTTTATTAAAATGCTAAATCTTTATTATATAATAAATATGTTTTTCTTAACTAGGGCTCCATTTAAGTGGCATCTTAAACTTATTTTCAACTCCCATTATAATGAGTACAACAACTTTTATGGTAACTTAATACAACAAACTTTTGTTAAAAAAAAAACATTTTTGTTTTATTTTTCATATCAATAAATACTAATGGCCAATTTTTGTAATGTTGCAGCACAAAAGGGAAAAGGAGAAAATGCTCTTGATAAAAGTAGCAAGACTGACTTTTCCAGCTTCTCTAATAAATACGGATAAATATTACAAACTAATGATGACGATGTTAACATCAGTCTATTTGGATTGAAGTTGTGCCCGAAGTTTCCTTTTCATTTTGCCTGTTGCAAAAAAAAGTTTCGCAATTATTTTTTATTGTTGCATTATTTTCAATTTAGTTTGTAACAAATGATACGAGTACTTAAGTTAACAATATATTCGACAAATTGTTAATGTAATATTACAAGCAATACTCGAATTACGGATTGTTGCTGCAATCATTATTTGGAGTAAAATTTATTTTCATTTTACTTTAATTGATATTGGACTGTTTTTACAAAATATTATATTACATGCAATATTTTTATAATTGTTTACCCTTAAAAGTGGAAAAGTAGCGACATAAAGGGACCTTTTTATAGTCCTTTGTCTTTAATATGCAAAATATAATATGCAATATGACACTTTTAATGCTTAACGAATGTTAGGGCATACAAATTACAAAATTCAATTAAAGTTTCTGTTTAAGGGTGGCCGAAGAGTTTTAAGGCAGTCTGAACATGTTTAGAGAATATGAAGTGAATGATATCTTACGAGTATATAAGTTTGTGTAAAGAATCGTGATTTTTAGACAGGTTTTTACACTTTTTCCAATTTTATTCAAAGGCTGAAAACAAGAGTTAAACTTTTTTATATCCTTACATTTTTTAATCAATTGAAAACTAAATACACTCCCATAATCGAACGACAAAGAAATATAATTTGATGTTTACTTCGAAACTACAAAGCGAAACTTCTTTCTACATATGTATGTATATAAATAATTAATAAATTAAATAGCGGAAATCACCCTTCGTTGCAAACTACCATTGTAAACCTGCCAGATATTGCAAATCTAGCATATGTGCTACATTTTGTAAGACCACAACAACTAAATACATGAAACTCAGATTCGCATTACTTGGACAAATATGCATAAACAAAAACGGTTGCAGATTGGTAATTGCAGAGGTTAGCAATGCTTTAACAGCTGAGTTTTTGCTTGAAAAATACACTCACGCTTTGTAGCAGAAAATCATGCTATGTCTGCTAAAATTGCAGATGTGCAACGAAGGGAGATTTCCGCTTATATTAAAATAAGTAAATTTATAGCAACTTCTACTGCAAAGAGAAAATGAAAAAAACAAGTTTTCAAATGCTCAATCTGGTCCGGTTATTTGTTATTTAATATGCATATAGTCTTATTTAAAAACCTGTTGAGCAAAAATAAAATGTATTATAAATTAAACCTTCAGCAATATTAAAATGGATACTATAATAAGGCTTTAAGTTAAATATATAAAACTTTAATACCGACCGGTAAGAAAAATAGTGAGTTTAAAATGAATTTAAAGTTTTAACAGATTTTTGGTACAAACTGAAGTATTAAAAATTGTTAAAAAAGTTTTTTTACACCAGGTCTTATATTTTGAGTTACGTTTACAACTTATACTTATAAAAAACTTAAATTTTGTCAGAAAGTGCTAAACTTTTTGCCCCGTGAAAATTTTTAGCACTAAGGGACAAAGTTCATTATGTAGCGAACATAAAATATACAAATATTAGTTTAAATTTACTTTATATGAAAAGGTTTTACTGAAGAAGTCGTAGGTTCTATTTAAGTCCAAAATATACATTATAAATATTATATGTAAATAAATATTATATGTAAATTTGTAAATTTTAAATTGATTAATGTACATAAAATTTTAAAATGATAAAATAACGATACCTCTAGTGTTTTGAAAAACTACTATTAATGAAACAATTTTAGTAAATATTTCTTCTAAATAGCCTTGATTTTCATCTTCCAGAAGTAGTTTAGCCTCTACGTCTAATTCAATAGAGTTAGTTTTCCAATTTTGTAAGATATTGGACATATAGGGATCTGACGTCCATAATAAATCATAATAATCATGTCTTCATTAGTAGAACATATGGAAATTTTTCCAGTGTTGTGCTCGCGAAAGAATGTGTAGTCTTTGTTTTTTTTTCTTGCGCTTCTGCAGATACATAGATTGGTAGCAATTGTGTTGAATTATTTGTTCCCCATGGTACAAAAAGGAAAAGTACTTTTGTGACTTGAATTATATAAATTTACTTTATTTTAAGTAGGAAAAAATATTTTTGTGAACCAATTGTACACCTAAAAACCGTCTCTCATAAAAGCGATTTGATATTTGACCTTGAGTTAGAAAAATTATTCTCGTGCTTACTGTCGGATCGGTCCGGGTGTAGAGGAGAGTTTGGACTAAGGAAAAGTGCAAATTGAACCCTTTTAAACTTTAGAGGTTATGCTCTATTAAGTAGGAGAGTTTAGGAAAATTTTGATTTCTATAAGTCATAAACACATATTTTTCTAGTGTTAATATCTAACAAATTAGGCAATTATACAAAGTTTATTTCGTTTGAAAATCTTTCAAATCAAAAAAGTTATAGATATTCAAAAAGCAAAAGCTTATTAAGAAATTTCTCATTTTAGTAAAATACTGAGAATGTCCATTTTGAGTTACCGTGATAACGTGGAAATAAAGTTTTAATTTTTTGGCTCCCAAGAGAGTAGACACTATTTTCGAATGAACTTTAACCTTTAATAAGGGACCGTAAAAAAATTGGCGTCGGCTGTTAACAAATTTGAATACAGAAGATAAAAAAATAAACCGAATAGGAATTATCGCTTCATCTAAAGTAAAGTTAATTTAACTGTGTGCTTTACTTTGACGGAATGGCACCTTGTTCTGATATCGCGAGTCAAACGATTCCTCTTTGAGGTATTTTTCAAGAGCAGAAATCTTAGAGAGGCTTAAATGTATTTAAAATTTATCGCTATCACTTTTTAACTTTCTGCAATGTCTGCGAAAATTCTATTTAAATTTAAGATAATATTTAAAAGAGAAATATGAAATGAAGTTTATTTCATAAAGTTCATTTTCATTACTTGGGTAAACGAGTTCGTCATTTCCCGGGAATGCCCATTAAGGGATTCCCGTTTAACAAACCATACATATAAAAAAGAAATCAAATGAAAAATATAATTAAAATATACATACATACAATAATATGTACGAGTATGCATATAGTACATGCATACGTATCTAAGTATTTATTCATTAATTCTCCAAGCTATTTGGCAAATAAAATCATATTTGTTACAAAATTAATTTAATGGTGAAACATGCTAATTTCTTCATCATTTAAAAAAAAAATATTAAATGAAAATTAATATACAAGAAAAATCAAAAACAGTATCCCCACTCAATCGGACAACAAACGGAAATTTTAAAGTGCTTGGGGCCAAAAAGCAACTATGACACCCTTAACAGATATTGAAGTAAACAGAGAAAAAAACAAGGCAAATAAAATAAAAAAATCTATGTCTCCACTTCATGCTTAATGTGAACATAAACATATGTATGAACAGCAGTTGCAAAAAATACAACTTACATACAAATAAATGTGTACTTTAAAGCCAACTTGCATATACATATGTAGTAGAACCATTTTGACATTAGAAACTTAGAAAAAATATCAAATTATATATTAAAGTATGTTTGGGAAGATTCACACAAACTCCTGCAATTCGTAAGTACGGTGTAATAGGTTTGACTATCAAAGCATATGGCGAGGAGAGCTTTCAGTGATTATTTTAAAGTTTTGAAGTAAAATTTAAAATTGTGTATATATTTAAAATATTTTGATTTAAATCATTAATTTTCTTGTACCTTAGCTTTAATAAATAAATATACATTTAATTTAGTTATATTTATAGTTACAATTTTCATACAGATATAAAATTTTTTCAACATTTCTTGCAGAATTGGAAGTTCCTTAACTTTTTTCCAAAAACTTAAAGTTTCTTAGTCTTGTTCGTCTGTGTGAACGCGAATAAAAAACGAAAGAGAATTTCTGATGTTTCCTTCCAAATGTTCGCCAGTTTAAAGTCGGACTTATACTGCTACTTTGACTCTGTTCATTCATATGAGTACGTTAATGCATACCCGCACGTTCATGCACGCTCATGTGATTGAAACAAAAAAATTAATCACATTCATGCCTGATTACGCATGATTCACGCTACTCACGGGAGCAGTGCCCATCTCTATTGTTTACTTTTCCAGCTATAACTTTCACAAGAAAAAAACAGATCATCTAATATTTTTAAGGTATCATTTTTGTTCGAGCCTGTAAAGTTTTGTAAGTAGATCAATTTTTTTTAGAGATATTTTCTAACTTGATATTATGTATGTGATTCTTTAAATTAGTTCTGCAATCTAAAAAAGTGGTAAAATGCTAAATAATTATAAAAATTGGCTAAGCAAGCATTTAGCATTTTGTTTAAATTCTTAGTGCTAACTCAGAAATAATAATAATAGGTCTACTAGCACTAAAAGTGCTAAAATGGCAAGCCTGCTTTTAACAAAGTAATTACTTAATTTCATAATATAATAAAATTATACATTAATTTTTTTGTATCTTATACTCTAATGGAATTAATTAAATTTTACCCATTTAGATAGGTCTTATATCGTAACTAGTACAAAGCAATTTGATTATATCATAATCAGAGCAAGTTTAAATATGCACAAAAATGATTAAAATATGCATGCAAACATTCCCAAAAATACTTTGAAATATGCACCCGAAAAAACACAGACTAATAACTTTGAATCAGTTTTCTATAAACAAATGTTTATTACAAGTATATCATGTTTTTTCAAATTTTCAAATTAAAAAAATCTTTGGTTGTAGCACAAAACGATATACGAAAATATACATTCAGCATCAGTCGATGTTACTGTATATATTATTTTTAATCCTAGTCAACGTTGAAAGCCATTAAAATCTTTGTTGAGATTTACAATAAATATTTTAGTTTTAATGTTTTAAAGTTTTTTTACGTCTTCTAGGACGAATATACTTTGATGTAAAGAAAGTCCCTTGGTCTCCAATTTGAATATATTGTGGCAAATACATTAAAAATTATTTTTAATGTATGCTAAATCTGTTGTTACCGATTAATTCTTAAATAAAGCCTTTGTATTAGATATCGCCTCTGCCTCATCATCAGAAAGCTAATAATAATAATATACATTGGCCTTTAGCCAAGATTCCCACCCAGGGGAACAGGGCTTTGGGGGATTGATAGACATAGAATGCATTAAGTTGATACGAGAGGGCGGCTGGAAATTAATTAAGACAATAACTTTGGAAAAAACTCCATAACATGTATGGAGTTCTACCTTAAGAAAAATGGTTTTGCAATTTGCAACAAGTTAGTTAACATTGCAAAATGTAAGAGAACAAAATCTGCAATTCTATGCAACCGATGAGCCAGACATGTAACATGCAATATTTTTGGGTAAAGAATTTTTAATTATCGCATTGCCGAAACCATATATAGATCTGCGTCAGTTATCACAAGCAATTTTTGTTAAAAAGAGTGGCTAATTTGAATATGCTAATTTATGCAAGTTATATCAAAAATGTTTTTTTTGGGAAAAATTTGAAAAATAAGCAAATGCATATTTTTCATGCAAAAAGCATGAAAAACTTGCCCTGATTATAATTATCAGTAAGTAGCAAAAGTATATCATTAATATTTATTACGGATACAGAACACAAATATAAGGTAACTACTACATTGTATGGGAAGTACTGCTTTGCACATGCCTCTTGGAGTAACTTACAATATTTTTCAAGAATCTCAATGTTATACATAGTTTTCCACATATACGGTAATCATTTGTATTACAGTAACCATTCTCTTGCACCTATTCTAACAGTTTATTACCTGAAAACACACCCTGCACTAAAATTAACTAATACTTAATTTGAATATTCTTACTATTAAATTACTTAGTACAATGAATGTGGACCAATTTTTAAAAATTTCGGTGCCCTTAATATTATATTCCAGCTTCTTTTTCTTTATTTTTCAATAAAACTTTTATAACAAGCTCTTGATTTTTTGTGAACCGATATTGCGAGCTATGTCAAATTCATACCAATGACAGCTGCTTATATTGCTGACAAGAATGAAAAAAACATGTTCCGCACTTCATTTCATACAAACAAACAATGGCTTTCGAATTCGACAGATGCAAGTCCAATGGAGTATTCTATCTGGGCCATTTTGAAGAGCAAGGTAAGCACTAAAAAATATGCCGAAGAAAGCCATTATACGGGAATGGGAAATGAGTCGCAAGATCATATTCGTGCATCATGTAACTCAATTTTTAGCCGTTTGATGGCCATAGGCAAGGCATGAGGATAAAGTGAATGAATTATTTCCACATACATATATTTTAATTTGAATCAATAACCCTGTATATAAACACTTTTTCAATCAAGGCAAATTTATAATAAAATGGGGGCATCACACAGTTTTACCAATAGGAAAAAAGGTAATGAATCTGTATCTTTGAAACTTGCGATCTGATTACAAAACGATGTATTCAAAAATCATAGAAGATTATCTTAGCCTTAAATTTGAAGCCCCCTGTTGAAACACACGGTGAGCTACAGGGTGACTACCTCAGGCATGGAAAGCCCTGTTGGCTACATAGATTTTAGAAATATTATTTGATTTCAATTAAATTATGCTTGTTGTAAAGTTTATTAAGAGATAAAGAAAACACATTTTGTTTTATGATGTTATCTCTAATATTTTCAAAGATATTTAATTGGCTTTCAATTTTTAAATTTTTGTTTGTATTCTCAACCTTGCTCTCAATTTCGTGAATAGCAAAGGCAAAATTTAAAAAAAAGTATTACATGATTTTTAACATATTCATTGAAAATATGCAAAAAAAATTATTTTTTTTGGATTCATGTAGTTGTGAAAAAAATCGAAGTCAAATCTTTGAAATTATATGAAAAATGGGTAAAATTTGGCAAAAATATAGTTTGATTGTTCAACGGTTTCTCCACATTTTTTCAAAACTAAACTTCAATATCTCAAAAGATTAGACCTCGAAAGACTTTGCGATGGAAATTTTAAGTCCATTAAAGCATACCCGCTATATCCATCATTGGACAAATACAATGAATTTTTCTATGATATTCTAAGCCGGAGAGCCAGATTTAGTAAAAAAGATACAGATTTATTACCCTTTTTGCAATTGGAAACACTATCCGTCATTGTAATATTTACAAAATGAAAAAAAAAGGTATTTTGTTTTTAAAAAATCCCGAGAAATATCATAGTATTTTTGTAAAGAAATTGAGAAATATAAAGAGAAAAAACCCAGAAAACACTTGAACTTATAGGCCATCCCTGGAACAGTCAAACTTTTTACACTTTCTATCAATCCAACTTTGTAGGAACAAAAATTAAAATGCCCTTTTCGAATTTTTTCCACAATAATATCTCTCAAGCCATTTTACCGACTCAGGTAAAATTTTAGGAATTCGACTCAGTTTTTTGATTTGATGGTGTTTGGAGTTATGAATTTTCGGAATATTTTGTCAGCGATATCTATTAAACGGATCAATAGATTTTTCTGATCAGATTCTGAATTCGACAAAAAATTCTTTCTGATAATTCATTTTGAAAACTTTCAAAATCTACCGTACCAAGTGGTTTCACAAGATCTAAGTGAGTTCAATGTCTGCAGAATGTTGCAAATTTGGATCCGATCGGTCAACCTATTCTTAAGAATATTTACATATATACATACGGTGGCATGTGATAACGTTTAAGGAAATAATGTCCATCAAACTACTATTCAATAAATTAAATACTATTAAATAAATAAGTCCGGCCGCAGTCCCAAAACTACTTTTATAAAACAAAGTAAAAATTAAACTGTGAGCCAAATTTTATATATTCGTACCATTCACCAAACTATGAAAAAAAAATTGTATTTAGCGAAGACAAGATTTTTCTCTATTGATGTAAAAACAGTTGTTTGAATAAAAGTACGTCTTTCTGTTCATTTATAAGAAAAGGGCCATAAAACACAAAACCCGAGGAAAATGCATTGCTTGCTATGTCTGCGTCATTCGAGAACAAACTACGCTAATTTCAGCATATCAATCCATTTTATGATTTGTAAGTTGCCTGGAGCCTTGAGACCAGGCATGTCAAAGGAAATAATATCCTTGGGAAGCTTCTATTTTTCTTAGACTTTATTTCCAATTTTTTATGGACATTATTATCACTGACCACTTCTTACATTTGCGCATAGTTTGGCGGTATACTTCTCATCATCCGCAACATCTAAAACAATGCTTGCATAAAGACCTGTCAAAACTGACTTTGGTGAAATTGTTACATTATGGTATTTTATTTAGAAACTCACAAACCGCCACACTAACTCTTACCAGATTACACCTGGCCACAACAGACAAAACAATAGCAGCAGCCGAAGCTTGCAAAAGAGTTCACAGCATTTAAAGGGTAAACATACACAAAATAAACATTCCTAAATAAATTAAACCAAATAGTCCTTGTGGTACTATCCGTAATGCTCTCAGCTCACTCTCCCTGAACCATGTTGTGTTAAAGGATTTTAAGCCAGCAACAGCATCAACTACGAAATATTAAGTTAAATCAACATGTTTGCTATGGAGATTTTTCTATTTTTAATAGAAGGAAATATATAATTCAAAAAGGTTATGGGAAAATATTTTGTTAAAAAAAGCAAAGCATATTAACTGCAAGAGGACGTATCACACATATCAAAGTCAAGGGCATCAACTAAGGAACTCAGTGATAGACATAAAAAATTTACGTAAACTTAGTAATATGCTGGTAAGAAACTGATGTGTAATAGAGGGAAGCTAAGTTATATTCTCACATGTGTGTACATGATTCCAAATGTTTACTTGTGCATTCCAAAATCAATACCCAACCCATTAACTAAATCTGTTATTACAACACTCGAAGCTGGATATGTCGCTTCAACTCGTGACTCATCCATCCATTATGATTATTATTAGTCTCTTAGCAATACAGTTGCCTGTTATGGTCGCCTATTTCTTTTGGGTGGTTTTAAGGTGTATGTGTGATGTTTTTAGTATTTCATCTTAATGGTACTAACAGCAGTATTCGGAAATGATTACACTGTGTTACACAAAAAAAATTCATTTTTTTTAATAAGAAAATATTGTAAAATAAAGGTGTCTATAATGTTACAACTTAAAAAATCTGAATTTTCATGGTGTTTAAGGCCCATATTCTCAATCTTTGGTTAACTAATGACAGTGGTTTAAATAACGACTTTTCATATAAATGTCATTGGTTAAACGGCCATCATTAGTTAACTAAAGGTTGTATATTTGGGCCTCAGTGATTTAAATCGTTAGTTAAACTATCATGTATAATTTAAAAATAATTATTTTATAAAAATTTTCAACATTCATACATAAATACATACATAACCGCAAGGGTATCTTCTTCATAAGAACGGTAGCAACGACACCGAAGATCCCGGGTGTTTGCGGGATGGAGGGCATTCTAATTATATGCCCTGCAGATTCGTGATATTCTGCTGGCCTTTTGTATTTGCCACTTTCCGATCCGCTGAAAAGCATTATGAATAAGTCCAGTACGGTCTTAATTATATTTCTTGAATAACGAAGCTGAAAAGTAGAAAGCCTGGGCTGACGATTGTTTTATTCTGTGGCCCGAGAATGAAATTTTACTAAAATAGCTTATGTCACAACTGCCTCCATTCTTTTAAAATTTAACAAGTCTCAAGATACGTTATAAGTTCTTTGCTATTAGCTGGTGGTGCAGACTTGGGCGACATAGGGACCTCACTGCTTGCAAAGGGATACATAGATTCTTAATATGAATGTACATCGAATGAGACTACAACCTTGATTTAACCAATTATAATGGAAAAGAATACAAATAGTAAAAATAAGTACAAAAATTGAAACGTAAGTTCCAAAAGCATGATAATGCATGATATGCATAAAAAACAGCCAATCAGAATACGATACGTATGCAGTATTTACTGAAGAATAATAGGTGACAAGTAATGTATTATTGCAGTGTTGTAATTAAACAATGTCCCTGTTCACACCCTCACTCATTGTTTGAATTGCAACATCCCCAAAAGCTTTGAATTGTTTTTAAAATTTTTTTTTTTTTTAAAGAGAAGTAACACTCAGGCAATTATTATGCCTGCCAACCCGTAGGTGTGTGTTACCTTCCTTGGGAAAGGGATAGTGAGAGAGGACAGATGGTGAAAGAGAGAAAGCTTAATTTTTACTACTCTGATATTGCGCGTTGTGCTAGTTTTTAGATCAGTGTTGCAGCGCCTCTGATGTCAAGTAGGCGCATCAAATGTGTTTTAAGCTGTTGTAGCCATTTTATTAATTGTTTTACTTCGCCGGCGATTTTGCTACAATACCGACGAAGGAGGGCGCTGTGATGTCCGCTAGCATACACCAGTATCAATTGTTGCCACTACTGTTCAGTGACCAGTGTGCTATGCCTTCATCACTTAAACACTCCGACAACAACAAATACAATCTCATACTAATGCACATCTGAAAAATGCTGGAGTTTATGACTCTTCTGAAGCTGGGCTCGAACCCACGTTCTTAGACACTATTTGCTTTGTAGTCAACGCGCTAACTACTTCAGCCAACAGCTGATTCGTTAATGGCTTTGTAAAAATATCAGCACGTTGTCGTTCAGTACTGACGTATTTGAATTCAATAGTTTTATTCTTCTGGAGCTCTCAGATAAATTGTAGTCGGATGTCAATATGCTGAGTGCTATGATGCAGGGTAGGATTTCCAATAAGCCGAATTGCGTCTTGGTTATCAATATTAAGTATTATTGTCGTATTTTAAAAGTAGCCAACATCGGCTAACAATTGTTGCAACCAAATTGCTTCTTTGGCACCATCACATTCTGCCATACATTCTGCTTCTGTTGTTGATAAAGCAACTGTTTTCTGACGGTGACTTCTCCAAGTAATTGCGCTATCATTGAGAAGAAATACATAGCCAGTTGTCGATCATCTTGTGTTGATATCACGAGCAAAATCAGCATCGGTGCAACCTTCAAATTTGAATGAATTGTTCAACTTATATTCAATGCAGTAGTCCATAGTTGGCTTCAAATAACGATATATGCGCTTTAAGGCTTAAACATGACAATTTTTTTGATTTTCGGTAAATTTGCTAACTTTTCCAACTACATATGAAATACCACGTCTGGAAACTGTAGCAGTACACATCAAAGAACCGGTAGCATTTTTCTCTTGGCTCGATTTTGATAAATATACGTTGCAATCAGTTGAAGTTGATATTGTATTTGAATTTTCCATATTAATTTTTTTAAGGATTTTCTTAATATATGCCTGTTAGTTTATTTTATTGGATTTATTCAACCTATCTCTGTGAATTTCGAACCCAACACCAAATGTGATCCGGAAATGTTTGAAAGTTCGTTAATAAAGAATTTTATTACGGACTTACTTAGAAAAATTACCAAACTGTCAATATTACCATTAAAAACACAGGGATCAGCGATCGATTGCTTTATCGTGAAGATTTCTAGAAATTCTAAAAACTTAGTGTTCCAAGTTCTAGATGCTTGTTTGAGGCCATAAAGACCCTTTTTGAGCCGAAAAACTAGCTTATTTTCTTGGGAAACGTTGACACCTTTTGGAATTTGCAAATTTGCTTCATTAAGTTCGCCATATAAAAACGCAGTTTTTACATCAAATTGCATCATTTCCATGTCTTCAATGGCAGTTAACGCTACGACTAGAGAATATTTTTTTGTAGTCAATTGCCGCCTGCTGGTAGTAGCTTTTGGTTACTAATCGCGCTTTGAAAATCGGGTCTTGAGAAGTGTTCGAATTAATTTTGAACACCCATTCACTACTTCCCATGTTTGGTTTGGCTCGAGTGAATCTATTTCATCATTTATTGCCACTTTCCAATTTTGAGCATATTCTGAGTCCATAGATTCGTCGTATGTTAATGGTGCCAATACGGTAGCCATGCAGCTCATATGGTCGATTCCTAATCTTTGCGGGGGAACAATTTTGTTATTTAAGGCATACCGTTTTTTTTTTAATTATTTATTAGTATTTTAAATACTTTAACATTTCTACATACATAGGTATATACAACAATTTAATTTTTTAAGAATTTACATTAAATCTCACAAAGTTAACACATTTTATACAAAAAAACGGTATCGTTTCTTTCATTTTTCATATTATTTGGCAAAGAATTATATAATTGAAAGCCTTTATAAAATAATGATCTCTGCATTAGCGTTGTAGTAACCCTCTGGATACGAAAATCATCGGCATTTCTAAGTCCGTATGGTTGGCTCTCCCCCACATATTTTATTTGTTCACATAGATATTCCGGGGCATCTCCTCGCTTCATTTTTCTAATAAATTTTAGGGTGTTGAATTCAAGTCTCTGCTTTATATTCATCCATTTAAGACTATGTAGCATTGTATTTATATGAGTAGGTATACCGGTCACATTTTAAAATTATTCTCATTGCTTTATTTTGTAATTTTTGCATTCTTGCTAGTTGATTTGTGTTGCTGCATGTATATAAAATTGTTGATCCAAATTCGAAATTGGGCTTAATTATAGTGTTATATATATTTATCGCGGTAGTTTTTGATATCTTACACCTTATTCTTCTAAGGAAACCGATTTTTTTACCGATCTTTTTACACGTATAGTCTATATGTTCATTAAATTTTAGTTTTTTGTCTATTATAAATCCGAGATATTTTATATGTTCAACTTTTTCTATTACTGTGTCATTAATTTTAAATGAATCGTTAGTGTTTATGTTTATTTCTATTATTTTTGTTTTATTTTCGTTTAGTTTTAGTTTGTTAATTTTTAACCAGGTGTTTATTTTATTTATGTCATGTGTCATATTTGCTCGACATTCTTCATCATTATCGGCAGAAGTAAATACAAGTGTATCGTCAGCATACATAGCCATCTCACATCTCTCCAAAATATTTGGCATGTCGTTGATGTATATTATAAATAGCAGGGCACCTAATATGGAACCTTGCGGTACACCAAAATCATTTATTATTTCTTCTGACAGCGCTCTATTTACTTTTGTTGTCTGCTTCCTATTTTGCAGGTAGGACTGGAACCACTCTAACTCTTTTCCTCTTATCCCGTACATATATAACTTTCTGAGCATTATTCGCCGGTCAATTGTTTCGAACGCTCTTTTAAAATCGAGAAATATTGTCATCACTTTTTTAGTATTTCCCATGCCTTTCCACTTACTTATGATATAGTTTACCGTTGTCTCACACGAGTATTTTTTACGGAATCCTGACTGATATTTGTACAGCATATTATTTAATTCGATATATTTTTCCAGCTGGTTTTTCACCACTTTTTCTAATATTTTCTCACAAGTTTTTAATGTGTTGATGGGCATATACTCTTCACATTTTTTGTTTTTTTGGCACTTTTTCAATTGGTGTTACCATTGTTTCTTTCCAATTTTCAGGAAAAACTCCTGTCTCCAGCGACTTATTTATTATTTTTAATATTATATTTCCCACCACATTCCAATTATCAAGTATAAGTTTATTTGAAATTTTATCATAGTCCGCTTTGTTTTTCATATCTTTTATTATATTCTTAAGTTCTAATATATCTATTGCACGAAATTTAAACATATTGGTCATATTGAACGTTATTTGGTTTATATATTGCACTTCATCAAATGAGTTTCTTATAGCTCTAATGCTATCTACAAAAAATGTGTTAAATTTATTAGCTACGTCATAGTTGTCATTATATTCAACTTGTTCAAATATCACAGATTTTATCGTATTTTGATTTTATTTTAATACTAGGTCCTTCATTTGTCTCCACATTTGTTTTTGATCAACTATGTTATTAATTTTATTATTTATATAATTGTTCTTTTCGTTTTCAATTTTTACTTTATATTGGTTTCTTATTCTTTTGTAGTTTGCCCACGCTTGATCTGTGTTGATAGATTTAGCCTGTAAATATTTAATTATTTTTTCTCTTTTCAGTACTTGTAATTCAGCATTAAACCACTTATTCACATTATTGTCTTCATTAACCATTTTTTTAAATGTACATCATTCTATTGTTTCTTTTAAACAACTGTCAAATAATACTACGTTCCCACCAATACTTTTATTGTCATCGAATTTCATGTTATTGTTTAGGTCCGTATTAAACATATATTTATTGTATTTAAAGATCTCAACCATCTTTTTTCCTTTTATATTTCTATTGTTTATATTTCCAATCGATATATCTATCATTTCGTGATCGGCAATTTTGCTTGTTGTACTATTTTTAACTGATATATTATAATTATTTGTTATTACGTAGTCTATTATTGTACTAGAGGTTTTTGTTACGCGGGTGCTCTCATTAACTATTTGTTTAAGACCATTATCACTAAGTATACATCTAATTTCATTTTTATATGTCGAGTTTTTTAACCAGTCTATATTAAAGTCTCCGGTAATTAAAATATCACAGTTATTAAGGCTATTATCACAGATTTCTACCACCATTTCTTCAAATATGTTACAAAACTCATATTCACTATGACTAGGGGATCTATATATTGCACAAATTATAATACTATAGTTGTCGCATGTGGCTCTACAAACTAAAATCCAGTACTTTGTGTCATCGACCTATTCACTTATTTTGGTTATATTCCACAGATTTTTAAAATATATCACGATACCGCCGGTTCTCGAGGATGTTGACAACGACATAATATGATGGTAGCCTTGTAACTGAACTTCGGAATCATCTATATCTTTTGTTGCATGTGTCTCAGACAGTATAAAAAAATCGGGATTTTCCTTTAACGCAATAATTTCAACTTGATTGCAGTTGTTAATAAGGCCTTGCACATTCGTATATAAAGCACGTACTTCCTTTAATTGTTAGGTCGTTATACCAAACCTTCTCCTTTTGTTGTTTAATTTGTTTTGAAATACTGGGCACTCCCCATCATTTGTATGATGATTTTCGTCTAAGTCCATATTGAGTTTGCTGTTTCCTTTATACAGTTAATACATCTCATTACTCGTTCATTACTATCGCAATTTTTTGTCCTATGTTGTCCATGGCATTTTAAGCATATCTCCTGGTTTTTACATTCTTTCGCTAAGTGGTTATATCCTTTACATTTCATACATTGTAGTATTTCTGTACCATCATAAACTTTTCATCTTTCCCATCCAATATTTACTTTTGCCTCTTCCATAATTTTCTGATATGCTTCATTATCAATTTTTAATTTAATATTATACATTGTTCTATTTCTTCTCTTTACTTCATATTTTTCAACAAATTTGATGTTGGCATTTGACAGGATTGGATTTTGCTTTTTTAGTTTTTCAATTAGATCTTTTTCATCATGGTCGAAAGTCATACAAGTTATTTTTATTTTCAATTCTAATGGGTTGGGAACCTTAATTTCATATTCATTTGAAATTTTTTCCTGGATAACCTTCTTTATTTTTTCTCTTTCTTCACCATTTCCACTTTGCATTACTATTGTTCCATTTCTTCTACTTTCAACATTTGTTATTTTTAAATTAACTGGATTAACTTTATTTAATTCTTCCTTCGTTTTCTCCGCTGGTTGTTTTCTTTTGGCCTCACAATTAGGGGTACTCGTTTGCTTGCATCTGGTAACACTTTGTTTTTAACTTGTTCCGCATATGACATTTTTGTTGTTTTACTGTTTGACTCATTTATTACTTTCTTTATCTCTTTACACATATTTTCATTTTTTTCTTCTATCGATTGGCATAACTTTTTGTTGTTATTATCAAACTCATTTATATTACTAAATAACTTTTTAACCTCTTCAACATTTTGTTCACAGGATTTTTGATATTTAATCATTTTATTCATTCTTGTTTCATATCGTCTTTCAATTGCCTCTAATAATTGTTTTATTTCATCTTCGTTTTGCTTAAGTGACACTTCAAATTCATATTTATATTCTACCAAATTTTGTTTATTTTATACATCATCTTGTATTTCTTTTAACGCCATATCAACATTTTGTATGTACTGCATGCAGTCATCAAAAATAAACCTCAGGAAACAGTTTTCTTCCAGTATTCTGGACGAGTATTGGTCCATTCCACAACATTTATTAGATGTATGAAACACTTTATTACAAACACCCATGCATTGTATCCCTGTTTCTCCACGGATTGCTTGTTTACACCTGTTGCACTCAGGCATTCTGAGTGTCTTTATAAAATTAACAAAATATATATATTTTTATTGTAATTTTATATCCCACGCAAAATTGTTTGTACTTTTTTGGGTTTATAATAGTTCAATCTATTTTTTAAACCAAATAATTATTCTTCTCTTATGTTATCAACTTAATTTCTCGAACTATTTGGTGTTGAGACTATATTGATCGATGATTCTTCCTGTTTAACTGAAGAATTTGGAGTAGTGTATGACAGCTGTTGAAAATCTAAAACATCGTTCTCATTGTGCCGTTCATGGCCCGTGTTATTGTTATCTTCCTCTTCCCCATCATAAAATGATCAAACATTTATTGTTTTTTCGTTAAACGTTAAGATATTAGCGACGTCGCACTGTGGCTGAAAATCGTTTTTCATTGGCCAAAAGTCAAATTTTTTTTTGTCACCGATTTTTAAAATTTTTACGCCCTTTTGCAGCTAATATATCCAGATTAAGGTAGCCAAAAAATTAGGTTAAACTATTGATAATTGTGAGCGTGGCATGCTGTCAAACTCAACGGTTTTTTGTAATTTCAGAAAAAGGTGTTTTTCTGTTGTTTTTTATCAAAAATAAATGATTACTACTCGCAAGCTATCATCGATAATGGCCTGCGGTCTTTTTTATAATGTTGGTAGGATTATAGTCTTTAGTTGTTGTAAGTGGTCAGAGCTCTAGCGTTTAATATTAAGGGCGTTACGGAATATTTATGAAACTACTATATTTTTCTCAAATTTAAACTTTAGTAGAATAGAACTTCTAGGGAACAAAAGGGAACAAGAAATGTATACCACCCGGAGAAAGGTGAAAGTGTCCTCTTTACCGCTATATATACTTTTGCACCCGTGACGAGCCGTGTGTAGAACACTTTTTTCATTTTAATGAAATTACTCCAAAGTACTCGTATACAATGGTGTATATAATTTTCACTTTTTTGCCTAAAAGTTTATGTTTTTACTTTAGACTACGTAAAACTAAAAAAATTAAATATAATACCTGCGAAAGGGTTTAATGGCTTTGTTTTGATCAGCAAAAAATAAGTCATAAAATTATCACAAATTATCACAAAATTCTACAGTAAACATATGATCTGTTTCTAAATTTACCTGTTATCAAATGTTAGGGTCAACCAAAGTCATAAGCAATTTTATAACAATAATCGGGACATTAAACCACTAAAAATAAAAAAACAACCCAACAACAACAACAAATATTGGCGAGATACTAATTAGTTTTACCTGATATTAAGGTCTGGACAACATGTGCAGTTTTGTGCAATTTAAGCACTACCTGCTATGAAATTAAAGATCAATGTGTGAATAACATGTATCTAAAAATGTATAAAACTACGGATTCGATAAGGGATTACTCAGTTAATCCTCTAAGTGTACGGATAAAACATAACAGACGCAAATAAAAATATTCAGAAAAATATGAAGAGCTTCAGTTATAAAGAACTGGCGGAAGAGTATTTTAGAAACAAAAACCAGGAAGATGTTCTTAGTTACGTTAAAATAAAATTAAACTTAAATTCGTGTAGCACCGAAATGGAAGAGGAATTATCTAATTTCGTCAAAGCACTAAAAAAACGCTACAAAGAAGTTCGCTACAGTAAACAAAACTTTTATATAAAAAGTGCAAACTGGTTAGAGGGCCAACTTACTGTCGCTGCAGAAACAGCAAAGCAAGATAAGGCTGGAAGACCACGCAAATCATTAATGGGCAACTGCAGCGATAGATCTAAGAGGCGGAAACTTAAAGATATTAACGATGCAATTGGTTGTACAAATATAAAAGAATCTTTCCTACATCAATTACGATCACAGAACCAATTAACAAAAGTGGATATCATTGAAAAAGTTGTTAAAGCTAGTCCAGTGAGAACAAAACGGATTCTTAACAGTATACCAACTCCGAGTGATGCAATACAGTACACAAATGAGGAGGCATTAGCATTATTTCTGGATTTGAAATTAACAAAACAGCAATATATTAAGCTCAGACTGCGTGCGATTGAAAAAGGCTCAAATATGTATCCAGCATATCATCACATAACCGCTGCTAAAATGGACTGTTTGCCATCAAAGGACACTATTACAATCACAGCAATTTCGGCAGAGGTACAACTACAATCTCTACTTGATCACACAGCCGAACGCTTGCTACAATCAATAACAGGAAATGAGTTAAAGAAATGTGGAAACACAAAGTTAATTCTTTTTTGTAAATGGGGATGTGATGGTTCTTCGGGACAAAAACAATACAAACAAGCTGTATGTGAAAATATATCGGACTCAGATATGTTCATGGTATCATTTGTACCATTGCGATTGAAAAAGATTTTGGAAGATTCAGAGCCTTCGACTAGTACAACGCAAACAATGAATATTTGGAAAAATGAGACACCATCTTCTACGAAATACTGCAGGCCAATCAAATTTGAATTCAAAAAAGAAACTCATGATGCCATTAACAAAGAAGTTAGTGATATCAAGACCCAAATTGCAACACTACAGCCATTACAATTACAGTTGGATGGGCAGCAAATTGAAGTAAGCTACCAATTAGTGCTGACAATGATAGATGGAAAAGTAGGTCAGGCTTTGACTAGCACGAAGGCTGCATCCAGCTGCATTATATGCCAAGCAACATCAACCCAATTAAACCAAGTCCCGACAAAATCATTAGATAATACCGATGCATATGAATTTGGATTATCACCACTACATGCAAGAATACGACTTATGGAACACATACTAAAAATCAGCTATGATTTGGATTTCGGGTCTTCAGGATCAATAAGAAACAACGAAACCAACAAAGAGTTAAGAAGTGCAAAAAAGAAACATGTTCAAGATGAATATCGCAAATTAGGATTGATTATAGATCAGCCAAAACAAGGGTCAGGCAATACAAATGATGGCAATACCGCAAGAAGATTCTTTTCAGATCCAGAAACAGCATCTGAAATAACAGGAGTGGATTTTAACCTTATTTTCAGATTTAAAATAATCCTAGAAGTACTTGCGTGCAATGAAGAAATTGACTCTAGAAAATTTGGAGATTATGCAAAGGAAACTGCAAAAATATATACAACCAACTACCCATGGAGAAATATGTCTGCAACAGTTCACAAAATCCTTTATCATGGAGAAGATGTCATTAAATATCATTTGGTGTCACTTGGAGATCTATCAGAGGAGGCTCAGGAAAAAAGGAACAAGGATTACAGATTTTATAGAGAGCACAATACTAGAAAAATTTCAAGAAATTCAACAAATGAAGATCTATTTAATATATTATTGGCAACGTCAGATCCGTTCATCTCCAGTATTCGAAATCAATGGAAAGTGGAACATCGGGATTTAGATGAAGAAGCCAAAAAACTACTAAAGAACAGAAATAGCACAGAACAAAATATGGAATATTTGCAATCAATATTTGAGTCAAATGAATAATAATTATAATTGCCTTTCATTGTTATTTAAGTACGAAAAACATAATATTAGTAAAAAATAATAATAAACAGAACCTACCATTGTTGCAAATGCTATTAAAATTTATTGCAGTTTTTATTTTTAAAATGTTTTTAAAATTATCAAATTTGACAGCAAAAAATAATAAATATTTCTGTAGTAATAGTAATATTTTTAGATAATATTATTAACGTGTTTTTTTAAGTGTAACTATTCTTTGAGTGTAAACAAATTTGCAAATTTGTCAGCAAAAAATTTTCAATTTTTCTGTAATAGCAAAATCTCCAGTTGATTTTACTATTTTTTTCAGTGTAAAATTTTTTTTAAGTGTAACATTAAAAAAATTCCATTATTACAAAAAATATTTATAATTATTATTAATTTCCAAATATTCAATTTTTTAATAAATAAAAAAATAATAAACCCATATTTCACTCTAAAAGTAAAAAAAAATCAAAAGTTCAACTTTGACCTAGAATTCCTTGAAAAGTCCTTAATCAATTTTAATGAAATTTAAACTGAGTCGAGCTGAACTAAATATCTATCCAATAAAATAAACATTACTTCAATATTTTGATCGGTTCAAAAGTTACAGAATTTTGGCCAATGAAAAACGATTTTCAGCCACTGTGCGTCGGTTCCACTCCTACAAAGCAAGTACGACGGTTTATTGGAACAAGTTCCAATCTTATGACCGGTTTTGCCACACCGTAAGCAATTATTTGAAGGGTCCTGCCCCTTACAATTTGCGGCTCTATACCCATAGTCAAGACACGTATAGCATCTTCTTGGTGTTACCTTTTCTCGTATTTGGCATATGACCCAGCCAATACGTATCTTCGCTGTCTCTACCAGACGGCTAGCTAAGGCAGCACTTAGACCAATGGTGGCAGTTTGTGTTCCTCCGTACGCTTTCCTTAATGATTTAATTGCAGCAGGCTGCCGACATTTAAAATCGTCGGACTCTTTTATGAGGGCTTCAGATTGTTCAGCTCAGGGTCTTTCTTTACCTGTCTGAGGCTATCAGCGTAGGAAGTATCCCTACACGTTTTAATAACCAAAGCACCTGGTCGTATTTTCTTCTTTTTAGTTCTAACCCTAGGACAAATCTTAATCCAGTTAGTACCCTCAACATTCGGATCTGATTTACCAGCCATGTTTTCACCTGCCACCTTGGGTAAAATAACTCCAGTTTTCTTAACTGGCTTATTGGGAGTTATGACCCTCTTCTTCTTAGATTGTTGCCCTTTGGGCTTAGGGTATTATCACCTCTTACGCTTTGGGGTTGCACCTATCGCAAGGTTCGGTCATGCCCGTTAATCTGTCTGCGTCTGTTTGTTAGTCTGTGATCTCTTTTCACTAACATGTCCACTACTCATCTCATCTACCATTTGCATATGTAACGCCTGTATCTCACGGGACATCGTCACAATATCTTTGTGCACGTTCGAACGCGACTTCAAGAAGTCTAACAACTTTGAGGTCTTATCTCCTAATTTCTTCACACTAATATATCCCTCACCACTATCAGCAACGCTGTTGGGAAAGATATTTGCTCCACTCTTCACATCTGTAGGAGGTGATGTCATGATCACCGATTTCCTCAGAAATGAGTTTTAAATGGACGGGGGCAGTTGTGGCATTAGTCTGGGAGCCATTTCAGTAAAATTTTACTTCTACATACTCAGGTCCCAGAATTCAACAACCGTCAGCCCAGGGTTACATCAATTCGATTTCGTAATTCCAGGAATGCCATAATTAAGACCGTGCTGGATTTGATCTTAATGCTTTTCAGCGGGGGGCGAGAAATGCATTGGCCCTTAATAAGGGTTCGGATGCTGTTCAGGGAGTCGCCCAATATGGGTACAGTCACACTGTATTTGGGTGTCAAATACAAAAGTCCACCACAAAAACACAGGTATGCAGGGCATCAAACTAGAGCACCCTGCATCCTGTGATAACTCAGGATCCGCGGGGTCGTTACTCCCGTTATATTCATAAGAAGATAACACGGGGTGGGTGTATGTATATATTATGTATGTATGTAGGTATATATTTGTTACATGCGTGATAGTTGCACATATTGTTAATATCTGAAATATATTCCACATCAAATGCAAACAAATCAATTTGTCCGCTAACCAACATAGTCTAATGCAAACAATAATAACTGTTCGACAACAGGCTGTTTAACTCGTATTTGTATAAACGTGAGTTATCTATACGTGAATTTTTCATACGTTAGTGTAGTATACGGTTCCATTATTGTAACGTAGTCATATCCCAAAAAATGGCTCTTCAGAAAACGAATTTAAAGTTTTCAATTTATTCACACCTCAATGAAAAATTAAAAAATATTCTTCTCTCAAGAGCTGAGTAAACAAAATATTTGTGTGAATTTTTCACCCAAGATAAAGAATAATACGACGAATAGTTCTGCATTCTTAAGTCAAAGATCATATTCATTCGGCTGAAGAGGAAGGATACCCTTACATTCAGGAAAGTTGGCGACACTTAACACAACTGCAGAGTCAGTCGTTTTAGCAAGTTTTATTTTTGTCTAGCATTGGACGGCCAGAATTTTTAAATCTTATTTTTAGTTAAATTTTTATTGAAGATTAAATAAATAAATAAATAAGAAAAAATATATATTTCTTGAGATATGAATAAGTTGCAAAAAAGAGCGATGCGTAGTATGTCGCACTGGGGCGTTCAGAAGCAAGTTAATTTAATTTTGTTAATCAAATCTTTTTTGTTTTTTTTAAGATTTTAGAAAACCCAAAGCTGACGTTTATGTGACCACCCTAATGTTAAACACATTCATATATTTTATTTAGTGTATAACTGCATGACCGTGTTCTGTATATATATGGATACATATTGTAGTTGAAATGACAAACAAAGCCATTTTACTCTTAATGAAGTACTGTTTTTGACCGCTTTTATAGGTAAACAAAAAATTCCTAGGGTTGTCAAAGTTTTCACTGTATCATACACCTTTTTACTTTGAGCTTTTCTGTCAAAGTAAGAAAGCGACAAAGTTGTATCAGACACGCCCTTGAGTGTTTCATCGTTAAGGGAAAGCGGGGTGGTAAAATTTTGCGTTAGTTGTATTCAATTCCAATAGAAAACATAAGATGGTACCATAAGCAGAAAATAGCGTTATTAAGCGATACTCTATTTGCAAGATTTTTTTACGCTGGTTATCGAGATTTCCATATTGCAGCTAGACTTCACAACTTAATATATTTAACATATGAATGTGTGAAATATCTGAAGAGCAATGTAGTGAAATCTAGTACGCTACCCGCCGCGATCTCTCAGCCGAACAAGTACTTATTACCAGATGGTCACACTGCCCTTAAAAAGCTTTTCGTCTAGCGAATCTGCCTTCGAAAGGCTATTGGAAGAGTCCGGGCAGATACCATTGCCCAGTAAAAGTTGTTCGGTATCTGGAAGCAGTAAAAAATATGCCCGATAATACAACTAAACGACGACATAAGAAAAGATATATGGTTTTATCGTATTTTGGATGACTTCGACGATTCGAAGTTTTATGTAAAAAGAGCTCCCAAGTGAGGCTTCGCGAACAAAAATCATACCGTCTGGAAGCGTATTTCTAAGCAGGAGTTACATCATTAACTTTCTCTTAAGCGAGTAATAGTTATTGCTGGGTTTTAATTTACGCCTTATTTAGAGCTCCAGATGACGCCGCCAGAAGCAATATTGATTCGTAACCACGGTTTTTCTTTGTGGCTGAAGGAAGGAAGGGTCTCCCAAGCCATATTTGGCGCAGACAAATTGAAACTGAAACATCGAGGCTAATCGAACGTGGAATGAGGTAAAAAGTGCTGCAGCATTCAATCGAAGCTGGAATAAACTTGTTGAGGTATTGTGCTCCTGATAGAAACCAAAGAAATCTACACAGAGATTGTAAAATTAACTAAAACAAGGTTGATTCAACTAGTTTAATTAACATGATATTAAAGTATAATAGAAGTTATAATTATTCACTTTAAAATAACTAGAAATCATGTTGAATTAACATTTTACGTCAATTGAATCAAAGAGGTTGGCAGGTCAAAATAGCGAAATCAAAGTCTAATCAACTATTAAGCCATTTAGAATTAATGCTACAGCAATATTAAAATATTCCATGTTAATTTAACATGGTTCCTATATTGAAATAACAATGGGAGAGGCAATTAGTAAAAAGCAGTTAATTATTTTTTATCTTTATTAATTTATAAACACATATAGCAAATACATTTAGCTTTTCAAATATTTGTTTTTTAAATATATTTAAAGATTATTAGTTGGAAAAACATGTAAATGTGGGCTTTGGAGCCTTGTGTCGTATTTTGAACAACTGAAATGTTTACTAACAAGATTAATATTTTCTCCTCCGGTTGCTATATTTTCCGCAAAGCTTGTTAAAAATAATATTATTATTGTTAACGGCAGACATAATGAAATTTAAAGAATTTATTTCTCTTAAAATTTATTACTTCACTTCTGATGCGATAGAACGAAAATTTATGTTTGCTGCAAAGTAGAGGTACTTTTTGAATTTTTTCTCCTTGATCATGAATTAATTTCATTTCAAAATGTTTCACGTTGGTTTAACATGTTTCATGTTTTTTTAACATACAGCAATTTTATTTTAATACTATTCCAGTAATTTTTAATATTTCACAAATTTGATTTAACTTTTTTAACATGTTGATTTAACATTAGCCAACGTTTGTTAATATTTAAAATTGACAAAAGTTTTTTCAAAGTATTACAATGTAATTTTTAATGTTTATAACAATGTTGATTTTGCAATAGTTAATCTTGATTCAACTATATGCAATGTTAATTTCACATGAAAAACTGTTATTATTACTTCAAAAATGGAGTTTACAAAATTAAACATTGATTGATGTCATTTTAACTCTGTAAAAGGTGAAATTTTAAATGTACAATGTTATTTCAATGTGATTAATTTTAAATTAACATATTTTAATTCTAAATTCACAATTTTAACCATTGATTTAACTTTAAAAAATATTAAAAGTAAAATCAATTGGATTTTTTCCACATATTAACAATGGCTTGATATCAACATTTCTTCATTTTGATTTTACATTTGGTTTTTTCTGTGTGTATATACGTATGCAGTTATGTAAATAAATTTTATTTATTTTAAGCAAAAAGTACATTTTGTTTGGAAAATATGTATACATATTTTAATTCTAAATTCGAAAATCTCGACATCCTGGTTTAGGATTTTGGGATTTACATATAATCCCGCTTTCCGAAATTAAAAAAAAAATAAGACTGGCACCTCTAGTCGCCACCTAATGCGAGTGATACTTTGCATTACAGATTTTTTTGAGTTTATTGAAATTGCAACTTTTTGGTTTATTGACCGCGGTGTGTGTTGTAACGAGGATTAAAGGTTTAATTGCCCCAATTTCTGTAAAGCTTCAAGCATAGCACTGTTGTGCACTTAGACTTATTGAACTTTGAGTACATAAGTGTTTTTTTATCCATGTTAGTTTTGCAAACATCGTAACATAAAATCTATCATCGATGTACATTTTATTGAGTAACTAAGAGTATCATTGACGAGATAGAAATTTAATGGCTAAATGTTTGCATTTCAGTTTATGAAGTTTATTAATACACCAATAGAAAATACAAATTGAAAATCAACAACAAAAAACATACATCAAAGCACAAAATATTTGTATGAACAGCTTATCGCCCCTTTATTGTAACGTAGTCATATCTCAAATAAACTCATTCTTTAGAAAACGATATTCTCCCGTTAAGAGCTGAGTAAGCAAGATATTTGTATGAATTTTTTGCAAAATATGAAGAATGATATGACGAATAATTCTGCATTCTTAATTCAAAAATAAAATTTTTTGATATGTGTCTACGTTGCAATAAAGGAGCATTATGTACTTTGTGCTTACGAGTGTTAATAAGTTCACGCACACATTTCTACACATCACAAATGAATAGTTATAACAATCAGTGATGGGATTTGCAAATGTTTTCGTGCCGGGTTTTAATAAAATAGTTCCGAAAAAGGATAATTAATTAAAAAAATAAAATCGCTTAAAGAATTAATGCCGGAATAGCGAGTGGCAGACCCAGTACCATCATATCTGATTAACGAATCTAGTACAAGAGAAATATAAAACATATGCTCTACACTGATGACAACCTTTGCCTCACGAAGTCGGATACGAATTGGAACCTTAAAACGCTAAGCGATACGTCAAGATTCGCTCAACTAGACGTTGATATTTTGAAATTATATGTTGCCATTACGGGTATTAGTGAATTGCGATGGTGTGGCAAAGGGCAAGTATTATCTACAAATGGAAATATGGTATTGTATAAGGGAAAGGAGAATAGATACGAAAGTGGAGTTGCATTTGTAATATCCAAAATATACATTCATCGAATCCTATATTGAATCGTTGAGAAATATCATTATTGTTCAATGATACGCATCCACGGAAGATGCTGATGATTCAGTCAAGGACGAATTTTAGAACCAACTAATTATTACGGTACATAATGTTCCAACCCGCGACAGACTTATCCTCATTAGAGATGTAAATGCTAGTATTAGAAACGACAGCAGTAGCATATCACAAATCATGGAAACACATGGCATGGGACATAGAAACAAAAATGGGGAGCAGTTCATAGAATTCTGTCAGACCTTCCAAAAATATACATACATTTACGTGGACATCTCCAAAGATTCATATGCAATATTAAATAGATCACATTTGCATCCGCCGTAAATGGAGAAGATCATTAATGGACGTGCGCACTAAAAGGTAAGCTGATATTGACAGTAACCACGAGCTAGTGGTGGCGACAATAAGAATTAAATTAATAAAAAATATTTGTTATATATATTTTAATATTACATAGGCCACTGGCATTACCAAGCGCATGGGAATTACAAACAGACCTATAGAGAAAATTCCAAAATATATATACAAATTATAAAATAGACCACAGCATTACGCCATTGTAAGAGTTATGAGAGCAATGCTTTGGCGACAAGCAGTTTTCATTAAAAAATACTTCCATTTCCAAATATCTCTAATAGATGTAGGGTTGCCAGAAGGGCCTGATTTGGCCTGATTGTCAAGTTTTTTAATGCGCCTCAAGTGTCAAGTGAAAAAGTGATTTGTCAAGCTTTTTTGTAAGTTATTTTTTTTTCTCAAATTTATTCATTATTTATTATGTAATAATACTTAAAAAAAGTATGTGTATATTTCTAAAAAACAAATCTAAAGCCCATATTTTTATTTTTTTCTGCAATTATAGTTTAAAAAATAACTATAACTTTCTGTACAATTATTATAAAAGTGCCAACACTGATATTTACCCCATTACTCAACACTAGTAAATTGACAATATTGAACCAGAGAAGCAAGTCGTGGACTTTTCGTCGGCGGCGGCGGCGATTCGGCTTGAGCAGGGGTTTTACCGGCGCGCCATCCTTCTATCAGCTTAGCCGACTTGATATACCCATGGTGGAATAATACAGGCGGTTTTTCATTGTTTTTTTTTTAATAAAACTTATGTGTTTGAAGAATTGTCAAGTTATTTATGAAAATTATTATTTATTTATTTATTATAGACTAGCTAAAAACTCTCAGCAAATATTGTTTTTACGAGTAAAAGTTGAAATTCAATTCGTATTTTCCCAATAATAATTATCCAGAAGTTCTTCTTTAAAAACTAAAAATCTCTTTTATATATTTAGTATGAGTGTTTTTATTTGTCAAGTTTTTTTTCAAAATCAAGTTTTTTTCTGGTCAATGTCAAGCTTTTTGACTAATTAGATCTGGCAAGCCTAAATAGATGTCAACTACTTTACTGTTAAAAGACGTAACTGTACGTTCAGAAATAACATCGCTCCTTTATTGCAACGTAGTCATATCTCAAAAACATCTTGAGTTTAAAGTTTTTAATTTACACACACATCAATGGAAAAATAAAAGAGGTGAGAAAACAAGATATCTCTTTAAATTTTTCATACAAGATGAAGAAAGATACGAGGAATAATTCTGCATACTTAACTCGAAAATCACGTTTTTAAGATATGACTACGTTGCAATAAAGGAGCCACAGACATTGTAAAACGAATCGTATTTTAAAAAGAAATGAGAGATTTTCGTCAAAACTGAAAATTTATTATTCACAAGTCCAGTAGTTCATAAACCAATAAAATGTTCATACTTAAGTTAAAGTTATTTATTAAAACACTCAGGCTTAGTCTAGAAACGTACTAATTTTATTTGCAAAACTGTTAACATTTTTATAAGGGCTATGCTATTTGAGCTCTGCCAAAAATAAACGGCGAACGAAATCCTTGTGTATACTATACGTTTTTGTTGCCCGCCAAAATCTTGTTATTTTTTTTATGAATTTTCTGACGAAAAATAAGCCCGATTCGTCGATATTCTATATTTCAAACTTATTTTAATATATTTTTATTTTTATACCATGGTGAAGAATTTCGAGATTAATAAAACAACTCAAATAAAATAAAAAATTTACTTAGCTGGTTCACATTTGAATAAACCATATCTATACTTCATTAAAATCGATCATATATGTATGTGAACAGAAAACTCATATATATGTATATATATATTGTTACGTTTTAACCTTTTCGATAATGTTTATTTGTTGGAGTACTTTTAATTAATTAAAAATAAAATAAAAACAACAGAAATTAATTTTAAGTTAATGATGTTTTATTTCTTTTAATACCACTGTTTAGTAAAACACACAAAGTAATTTGCTTATCAACCAATGTTAACACTTCAAAAGCTTTTTCACAATTAATCCTCGTTGGTAGGCAGCAATTTCTTATATAGTAAATACCGCAGTTTCTAGATAGTTCTTTGTGGAGACGGTTCGGTGTTGCTGGTTATGCATGTAATTGTTTATTTAGGTTGTATCTATGTACTTATATGGCAGATTTATAAAAGACATCTGCAACAATACATAATACCCGCCAGCCCACTCTCTTTTTACTGAGTAATTTTTAGGCTCGGATACTTCCCTGCAGATAGCGCGACTAGTCCAAACACGCATGTAAAGTATACTCCATAAATGACTAGGACTAGTCCAAAAGTAACCCAAACGTATGAAGAAAACACGGTCTATTTAAAATTACGATGTCCTAGGACTAGGCCATATGGTCCAGGTTTGCTCTACATCAGACTAACCCAAAAACTACTCCATGTCATTAATACATGGACCACTCACAAGTAGTTTGCTACCCGCGAGTGCGATCGTGAAAGCACGAACAGTTGACGTAGAGCAATACGCTCTTCTTTGAAAATGACATACTCCATGACTGCATTACATCGGACCAATATTAAGTGCAGGGTTTTAAGCACTCGCTTTTATTGATTTGTTCTTTTTTTCGCTCGTTCTTCAATACGCCGAGAGCTTCATACATGATAATACACACAATAACTTTTTACTTGAAGTAAGAGCGCAGAAAAGAGTAAATACAATATTTTTACTATATTTTTTTTTTCAAAAAACTTGCCATTCCAGAAAAAAAACTTTTTTTTAATAAAAAAAAGTTTTCTTTAACTAAGTCAAAATAATAAACGAAAATACAAAATTAGATTTCATTTTTATTTAAAAAAATATTTAAAAAAATACATGTTTTTTCTAACTAAAAGAAAACATAACATAACATAAAAATACTACATACATAATTGGGGTATTCACACGGTGTTCTATTATGTCTTACTTATTATTTTATGACGTCTTAAGAAAATTGTTGTTGTGCTTCAAACAAAAAAGTCCTTAAATAATAAGACTATTTATGCTGTGTTTTTGTTTTGTCATAACTAAACAGTAGTGTAGTTTTTGCACTCTAATATAAAAATTTTATGACTGTGACGATTGTCCGTTTTATTATTGTTTTTTTTATCAGCTGACTCAAATTTAAAATAGTACCTTAATTATGAGGGGTTGTTCACAGCAGTCATATTTTTTTCGTGTTATTATTTTAAGAAATATGACCTTATGACGACCGTGTGAATACCCCAAACATGTATGTATATTAAACGTTACATAAAAAATAATAAAACATTAAATTAAATTCATTTTTGGAGATCTAATTTGTCATTTAGAAGAAGTTTTAAATATTTACTAAAATTTCTTTTTAGATTATTTTATAATGTCATTTAATATTGTGTAATAATATCACATATATGTATTTATTTTATTATTTGTACATAGTTTTATTAAACTTCAAAACCATTTCTTTAGATTGCTTAAAGTTTGTACAACCACTGTTATTTTTTTCAAAATAAGTTTCGAATAAGTTGCAAACTTTCAATTTATAATAACAGCGTCGTTGTTTTTGTGGGAGTAAAAACAATTCAACATTGTTGTATAAAAAGGGAGTTAAATATATATATATATATATATGTATATAATAAAATATATTCCAAACTTTAAGTAATTAAAAAAAACTTGAATAACTGCATATATTTAAAGAAATATATTTTTTTAGCCAGTTAATTAAAAACTTTTTTGCATCTCAAAAAACTTGCAAAAAAGGAAAAACTTGGCAAATGGCAACGCTGATCACAACCCTTTTATTGCATGCAATTAGTTTTTATATTCAGGAAGATTTTCCAATTATCATTTGGGGATTTTTTATGATTTTAGGCTTTTCCAATATGTCATGGTTTCTTAAGGTTTATTTGTGGCAACTTGTTTTTGAAATCATAAAAATTATTTCGATTTATAAAATATGAAATTGACGCACGTATGTACATATTACTATAAAACAATTGTGATTTTAGCACTACATAAAAGTCTGCCCCTTTTAAATTCATAAGCCTGTGTCATTCGTAATATATTTTAACTAAAATTGTTTTATTATAGCTTTTAAATACAATTTATCACATAATGAAATTAGCTTAAATATACGATCATTGGTTTTTTTCCTAAACCTTCTGGCAACGATGCTTTAAGTATTAATACGATGGATGAATGCTTCTGAGTATTTCTTATGAACTCGGATAACTATAACTCTAGTTAATAAGCTAACTAAATGTGTGTCTTATTATATTTACGAAACAATACTAAACAAACAATGTGTATGAAATTTATACGAGCCTGCAACAAGCTCGTATGTTGAAACACAAATTCTTACGAGTATGGCGAGCAGATGCAAAAAGAATATGCTGTATTAACTACACCACAACTCGTTCTTATGCGAGTATTTCAAATCATTAAAAACTAAGTTGGCAGCCCTTGCGATAGAACGTACTTTTTGTATGTGCTGAAACAGCTCCTAATAAATTGTAAAATTTTATATTAAAAACTGCATAACAATTGTTGCAAATTTGTAAACAATTAAAGTGTATCATACGGTATACATATGTATAAATAAAGTGAAATATGTCGAAAAAACCTGTTCGTCGCAGTATGACAAATAAAAAAATATTAAATTGTGTTATTTGCGCATTTGAAATTAAAGAAGAATTTGATAACTTTATTGAATGTGATAAATGCGGGAAAACTTTCACCCTCAATGTACTAAATTGAGTAAACGACAATTTGAGAGACTTTTAAAGAATGGAAATGAATTGTTCATCTGTCGCTTGTGTAAAGAAGGAGGCGGAGAAACAAGAAAAAAACTTAACACGATAAAAACAGAACTTAAAAAGTTAGAAAAACTTGGAAAGTTAGATCACCTGACTGAATCGATCAATTTTATGTCAGCAAAGTTTGATGAAGTTTTTAGAGACGTTGCAGATAATAAGAAGAAGATTACATAAATACAAAGAGAAAACAAAAAATTAAAAACTGAAGTACAAACATTTAAAACTTCAATGAAAATATTAAACGATTATCGAATTAAAAATGATTGTGTTACAAGCAATTAAAACGTGGGTGATAAATACCTTTTTTAAATTTTGTTATATATTTCTGAAATGTTTATGATTAAAAATCAATAGCAGTATTCACACCGAACTTGTTAATTTGTTACTTGGTAGTTTGTTAATTTGTTAAAGTTACCAACTGTGAACGACCCCCTTATTAAAACTTTGTTAGTCTGGTAACTTTCGTAGTAAAATATACTTAATTAACATACTTACCCTCAATGTACACGAAAATTGCCAAAACACAAATATTTTTTTAGAAATTTTTCACGAATAACTTTTTTATTATATTTATTTAGAAACTGCAACAGCTGATTGTGAGTAACCAACTATCAGCTATTTTATCAGGGGTGCCGTGTCGTTAATTTGTTAAATGTTAATCCGGTAGCGCGTTAAATATACGAAAACAAAATGCTTGTAAAATAGTAACGATTAACGACTAAAAAACTAACAAGCTCGGTGTGAATACCGCTAATATTTTAAACATTTTTCAAATTTTAAAAATTATATTTGTAATCTGAATTCTAATTTTTTAAATATAATTTGCTTGAACATTAGCAGCGTTTCGTCTATTGGGAAATTCAATCAATTTAAAGAGCTTATATCTAAGTTACCAAAGTTGCCAGATGTTATTACAATTCAAGAAACAAGGTTTCATAATGAGATTACACAAATTTATGAAATGCCCGGGTTTACTAATGTTCATTGTTGTAGAGAACATGGTAAACATGTAAATAGAAACATTCATTATGAAGTAGACATTTTCAAAAGTGAAAACTTTGTTGAACTCATAGCTGTTACTTTTTGCAATTTTAAAGTTGATCATAAGCCCTTAAGAATTATTTCATTTTATCGCTCACAAAAATGCAATGTCGATGATTTTATAAATATTGTTGATGCTATTTTAAATGTGCATGCTCGTAATTCAATTACTGTAGGTGATTTAAATGTAGATTTTGTTCAAAGTACTTGTTACGTTGATTTGCTTACGATGTTTCAAAATTACGATTGTGAAAGTGCGCACAATTTGATAACGAGGCCTCAAAGTAAAACAAGTATTGAACATTTTTTCAGTAACTTTCCAGAAGGAATTTATGTTGACTCGGTTGAATGCAATCTGTCAGATCATAATATTGTCTGCTGCAAGATTGAAAGTAATGTTATGAGTAATAAATATACAGAGATAACAAAAACACACTATGATTATAGGAAAGCAAGAGAAATTCTGCAAAATAATTTACCTGTGAATTATTCTTTAATTGATGCATCAGAATTGACAAATACTTTGGCGTGTTGCATGCAAGCAGCTATAAATGATTCAACGAGAGTAAGTAATTTTAAAAAAACTTCAAGGTTTGAAATTACTCCATGGATTAATAAAAATCTTCAAGAATTAATTCTATTAAAAGAGAAAATATTACTCAAAAAGAGGAAGTCTAAGAGCAAACAGGGCTTAGAATTTTTTTTTTATGCGAATTAGCAAAGTGATAAAAATTGCTACTAGTAAGTGTAGAGATAATTATTATTCCGACAGTTTAACAAAAATTGGAACTTCATTAACACAACTCTTGGTCTTAAAAAAAATAACGAGATTCACCTAAAAGATGCTCAAGGGCAGATCATAAAAAGCGATCAATTTAAGGCAGATTGTTTTAACAACTATTTTTTAACAGCCGTAAAGAACTTCAATAGAGGAATTGAAATCTATCCTGAAGACAACTACAATTTGCTGCGAACGCTTTCTCAATCACCGAATCGCTTCACTCTTGACAACATTAATTGCAATGATGTAATTCGGGTGATATTAGGTATGGATATTAATAAAAGTCCAGGCTATGATAATATTTCACCGAAATTTGTCAAGGAATGTCGAGAAGAAATTGCTCCAATTTTATGCGATATTTTTTACAAAATAGTTAATAATTCAGTTTATCGTGATATTTTAAAAGTCCACAAATTAGTACCAATACCAAAAGAAATAAATGCATCTACTTTAGATATATATCGACAATTTGCCGTTCAATTGATAAAATTTTTGAAAAAATATTGTATGATAAGCTTTTATTATACCTGGAAGAAAATAATTTTTTATATAATTTCCAATTCGGATTTAGACGAGGATGTGGTACAGAAGATTCTGTCCTTGACGTTTTTAAAATATTTGTAAGAGTCTTGATGATGGGTTCTCTGGAGTTGCTGGAACATTTTTTGATTTTACTAAAGATTTTGACCTAGTAGATCATCAGATACTGCTAAAAAAGCTGAAATATTATGGTATTCAAGGTCGTGAAGTCTTGTTATTTGAAAGTTACTGAAAACAATATTTAAACATAAAAATTCAGAAAGTTTTATTGGTTCTGTTGAATATGGTGTGCCGCAAGGAAGTGGACTAGGGCCGCTACTATTCTCAATTTATTTAAATGATATTAAGAACCTAGACTTAAATGGTCAGCTATGTATGTTTGCTGATGATGTATATGTAATGTATCCATATAAACATGAATTTGTACTAAAAACCCAAATTGAAAGGGGCGCTGCACTCATTTTTAAATTTGCAAGATTAAATCGATTACAGCTGAATCCTGGTAAAACCAATCTTATTCGATTTAGACCACACTCTTTGAGTATAAATAATAATTTCAATGTATATGTCGATGGAAAAATTGTGTATGAAACACATTCAATAAAGTATTTAGGGATTATTCTTCAAAGCAACTTCTCATGGGATCTGCAAATCAGTAATGTGAAAAGGAAGATAGCTCCAGCGATAGTAAAATTCCTATCGAAGAACAAATTGGAAAACAGATCAAAACTGATGATATATTCTTCCTTGATTCAATCTCATTTGAAGTACTTTGCGATTATATATGCTTACAATAAAAATAATATTTTATTAAAATCTCTTCAACGTATGCAAAACAAAGCATTAAAAATTGTATATAATTTACCATTATTGTATTCAATTATTTTATTATATAAAGAAATATGTAAAACAATATTACCAATTTATGGATTGCATGAATAGCAAGTTTTAATGTTTGTGTTTAAATGTATTAATAATATTGGTCACCATACTATACCATTCACGCAAAATCAAATAAATTTCAATACACGGAACAGAACAAATTTTAGAACTCCCAGATGCAGGTTAGAAACAACCAAACAGAGAATTGATTATATTGGAGGAATCAAATTTAATAATTTGCCTTTAGCTTTAAAATTAAGTGATCGAATTTCCATTTTTGAGTCTTCTTGCAAAGAACACTTCTACAATACAATTGAAACGTTTTTTAAATAATTTTTTTTTATTTACGAAAATATATGTTAAAGCTAACCTTCTGGCTGAGTTATTTGCAAGTAACTCCCACTTGCCGGAAAGCACTCAACCACTGCCCGTGCTTGAAAGAGAATCTGTAACTATGCCAAGAATATTCTTTCGAGCCCGTGCAGTTAAAAAGGTTCTAGCAGATCTCAACATAAATAAGTCTTCTGGGCCAGATGGTATTCCAGCACTGGTCTTGAAGCAGTGCTCTTCGACGCTAGCGCGTCCGTTAGGTAACCTTTTCAGTACATTGTACCATGCTGGTGAATTTCCAATGTGTTGGAAGGTTGCTAATGTAACGCCAATCCCCAAAAAAGGAGAGGCTAACAACCCTGAAAATTACCGCCCAATTGCAATTTGCTCTGCACTTTCCAAAGTTATGGAAAGTATGGTAAACTTCCATCTTGTGAGATATTTAGAGTCCAACAGCTTACTTAGCGACCGCCGGTATGGATTTCGTAGGGGTCGCTCTACGGGAGACCTACTGGCATTTCTCTCGGAAAGATGGTGTCATTCCATTCACCATTTTGGCGAGAGTAAGGTGGTGGCTCTAGATATTTCCAAGGCGTTTGATAGAGTTTGGAATGGTGCACTTCTGTCAAAACTTATTGCTTTTGGTGTCGGTGATGTCTTCTCTCGATTTATATCAAGCTTTCTCAGAGATCGCACTATACGAGTTGTTATAGAAGGGATCTCATCAAACGAGTTCAAGATTAATTCAGGGGTACCGCAAGGATCCGTTCTTTCTCCCACACTTTTTCTTATTTTCTTAAACGACCTTCTACTTCAAACTTTCAATTCTATCTACTCTTTTGCAGATGACAGCAGCATGTGCCATTCATATTCATCAATAACAAACCAAGCCTGCCGGAGATCGCGGCAATGAGGCAAAATATGAATGATTCGATAAATAATGATCTTTTAGCAATTTATGAATGGGGACGTGCGAATAGGGTCGAATTTAATGCTCGCAAGACCCAGTGTTGTATGCTTACACACAAATGTACGTACAATCATGCTGCTTCATCTGTAATAATGGGTGGTGTAGATATTGAGGAATCAGAAACTCTTGATGTTCTTGGCATGAAAATTAAATGTTATGTTCGATGGACTGATCATATTTTTCAGGTTTCAAAAGAAGCATTCAAGTGCCTCGGCTTTCTAAGACGGTGTGAGAGATACTTCACTCCATCTGATCTCCTTAATATTTACACCACCTATATCCGACCGAAAATGGAATACAACTCTCATTAATGAGCCGGTGCTTCAAAGTCTATTTTGAAGATACTCGACCGGGTACAGGAGAGGGCAAAGCAGCTCATCGGTGACAGTAGCGTAGCCAACTCTATTGACTCACTGGAGCATCGACGCAATGTGGGATGTATTTTACTGTTTTATCGTTACTACAATGGAATGTGCTCTAATGAAATCAGGGAACTTGTTCCCGAAACACGTTCTTCGTTAAGAGCGCATCCATTTGTGGTTGATATGCCAGTGGATCGCACTACGCATTACAGAGAAAATTCGTTCTTTAGCCGAACAGTTCGCATGTGGAATAAACTTCCTGCAGAGGTCTTTCCTGTTACTTTCAGTGTGGGAAAATTCAAATCGAACGTCCACAAACACTACTCCCTTTATCCTCCTTCCCATAACCAATTTTCCTAGTTTCGGCACAATGCATTGCATATGTAGGGGTCATCCCCAGTCCAAGTTAAAAATATATATATATATATATATATATATTTATATTATACTCTATAAGTAAATTTTTACCCTATATTTTATTTGTACATTTAACTTCTGAGCTATTTTGTTAACTTGCCTCAATAGTGCCTTCTTGGCGCTGAGGCCAAATTGAAATGTGTAAAATTTATTATGTCCAAATAAAAAACGGGTACTCGTTGCAGCTCTCTGGTTGGTATGTCAACCAAACAATTCAAATTAATTAATAACAACCCAAACGGCCAAACTGTATTATCATTTACAGTAGCGAATAGATTTCTCGAACAATTATTTTTAATTTCAATTAAATTTTCAATTTAAAATTCAATAAAGTAAATAAACTGTATTGATCATAGAAAGACCCTGAGAAAGCAAACGTTTAAGAAAGGTCGAATATATATTTGAATATTTATTATGATAACTCTAAGAATTTTAAAAATTAAAATAAAACTAGGTACCTAATTGTTGAAGAAATTAATAAAATAATTATAAAATTACTTTGTTGTATCTTATATTATACAGACATCAGATCGATGCTTAATTTTTTTCCTTCATTGGATTCGCTCTACATTGGACGTTGAAGCAGTGCACCATGTAGGTTTGAATAGCGACTTGTAAAAGGTGGCGCAAAAATAACCTTCCGATGTCTTTTGGGTGTAATTTAAAGAAAAAAATTAAAAACTTTGATTCTTCTTGTGGATTATTTTTATTTGGTCTTTTAATTTTTTTACATCAAGTCGAGAATATGATGTCATGTAAATGGCCGCCGCCACAGTTGATTGTCATTTGAGCCCTTTTTATGGCATTTTCTATCACTTTGGCCAAAACTTCCGGCGATAGGTCCTCACATTCTTGACGGATATTGTCTTTAAGAGCTGCAAGAGTATGAGGCTTGTTGACATAAATCCGCGACTTCAAAAAGCCCCACGAAAAGAAGTCTGCAGCGGTCAAATCAGGCGATCTTGCTGGCCAGTGCAAATCGCCAAAACGGGAGATTAGGCGCCCGGGAAATGCATCCTTCAGCATATCGGTTGTGGCACGTGCAGTGTGTGCCGTTGCACCGTCCTGTTGGAACCACATGTTTTTCAATCCCCATTCATCAAGTTGCAACAAAAAGAACTCGTTAATCATTGCTCTGTAGCGATCACCATTCACAGTAACCGTTTGGCCCACGACGTCTTCGAAGAAAAAAGGTCCGATGACTCCTCCAGCAAAAACAGCACACCATATCGTGACTTTGAGCGGGTGTAATGGCTCTTCGTGGGTTACACGCGGATTTTCAGTGCCCCAGAAGCGTAAATTTTGCTTATTTACGTACCCGCTAAGATCGAAATGGGCCTCATCACTCATTATTATTTTGGATGAAAAATCATCTTCCTGTTGGTGGTGATTAAGGATGGCTTGAGCGTATGTTAGACGCTATTGGCGTCTAACATACGTCTAACAGCTGATGCACCGAATGGACTTTGTACGGAAACATCTTCAAATCTTGTACCAAAATTCGCTGTAAAGACCGTCGACTGATACCCATTTGCGTGGCACGTCGTCTGGTCGATGTCGACGGCGCTTCCATGACATCCTCGGCTACAGCAGCAATATTCTCTGCAGAACGGCTACTCCGGGGTCTGCCACGCCTGGGAGCATCTCGTGTTGTGCCAGTCTCTTCGAGGCGAGCGGCTAAACGTCGCAGTGTTTCACCAGTAGGCGTTGGACGGACAGGAACTCTGCGACGAAATTCACGTTGTGCCAAAGTCACCGACCGATTATTGGTCAAATAAATAGTCACCAATATTCCGCGTTCTGGAGCAGTGTAGCATAACATTGTTTATTAACGTGTATTTCGCATGTGTTTACTACACAAATGTCAAAACAGAACTGACATTAGGGGCCAATCGCAAAATTTATAGCATTTTCTGATAGGAGGATTACTTTTGCGCCACCTTGTATATTAAAAGTTTAGAATCTAGACTGAGGGTTTTGTCATATAACTTATTTCTAGTAAACATTTTGTTTATTTTTCCACGTTGAGAGATAATTTTTATCAAGTTTAAGCAGAATCGATGTATAAAGAAAAAATTATTATGTAGAATGAATTGTGGTAAGTAAATAGGAGTTTTAGATACAAATTGGGAAAAGTGGGCGTAGAAGTTAGCAGGGTCCATTTAAAAGTATTTTACTGTCTTGAACAGGTTACGTATATTATATGTTGGAATATCTGCTAATCCATAGATTTGCGACTTAAACCAATTTTAAATACTTTGACAAAAGTGTCCGTAAAAGTAGCCGTTGAAGAAAGGGTGGTCAATTAAACTTGTACTTGGTCAATTCTAGAGGATGAGAGGTTAAGTTTAAAGGGAATCTATATATAAGATTAAAATTTTTATATAGAACGAATCAGGGCAAACAGGAATTTGAGATATATGGAAGAAATAGGAGTAGAAGTAGGTGCGGTCTATCGAAAAGTATTTTACGGCCTTGCCCAAGTTTCGTGCGTTATATGTCAAAAATTTCAGTAAAATCTGTTGAGAAATGTAGTTTTGTAGAAGATTTTATTTAAAACACAATTTTGTGGTGAACAAATTATACGATACACTCAAATTTTGTTTTAAATAGAAGTAAAGTTTTTTAATTAAATATTATTTATCGAGTACATGAAATTTTATATTGAGAGAAAAAAGAAGTGGTTGATTATTGAGTTCTTGTTACAAGTTGGATATTGTTTAAACTTTATATTTGTATAAATGAAACTTAATATAATTGGCACATTCACGTGATATCATAAAATCATATGTCCTAAGTTGAAAAAGTAAAAAAAATATGACTATTGTGAGCAACCCCTCATAATTGATTGAACTATTTGAATCATAAATAAACTGAAGTAAAATGCTTATATCAAAACAAATAGGTCCCCTATTATAAAACTAATATAATATTTAATGTGACAATCAGTGTTGCCACCTTATGTGTAATTACACATATCAGTTGTAATTTTTATTTTCATGTGTAGCCCATGTGTAATTGGCTGCATGAGTAACTCATTTGTAATTTAAAATTTTATCGCTTTTGAGCACTACTTTTTTATTGTGATGACGACAAATATGGATTCGCTGTGATATTTTAATATATTTATGAATCTGTTTAGCATTTTTTGCTTCAAATTCATTAAGTTTTTGTTTGTGATTGTCTTTTTGCACAAAACAAAATTGTGATATTTTTAAGGAGAGTGATGTAGAATTGGTCTAATATTATACATCTACAAAAATGAAAAAATCCCTGAAGAAGTAAGAAAATACCAAAGAAACGTCGGAATAATATGTAATATATAATCTTTTATTAAGTAAGCTTGAAAGCCCAAATATTGAAAATATATTCATCATCAAAAAAATTTTGGAATTACACCAAAAAGGTGAAATATTTACAGCCCAATTATGAATACAAATTCCCTGGGAGATTACTCCCTTTTCCCTAACAGGGGTTGTTCACGTATATGTTTACATATTAATTGTTAGCATATTATATGTGAACAGCCCCTTTTTGGGAAATGGGAGAAATCTCCCGGGGAATGTTTTATTCATAATTGGGCTGTTAATCTAACCAAATCAAAGCTCGTTATTTTGCAAAAAAAAAGAAATTATATGTAATTCCTAATTTCATGTGTAATTTTGACATGATGCATGTGTAAATTAACATTTCGTCGGTGGCAACACTAGTGAGAATCCAAAATTATCTGGAAATAGTTAAACGGTTTCTATCTGATTTAAAAAAATTGTTTTTAAATTTTCATACCTTTTACAATTTTTAAATATCTAATTTTCCCATAATATGATCCTTTTTACTATTTTCCCCGATTTCCAAACAGTCCACTTTAGCACCCCAAGTTTTTTACTTTTTTTATTAGTAATCTTTGTTCAATATCTGTGGAATTGTGTTAGAAGTTTTTATTGGAAAAATTTAATGAATATTAATTAGACAAAGCTATTTTTCCGATGTTAGAACTTTTTTGCGAATTTTCGGCATTTTCGCGATTTTTTTCGAGTGTTTAGCATGCCTTATAGTTTTGGCGATTCTTAATCACTTTTAAAGATGGGTTAAAATGCAATTTTCCTAACTTTTAACATATTTGTGATCAAAGCGATTTCTTACTATTTATTTAGCTTCTTACAGTATTAGTGATTTTTAATCAATACTAGACCTTGATATATTTCCGATGCTGGCAAGATTTTGTGAATTTTATTTTCGCAAATTTTTCGAGGTATTTTCATTCCTAACACTTTTAGCACTTTTTGTTCTTAAATAAAATTGAGACCTTTTTTCTAATAGTGCGATTTTTCACGAGCGGTAAATGTGATATGTGAAATAATCTCTTTTGCTGTTGATTTCTGATATTCGCAATTTGTTCGCAATGTTAAGCGATAAAGACGAATTATTCTAGTTTTAACAATTTCTACATTTTTTTATTTTTAAACAGGTTTTGAGACTTCTTTAGCAATTTTTGGGAATTGCTTACTTTTTTTGCAGTTTTAGCAAATTTAATTTTTTTATTTTTGTTTTGCGATTTCGCACCATTTTTAAATATTTTTGTTTTTCTTTTGCGAATTTAACCGAGTTTTTTTTTTTTAAGGTATACAGATTTTTTATATTAATTTTTCGCCAATTTCGGTAATTTTTGCGATACATATATTTTTTCTGTTAAACTATTAAGAAATAAAGTATGATACAGAATTTTTTTGTAAAACAAAACAAAAAAACACTATCACACCTTTTGCATGCAAAGAAATAAAAATATTTTCAAACTATTTTAAAATTTTAAATCAACATGATAATATGACATGATAGGACACTATGTGAATCCCTAAATATATCCAGTTCTTCTAACTAGGAACAAGATATAACCCTCAATAAAAAATTTCACTTTCTTTTAAGTACAACAATTAATTATTAATACATATTTACAATATTAATTTTGGGATAAAATTGCGATTATAAAATTAAAAACTAAATTTTAGCAATTCCCATAAAAACACCAATTTTGGGTGTCTAATGATATTTTTTCAATCATACCGAATTTTTTGCTTGATTTCAAAACTGACAATGCTAAGTGCATATATTATAGTTTGTTTGCTTTTAATCCTTTTATTTATATTGACTTATGGACATTCATACATTGAAATTTTCACAATTTCTTTTAATCATCCTCATCCTGATCAATATTTGCGTTTTAGAACTAATTTAATAAATTTTTGCATTTAATAAACATTTGAATTCCGATGCAACCTAATTTTGTTGTGTTTTGCAGCATTTTTTCAGTAAACGCCTCCTTACAACATATTGTATATATATTTTAGTTGTGCTTCATCTTTTTGCTAAGTAGTTTTGTTGGGACTGGAATTTTCTGCAAGAGGTCTAGCACCATTAATTACCCAGTAATAACAAATGCCTGTACAAATTTGTATTTGTTTTAGTACAGATTTGTACGTTTGTACGATTTGAACTAATTGTACTAAATATTTTAAATTGATTGTGCTGTTAAAATGTATTTGCAAGAAGTCAACCCCAATAAATACAAATAAAAAATAATTGTCTACTCGCTGTCCACAAGAATTTATTTATTAACAGCCTCTTGTTATTCTTCAAGCCAAAAAAAAATAGAAATTTAATGTTGAAGTTAGTCATCTGTTGTTGACAGAGAATATTCACTCAATTGCATGCATCTCTATGAAAACCAAAAACGTTAGAATTCTGTGCATTTCAAACAAAGTCCATATTTATACAAAAAAGTATCTTAATGTTGTTTATATGGAATTTATCAAACACTCGATTGTACTTGATTTAATAAACCTTACTTTGCTTTTATTTTTTCAGCTATTGAAAACTTTATCGCAGCATACACATTAATTTTCTTTTCTAATCGATTCATGCTCAAATCAGATACATTTTCAGTTATGTTTTTTATCTGGTATCTTCTATATTTTGATATTTTTCCAGTGATTAAAATTAAAACAATGAGTTAAAAATTTTATTTGGATTTTAACTCATTATTCGGTAATGAAAGTTTTTGCTTTGTTCTGCTTAAAATACTAATAGACTAATATGTAGATACTAAAAGAAGTTACAAAAATTGTTGGAAAGCCGCGAAGCCGTTCTGTACAATTTCTTTTCTTGCTTTCCTTAAACTTTTTTATTATGTAATACTTATTTTGCTTATTATTTTTAATTAGAACTCATTTTTGTGGTTTTAAAAATTAGTGCTGTTTTGCTCACACCTTTGAAAATGTATACAATTAGGAATAAAATGTGAATATTTCGATTATAATCACCCTTCTTTGTTAGCTTAATTTAAAAGTATATCATGTGTTATGTTTTAATGACTACATTGCAAAATTTGGAACTAGCTGCCACACTAAACGCAAAAATTAAAAGTCAATCACATTACTGCTCATTGTTTTCTTTTGCAATTTTCGAATGAAAAAATTTGGTTTGATTGTATCATATTATATTATTTGTAGGAGTTTTTGTAGATATTTTTTAGTTTAATTTTTGGGCTTGGAGTTTCTACCATTGTGTATCACTTTCCGTCTCCTTTTTTTGCAGATGACTTTTTTTTTTAAAGAGAAGTAACACTCAGGCAATTAGTATGCCTACCAACCCGTAGGTGTGTTACCTTACTTGGGAAAGGGATAGTGAGAGAGGACAGATGGTGAAAGAGAGAAAGCTTAATTTTTACAACTCTGATATTGCGCGCTGTGTTAGTTTTTAGATCAGTGTTGCAGCGCCTCTGATGTCAAGTAGGCGCATTAAATGTGTTTTAAGCTGTTGTAGCCATTTTATTAATTATTTTACTTCGCCGGCGATTTTGCTACAATACCGACGAAGGAGGGCGCTGTGATGTCCGCTAGCATACACCAGTATCAATTGCTGCCAGATGACTTTTATTCTCGAATTAGCCCATTTTTATATTGTTGTATTCTTAGAATAATTTGTTCTATATTTAGCATAAAAATTACTATAAAACAGCACTCAAATGCATTCATTAAAGATAATAAATATATGGTAATAGGACATGTAAGAAAAATTTAAAATGTTAGACTTGTAAAAATATTCGTTTTACGATTTGCACCACTGTACGCTTAAGATGTTGCAAGCGATGGCTGGAAAATAGTTGCATTCCAGCATGTTTGACGTGCGTTTCAAACGTAATCAAACATCAAAGCCAAGAAAACGATGAGTTTGATTAGTCAATGTTGGATTTTCGTGGAAAGTGGTTGAATGAGCGGTACGAAAGTGTTTATAGAATATAGAACCAAAACACGGCGCTTATGATTTTTGTGAAACTTCTAATAACAAATCAAATTTGTGTAAAAAAATCAAACAAAGCTAAAGAAATTAGGTAAAAAAACATTAAAGTGAAAATAAAAAATATATAGGAATACTAAAGTGTAAATTCAAAAGGAAATTCTGTTTAAAACAACAAAGAGAGAAAACGGAAATTGAGTTTTATTAAAACAAGAAAAAAGTGCAAATCGATAGAACTAAAGTGATTTAAAAAGAGAAGGTAATAAATAAATTGATAACAAAAGATAAAAGGTTTTTAATCTTTAAAACAGATTTAATCGGAAAATTTAAACAAAAAAGTTACTCAAAAAAAAAAAGGAAAAAATTTTATAATTAAGATATTTCAATTTTTGGCGGAATCTTTTAAAATATAAAGTGAAGTTAGTGTGTATGTACATGTGAAATACTCAAAGTAGGTGTAAATAATAATAAATTAAAATTAAAAATATTTTGGAAAATTCGAAAAAGTGAAAATGTGCATGTGGTGAATTGAAGCAAAACTTAAAAAAAATAATTAAAATGCAAAAGTAACCTGTTTTAAATACGTAATATTAAACAAGTGCGTGGATACAAAACCCAGTTATAATTATACTTGCAAAACCAAATTTGAAACGCCACCCCTTTTTGTGCAGCTATATATAAAACTAAAATCTGATTATGGAGGACGAATTACGCTGCCCTACTTGCAAACAGCTCTTTGCTAATCCCGTATTGCTGCCTTGTTTTCATGCTCTGTGTTTGGGTTGTGCTTTGGATATACAAACACCCTATACACCAGGAGCCATTTTAGCATCAGTTACAGGCGGTTCGGCCTCTATAAATGGTGGCACCATTCACAGTGTAGCTGCCACCATACATCCTCACCCATCGGGTGCAGCCTCTAATCATCATACACATTCACATACACACGCCGCCACAAGGCACTCATCGAATTCGTCGGCTGCCAGTACAGCTAGTTCGGCCACTGGCTCTGAATCGTTAACTTCCGACCAAGATCAAGCCGATAAGGTTAGCATTTTAAGTGAAGCAGATTCAGGGGTAGTTTGTTGCTCCAACACTTCACGACCTGTATCATACGCTGGTAACGGCCATATACAAGGTTTATTGCAAGGAGCTGCGTCAGCACCACCTGGTGCTGCTTACAGTCTCACTTGTCCTTTGTGTCGTAAAATTGTATTCTTTGACGAGGGTGGTGTACGAAATTTACCACCTTATCGTGCCATGGAATCTATAGTAGATCGTTTTTGCGCTCGCGAAGCATTACGCTGTCAGATGTGCGAAACAGATCCAAAAGTTGCTTCTTTAGTGTGTGAACAGTGTGAAATACGTTATTGCGATGCTTGCCGTGAATTGTGCCATCCAGCTAGGGGTCCTTTGGCCAAACATACTTTGGTAAAACCCAAGGGAGCCGCTCAACAACGGGAGTCGGTGTGCGGAGAACACGAAGATATTCTTTCAATGTATTGTTTAACATGTAAGATGCCAGCTTGTCCAGAATGTATCAATGATCAACGTCATCCACAACATGAAGTGCAGCCAATCAGCACTACTTGCAAAGCTCAAAAGGTGAGTTTAATATTTTTTTTCACAAGTTTCATAGGTGAGAGAAAAAATTATTTTAATTAAGTTTTATAGATTTTCAATGACTGAAAATACGGGTTTCATAATTGTATCAACCATAATACAATAATATCAACAGTTTCCATAATTAAAAAATGATACACAAATTTTCTGTATGGGCCAACATGCGGTCCCAAAACACTATATCATCATTACAATTAGTTAAATATAACCAGGTTTAACTGTTTCCGCGATACTTTCCTTTTTAGTTTTACCACATAACTAACTTTTTGTGTCGTAAAAATTACATTTGGGTACTCGTTTTGGTGCATAAGCTTTCAAAATGTATTTCGATATTGAAAATAAGAATCTTTATTAAAAATATTTTCTATTAATATCTACCAATTTGTACACTTCAGTTGTTCTCGAAAGCCCCACAATCATATAATGTTATTGTACTGTCGTTTTCAAATTCTGCAGTCCCAGCCGTTGGTTTGGATTAAAGAAAAAGTCAAGGAGCTCAGACCAAAAAAATCTGAAACCAGCATAATGAAGAGTATTAAACATGTCATATTTAATATGTGTAGGGCAGTAGAAAATCGGTTGCAATCGATAGGAAATGAATTTGTAAACAAAATTAGATATTTTCAACACCTTTCATTTCATGATTTCTTATTCATAATAGATCTGCGGGTCGATGAAAACTTCGTTTTCATATTATCATTTCTCAATTACACAAATTGCGATTCTGTTAATGTAATGTGTTTCATTCCATTGTAGCTGTGAAACTTTTGTACAGAGTGGGCCAAAAGTCACGCCTGCGTGTAAAAATGTAATAATGTTTTTGTTTTTTATTATTGTTTATTGTTTTTTTTATATATAATATAAGAGAAATGACCACCATTTTCATCGATGCACAATTGTGCTATTAAACAGGGGTTTTGCATAACTGCATGCAAAGTTTCAGGCCATATTGCCCTTACCTCAGCTTCAATATTGTGCTATAGCTGCTCTATAGTTTGGGACTTGTTAACTTTCTTTGATATAACCCCAGAGAGAGTTAAGGCGAACGTGCTGGCCAATTGAATTCTGTATTTCTTGAGATAATTCGGTCTTCAAAAATTTCATTTAAAAGAGTAATTGAAGCACGGGCCGTGTGTGCTGTAGCTCCATCCTGCTGGAATCACTTGTTGGTCACTGCATTACCAACATCATTCTCGAATAAGTAGGGCCCTATACCTCTTTCTGATGTCACTCCACACCATACCGTACACTTGAGCGAGTGCAATTGGCGCTGGTGAACAACTCTGGGGCTTGCAGTACCCCAAAATCGCATATTTTGTTTATTTACAGATCCATTAAGATGAAAATGAACTTCATCACTCATTATTAAATTGTTAATAAACTCGTTATTTTCTGCGCACAACTCCAAGAAGCGTGTTGCCCAAATAAGTCTTTGATGGTAGTCAACTGCTAAAAGCTGTTATGCCAATTGGACCTTGTGCGGATGTATGTGTAAAATTGAATGCCCATTGGAAAAGTAAAACTCTACAACTTCGGTTAGTTGCTCGGTCGATAAATTTTGTATGGCGATGTGACACGGTTCGATGAATGAAATCTAAAAAAACAATACCAATAATAATAAACAAAAAAGTTATTCAATTTTTACACGCAGGCGAGACTTTTGGCCCACCCGGTATCTATGTTAAATATTTCGTATATCTAACAATGAGAATGCAAATACTATACTTAGGCATAATATGGACTACGGGAGCCCCCGTAGACTAGTTTGGGAGCCCCCGTAGACTAGTAGATAGCATACTAGACTATTAGACTGGGGGTCGCAGGTTCGATTCCTGCTTTGACCATGGGTGTTTCTGCAGATATGCCGAAATGGCTTCGCGGTTTGTGTTAGTCTTAAAAAAAACACGGAATTTCTTTCGTTTTCATTAAAATCATGTAACTAACCAACTAAAAATTAAAATAAAATAAGTATAAAGAGTTTTGAAGGGCGCGTGAAAATTTCATCGAGAGTCAATTGAAGTTACGTTCGCCCCACAATTTTTTAGCCCGATCAATGTCCAAGATTGATTTAATTATTTTTAGCGTTTAGTACATTATACTTTTTTAAATAAAACTGTTTAACTTCAAAATTTGTTATGCTTATTTTTAAGTTTTTAGATTTTATGTGATGAATAAAAAATTTTTCACAGTATTCTTTGCGTCAAGCCCTTTAATTTGGTACCCATATATAATAGGTTGTGAAAAAAATATGTAATCCGCCATTTTGTGTAAACATGTATAATTTTAGCTTATTGTTATTACTTTTTAAAATTATTACTTATCATTAGCTATGTCAAGATTTTCCTATAAATAATTGAATTCTTTTTGGTTCCCGCTTGCGCGCTTGCTTCGCTATACTTTCTTCATTTTCACCGTTAAAATGAAAGTGTAAAAATATGTGAGAAATGAAAAGTTTTTGACACTTCTTTGCAATGTTACATAGAACAAGAATCATATTACTGTGAAAACAATTTATTTGTAATTTTTTCACTAAATGAGAATCAGAAACTATGAAAATATGAAAAAAATTTTCATTTCACAGTTTCACAGAACCAATATCGACCCCCTGTTCACATTACATAATCACCAGGCATTATTCCCAAGCAAAACTTTTGCGGCAAATTCGGTCGTTAAATATAATAGTTTCCATTATGGATCACACTTTAAAAATATTTCAATAATAAAGTCTGATATCCTAATTACTGTCAACTTTGAAAAAATTATAATTATTCCTTTGTATAAAATGCATTTTATAATGATAAGGTCACTTAACTTATATTCGGTGTAGTAAAAATCAGTTCTTGTTTCTTTAACGATCGATCTATTTATAATCCAAACTGTAACAACTTTTAATTTAGGAATGTTTCAAAATCATAAGTTTCTTCCTCGTGACATCTCTATATCCTGTGTGGTACATACTACACTTGAAATCGATGATATCAAACTTAAACTCTCTGCTTTATCTAGTTAAGTGTGTTTTAAATTTTTAATTTCACAATCCATTTTCCTTTTTCAAACACTCAAAACTTTCTTAAGACAAAACTAAAAAGTTTTTATATATTTGTGGGATTCATAAAATTATATATTTTAAAATAATAAAATGAAAAAATATGATAAGGAAGAACAAGCAGTAAGAAATTTCTCTCACACTCTCTCGAATTTCTACTGTTTGTTTATGACAAAACAATAAACATACTACCTCAAAAATTCTTTACGACCTTTTTGTTTGTAGCAGAACATTTCTTTATATATTAAGATATTATGACAATATGACCTAATAGGACACCGTTTGAATCCCCCAATTATAAATATTGACTATATTAAGTAATATGTTTGTGAAGCAGGGATGTAAAATGAAATTTTCAAATTGTACTAAGTTTAAGTAATTGTGTCCTTTTTTCAGTCCGATTGTACTTTTTATTTGTTAAATATTTTTAATAAAAAAGTAACAAAAAACGTACATGAAAATTAATTTGTATTTAGTATTTATATATTATGTAGAAAAATTTAACAATTAAATTTAATGCTTACTTCCAAATGGTACACAAAAGTCTATCAGTTGTTGAGATCTGAATATAAAATTATACTTTATGATATACTTCTTGCTAACAAACTCTTAGTAATTTCTAAATTGTAGCAGCACGAATTAGATGACTTCAGCAAATCCTTTGTTTGGATTAGATTAGAGACAGTCAAAACAACCAACCCGTTCCTCTCTTTTGTTTTTATTAAATTTTTAAAAGAAAATATCCTTTCCACATTTGCAGCAGAATGTAAGATGGATAATATTCCTCTGGCAATTCTTGAAATAGCAGTAAACATCGGTTCATTTGTTAATTTTTCATATCTGTTACCTTCGTCCAAAACAAGGCGTATTTAAAAAATTGTTCTACTTTTTTCCACAAATTAGATGTTTGTATGTGAAAATTTGTATATGTTAACGTAGGGGTTGAGATGTCAGTTGTTATTGTAATGTTGTAGCTGCTGTGGAATCGCCACCATCTGTATAATTTCGCCTTGGGTATAAAGCAATTCACAACGAATGGTTAACATGAAGTTGCCATATAAAAAATAGGATAATGATTTAAAATACTTTCGTGTAATAAAATAAAATTAGAAAAATTATGAGATAGTGCCAAATTAGGCATTGGGGTGCTATTGTACTTTCTACTTTCAAATGTACCAACTTTTGCATCCCTGGTGTGAAGTTAACTCCGTTCAGGGATGGCGCCAGGAATTGTAAAATTGTACCAAATAGCTTCATAAATTTGACTATTTGTAACTTAACTGTACTAAAACACATTTTTATTATTGAAACGATACAAAATTAATTATAATTATTAATTATAAAACAAATATTAATTATAAAACACATTTTTTTGAATTTATATAATTTTTATTTAGATTTATTAAGAATATAGCGGAAAAGGCACATTAAATTTCAATTGTACTATAATACCTATAAGAAAAGTAGTTCAGTATTGAATATGTATGAACTATTTACGTATAAAATAATTGCAATTTTGTGAATTCAGTAAATCGTTTGTTTGGATTAAGCCGCAAAGAGTTGCAGCTTGTAGTCTGTTTTTCTCTTTGGTTTAATTATATTTTGGTAAGAAAATATCTTTTTTCACATTCGTAATTAATATGAAACTGATAATATATCTCTTTAAATTTTTGAAATTTCTGAAAACATAAACTTATTTGTTTAATTTTTTGTTTAAGAAGCTGTTGCCCATATATTGCTAATATTCCAATCTTTGTAAGATTTTAATATTTCAACATCAGCAAGTGCTCTAAATTGCAAATTTATGTTATGAAAATTTTGGTATTCGTATGGAATTATTTTTACTAATAGTGGTACTATACAATTAGTTTTCCAATGATTTTCTGGGCTAAATATACCAAACCATTTTAATGTTTCATATTCAAAGTTGAGTTTTGTTCTTAAAACTTCGCAAAATTTTAAATAAAAATTTTGGGCAACTGCTTTAAACTGAATTATTACATCATTTTAAATTTCATTGGTTTCAATATACAGATCTACATCAGTTCCACAGTAAACATCATACAATGATAGATAATTTGCTTCTAATTTAATAATACCTAAAAACCGGAAGTCTTCATCTAATATTATTGAATAATAATTATATTTACAAAAGTTTTTAACGTCGGGAAGATTTTCTGGTCCGTTAGCTTTGTTATAAGTTTTTTGTTGCTTTTTTTCTATTTATATTCGTTTTCTGAACAATTTGCGAATCTGAAATACCTTTTTTAAGTAAGTTATTTTTAATTGGTCCAATATTTGAAATTGCAAATTATACTGCGCAACAAGCATAGTCAACTTAATTTCCAACGTTTTTGCTAACTGTTCTATGGGACAATCTGTGTTTTTCTTAAAAACGCCAATTTTCGGTGTTTTTTTTTTTTCATTTCTAAATTTTTTTTATTGTGGCTGTACTATGCAAAACATTATATTGACATTACATACTTTATAACTTTCATAACTGCCATCTTTCAATAGCCAAGGAAACATTATTTGGATTTGTTTGCAAAAGTAATAAAAACTCCGCACATAATTTAAAGAACAACAAAAATTTGCAAAAAAGAAGATATGTTTCAAAAATCAAAAAATTTTTTAATCTAAAAATTTACACATTTTTTAATACATAGTTAAAAGCTCACATCGTTAAATAAAAGGGTTATTTAGAAAAAGGAGGAATTTTCCGAAGCCCCAAAACTCAATTTTACATACATATATACATACATATATTAATTTTCGGATATTGAAAAATGCGAAATTCGAAATTTTCATAGATAGAAATTTTTTGAAAAATCGAAAATATTTAAAAACATCAATAGATCCATCATTTATTTCTGAAAACATCTGTTTCATACCAATTTCTTTCCTTCATTTTTTGGTAATTTATTTCTGCTTAATTTACAAATAAAATATATCTATATAAAAGTAAGGTATTTATGTATTACATATATATCTATGAATATTAAAAACTAAAAGGATGACATTTTGCTTTGTGTATCTATATTTTTATATTCAATGCATTTTTTCTCAAAACTTTTTAAAACATTTCGGGATAAGTGTTGTGTTTTTCTTCCGACGGGGTTTGATGCAATTTGGAATGAATTTCGGGATATTGAAGAATTAGTTTGTGGAAGTGGGTTTTCAGCATCACTCTTTGACTATACGAATGTAGAAATAATTGTTGTTTTTTTCTTTGCTATAGAAAGTGTTTAATAATATTGTTTTCAAACTTAGAAATCCGGAACATAAAATAAAAATCTGTAAGCGCAGCTTAATTTTACTAGAATCGCTGTTCCCGACGAATAACATTTGGTTCAAATGTAACGACTTCCTTTTAAATTTATCGGACTGTGTTGTATTTGAAACCCTGCAAATTTATTTTACATGGGAAATTCGTATTAACATTGCAAAGGAACTTTAAAAATTATTTTCGATAAAGTGCCGTATTTGACCCGAAATTATTAAATCTATAGCATACGAGAATTAATTGTGTATATTGTCACTGTTCTTGATAATATTTTTATTCATGCTCTCACGTAGAACTTTAATTTCCTACAGAAATTTTAAACTGAATCTATTTTTGTTCATGCAAGTAGCAATACATCTAGCAAATGTTTTATTGCTTAAGAAAAACTAATAAACAATACCTTTAAATACTACTGAAAAACGTAAATTTTTGAACATAGCGAGAAAAATATTGATATTTAAGGAAAAAACAAACCTTAACTTTCTTTCACATACGAGAACAATATATTATTTTTGTTTGAAATAAATATATGAATGCACATACTTTGTGTGTATTAGTGATGTAACGAACATACATTTTAAAGTACTCGCGAATTCGAATACGAATATCTGTGCCAATATTTCCAGAATATTCAATTTAAAATTAAGCTCCAACTTAAATCACTCGACAGAACATTTTTAAGTTTTCGAGACTTTCACATTTTCCAATTTGGTTTCTTTCACGTTTCGTTTGCGCTTTTAATTAACATTTCAAAGTGTTGTTATATAGAATATTTTCATAAATACATGTTTATAAGCAATTCGATTCTGATTTATATAGGGTTTCAGGTGTTTTGTAGCTGATAAATTGTTCATACCAATTCGTCGACCTTGAACAGGTGCTACAGCATCAATTGATGTTAATTTTCTTAATTTTTTTTTCACTTAAACTTAATATTTTACAAAAAATTTTGGTCTGGGCACTAAAGTACTATTTTTATTATTTATGGCCTTATTCACAAACGGTTACCAAAGTTAATTTGTGCATTGAAGCCGGCTATCCCGTATAAAAATCTAACTTTCAACCTACTCTAACTTTATTAATCGTTTGTGAATAAGGCCATTAGTATTTAGCACCTCGTCAGTAAATTTTGTCTTAGAAAATTAAATATTTTTTTTCACGGCAGCCTTCATTGATCGAAGATATAAAGTTTATTTACACTTTATGTATTTTGGGAACATTAATATTCGAAAGAATTTGGAGAACACAAATACCCACAAAAAAATATTATTCGCATACAAAAAAAAAATACGACTATTCGTTACATCACTGGTATTTAAGCACTCGTATGATTAAATATTTCTTTACTTTTTGTTTTGATATAAAATGTTCCATAAGGATTTCTTCTGTAAGTGGTAGTAGCAGTAGAGGTACTTCGCTTAAGCAAATAAATAACAGTTGTAAATCTTCATCCTTTCGCGCAAATGTGTACATATAGATATTGGAACTTGCAAGTGTTGTTTCATACTCAAATTCAACTTGTTAGTATGTATTTGCTTTCAGTAGAAATAAAAATAAAATATTTTGTTTTAGACAGTGAAGTAAGTAAATTTAAAAAAATATGATATGCTAACATACATATCTTAGAGTATTAAATAATAGTGTTGACAAATATTGTTGTGCATATCTAAAGTAAATAAAAATATAAATTTTTTCCCAATACTGAAATTATAACGCTGTTTTAGATTTTATCTAGTTCTGCAATCTTGAGATTTCTCAATATATATTTAGTTTTCAAAGTTTTGTTGTTAAACCGTGATCCAATGAATTTAAAAAAGAATTGTCTGAGGTAGATAAGACATATTATTCTTCTTAGAGTTTTTTGTTCTATTAGGTATTTATTTTGTTGTTTTAAACATTAAGCAATCATATACAATTTCAAAATTTTGCCACCTCAAATAAAAAAAGGAAGAAAATACATCATACGTATGTATGTACAAAACTATGCATAAACAAAAACCATTAAGTATCAATGAAATTAATTTAGTAACACATGCTAGCAATTTAATACACCAAAACAAAAAATTAAAATAACCGAAAAAACAAATCTTCCTAAAATAACACCAGCTGGAAACATATTTTAAACACCGCAACCCCAACACATCTTCCCCATAACCAAACAAACAACAAACATAAAGAAAACTGAAACCAATATCTTAAAATATACTCAAGCTACAATAAATAAAAATAAAGAAACTTTAATAAAAATAGAAGGAAATGAAGCTAGAAAACAAAAGGAAATAAAATTCTACTGGCACATACATACATAGAAACATACACAAATAGTTTTCCATACACATCTATTGAAGGTGTAACTTCCGATACTCTGCAGCCTTAAGAAACCAAGATTATTTTTGGCTACTATTTTTTTATAAATAGAATTGCCGTTTTAGTGTATTTTAGCAAAATTCGAAACTAAAGGCATTTTCTTTTCTAGAAAACAAAAATGTTCTGTCCTTTTTCATTGATAATTGCAATATAATGATTTTTTGAAATAGTGAGTTTATTAGAAATTATTGTATCATCCATTACAAGGTAATATTGTTGTCTTAGTCTGCATTTAGACGGCTCATGTCTTATTGACATGATTCTTACTTTTTTCTTCTTTGAACTTTCATTGTTGTTCACACAAGTAATGTCATGTTGACGAAATTTGCTCGCAAATGCCTTCGGGCATAAAATTACGAATGAGAAAACAAATCGTAATGACAGTACATGCAATCATGTCAATAAGACAGGACGTGTGTAAACGCAGACTTAAGAAAACTTTGAATTGCTATTGATTTGATAAAAAGTAAAAGAAACATTACATGTTTTTTAGGAAAGAAAACGTCATAAAATAATCTATCTTCTTCTCTTTCTCTTAACATTTTGTTGATCCAGTAATATCCTCTTAATTTTCAATTAACCTTGTAGCGTTCTGATCGCCTTTGGTGTTGCAAATAGTGTTTTTAAAACTCTATTTTTTCTCTTGTTTTTATTATAATGATTTAAACAGTTTTCTAAGAGTATGCAAAAATTCAATATGTTTTTAAGAACTTTCAACCATTGGTACTATTTAAGGTACTTTTACACACTATGAACATTACAGTTGACTTGTCAGTTTTAAGATCTATCTGTAATTGCGCATGTCTGTCAAAATTTTTCATTTACAGACGGTTTATAGTTTTTGCTTTCACACTTACAATAGTATTGACAATTATTATTATATTAATCAATTAATTATTATTAAAGTTAATTAAAAATTATTAAATTTAAATTTACTTTTCGAGGCAGGTCCCGATATAATTTTTCAAAGAATCCAAAAAGCTTTGTTAATTAAAAATATGTAAATTAAACAAAAATCTTCTTTTCATGCTTTTAAAAAAATACTCGTATTACCCTTCAAACCGCGATTGGCTTAAAGTGCTTATTTCTTTATTCACTTAAAATCTTAGAATGAATTTCTTAATAATAATTTTTATGATTAAACCTTTCATAAAATAACTTAATTACGACTCAGCAAACCCAAAATATGCTAGAAATCGTCTAGACGACAGATAGGTATATTTCTGCAACTGACAATTTTACAAAATGACACGCGCAACAGTGTTAAACATAATTATCGTTAACATGTATAAGAACTTTTTTTAATATATATTTTAATAAAAATTTAAAGTTTTTTTTTAATATATAGTTTTTAATGTACATTTGCCGAAACACAATCACTCTCTTCTTGGCGCCATAAACAATTGACATGCAAAACAGCTGATGTCAGGTGCTTCGTCAGTTGAAAAAAAGAATACACTTCAATTGAACATCTTTACACTGTAAATGCAGGCTGACATTTACAGATGCAAATTTTCTTAGCTTTTACACACCTAATTGCATCTTGCAGTGGGAATTTTGACAAATACTCTGTAAATTATGTAGTATCAAAGTACCTTTAACGAACATGAAGATCACACATTTTTAGTATTTGTAATAGAAAAATCTGTAGTTGATATATGTGAGTAAGAACATTCTTGCATAAATTATTGAATAAAAAATTATATTACTTTATCACATTTTCAACAAATTATGTTTAGTGTAATGCTTTTTGAAAAATATTGGTATCAACTAATGCAGTTGTCACTGTTTTGGACCTTATCTATGGGCGTATTAAGTCGCACGGTAGTGTGCCAGGCCAAGTTCAGGCCACACCATGTTTATACGCTCTGTTTTTATGCCCTTCAAAGCTTTGCATAAATTACCATAAGATAACGAAATTCGGAATATAAGGTCGCTCCCTCTAAACTCATAGGTGAAGTTTGAAAGAATTATGGGAAAAATAGTTTAATTTTATGGGCTTATAGAGATTATAGGGAATTTTGTCGTTTCTCTATGAGATGTTTTAAAAAAATATTGCCAAGCTATCAGTTTAAATAGAAATTAAATGGTATTGTATCTATCAAAATTAGCTCTTATTTTAAACTACAAGAAAAAAAATTATAGAGTTACATCCCATTCAAAAGAAATATTAATAATGGTATAGATAACAACATTGGCTAAAGTCTTCAAATTTTGTATAAGGTAAAATTTATTGCAAGGATGCGTAATTCAAATAAAAAAATTTATTAGCTTTAACTAATAGACGGGTACCTCCCATAGATAATAAATATATGTTACAATCTTTAAAACTGTTAAATATTTCAATATGACTTAACTTTACGCAAAAAATGTATGTATTTGTAACTTAATACAATCTTTTTTCTCTGGTTTTTACAAAAATAATTTAATATAATTGTATATGTACATGTTTGTACATTTAAATTGAAAGAATTTATTATTAAATAACAATTCAAATGCGAGTTAAATCATCATAAAATATATGGGGGTCTTTGGGTAAAGTTAATTTTAAAAACTGTAAGTCCTCGTAATTTCTACCTGTTATTTTTCTTATTTCCTGATAAATTGAAAACTCCATAGCACCTAATCTTTTGAGGTAAAATTTTCCAATCTTCAGAGAATATAAGTTTATAATATGTATCACTATCTGGAGTGTATTTATTGACGCGAATATCCATTACTTTGGAATCGCCTTTACCGCGTCTAGGTCGAATACTTTTATAAAATTGGACGGTGTTAAAATTTAAAAAAACGACGAATTCAAATATGTGACATCATACGGCTCAGGCTTTTTTCGAGCCGATTTCAAGATGCCAATGTATTCAGAAGGGACATCAACATTTCTATTTCATAGCTCTTTCAATGGTGGAGTGTACACTGTCTGCAAGTACACTAGATGTAGATTGTTTTCAGGCGAATTTAACACGTACTAAACAGGTGAATTTATTAGCACAACAATTACAACAGTACAAGAGCAACAGGCATTTTTATACCGGTTCTGTTAAAAATATCTACCAAAAACAAATATAGAAAAATATAAAGGCATCCTTTTTGACTTTTAAAATAGAAAGCATAAGCAACACAAAGAAATCAGCTGCCGTAATGCTGTCACCTGGTTAATACGCATTGATACATAATACAAATGAATTGTTATTTTATTGTTTACACATGCATATTTCTTCCATTGGATACAATTATTTGATTTTTTTTTAATTATTTGAATTAATCGAGCAATTTTAAAATCCCAAAATCGATTAATTCCTTAATCGAACAAAACCATGCGAACTCTTAAAACTAAAAATTTTACAATTGGGACTTTTCCTAAAAGCTAATTCCCACTTAATTCTCCACCTACCTCTTGTGCTAAATGGAGGCCTTCTGCATTATACCAATAATACTTTTTCTCTTTCCTAAGTTTTTTCCTTAGATTTCTTGCTTTGTTATTTATACTGAAAAATTGGCAGAACTTTGGCAGAACAGATGGTTCTTTTAAGTTTTTTCAACATAAATATCTTAGAAAAATATTGAAAACCTTTCGTTAATACTTATGTATATTGTGACGAAATTTTATCTAAAGCAAAGATTTATACTCTTCAACATTGATTATTTGTTATCAGTACACTGTGTGTTCGATTACTTTTAAGTTTCACTGTATTGGAAAATTGCATTCTTAACTCTAATCATTATCTGTATTTGCAACAGCAACACGAAGCATCATGATAATTAACTAAAAAGATAGTGAGTGAATTCAACTAAAGATGGTACCTTCTAGACTTCACAAATGGCCATACATTACGAGCTTGAACACTTATTACATATTGAAAGTTGAAGGTTGAACCTTCACGAAGCTCAATAGCAAGTATTAGAGCACTTGGACAAATCAAATTATTTGTATTAATGTCGATAACAGAGTCAGTCTTTAAAGAAGACACCGAAGTAAATAAAGTGTATATTATTATTGTTAGTTAAAAAATAAACAGTGGCGTAGATAAATAAATACTTGCGTGTAGACTATTTTATTTTTAAAGAATTAAAAGAACCTAAAGAAAACGTTTAAAAATATTTAAAGTAACAATTTGGGTATTCAAATGGTAGTCATAAAATCATACGTTTTGAAATAATAATACGAAAAAATAAGGCGAAGAAGAACAACCACTATGTAATTTCTCTCACACTTCACTCACTTTCTACGGTTTGGATAAACATAGTTCAAAAAGCCTTATTATTTCATGACTTTTTTGTTTGAAGCATATCAATATTTTTAAACTATTTTAAAATATTAAAGCAGTATGAAAATATGACTTAATAGCACACCGTCTTAATCCTCGAAACATATTTAAGCTACTTAAAAATAAAAATCAAACCAAAAAAAAAAGATAATTTAAAAATACAATTTTGGAACTAATATCCTAAAAATACAATATTAAAAAATCCATGAAATTTAGCAAAACAATAAATCTTTCTGATTTTTCCTGCTCCTGGAAAAACTGGTCAGAATTTTTATTGGCATCAAGTGGGTCATATTCAAGAACGGTATATTTTTCCAACTCTTTCCTCCCAAAAAAAAAAAACGGAAAAATCGTGGTCTGATGAATAATTAATTGTTCCAAATAAATAAATTGTCTTAATAAAATACTGAATTTATACAAAATTTCTTAAATTAAAAATGAATTGGGTAAACTCATATTTGAACTGGCGCCAAACAATTGCTTTCAAACATTAATTATTAAAAAAAACTCATAAGATTTATTTTCGAGCAATGTGATTGTATCAAAAATCTGTGCAGCCTTTGATCTACTGGATCACAACGGTGACTGATGCCTTAAAACTATTTAAGACTCTAAAACCAACATAATACATTACAGTATAAGAGACCAGCTTTATTTGTTAGAGTAAAATTAATTATTGTATCTCAAATTATTTTTACTCTTTTATTACTTTTATTACTGTTACTGTGGAAGATTTTTTTATATACACCAGGGTTTTTATGTTTGTGCTCCACATTTCCCCAGTGATATGGAAATAACTTTATAAATTTTTTTCTAATTTATTTTGTATAATTGCTTGTCATACAGCACATTCATCTAACACTATAAGTCTGATAAAAAAAATAATAAATAAATTAAAATGAACAGAATAATGATATACCAAGGCTGGCAACCGATATTGGAACTAATACCGATTAAATTGAATGCGAGTATCAATGCCGATATCGTAATTCGTTTCGTTTGCCAAATGCCGGTAATGAATTACCGTTTCCATCAAAACTGGTATCAGGCGATGGGGGTCAGATAGGTGCCAGAAGTCACTAAAGTGTAGAGCAAACGCTGAATGATATGCCCACCCAATGCTTGACTAAACCGTCAAAGGAATCTATAAGAATTGTGTGTAGTCTGCTTTGCAATTTATTTTATATCAACTATTTTTACTAAATGTTTATTTTCGAGATAATTCGTAAATAAACAAACGAATAAAGAAAATTATAAAAGAACTTCCAAAAAATTAAAACATTAACTGCCTTTTAAAGATGGGGTGGGCTTATAAAAAATTTGTCAAAAAAAATCTCCATGGCAATCTGTTTTAAAAACTTTAATAAATTAGAAACATTGCTTATAAATAAATCCGCAAATGTTTAAATAGCGTGACATTTGATTCCCTGATATTTTAGAAACTGCAAATTTAGACTCAGCATACCTCCTAGTCTCTTAAAAATGCTATATTTCAGGAAGAGCTTTTAGTATTGTATTTGTATTTTACTATTTAGTATTTTAATATTGTTATTAAAATTGTTCGGTGTGCAAGTTTCGGTTACGGTATATACCAATTTAGTTGACATATTGATGCGGACACCGAAATAAAATAAAATCTCTACATATATTTGTTCCGGCTGCCAACCCAGCGAAATACTCTTATACATGGAGAAATAACATTTGCTGCATACAATTTTTTAATAAAAATAATTAATAAAAATGGTTAAAGCAACATAATTGAAAGTCTATGTTACACTAAATAAATTCTTATTATTTTAAAAATTTTAATAGTATCTAAATTAATAATTACTTAGAAGCAACAGCTAAAATATGCGACAACTGATAATATCTTCAAGTATGAACGATCGACCAAAATAAAAATATCCCAAAAGATTGAAAATACCTTTTTTGTCGAACTTAACGGTTTCTGCTTTGGACATCTCCAATAACAAGCGGCTTCGCTAAATAATGATATTTTGCCTAGTAGGCCTTCGGCCGGCATTTCTTTTCTTGGGTTGTCCAATAAAGGCTTTATCAAGTACAAGTTTTGTGACATAATGTCCATGAATATTATGTCGTTAGGCCTTAAGACATTTGCATAACCAAGAAATATAGAATAAAATGTGTGCAAATAAAAAAATAATAAATAAGTAAAACTTACATTTCTGGGCCAAAAACTATAAAAATAGTCATAGTAGTGCAATTTATTGGCCTCTCTTAATGAAAAGCGCGTAGTATACAAAAAAGTGTGTGTATCACAGTTGTATTCCATTTTCCGTTTGACAAATGCGGTATAAATAGTAATAGTAAAAACCTAGGAACTTGAGCTTCGCAAAATGTAATCTGAAATGTAAAATAAAAAATTAACATGTTTATTGTCATAAAACATTTCAGACATAATTAGAAAAAAATTCATAAATTACACAATAAATACTCGTAATGTACTCTCTCTCCCACATTTAAATAAAGTAAAAACTTTTTCAATCAGTTGCATACTTTAAATAAGCACCAATAATTCGTCAACATTACATTCAGTCTTGAATGTACATTGTACATGTTATCTAATATTTTTCAAATATTTGCCAAACATACTGATTACACTTATTACGCTACATATTTCCCCAGTCCGACAATATTTTTAGTTTGTGATCGCACATACATTCAACTTTAAATCATTAGCGTTAGAAAATAAATTGTATAGAATATACAAAATAAAAATAGTAAAGGATAAGAAGACAGCAAACCAACTTTATATGTGAAGGTTTTCTTTACAAGTAAACACACATGTATAAAAAGAAACAGGATAAAAGGAAAGTAGAAAAATCCAATTTCGCAAGGATCAGAAAAATAATAACCAAAAATTTGGAATGAGTTAAAGAGAATTTCAAAAAACGTAAAAACAAAATAAAAAATTATGTGCAAGCGTAACCAGAAGGTTCGTGGAGTGTTTTCATGTTTCATGTTTTTAATAAGGTTCCACATTAATTAAACCAAGGGATATGAGCATGTGCCATGTTAATAACATTATTACTAATTTTGTTAAAATTAAATTTAATGTGCAAAAAATCAAAATACAAAACACACTAAAAATTTGTTAACGCTTATTGTTGTGTTTTACAAAATAAGGTACTTACTTATTTACGGATTCAGTTAGACATTTCGATTATTGTGATACTACCAAAGTATGCTCAAGCACAATCGCCACCATAATCACTAGAGTTCAACGTGTCCAACCTCCGATAGACCCCATTATAATATATCGTTTTCTCCATCATTTGTGTTAGTAACATACGGTGTTTTGGCAGAAATCGTTGCTCTCAACTTCTTCTTGTTGTGCGTTCCTTCCAAAATGATGTAACAGTTATATTGATTTGTCTTCTTTTCCCTGGAACACCTCGGAACTCAAGTGATCGTTATGTTGAACTGCTCCAAAGGCTGTTTTTTTTTTAATTTTTATAGCGGTCGGTAATATTACGTTCCCTTTTCGTCGCCGGAGACAACTTTGTGAGTCTTACATCAGCATCAGCAGGGAAAGTTTATAATAGCAGAAACTTTTACTAAAAACGTATGCGAAATATCACTTAAAAGCGTTAAAATGGCAAAAAAGATGCACACAATAAAATGTGTGTGATTAAAAATTAAAATTAAACTACTGGAGACATAAATCACAACTTTTAGCAAAGCTCGTGTTACGGTTAACAGGGAACTATTAAACATTTTATAGTTATAGAAAAATTTGATGCACTTTATTTAGGATGCGAAATCTAGGAAAAGGGGCCAGTTCCACAATAACCATTAAATGGAATATCCAAGATATACTTAAGAAAATTATTATAATGCGTATTCTAAAAATATTAAATACAAAACAAAAAATCATTTTAAAAAGTTATATTTTTTTGCGAGAGATAAGGAAAAATGGTGATATGTACAGATATCCCACTATATAGGAAAGCTGCTCCGGATAGGTATTCAAACACATTTAGTGGTCTTTCTGAAATAAATTTGTTTGAAAGGTATTGTTTAAGTGAGCTAACTTTATCCCATTGATATTGGGACATTTATTCATAGACCAGAATGATTTAGACTGATTTCGAGGTCGCTACACCATATTAACAGCGTTCTTTGTTCCATTTTACCAATTAACACTGAGGATACTAGTCACTTGGTATATCAACTAGGATACGAACACTACTTCCACTAGTTTTTACAAGTTAAATAATTTTCATCATCTCACGATTAATTAATCCATATATTATTACTCTCTCGCATTTTCCAGCGCCATTCGCCGGTGCGATCATGCATAAGGCAAAAAAAAAGCCTTTTGTAGTTGTATTTCTCAGTATTCAACCAACGTAAACATGGAGTTGACGGTTGCCGTCGTTTTAATAATTAATATTTATACGTTATTAGTTGAACTGTTTTATGTTTAAGTTGAAAGGTATTGTTTAAAATCTGACTTCACCGATCCATTTCTTTTTAATTTAAGAAATTTTTTATAACTTCAAATAATTTTTATTAGGAGAGTAATATTGGAACATTTATTCATTAGAATACTCCAGTGTTGTTAAGAACTGAGAATCAGAGTGGGAATGCATCTTTTAGTTCCCCGCGAAAAGAACGATTCCTGTTTTATTAGGATTACAGACAATTCCGCTTTTTCCTGACCAATTATTCAAATTCCCAAACTTTTTTATACCTTAAAATTTTTGACGAAGAGTTAATTCTTTTAAACATCTAATGGTACAGTATTTATCACCCAACCGTGGCAGCTACACACGTTCTGGCAACTACAACTGCATACAACGTTATTTAAATTTTACCTGGGTTAAGTATTTCCTATATTCTTTCATATTTTTTTAATCGTTAAATTCTAGGTGTGTGTATTTTTTTTAGTGTTGTATATAAGAGGTAAACATGTAAAACATTGATTCAATGTATTATTATCGTCAATGTTTAGTTAGATTCATGTTTTCTGATTTAAAATCTCTTCTATTTCTTGGCAGCTTAAAAATGTTTTTAACACGCACGTTTCAATACGAAATACAAATACATAATCTTCTTATCGGCCAGTTGGAAAAATTGTAAACAAATTAAATAAAGGACGTTCTCTTATTACTTTTATGAGCAAAAACTCAGACTTGAATAAGTCTGACAGATTTTTTCAAGATGCGCTAAAATTGATTTCTGAAAAAGGTGAAAATCCAGTTAAAACATCAACTTAAAAAAACAAATCAAGTAGATTTTCAATGGAAGACACATTTTTTCCGAAATTGAAAATTTTTTTGGGAAAATCTTATGTGTGTGAAGATAAATATTCCAAGTTAAATATGTTTGACGTAAGAGGTTACGTAAAACATATTTAACTTTACTGTTGTCCCTTGGCTAAAGACTTCATATAGTGGTTATACGCTACAAGGAAGGATGCCCCCAAAAATTGCCAAAATCCGCCAATGATCACCCACAATTCACTAAATTCGATTTTGAAATTCTTGTAAAAAAATTCACAAATACAATTATGAAATTGGTATTAATTTTTAATTTTGATTTTAAATTGTTAAAAAATTGTTTAAATTTACTTGTAGTTTTAATTTTTCCTAAAAATTACAAAATTAAATATGTCAGTGTTGGCACTTCAAAACATATTTAACTCGGCATATTTATCTTCACACACATAAAATCTTGCCGTTCTTTGACTTAAAGATAACTTTCGGTAAAATACTAATTCTTGATGTAAAATCTATGTGGATTGAACTCGCACTAACGCCTTAATTTATTGATAATATTTTATTGAAAGTGAAAAGTTATTTTAATAAATAAAAGTTTTAAAGAAAATGTCTCAGCGTGCTGTTGGCTGAAGTAGTTAGCGCGTTGACTTCAAAGCAAATAATGTCTAAGAACGTGAGTTCGAGCCCAGCTTCAGGCCAATCATAACATCCAGCATTTTTTCAGGTGTGCCTTTGTATTTGTTGTTGTCAGACTGTTTAAGTGTTGAAGGCATAGCACTGGTCACTGAACAGTAAGTAGTACTGGCAGCAATTGATACTGGTGTATGCTAGCGGACATCGCAGTGTCCTCCTTCGTCGGTATTGTAGCAAAATCGCCGGCGAGTAAAATAATTAATAAAATGGCTACAACAGCTTAAAACACATTTAAGGCGCCTACTTCAGAGGCGCTGCAACACTGATCTAAAAACTAGCACAACGCGCAATATCAGAGATGTAAAATTAAGCTTTCTCTCTTTCACCATCTGTCCTCTCTCACTATCCCTTTCCCAAAGAAGGTAACACACACCTACGGGTTGGTAGGCATAATAATTGCCTGAGTGTTACTTCTCTTTCTAAAAAAGGTCTCAGATGTGAAATTTTAGATATCAAATCTATATGAAAGAAGTTGAATATCGAAAAAAGTTTATACAAACAAATTCGATTTTGTGCCCGTCAGTATTTTTAATAAAAAGTTTTATAAGCCCTTATGCATTAAGATAATAGTTTAAAACCATCATGACTTCTTTAATTTACTTGGTTTTAAGCAATATTTATTTAATTTTTTATAGCACTCTTCTATTTCCTAAAAAGCAATTTGTTCACAAATTGACTGCCATTAATAAATACCAACTTTCTATTGTCCTTCTTTCTAATTAATGGTGGTACATTTGTTGGTGCACGTGTTAAAAATGCTATTTGCTTAACTACACTTCTATGTCATTAAATTTATAAAAAAAAAATTAAAAGAATAATATAAATAAATCGATAAAATTATATTAATTTCAATGAGTTTTAAATGGATTTTTATCAAATCTACTTTTTATTCTACGTTCTTGTTTATTCAATTTAAAAATGTATTTCAATTATTTAATCAAGCATTAAAAATTATTCACTTAATATTATTTCTGAATCATTTCGTTATATTTTTCAATTTAGCAAATTAAAATTCAAATATTTGTAATAGTTATTAGTTGAACAGTGCAAAGAAATGAAAATAAATTGTAAATATTCCCTAACAGATTAACTCAAACTTGCTTTAAAAGCGGGTTTTCCAGAGCCTTTAAGTTGTACTCTATAACTTAAAAATTTTAAAATTTTAAAGGCAAATACCGGCAATATGAAGTGAAAAATAGAGATATTTTTCTAGTTAAATTATTTTTAAAGGAATATTTTTTTTAGAAACATGATTATACGATGAAAATACTTCTTAGACTACAAACATCACTAATAACAACCCCAGAAGTTTCCAAGAAGTTGCATCAATATGATTAAATATTCTAACGCTTTTCTAAGTGACTTCTGATAGTCACCGAAAGAGAGCAAATGACATCTTAGTGACTTAAAAAAAGTAAGTGGAAAAGAAAGCACTATAATAAAATAGCAAATCCACATAAGTCTTTATATTAATTTTACAAATAATATTCTAATTCTGCTAAACGAGCTAATGTTATCTTTGTAAGGTATCGAACTGGCAACAAAGCAATTTGGACAAACACACATGCACAATTTATTTATTTTTAAAGTTGAAGTTGATACATGCATGTGCAATAAGTGCGCATGTATTAGTATCAACTTTAAACGCTTATAGCACCCTAAATATCGCACCGATTTAAATAAAATTAAGATTGTGTCCATCTATGTAGAAACCTGTTTAAAAACGTATAAATCTTTCCAAAATCGGTTCAGTATTACGGCTGTAACAGGTAACTAAAAAAACGTGCTTGCCTATTAATTATATGGATAGATAAAGTTGACACAGCAGCTGCAAATGCTAATGAATATAAAATGCAGCTTTTTCATTTATCGTTTGACATTTCAAACTAATTAAGTACGCCTAAAAGTAGTTTTATCGAAATCGTCAATCAGTATTGATGGTTGACTCAAAGATGAACCTTGTAATTGTAAAAACAAAGCAGGTTTGGACTGGATAAGCCCAGCACGAAAAATCACATGTTGACTTATTTTAAAATAAAACTAGTAGATTGATGTGTTTTTGTCATTTTAAAATGTATGAAACTGTATGTTTTGTTCAAAACAATCCATTTTAACGAAAACATGCTAGTGGAATCATGGTACTAATATGTATATCTTCAATATTATGTACTGATATGTCCAAATCAGAATGCGAAGAAGTACCATGTGGTCTATTTTGTTTTAAACATTGCCAACTATCTTCCGATAAACTTCCAGAGGCGATGTTTGTTGCCAACAATCTTCTAAATCTTTTGAGAACAACCTATTTATTATATATATGTATGAGTACACATTGCTGCTTTTGTGAAAAGTATTCATATCGTGTTTTTTGAGTTAAGACCGCAGAATTGTTCGTCGCATCGTTCTTTATCATAAAAATATCTTCTTTACCCACTGAGGGGAGAATATTTTTTTCCATTAAGGCGTGAGTAAATTTAAAACGTAAAACTCGTTTTATGAAGAAAGAGTTTTTTCGAGATATGATTAGGAGCGATATGTACCCAACATTTTAACAACGAATACCACCGTTCTTCGGTGTTAGCGCGTGCATAGAATGTTTATGAAAATAATAATTTCATTATTTGTAAATTCTATTAAACAATTTTTCTTGCACTCAAAAAAGTAATACTTTAAGTAGCTATTATTTATTTATGTTAATTATTTTGAATGCATTCTGATACGAGTGGCAAAGTGAAAGCCTTTCGAAAATCTTAGAGTAAACCTTTTGTATATTATTATTTATCATATTATTATAATTGAATTTTTGTAGACAAATAATGCTTTATAAAGAACTTTCTAAATTTGCATATCTAACAACTGTTTCAAGCTGTGCATAACTCACACAAATTTTTTGGAATTGATAAAGATGAAGCATTTTTTGATATTGTGCAAAAAAGTCATAAAAATATCTTCTATATATTCTGTTAAAAGTAGATTTTTTTTTATTTTCCCATATAGGAGTGGGAAAATTAAAAACTTAAAATAAATATGCTGTGGCCCAGATTTTTTAGTTCTGACACTTTCGGAGTGTTTGTGCGATATTTGTCTGAAACAAGTTATTAATGAGATTGGCCTTTTATCAAAGTTTTCACGCTAAAATAATTTAATCAGATTTGAACTCAAGCCAAACAATTCATTTCAGTATAAAATAATTAAATTTTAAAATGGTTTTGAGTTTGTGGTAATGTATATTATTCAGGATCTGTAAAGATTTTTAGAAATATAAGTTTAAATAAAGTCTGACCACATACGTATGTAACTAGATGTATATAACACAATACAACAATTTTTAGGTCACTGATTTGGGACTAAATTCTCACAATTGCACGTGAAAGTAGCCACAAGAATAAGAACTTCTGCATCATTCGTTTTATCAAGTTGACTTCCGATTCAATATTTCTTTTTAATTTTCTTCGTGTTCGTGATAAAAGTGATTTTTCAAGTTTTTTCACGGATTTATTGATCTTGAAAAAAGTGATAAAGGTATCTTACGATTTTGTATATTTTTGTGTGAAATTTTTATTTTCTGTTTTTGACACTTAGCGATTTTAAACTAAGTTAAAACATTGATCCCTGTTGCAGAAAATATTTGCGAGCTTTCGTCATATATATAATTTTTATTTTAATTTTATTCTGATTTAATCAAATTGTTGGGATTTTTCGTTTTGCAATCTATAAAAGTGCCTATCCAACTTTTCGGCATTTTTAAAGATGCAACGGTTTTGAAAAGATTTTGAAAATTAATTTTTAATATCACGATTTTCCAGAATTTCGTTTACGGCGAGTCACAATGAGTTAAGTAATGAGCTGCAAACATAAGCCGAAACAGGAAATCCCACATACTAAATGGAATCTGGCGAACAAATGTCATGACATACATATTTCAGAAAGCTTATGAATCGTGGTAACGAAACAGAAACTTTCATTGGTCGCGTTCATAAGACGTTGCTGTTGAGCTCAATTGTTGTGAAACTGTTGTCAAATGTTGAGCTCAACAGTTACGTCTTAGAAACGGCTTGATGAATAATTGGATCAGAAGAGCTGATTAATGTAAACAATTAAAAAGTAATACAAATGTTGCAAAAGAAATAATTTAAATTAGCTAAATTAATAAGTTTGTCTTATACTAAAAGTATGGACAGCACAGATTTTGCAATGGAGTTTTTCTTTTTATTTTAAAATCTGCACCACAAATTTAGTATTCACAACATAAAAATCCACAACAAAACATTGCAATAAAATTATAAACCTGCGCCGATAATAGTTTATGTTTCAACGCTGAGCCGGCACTATTTTCACAAAATCTTTATACCGTATATTGAACTAATTATGTTATTAATATAAATAGACACCATAGTAAACCGAGGTATATGTAATGAAATTAATATTTTAATTTTATTTCTTTATTTTCGTTACTTTATCGCATTTATAATGCAAAATTTGTCGAATTAATTTGCAGTCGCCACCTAACAAAACGGCGTTGCATTAAAATATAAAATCGCACAACTCTCTTGATCAGCTGCGGAGCTAAACACAACATGTTGACTAAATGTAGCAAAAAAAAATTCATGATGGAAAAAATGGCAGCAAATACTCAACCGTTGAGTGGAGCGGAACTACTCAACTCTGCGTTTCTAAGACAAACACTCAGCGGTTGCACAACAGTTACGTCTTATGAACGCGACCATTCTAATATTTTAATAAAAAAAATGTGATTTAAAACGTCTGCTGTCAAACTAATTTACTTCCTTTAAATTAAAAAATAAATAAATAAATTCACATTTATTAATTGTATTTAATTTTATAAGTATTATTGTATTTTTATAATTGTTTTTATCATAATTTTATTTATATTAAAACAAATAATTTTTATAAGGGTAAAAAATATCACACATATTTTTAAAGGCAATTCTTAACATATGTTCAACTTGACTTACTCCCATTGAACTAAATACATACACACATGCACATCCTGCTTAAAGATACCCACGGGTACCCATATGTTTTGTGTTGTAAAAAAATTAACCTGTTTTTTGTTATAACGATCACTGAAGAGCCAGTGAGCGTTTTTTCTAATTAACACTACTTGTTTTTTTATTTACATTTTAATGATTTCGTCCTTAAAAAGGTGTCATATATTTTAAAATTAAAATTTTTATGGCACTTTCATTTTTTTCATAAAGGGCTTCAGTTTATTATGCTGTGAATGCTCTTGACACAACAACTGTCATCAGGATCATGTCATAAAGATGGTTCGAGTACGTGCCAGTGAAGCATACTTGTTTTTTTTTCAAAAAATTCGTTTTTGGAATTTTTTTATTTTGAAGAACGAAGAAATTTCTTTATTTTGAAGAACGTTTCAATGGCTTTTTAATAGTTCAAACTGTTGAACAGTTGCGCGACAATAACACTGTGTGTAATTTTTTAAGTCATGGAAAAGTAACCATATTCGGACACCACTACGTGATTAAAGACCAAAAAAAAAGAACACCCGTGTCTTCCAGTTTTGCACAAAGTAATGCACTTTTTTTATGGGCCCCCAAAGATTTGGGGCCATTTTTGCAAAATACTTATCATTTTCTCAGGCTCATATCTTGCAAATCGTTCGGAATTTTAATTTACTTTCGGAGACATGGTTGTAGATCCTGTCCTAAAAGACAAAAATTGTAACCATTTCAAATCAAAAAAATCTTCATCTTCAAGATGAAAATCGTAAAAAATTAATTTCAAGAAAACAATCAACTACAAAAATGTATGTAAGATCTCAATAAACAACTTTTTAAAGTGAAAAATATCCCGAAAATTTTTTAATTTCATTTGTTTTTTCTTTACTTCAACATTTTGATACATATTATGGTATCTATTACAAAAATGTTCCTAAGATCTCAATAAACAACTTTCTAGAACATATGAATAATTTCCCGAAAATTTTTTAACAATTCCTAATTTTATGTGGAGCGGTGGCACAAAGATGTCTTGAGTATTGTCAATTGGAGGTGCATTCTTCAGTCTCTGTTGTTCATTTGTTCCTCCACACTTCGTCTTGGTCTTCACGAATTACATTGGAATTGATTCAGAGGTGAGCGCGAATCCCAATTACAAAGAAAACAAGATAATTTTGGAAAGCCCTTGCAAAATGTTGATGACAGCAAATCTTCCATTTATTTTCGTAGTATTTGATTTTTTCATTATATCTCTCAATGTTTCGTAACTTTCTTTCATTTTCTTTCATGTTAATACCCATTGCTAGCGGAATGGAAGGTTTTCGGTTCGACGCATGCAAAAACACTGCTTTCATGCTCGAAACAGAACCATCAATAAATAATCTCCACTCACTAGCGATGTAGTTCATTCCCATTTTTACCACCAAAGCCGTTTGCAGGACGCCGCCGCTTGGAATCGGTTGAATTCCATGAACGAAAATGACGTAACATAACCCCAAAGAAAATAATCTAATTGGTGGCCAATTAATTGGGCCATTATGTGAAATTATTTTTTCCTCAAAAGTTTCTTTGAGTAAATCAATTGTACCGCCCGCTGTGTGGCATGGGGAACCACATATCAGCAAGATTAATTCCACGTAATTGAGGTACGAAAAAATTTCGAATCATGTTTCTATACCGTTCACCATTGACAGTAACATTTTGACCATCATCGTTATTGATGACATATGGGCCAATGACTCCGCCAGCGCATAAAACGCACAAACCAGTATCTTTCGACAAAAGCTTGTGGATTCTCCTCACTCCAAATGCGACAATTCTGCGTATTTACATACCCATTCAACCAGAAATGGGGTTCATCGGATTGGAAGAAGTGAATGATGAGTTTGACGAATAGAACAATTATTTTGATTAAAAATTTCAAGAATTTGCACTCGTAGCTTTGGTGTAAATTTCAAAGCAAACTAAATAGAAAGCAACTGTCAGCTGTTAAATGGGTGCTCAATTAAAGCAATGATGCCAACTCAAAGTTGTGACACTCTATAAAAAACACCCTATAGGTACAACCAAAAATAAACTTAAAACTAGATGAGTCGGACATAAATCTGATCAGAAACACAAATACAGATCATTTCAGAAAACTGCATTAGCATCGCATTGTGCAATGCTTTCACCACACAGCAGATTTTAAAAAAACAACAGTTTTAAACACAAAAACTAACTTCAAACATCGGTTCATACTAGAAATGTTACAAATTATTAACACACAGAAAATTAAACTCAAAATTATAGACATTTAATTTACAAAAATAGAGCAGGAAATTGAATAACTTCTGTGATAGTTCAATAGATTTAAGTAATTTTGTGTAATTCAATTTTCAATTTTAACAATTTTTATTTTTAAAAGAATTTAGAATAAGTTTTTTATAGTTTTGTTAAAACAGCAATTGCTCTTATTAATTTTATTTACATATACATATGTATATATCACTAAAGAAGCTTTCTATTGAAAAACCGAAAAATTGGTCAAAATAAATAATTGAGATTAGGTTTTTAATCGAAAATTATTATTATTTTGGCTAAAGTTCGTAACAGATGAATCAAAGAGTATCTCTGCCGCCTACAGTCTCGCCCTAAATGGAATAAAATTGTAAACAAAGTTAAAGTTGGGGACTTTTATTACATGAGAAAAGTGTTCCCGTACAATGGCTTCCTGCTACATTTGAATATTTACATCCCGGTCCTGATGGTTTAGTCAAAGTTGTTACACCCTACTGCAACGAGAAATACATAAAGCGTCCAATTTCTAAAATCTTTCCTCTACTGACAAATGAGGACTCTTCAGCAGTAAAGACTCTTAAATAAGAACCAGGATTCTTGGCGGGGAGAATATTTAGGAGTTTGCCATAGCCAAACTAAAAGTACTAAATAGTAAGCTTGAACTACGCTTTGATTCCTAAAATATTTCTTAACCAATAGCTAAAACCCTAAATTCGAACCTTGCTGTCTACATGCATACATATGTATATTCCTACACATCTATATTCAGCACATAATTATTTGTTTTCTGCTTTTCCGTTGGATCATGCACTTTAAACAATACGATAATTTTTTTATGACTTTACGTTGTTTTTGCTAAATTCCTTTAATTCATAATAAATATTCTTTGAATATTTTCATGTAATTTTAGTTAGCTCAATTTAAATAGATTGATTTTTTTAGGAAAACAAACAGAAGTGGTAGTGATCAGACGTGCAAAATTGTAATCAAGCAAAATATTATAGAAAGTCTAAGAATACATGAAATTTATATTACAAAATTTGAAATTGAAATTTTATTGGTAAAAAAGAAAATCAAGTTTTCAATTCGAAAACCTCCTACAAGCTGTTTGTGTTTGTCGAGTTTTCTAAAGGAAGAAAATATACGGCGAAATTAAAGAATTTTTTAAATTTATTAATCGAGATAGCCTGGATAACTTTTTTAAAAGATTTTCAAAAACTTTTGTAAATATTTGTAAATGTAATTTTTAAAAAGGTTAAATAAATAGACATTTTTGAAAATAGAAATGGGCACCGCTCACGTGATTAGCGTGAATTTTCGAGATCATGAATGATACTGAACATGCATGAGTGTGAGTATAAAAAAAAAGATTTTTTGCTTGATTGTTTCGTGATTTCTTCGATTTTGGAATTTTTTTCATATTATTAATAGGTACGTGGTTTTCAATTTTGTCATGAAGACATAAAACGTTGTGCCGATATGTATTAATGTACTGATGTGAATGAACGAGTCAAAGTAGCAGTATAAGTCTGAGTTTCGACTGGCGAACATTTGGAAGAAACACATTTACAATTCTCTTTTTTACTTTTTCATGCGCGTTCACACAGACGAACAATACCTAGAAATTTTAAGTTTTTGGAAAAAAAACCTAATGATCTTCCAATTCTACCAAAAATTTGCTAAACAAATATTGTGTGAACTATCCAGCTCAGTTACAAGCGAAGGAGTTTTTTCAACGCCAGGAAGAATACTTGAAGAGATGTGAAACAGAATTCACGGGAAAAACGTTGACAACGTTGATTTTATTTCTGCATATATCTATTTATCTATTATCTATTAACGCTAAAGTACAAGATCCTACTTAATCTTAATATATTACACAGATTTCTTATGAGCTAGAAAATGAATGATTTTAATAAAAATATTTTAAATATGAACATACATAGTTTTAAATTTCACTTCAAAACTTTAAAATAAAGAATTTTCAATTGTATTCAATTGGTAAATCTAATTTCAACTACAAATTTTGAAATCGCATAATACATACATATTTACATACATACATATGTGTAAATCCTGCATGACGAACCCTACATCCGTACGGGTTTCCACATTAATATATAAAAATTTTTTGATCTTTCAAAAGCTACTTCAACTTATGCATGATGTCTAGTGGGATATAAGTGTACTTTCGAAACGGAAGTAACTTTGAATAAGTTTGATCACTTTAAAAAAATTTTGTTTGGTGCTTATCCATATATCAAAATTGAAAAATTGTATTTCAAAACTAAAAAATTATTTCAGAAAAGTATATTTGTCAGTTAAATATAATTTTCCTATTTTATTGCAGAATTTTCTAATCGTATATTAGATTTATCTATTTGCATTAATAAATTTTAATAGGTTTTTATAGGTTGTGATTTTTCGTGATTATTTCGTGAGCGTGAGGATCAAAAGACCTAAAGGAGATGTTTAAAGCAATTGAATTAAGTATCTAGTAGATCAGGGTAAGAGGATGTTACAGCAAATGTAGCTGATTTTTGTAAGTTAAAACATTTCCTATTCACAAATTAATAACTTTTCATAGATCGTCTGATAATTTTAGTATTCTATATATTATATATATATATTATATATACATATACGTTACTTGACGCCGTGAATGGTAATGCATTCATTTAATTCAATTCACAAAATTTCTTTTTACTCTCTCATTGGTTTCTGACGGAAAAGTAAATGAACAAAGCTATGAAATAATTTTTATAAACAAAGGAAAACAAAAGAAATTTAAAAAATCGCAGTATTTGAAAAAAAATTATATGTAAACAAGTAAAAGTCGAAATATATACAATGAATGTGGGTCATTTGTGACTGCGATCTCCTAGGGCTGGGCTATCCCAAATTCATGAACAAAACTTGACTAAGTGAGTGTACTAGAATAAATATACATAGCGTCCAATCTACTTGAATCATGCATCCAATCTATAACATTTCTTTCTTGAATTGAATTTTTTTTTTCGAACCCGGCCAGACTTATTAATGACTAAAAGGAAGTATTGGATTGAAGAATATGTTCAATAAGCAATCATTCTTTACTGGGCATTTACCTTATTTTGGGGCACGGATTTGGCTTGATTCAATGTAAATAGAAAATAATAAACTATACATAGAAGTGTTAGAAACAAATAAGAGACTCGTTTTACGCTACTACCTCAGTTTTCGCAACTGTATTATTAGTTTACGTTAAACGAAAATGCGGTTAATTGGTTTGTAATCGATCCACTAGACCACATACTAATGAGGAAATAATATAAAAATATTGTTTTTTAATCGAAAATAAAACAAACAACAACTCATCGTCGGCCTCTGCGAGTTTTCTGTGAATTTCTTAAATAAATTTAATATTTTAAAATGAAAATAATGAATTTGATTTCATTAAACAATTGTTAAAAGCTTAAATTTAAAGGACTTAATAAATCATTTGCTTCTTCTTAAAAAACACGCACTTTGTTTATTTTTCTATTTGCCTGTTTGTCTGTCCATCTGACTCTATTATAAATTTGTATCCCTAAATAAACAATAACAATTATTATTAAAATTAACTGCTACTTTGCATACCAAATTAAAATCCAATCAAAACATCATGTGAATGTTGTTGTTGCTGCTGCTTTATTTATATTATTTGTTGTTGTACAATCAAATAAATTGTATTGCAAATAAATTTTAATTAAATTTTACAAAATTTCCTAACTTAAAACAAATCAAATTGATATTTTGTATGTATAAAAAATAACATTTAATGAAAATCGCATTAACGGAAATTTGTATTTAAATAAATAGAAATCATATAAATTATTATTATAAGACTATATTAAAATTTACTATACATACATGCAAATGTTTTTTTAATCAAAAATGTTTATTTCAATTATCTGCCACATGTTTTCAAAATAGAAGGACATGTTTGTTAAAAAAATACCGGTATATTGAATACATACATACATACATACATAAAATTATCAAACAAATGGTTGTTGTCAACACTTTAAAATAATATGTATTTTTATGAATTTATTTGCGAAAAACATAGTAAACATAAATTGAAACTTGAATATATGACAGCCGATTTACAATTGCCCGCTTTCTAAATTTGAATCTATTTTTTAAGCTGCAAATTTTACATTTGTTTGTTTTTGCTAGTCCCAGGATATTGAAGGTTTTTGTTCGGTGGATTTCTGAACGCAAAATTAACGATTTTCACTGCACTAACAGCCTTATTTATTTATTTACTTAATAAATAAATGAATAAAATTAGTTATTAATGGAGAGCAAATCAGTAATTTTTCGTTTAGATTTCCAGCTGCAAGATTTTTTCTTGGCATGTCGCATTTTCTTAAATTCTCAAACTGCTAAAAAAAGGACTGCAGTATTGCAATAATAAAAAGAATAGGTAAAAATAAAAATTGATTTTCTAAAAATCAGTTTTGTTTAGAAAATTGCTTTTAAGTCATTCGGAATTGCTCGTAATTTGTGAAGATATTTGATTATAAGTAATTTGAGTATGTATATCTTAAAATCGAACATAAGTATTTGCTGGGTAGGCATATGGAAGGTATGCATAAATGTTTTATATAAATCTCATACTTTCCGAAATACTGAAGAGATTTAAATAAATTATTTGTTTTGCACATTCATAAATAAAATTCTTTATCTCGTGTTTTGTTTCTGTTAAATTGGATAATAAAATGAAATAAATCACAATGCATATTAATTTGTAGATTAATTTAAAAGCAAGTTCAAAAGTTTAACATATTTAAAACTCTCCATTTAATTTAAATTCTGACACTGACACTTAAATATTAGAATCCCATTTTTCACATTTGGAAATACACCATCAAATCATTGTCAAATATTTGTTTTTCTTATATATGGAAACATTTAAATCACCATTAGAACTTTTAAAACAATAAATTATTTAAAAAAAAAGTTCTTAACAAAAATCACCCAAAAAATGTATGAACCACTGAACTTTATTTTCTGAATTTCAATCATGCTACAAAAAAAGTTTTCGAGTTTTAATTGACCAGGCGAGCCGAGTCACTTATAAAATTAAACATTTATTTTCTTTTTATTTAGTTTTTAATGGATTTTCTTTCATTTGGGTGTACCCATTCGCTCATCCGTACAACTATTGATTCGTTTAGTCATCAATTTGAAATGATGTATCTGAGGGTATCATACATTCACTAACTCATTCTCCGTGAGTTTGTATATGTGCAGTGAATACATACATATATGTTATCACTTCATGTCATATTTAATTTAATGTCTGTATGTATTTAAGACTTACGATTCAGTGTTTGCGGATGGCCCAATGTTTATGTTGACTTTAAGAGATTGATTACGTATCAATAATAAATGAAATGAATTAAAGTTTTGTGGCTTTATTTTTCATGTTATTTTTTTTATTATTTTTTTTTTTGTAAACTAGATGCTGGTAAAGTGTTAAGAGATTGATATGGAAAAAAGCTAAGGGCTTCTTTTAATTAAAAATCCTTTTAAATATAAAACCTTTAACAAGCTGCTAGAACTACTAAAATTTGTAGAGAGCTTAAAATATGGTATTGCACATGAACTTGTACATGAAAGTTGTCATGAACATAGATAGATCAGCTATTGATAAAAATATGAGGAGGAAAATAACTGAAATATTACACAGCTTTACAAATTTTTAATTTGGAAAAATACCAAGAACGCCACATCCATAGATAAGTTAATTGGGACCTCCTGAACACGAAAAACGCTGTAATTTTTTTCCCTAAGTACCGTTTTTTAGATAACGGTACTTTTGTGTTTTTCGGTGTATGGTCCCACTCAAACCCTTGTGGAGATGCATTGAAAATAAACCTTTACCCCATGATGAATTCAATGATAAAAATTTGAAAATGATGAGCAGCTTGATGAAGCAGAAACTGTAGAGCCCAAAATAAAACACGAAGATGTCTTTACGCACTTAGAAGTTTTTATTAAATAGTCTCCGCAAAACAATGCTAGTAACATAAATTTAATGCTTTTGAGAGAGTTTCAATAAGGCATCCCATTCCAAGAAAACAGACTGTGCTTAAACAATTTTTAAAATAAATTATTTTTGTATTACAGAGTTTTTATGAATTTTTAATTTTCTTTAAAAATATTTTAAATGAAATATTTGTTTTAAATTACTATAATTTTAATAAAATATTAAAATAATACTGTACATATTCAGAGTTTGGAATAAAATAGACGACGCTATTAATTTTTAATTCAGTACTGGATATAACGAACAATTCACTTTAACGAACAAGCCTGACGTCAATTAAGTTCCTTAAATCTTTAAACTACTGTATATAATTTTTCGACCTTTTTTAATATTAGTATTATTCTTTAAATTAAGCTTGAGGTCACTTTTTTGTAAAACTCGTCCAAATTTATTTTATCTCGATATTTCGTTGCCCTTTGGGTAACTTCTTCAGGAGGAAAAAATTAATAAACAATTTAAATAACAAAAATTAACAAATTATTAGTCAACAATTTCTTTTTCCGTTTTGGTTTAAAAATTGATTGGCATTTGAAAAATTTTTATGTTTGAAAAATTTTGAAAAATGAGGAAATAAACTAATCTTTAAAATTTGAAAACATTAAAATTGTATTTACTCCTTTAGCCTTGAAATATCGAGATAAAATAAATTTACATGATTTTTATAAAAAAATTTGTATAATACTTTTATACCCTTCACCAAAAAATTTGGAAAGGGGATATATAGGTTTGTCATTCCGTATGTAATTTCTTCATTATTTATTTAAGACCCCATAAAGTATATATATTCTGGATACTTATACATTTTAGTGTATTTAGAATTAAGGCCTCAACACAACATAGAGACATAAATTTTATACCATTCTCTTGGAAATTTTCATAAAATTGTTCGGTTTGAAAATAACAAAACTCGGTCCAATAATTAATGATTGATTAATTGTTATGTTTCCTATTCTGTTGCTTTTTTATGTCCCCGACTGTCCTACGGTCAATTTATGAAGCAGATCTCTTGCATGGAGTTCTACGAAAGCTTAGAATTAAAATAATTGAAGTCGGTCCATTAACGACTAAAATATGAGCCAAAAAATGGTATTCGAAATAATTTTACTTAAAATTTTTTTTTTGAAAAGTTGCGTTGAGATTCAATCCAACAACCTACTGGTTGGTAGTCACAAGCGCTTCTTGTACACCACAGAGAAACTTCAAATTCTTGATGGAAATTGGTGTGGTTGTTGTAAATTGGCCCTTTTTTGTCACACATCCATCCATACTGAAATGTGTTCATGGGCACATATTCACATTGTGTTTATACATGTGCTTATTTAAACAGTCGTAAAGTAAAGATTTGTTGTTTTTTTGTTTGTTTCTTTAACATTTTTTTGTACGTTTATTAGATAATATTATGAATGCATATTACAGTATTTATCGCTTATATTTTCTTTTCGTATATAAATAACCCCAATTATTTTTTATATTATTTATATTAAAGAAACGTAATGGATACACTATGTACGAATAGATATACAAAATCAATGAAATTGAGTTTTAGTTTTGTTTTAAAAATGTATTAACATTTCATTTTTTATGACTATTTGTGATTTCAGAAGAAAGGCAAAATTGATGTTTATATCCTGTTTTATACTTGTGTAATTTTAACCATTTTCTATATTCAGGTGCAGATTGTATTTGTATTTGTACAATCTGATAAAAAATCTTTTGACAATTAAAATGTTGTTCGGATACTTAGTAACACATAATAACAAAGCAGAAAAATCTCTTCCCGGCTAGAATTTGATAAGAAATGCTTCTTTCATTCTGTAACATGAGTGAGTTAATCTTCAAAAGCATTTCAATTAATTGCCATTTTTCTATAAAATAAAAACAAAGTTTTATGTAAGAATTTAATTTGATATCAAGCTCCAAAATGTAATTAACAAAGAAACTAAAAAATTGAAAACGCCGCGAAAATAGCGCATATTCTAAAAATTGCAACTGCAATATTGGAAATTATTCCAAAAATTTATTTTAAAAATATATAATTGGCAATCGGCAGCCAAAAGTCTTGAAAAAATCTCTAAAATACCAAAAATTCTTAAAAATATGCGAACATCAGAATAATTGTATGATTCAATATTGATTAAAAAACAGTAAAAAATATCATTTGCATTGAGAAAATTATACTTTTATTAAAAATTATTTTGTATTTGGAATAAAAATTTAAAATGCATTAGTATTTTGAATAAAAGTATTGCAAATACCTACTTTCTTCAAATTTATATTTAGCTTCTAGATTGCATTATCCAATTGAATAATTTAATGTGGGCTTAATTAAAATGTATCTAAGAATAGTTCGCAATTCATCAAATATTTTTCAAACAATCAGTTCCTATCGTATACATACATATGAACTTTGGATTTTTGGATCGGAATGTTTGGCGGAAATTTCCAAAAATGGTATATAAATTTGTATTTTATTTTTTTTTGCATATTTTCGTATTTCCCCTAATTCAACATATACAAAATGATAAGTTAAGATCTTGGGAGATAAAAAATTGATTTCTTCATATTCATATAAAGTTAACTGGTCTTACATTCATTAAAAACACCTAAAAAATCATAGTTTTGCGGAATATCGCATTGTCGATAGCTCGCACTACGGAATTGGACGCGGATTAATGGTAAAATATTACGAAAATAAGCCGAATCTATGGGTTGGATTTGAGAGCACAAAGCTTTCTGTTTGCGATTTTATCATAATTTCTCAAATTTAGTTCCCTGTCTTACTTAGTAAACGCAGAAGATTTAAATAAAAAATGTTTTTAATTAAATCGAGCTGTTTTCTTATCAGGCTGAATATGAATTACCGAATTCGTATTTTTTAAATCAATTGTGGTTGAAATTCCATTGTGTTTCTATATCAGAAATATACAGGTTATATTGAACCAAAACCTTTATCGTCTGGTCCAACCGCAATACGGATAAGTAAATGAAGAAGTTAACAAAATTTTAAAAATATAACTAACAGAATACCACTAGTTTACATACATACGTACATCATTCGAGTTTCAAAGAAAAAATAAAGTTAAAATATTGTATTACAATATGTTGTTATATTTTATAATTTAACATTTTTTCTTACACCGTCAAGTTATTTTTATTTTTGGTATTATTATTATTATTATATAATACCAAATAAAAACGTCGACAACTTACTGAATTCATTATATAATTATTTGATCACTGTACAAAATCCTATCTGATAACACATTGGGTATTTTTGAAAAATAAACCTTTTATCGTTCATAAAATTGGAAAAAACGCAAAAATTAAAAAAAATATTATAAATGAGATTGTGCCTGGTTTTTTAAATAAATTGTGGAACAAACTTTTTCAAATAAAAAGTAAAAGCAATAAAAACAACTAAAATATATCGAAAATTAAAAAAAAAAATGCATTGTGTTGTGTTCAGGATTCGAACCCGTACCACCGGGTAAGAAGGTACGGTTTCAAATCCTGACCAACCTTTTATTAATTTATTTTTTTGTAATTTTTAATACATTTTAGTTATTTTTATTACTTTTACTTTTTATTTGAAAAAGTTCGATCTTTTTTTTAAGAATTTTTGATAGCTTTAAATTATTTTCAATATGAAGATAATATTGGAACATTTTAAGACTAACAGATTTATGTAATAGTTGGCGATTTTTTTAAACAATTTTGGGAGAATTTCTTCATTATTAAATCTTGATAATCTTGGCTTATTGATAAAGACGTTGAAACACTTCTTCGATGTGAGAAATATTATATGTGCTAACAAGGGGAGGTTAATATTTTTATAATGCACTCTAGGCAAGAAAGTGTTAAAAATTTGTTACGAAATTCGTAATTTATGGCTGACTTCATAAACGCATTTTGCAAAGCAACACTAGAATGCCTTGGAATCTCATGCTTCCAGTGTTGCTTTGCAAGCAGTGTTTATGAAATCGGCTTATACTATGAAATAGAGATTAGAACCAATAATGCGTGATCGTGATTAATTTTTTGTTTCCATCATGTGACGGTGCGTCCGTGAGACGGTGAGTGTTAATTTTTTTTGCTTTAATGTAATTTTTTCCATATAAGTTCTTTTTTTTTAATTTTTTTCGTGTTTCGTGGGCGTGAATTTTCATGATTGTGACTTCTTTCGTCACTCCATACTATGGTAAAGGGTATATAAGATTCGGCACAGCCGAATATATCTCTCTTACTTGTTTTACTTGTTCTAGGAATTATTTGCATTTTTAAATTAACTAATTTATCAACTAATTGACGTAAATAAATAATTAAATAAATTTTTACTTGAAATTGAGATTTTTTTAATTGATCAAACATTATTAGAATACCCTAAAGGCCATCTTCGCAACCTAATTGCAAGTAGCCTTGAAAAGTGAGCTCTACTTTCGAATGAGAATACCCAGCAAAAACTTCTACTTCGACCGAAACAAGTTCGTAAGCGACAACGTTGTTGTTGTGCTCCTTACTTCAAAATGTGCTTCCAAGTAGCATTAGCTTTGTTTGCGATATTTCTGTTGGGATCTCTGCTTTCACATAAAACAGCCATTCATTCCAATTAATTCAATTTTATCAATCGTTGAATTTCGATGTTGCTTATATGAAATCTTTAAACAAAAAAATATCAACTGGTGGTATTAATTTAATTGTCTCTCTCTCTCGTTCCGTAAATAAATGATTTTGTGTTTTAAAAAAAGTGCACTTGGAAAGCGGGCAAACTTTTTCCTACTTCCAGAAAGCTTGGCATGTATACTCTATGTGGAATTTCACCTCCAACTTCCAAAACTACTAAAAATACAACTACGGATAAGGATCAGGATAAGGTCCATAAGTTTAAAAATTTAAATAAAATTACAATATAAGAGTACCTTCTCTTCATCCAGTTTCTTTGGCTATTATTTCTTCGAATTATCTGTTGGGTTTCCCTCTGACTCGAAATCGCAAAGGATCAGCAATTTTTATCAATTGCTAAATAACGACATTTTTATTTATAAATGAAAAATTTAATTAACGTCTTTTTGAAATAATAGAATAAAAAACACAAAAGCATATTTTTGAAATAAAAACAAAAAATGTTAAAAAAAATAAAAGTTAAGCAAAAATGTAGTAGTGGCAGTAGAAGAAGACGTACAGGAAACAATTTTTTTGTACGGAAAATGGAACCATTTTTAGTTCCTTTTTACAATAATGTACACTTTTAGTTTACTGATTGTGAGGTGATTGACACAAGTTACATCCAAAACTATACTTTAATTCTGTTGGTAGAAAATTTCTAGAATTGGTAGAACTGGTTTCACATCGAGCAAACGCAGCGCGTAGGTTTTTCTAGTCCATATTTTTTTAATTTTTTCCATTCGTGTTATTTTGAGGCCGCAGTCGTATCTCATTGTATTTCACAGTTTGCACAGGACTTAAACTAACAATGGTTTAATAGCCTGCTGTTATTAAACATATTAAGTTTTTCTAACATCAATCATAACTATTTTGTGTCATAAAAACTAAAATAAAAAAAATTAAGTAAAAGGTTTTCCATTATTTCAGGAGACTCTGTCTATTATACCAGGTGAAAATTCATAAGAGAATTGAAAACTCTTATTTGCGGCTATTAGACGATGTGCGTGTGTATGGAATTGTGTGGATTATTTTTATTCTCGTGTACACATAAATATGTTTGTATATATACATATGTATGTAAATATATGTATGTATTCGTTTTGATTTTTTCTGCGTTTGTTGGCGATAATACCAACTTAATTTCTATGTGTTGTAATTTATGATTATTTCGCATGTTTTCCTGCAATTGTCAAGGTTTTCATACACCACCAAAAACGCTACTAAATCGTACATCCATAAGTTAAGTAAAAACATATACATAAGCACATGCGCAGGTTTTCCCGGAAATTTTATGGTAGCTGGCGTTCGAAGAATCTAAACACGTATGCAAACATTAAAACATATTCATACATGAGTATAAAGTACAATATAAAAAGCAAGAGCATGTAAATGTTTTACGATATAATTAGAAAAAGCCCTTCCTTTTTCCTAAAGCACAATTATTTATTACAAATTCACATGTAGATATCTAAGTAAAGTATGAATATTCAAATATGCGAAAGGTTTATGGAACTTTTAACAAAAATATCTATGTTAGTCAAAGCAATAAAAGTGGAAAAAGTATAAACCATCCAATTTTTCATATAAATATTAAGGGCTGACATAAGTCTTACTTGAGATTAAATTATTTTACATTGGATATTTCTTAGCTATAGGTATATTGTTATGACTTTTATGGTATCGTCAAGGTGTATGGGGATGATATTTGCCATAACACACCCTCTCAGGGAACCAATCTTGTGTACGAATATCATAACCTATTTCAATGTATCAATTAAATCCCATTTTCCAAATTTGGATTCCGTAGACAATACGATCCCGTTCGTAAACTACTTTACATTATAAATTTTAATTTATTAGAGAAACTTATTGTTTTTCATACTTTTCATAGAAATAAATATTATTATTATTATTCATTTATTTATTGAAAATTCAATTTACAACAAATGAAATGGAATGAGGACTGGCATATGTGACCTTCTCCCCCAAAAAATAAATATTCATATAATATTGTTCCTACCTAATTAATCCAAATTATTCAATGTAAGTTACTGAATGTAGGTATAGTAATATTTTATTTATTTTTTCGCGTACAGGATCTAGTCAAAACCATCACTTGAACTTTTAGCTGACAACATAGTAGGTAACCGAATTTCAGGAAAATATTTAGTTTTTAGTGTATGTTATATTTACGATTTATGTATATAAATAATTTTGACACCATAATAGGATGAAGCTAAAAACCAGATTCTGAATAAAATATGGCCCCTTTTATTATTTTTTTTCTTTGAAATTTTATACATGTATGTAGAAATATTACACTGCCCATATACATATGTATGTAATTAGTTGAAATTCTTTGAAATCGTTCTTGGTGTTAAGACGTTAGTTATCCCTTTTGATGTTGAAATCCGCTATGGGTATTTTAAATATTTAATAAAAAAATTGTTTCTTTAAAACACTAAATTGTGGATATTAATAGATTCATTATTTATTTTTATAAAAAGTAAAATTTATTCTACCCCAAGAACCAGAATTAATAACATAAAAACAAACAAACAAAACTAATTTTTAATTTAAAGCAATAAAACAAAAAGTTTCTATCATAAATTATAGTTTACAATGTAAAGTACTTTACGAACAAGTTCCTACAATCGTGACCCTCGGCGAGGTCCGCCAAATTCTTGTCGTCTCTTTTGTGCTTTCTTATGTGAATATTTTTCTTGATTCCGTTATCAACTCTTACTAGTGTATACAGCGGTCGACTCAAACGACCGTATTCTAGAAATTAATTTTAAACATTTACCCTAAATAAACAACTTAAAAATCTCGTTTCATTTCTATGCAAAAGCAAATTGGACACACACACGCACACTGTGTTTATTTTTCAAATTGAAACTGATGCATGCATGTGTAATAAGTGTGCATGTGTTAGTAGCAACTTTAAACGCTTATAGCTTCCTAAATATTGAACCGATTTGAATAAAATTAAGATTGTGCAGATCTATGTGAAAACCCCATTAAAAACTTCAAAATCTTTCCAAAATCGTTTCAGTATTACAGACGTTAAAGAGATCTAAAAACACGTGTTTACCTATTAATAATATAGATTCCCTGGTACTTTCTATAGTATACTATGTGACCCGACAAACGGGTTTTTGCCTTGTGAACATTTTGGTTTTATTGATTGCTAGTTTAAGAGATCATTCTCACCAAGTTTAAAGATAATCTATACAGAAACTAAAATTTTATAATAAATTATGGACAATAGCAGTTTTAAATGTGTTGGAAAAAGAAGATGTAGCAGTGGGCACGGTCCATTATAAAGAAATTTACTGCCTTGCCCAGGTTACGTACATTATTTGTTCAGAATTTCTGTCTAATCCGTTGAGAAATGGAGTTTTGTATAGCGAAAATTTTTTGGTAAAATATTAAAAATTGTTTTTGCCACGCCCCTCTGACCACTGACCAAAACTCGACATGAAATATACTTTATGACGTCTTCTTATACTTACCAAATACACATAAAAAAATTCATAAAAATCGGTTAAGTCGTTTCGGTGGGGTTCAAACACAAACATCGTGACACATGAATTTTATATATAAGACACTAAGGCGGTACTAAGTTCAGAACATGTTTAAACCATAAGTGCAGTATAAATAAATTATGCCTTCGATTTGACTAGATCACAAATGTACTATACCTAGAGTATTGCTAAATATGTAGTCCCGTATTCAGAAAAAATAATTTTTATTTGAAATGGATTTTCAGAAAAATTTTATTTTAAAATACATTTCAAACCGAAATTATTTTTTTTATGAATACGGCAAGTAGCCTATGACTATGACTACAGCACGATTTGGCTACTACAAGGCTGTGTCGAGACTACACCTGGAGTACGATAACACTATGACTTTGATTAATTTTTCGTCAAATTATGAGTATTTATATATATATATATATATATATAACAAAGCTATAAAATGATTATGAGTAGATTTTGATGATTTTGCGTTCGTCTAGTCAAAAATTAATGCATGCCTACATTAAAACTAGACTATGAATACTGTATAAATATTTTAAAACCCAGCAGAGCTATTACAAAATTCCAAACAAACTCTGGTTTTCTCTTAGTTCTGATTACTTTTTAAATATAAATAAAAAAAATCCAATTTATGAGTTTGTTGCATGTTTATGGCTTTTATAAAGCTTATCTATATAAATTTATCATTGTGTACAAAAAAGGAAATATGGTATACAACTGTCAAAGGTTTTCTTTGTTTGAACATATTCCTTTTTTTTGATTTTTCGTTTAATTAGAAAAGAAAACTTTTGTTTTTATATTATTTCCCTATTTTAGAAACTTACTTTAAAGTGCTTATGAGTGTGCAGCAACAATAAAATATTAGAACAACTTAAAAGAACAATTTTAAAATTGTGGGCATAATAGTAATTTACTAATAGAGAAATAGTGTGAAACAGTTGACAACCGTACAAGGACTATTATTAAAAATAGATTAGACATTATGACTTTAAATACGTTCTGTTAAAATAGTAAGTTACTTGAGTTGTAAAAAATCGAATAGAAAAACACAGCAATTATATAAAATGAATATGAAAAATAACGTCCAAAAAATGTTTTTCTTTATTGAAGTACTCGTATTGTTTGGACTACTATGACTGTATCATGGATATGAATTAAATGCAACTAGATTACGATTACGACATGACTAAACTATAGCTGGATGCCCCAGGAAGGGTCAATTACACTAACTACTGGAGTATGCACTTGAATTATATTTGGTTTCTTAACTAATTGAAAATTTAGTATAAACAGAGTGCATTATCAAAAGTCAAAAATATTTTTGGTTTAGCAGTTATTTAAAATTAAAGATAATTGCAAATAAATATATGAACTTTTTAACAATCTTCCAAAAAAATAACCCAAAAAGAAATATAATTTTTGCATAAATTGTTGATTGCTAAGTTTTTCCTTGTGTGCTATTTTTATGAAATTGGCTTTCTAAAACTTAATTAAAATCTGTTTACAAGTACTGAAAGACTTATCAGCATTCAACTAGCCTTTACGAGAACAGTGTACCTATAGATACAATATCCAAATAGCCTTAGACCCAATTTATACGATGAATTAAATTCATGAATAAAATCAATGGTTTTTTTTTTGTGGGTGGGCGGGGTAGAGAAGAAAACGGTGAATACAATTCGCTGATGTTAAAATAAATGAGCCAATAAAATGTTAAAAAGTTCATTATTAAAAATTCTTTGTAAAAATTAAGCCTTAAAACTGCAACAAAAACTGTGGTTATTTTTTTAAAACATAGCGTGTATTAAAATCAAACACATACATATATTGGAGTGTAAAATGTGCAGTGTTGCCATATTTTTTCAAAAATCTTCGAGTCGAACAAAAAATCCTTTTTTGCATTAAAAATCTTTTTTTAAGGTGATTTTATTCAAATAGAATTCAGTTCAAATTTATTTTAAATAAACTAAAACAATAAAGCTTTTTTGTGGACATAAAATTAAATAGCATAAAATATATATTGCATACACATTTAAGGAGTATATATGTAGGTTTATAACCCTTTTCAAATCAAATTCAGGTATTTCAAAACAAATTCAGAATTGTCCAAATTAAAATACATTCAGTATTTTTCAAACCAAATTCGGCATTTTAAAGATCAAAATCAGGATTTTTCAAATGAATTTTAAAATGCCGAACTTCGTTTAAAAAATGCTGGGTTTGATTTGTAAAATAAGGAATTTGTTTTGGAAAATTCAAAACATTATTTTTTTAATACCTGAATTTGATTTAAAAAAGGTCAAATTGGAAGATACAAGCCTATAATTAAAGTAATAACGTATTAACATTAAATTCATACACATCTTTATTAAACTTTTACAATTACGATCAGATTTTTTCTAAAAGTCTTTGGTCCTTAAAACACCACACAATGTTGCTATATTTAATTTATTTCTTAGTTTGTTCTTATTGGTATTGATTGGAGAAAAAATTCCTTCGACGTTAGCTGTTGCTACTGCTGTTGACAAAACTGTGAAAACAAATTTTTTCAAACAAGATAAAGCTTCAGAGCCATCGCAACGATTTTCATTCAAAATGCTTTCCCAAAATGTTTCAATATTCTTTTCATCCAATAAATTATATACTTTAAAGTTAAAGTGGAGCAATTCTCGCTATTCGTCATCAATTTGTTGAATATTATTCGAATCGATAACATTTGGAAAGAATTTCGTTAATTGGGAAATTCTTTTATTATTGCTTTTCATAATATCGCTGCCAACATCAAACTTTTTTAATAAACATAACGCAACATAAAACTTGAGGCAATTATTTCGAAATTTCATTTCATCTTCATCTGATAATTTATGAGTAGAACTAAGTGCTATAGTTATTTGGCTCCCAAGTATATATCCTTAATATCATTAAGATATGTACAATTATTAACATCAATTTTGTTGAACTTTTCAAAACACATATATTCATCTTTTACAATGGATTAAAATATTTTTAAATACAGACGAAGGATTTCATTATAAAGTAAATGAATTTCTATACAAAAAAACATCATTGCAATTTATTGGATGGAAGTAAACAGTGTTGCAGCGGTTAACTTCTTTTCACACTTTTAATGAATTTAAGAAGTTAACATGAATCTCAAGTAATAGACTAAAAGTGCAAAATATCATATATAAAAAATCTTTTTTTTAGCTAAAAAATCTTTTAATATTTTTGGCACCTCAAAAAACTTAAAAAATAAGATAAATCTTCATTGTGTCACAAAACAAGACCTAAAGCGGACCCTCTCACTTGTAGTCGAGTTCATTGCGTACCAGTCAACTTAATATGTTGATGTAAGATATGCATCAAGATTGTTTTTTTAATTTTTCCAGATGAAAGAATAATGTTGTGCGCTTTTTTAATATAAGACAACTTGTCGAAATCAAAGGCGAATATTCGACAACTCCGTTAAGGCTCCTTGAAAACTGTAATTTTTTCAAACAAATATCTGTATCAAAACTTTTAACAACATCGAAAATGTTGTGAAACTCTCACATCCATTATTATAATTTACAAACAAATTTAATATAATTCTTTTTCCCTGAGCAACAAAAATAAATAAATTTTGTGAAACATAATGCATTTTTACCTTTTTGACAGTTTGAATAAAAACCTCATGTTTGTACTTCTCCTGTCTTCACGAATTGGTATGCTTTGACAGGAATCTGTCAATGAGTCAATCAAAATGTCACTGGCAATAATTTCATATTTGCTGTGGTTGTCGCTGTTACGTTTTTTTCTTGTTCACGATAAAGACATGTGTAATAATAATAAAACCCATAACAGAAAAACCTCACTGAACTGCCTTCCTTTCAAAAATCAGCGTAATAATCATTGAGGAGTTGACAGTATATTGATATATAATTTATTTATTCTCGTAGGAAAGTGATGGAAATTATGTTAACTCTTTTTAATATACACTTTTTTATAAACAATTTCAGCACGAATGAGTTTTCATAGTAATAATTTACAAATTTTATATAGACGGGTATAAAACTGTGGCTGATAAGCGGCAGCTTAATGACAAATTAATTGAAAAACAATTTTTGTTTATTAATCCAAGAGATTTGAAACTTTTTGTTTTAGTTCTACTGCTGAATTGGCATAAGCAGCAATGAAATCTCAACTCACAAGAAATAAAACTTTTTAAAAATAACGAAGTTTATTTTTTGTCTAGTTTTTAATTTCATAGTTATTAATAGTTTGTTTAATTTCTTTATTTACAGGTACGTTAAATGATCTCCTTAAATAAATTATTTGGTAAAGAGTAAGTTATTTTTTCATATTATCACAATATATTTTTTGAAAACTTATATTACAATCTGCAAAAAGAGATAATTCTACAAGTTTCTTCAAAATAAAGACCTACAAATAAATTTATCATGTTCCCAGATAAATAAAAAAAGAGGTTTTGCAATAAAGTCATTTATCGGCTAGAAAATATATCTAGTTTTGAAGCTTGAACCTATCAGACACAATTTTTTTCGATTCAAATATCAATAATGTTGCGACGAACGCATTGAAAATCATTTTATTGAAATTGTTTATTTAATAAAACTATTTCAAAATATGAAACGCTCATAGCTTTTCTCATTTGTTTTGTTTTACATGGAAAAGAGAATTTAAAATAATTTTAACATTCAAAATTCAAAATGCTTTAACCAACGAATGTATTTTTGTTCATTTCTCGTTTTTAAAACTTTAGCGGGTGATGCTAATGATCAATAACAGCGATACCACAAATAAACACTTGCATATTTTTGGCATCGATTTCACTTTTAACAGCATTTTGTTTGCATATTTCAGTCTTAAGACCGCATTTGCATAATTTTTCAAATTTATAGGGCAATTCGATACTTTAAGTATTTTTATTTGTTTTTAATATCTATTAGTGCAAAGTGCTAGCAGAATCTTAGTTTCATATATTACTTTTGTCTAGCACGCAAATTGTATTGAATTGTTGAATAAAAAATATAAATTATTTTCATTCAAGGCATTTTTGTTCTTTAAGACCACATTTTTATGACATCTCTATATTTGATGCGCTTCAAACACTTTTAAGAGCATATTACAATTTCGATTTCCCTGATAATTAATAACAGATTTCCATAAAAACCGAAAACTGAAATCAAGGTGGCTACGAATCTCTTTCAGTTATGTCTTGTATGTTTGTTGCAACACAACTCTAGCAGAAGAATTTGAAACAAAATAATATTTTAAGCACTTCATTAAGATATTCTGCGGAGGGCTCTAGTAGAAACCACTGTAGGAGTTCCTGGTACAATGATAACTGTTTTGGACAATCGAAAGTTGAGTGGTACACAGATGCTCTCATTATTTTTATTGTCACAATTTTTTTTTATATTTTAAATTAAAATATAATAAAATATTGTTTTTGTTTTCAATGTAATTGTACGAAATAATTAATACGTGTGACATCGTGGGCCTGGCAGTAAGTCTATGTTGGCAAAAAATAGGTACAGTTAGCCAATTCACAAAGTCTACTAAAGTGATAAGTAATAAAGTACTATTTGAGGCCAAATAGCACTATTGTCAAATGCCTGTATAGACATTTTATAATTGTCATAAAGGTTAAACTCAAATGACCGCAAAATATAGAAATTATTATTAAAGAAAAACAATGCTCATCAAAACAGACAAAAACTTATTTCACAAATTATTAATAACAAAATTTTATGTCCACTCATTAACCACATTATTTCCTTCTGTTTCAATTTTATTTATTTCTTTTTTATATTTTGATATTTTTATATATCAAAATATATATAATATATCTTATATATATATATATATAAATCAAATACTTTTTCATCAAAATTATTTTAATTTTTGAAAGTAAAATAATATCGAAAATAAAATTTTGAATCGAATTTGTAAAAAAAATTGCTGACAAATAGCACACAGAAAAAAAAACATAGGTAACAAAATTGCATTTTCATATAATATTTTTAAAAATAATGATTAATGAAGAAACGTTTAGCAGAACCAACTAAAATATAAATATTACGTGGTTGATTATTTTCTTGTATTTGAAAAATATCTATCAATATTTTTCCCCCAAATATTTATATTGTTGCCCAGTTGTCCTTCGTGAAGAACTCGACAAGTAGTGTTTTCATATATTCCCTTAATGAGTCTTATTAGCTTGACAGGCATACCTTTGCATTCCAATACAATCCATATGCACTCGCTCTCGAGAAGAATTTTGTGCTACTGACAGCCTATTTCTATTCTCTAACGTCTGGAAAATAACATGAGCCTGTCAATATCTAGTAGTCAGTTGTTTTTGACAACGGGTAGATAAGCCACAATTTTTTGGTATTGTGTTGATGTGAAATATATGTTGACAACTGGAATAAGGGTGATAATTTTTATTTAGGCCTATTAGCTTACGTAAGTTACGTAAATCTTTATAATTTGGTAGCATTCATGGTTCAAGCGTCAATTTATTCATGATGATTTGCCAGAGTATACTGATCATAATTGTCAAAATGTGAGCGCATTATGACAGATCATAAAAATCGATGAACGCGTTTCGCTTGTATTAAAAAACAATTAGATATAACACACTTATTACATAAATAACAGCAGCAAATACACACATATTAAACAATATTGTTTTTGTATGGAAATCACAATTTTTATCAATTCAGTTTGATCAATAAATTGTGAAGAAAATCAAAATTTGTGCACCTATTACAATAAAATAAGGCTCGTTTCATTTGTAATATGTTTAGCTAAATTTTTTAGGACAAAACTGGGTTGTTTTCAACGATATCTCTGCAACTGCTAGGCCAATTTAAAATTAATGAAAGCACGACTTCAAGATGATGTTGTTGACGAGTTTTGAATTTTTTTAACTTAATATGGTTAACCGTTTTCAAGTTATTCCAATATACATACATATGTAGTGGAAGTGCCTCAATTATGGACATAACGATATATCGCAAAAAGTCAAGCTGATAAGAAAAAAGCAATTACAGATTTGGATTCAGTGTCCCAAAATATTACCATATTTTCTGTAAATATTCTTATTTCCTTAAATATTTTTAAAATATTTTCATATGTACTTACTCAAATGAAGCAAAGTGTAGCTCTGTCAAGTCAAGTCATAAAACTTTGCTGCTCACTTTATGATAAAAGTACATACCATTATTGTAATTCTTGTACTCATTATTATAAATAATGAGTAATTTAACTAACATGTTTATAATTATGTACATATATTTATATATGTCTCAAGTCAAGCTCTTAAGATTCAAATATATAGTTTTAGCTTGCGGTTTATTATTTACATTACATTATGAACTTAGAATTTTTATAATTGTTTAAAAGCTTTGAGTTTCTCACTTGACTTATGTACATTTTAAATAGAAATGTGGTATGCATTTAATATATTGAATTTTAACTTTTTTCTGTTCTTGGCTTTGAAGCTGTAAGGTAGTATTGATTAGCAACTTATACAAAATAAAAAACTAAACAAAATTATCCAATAATCTATACCTCATTTTCTCCAACTCAACTATAATCTAAACAGTCCCAAATGCCTTTAAAAAGAGCACTCAGTTCTTAATCAACAACAACCTTGTTCCCTTGTGTATTCAATTTGGATTGATATCCAAATTAGAAAAATAATTATTTCATTATTGATTCCATTAAAATAATCAAATGATATTGCTGGCAAAATTATTGTTACTAATCATAGTTGCAGGTTTCCCCTTTTTTTCTAATTTAAAAAAGATATAAGTTTCTGTCTCGTTACAAAATTTTTATTATTCTTTTGTAAATTTAATTTAAAAATCTCAAGATATTTCTTTGTTTATCTACAAGAACCATTGAAACTCTGTTTTCTTTATCTTTTATATTTTCTTTCTTATTGATAATTAAATCTGGGTCAAAAGTTGATAGTGTCAAAACACAAAAACAAAAACATAAAACAAAAAAAGACAAAATTTTTACTAATAATGTACAAGCAAATGTGATAACTTTTTGAACTCTTCAAGGATAAAGCCAGAATAATATTTTGTTAACACAGTTTTATTGTTGTTCTTGATAAATCTTGTTATACATATAATTTTAATTAACCAAATCAACAAAACGCTGTCCACAACAAAACACTACACCAAGCTCGAGTATTCTTAAAGCATAAAATCAAAAAGGATGGATGAATGTTATCTTACACAAATGAGTGGCTATATTAATTTTGGTATTCCACTCTAGGCCATTTTTTGTAGACCATTTTCCCATTCCCTTTAATTTAATGTAAGTGGTTGTTGTTAAACTTAAAGATAACAACACAATTTTGTTGTATAATGAGCGTGTTTTTGTGTATGTGTTAATGTCTCTTGTAGTGGTTGGCCTTTTGTTTATAAAGTTTTGTGAGACAGGATACCATTTCGTTAGTATGTGTATTTGTATGATTTTTTTATTCAATTATTATTTTTTTGTAAGTAGAAGAAAAACAAAAAAAAATGATAAGAATAATGAAAATTAAGGCTCTTATACACCATTTGGCAGTGCAGAGTTGCTTCAAAAGGAGTCTTTTAGATTTCTTTACAAACAAATCATAATTCCGCTGTCATAATGTAATTGTATCTTTAATGATAATTTTATCTGTGGAAATTAATGAGCCGAAAATTCGTTGGATAAGAAGAAGTATGCGATTTTTTAAAGCCTCCTACAGGTATTAATTGTATTAGTTCAAATTACTTAACATAATACATTTAATTTAGTATAAGTTAAGGAAAAAATGTGACAGAAATGGTAAAATTTCTATTAAAGAAAAACTATAGTAGGAGAAAAATTAAAAAAAAATGTGTTTGGGATGTTAAATAAACACTGTACGTTTTTGAAATTAAATTTTTCCTTAACGACTTCCTAAACTATTATAAATAACTGTTCCCAGTTAAAACTGAGCTTCAAAAGAAGTTCATGAGATCCTGAAATTTTGATCCGGAATTTGTTCAATTTATTGTTATTTCCAATGACTATTATTCAGTCTTTTCATTAAAAGGAGTTCTCTTTTTTTGATTCCTAACCATTAAATTTGAAATCTTGTGCTCAATATTAAGAAGAAATAGGCTTCGGAAGTATTTCACATTTTCCAGTGTATGCTTTCCACAGATATGTGATTAATTAGAAATAAATCTTATTTAAATATAACTACAAAAATACTTTTTTCACAATGTAGTGTTTTATATTTTATTGAAAAACTTTCAAATAGGTATTTTGTATTTTATAAATACAAAATACTTTTTTTAATTGTACTTAAAAACATAAGAACGTATATACATATCGCTCCTTTATTGCAGCGTAGTCATATCTTAAAAAGCAATATGTTTGATTTAATAATGCAGAAATATTCGTCGTATCGCTCTTCATTTTGTGTAAAAAATGTATACAAATATCTTTTTTACCACTTCTTGAGGAGATAATATTTTTTTGTTTTCATTGATGTGTGTACAAACTTAAAATATTGAATAAAGAAATAAAAACATTGCAATAAAGGAACGATATGTATGCTTATCGCAAAAATTACAAAAACTACACTAAATCTGAAATTTATTAAATATCGATCGAATAATAAAAGCTTTTAAAAAATACATATTTTACGAAAACAGCGAAATAGTTTGAAAACAAAAAAAAAATTACCAAAAATAAAAAATTATTAAAATTACTTAAAACTTGAAAAATCGCGAATATTAAAAAAATTTGCGAAAAATTGTCATATTACTAATAATCCCTAAAATTTCTCAAAGATCTATAAAATTGTACCGAACGCTGACTAACTAACGAAAATTCGCAAAAACTGTGCTAACATCGGAAAAATTGCAAAATTCAATATTCGTTTCAAAATCAATAACACTGTTAAGAGTGAATAACTTTTCAAAATGGCGATAATTCGGAAGAATTTCAGAATAGGGAACAAGCCGCAAAATTACTTTAAAATCTTTGAAACTCTAAAGAATATCAAATGTCGAAAGAACAACATAAATTGCTAATTGGAAGTTGTGAATTGATCAACTATTTCAGTAAAAAAATCTCAAATAGATAAATTAAAAGTCCTAGTTTTTGTAGACTCTAGTTTTACTTTGTTATGTATGTATTCAAATCATCTTTCCTTATTAAACATAATTGGGGAATTCAAACGGTGTCCTGTTAAGTCATATTCTCATAATGTCTTAATATTTTACAATAGTTTAAAAAAAATTGTTGTTGTGCTTGAAATAGTAAGACTCTTTAAGGTATATTTATTGTTTTGTTATATTCAACCAGTAGAAACTTAAGAGAAGTGTGAGAGAAATTACATAGTGCTTGTTCCTCGTCGTCATAGTTTTTATTATTATTATTTTAAAGCATATCATTTTATGACTACCAATTGAATCCCCCAAATTTATTTTTTTTTGTGTGGATATTTATTTCTACTGGCTCGAGTAGGGTTTGAGCATTGGAATTTTACGAAACGGAATTCACATATACATAAAATTACTTTGTGAGTAGATAAGAGCAAACGTTTTTGGCAGATAGGTTTGGGGAAGTAAAATAACATTTTCATTAAAATTCTGGATGTTGTTAATATAATTTATAAAGAATCCAAAAATATTCACTACCATGGAAAATTAACAACTTTTTGCACTGAGATGTGTTTGCTAAATAAAGCTTTAATAAATTCCATCTAAAACTTTGGCAAGTACTTATCTTTCCATTAAATTAGTTGTATTTGATTTGTTGAATTAGTCTTAAATAATATTATTCATTCGACACCATGTGTCATAACTACAATTTTTAAATCATTTGTAATATTATTTCAAAATTTGTATCTTTTTTCTTAGTTTGCTTAATAAGTGTCCCTTAAGCCTTAAGATTCTTACATCAACAATACACCTAAAGGACTAGATTTTTGCAACAACACTACTTCAAAATATAAAGAAAAACTCTCAGCTTTTACAACTGTGTTTCAATTATCCTTTCTTGGCGTGTTCGGACATGATAAACGAAGCCGTAAGAGCTTGAAAATTAAAACATATGCACATCTTCTAGCATTTCTTTGAAATTTATTTGCTTATTTTGTGTTTCTTTTTAAAACAGAATGTACATGTGTATGTTCTTACACCACCTTAAGCCAGAAAAAATACAACACTTAAAAAAAATGAACGACATTGAAGAATGACAATTTTTATTCATATTTTTTTTCTTTTTGCACCCTGAAGTATTTAAACCCATTTTCTAGTGTAGTTCTCTTTTTCGCTTTTCTGATGAATATTATCATTTGTTTGAAGAAAATGAAAATAAAACCTAAACCTGGAAGAGGAAGACAAGAGAATTTGCTTTAAGAAAATGAAAATAAAAACAAAACCTTAGAAAATTACACCTGGCAAAAGGAATACATAACCTCAAAAGCTTAGCGGTTTTTTCTTCATTTTTTTCTCATCCCTACACGAGAAAGAACTTCTTTGCTAAAAAATGAAACTTCTACGGTCAAGTGTCACATCTTTAGGTATTTAATTATTCAGCTTAACTTGGAAATTATAACATAATGAAATTTGTTTTTTCATTTCTATTTAACGGGTAATTTTCTAAGTCCCTTTGTTTTCAAAATGTTTTTAGAACAAATTTCTCTCTGCTAGATACTACCGTGCCCGGACAAGGGCACTTTTTTCCATAAAATACTTCCAGTAGACGTACAAAAATTTTAACAAATAACAACAAAATGATTATGATGCATTAATGCATATAAAATTGGCGTACTATTTGCACTTAACCCCTTTCTTGCCATCATTTAATTTCTTCATGAATCTAGCCCCGTTAACATATTGTGTTCAATTACTCCTGTGAAGTAGATGGGCAAAAATAGTTTTTAAAAGTTGAATGCGTTATCATCTATTCTTTGTTTCGTGTGCTTTTAATGATTTTTAAGTCTGTTAATTTAAGAATAAGTGTTCAGACTGAAAATAACAACATTAATAGGTTGCTGCAATGTTTTAAAAGTGTAAAACAATTAAGAAAGAAGATATAATAGAATAATATTAATAAAAGAAGTCCAAATTGCATCCCAAAAGATGTTGATTTTTCAATGGCCGCAAATTTTTTGTTTACTTTGTTGCGCGAAACAACAAGAAGGTAGCAAAACCTTATGTTTTTTGTGTATGTATGTGTGCACAACTTAAATAGAACTTAAATCAGCATGGTTGGCCATTTAAATATTATTTAAGTTTCATTTAAGTTTGTACTCCAAAACTTAATTTCGTATTTAAATAGAACTTAAATATAAATACCAGTTAAATACGAAGTCATAAACTGGCCCTTAGTCAGTACAAACCAGATGACATATAAAATGCAGAAAGTGGTATTTTTTCGGGCGCTTCCTACAAAAACATTTATTCTTAAATCAGAAAAATGTATTAGAGGCAAATTGTCAAAAGAAAGACTTACAACATTGTTTTTTGCAAACTTGGTTGGACAGAAAGCAAGTATGTATATTATATGAATATAACGCTAACTATTCTGAAATTTGCAATGGCTTTGCGTTCTGCCATAATTTCTACCGATTTCCGATTTTTTTAAAAATGTCTGTGAAAATTTCAAATTTCGCATTTTTGAACATCGGAAATATATGTTAAATTAAGTTTTGGGTTTTCGTAACTTTCCTCCTTAAAAAAATAACCTTCTTATTTAATTATGTGATCTTTTAACTAGTTTTTCAACAAAAAAAATAATTTCGTAAATTTTTAGATTTAAAAAAAAAATTGATTTTTGAAAAAAAAATATTTTTTTTTTTACTAATTTTCTTTTTCTTTAAATAATGTGCGGAATTTTTAGTACTTTTGCGAACAAATCTCGACTTACACTTAATTCTGTTAACTCAACAGTCCCTTAGTTAAAGCAATGTTAACTTAACAGCAAGAGGTACAAACGGAGCTAACTTCACACCCATCGAAAATAGCGCATATTCTAAAAATTGCATTTGCAATATTGGAAATTAGTCCCAAAATTTATTTAAAAAAAATCGTATAATTGGCAATCGGCAGCCAAAAGTCTTGAAAAAATCTCTTAAATGGCAAATTTTATGATTCAATAAACTAAACTTTTATTAAAAACTATTTTGTATTTGGAATAGAAAAATTAAAATGCATTAGTATTTTGAATAAAAGTATTGCAAATACCTACTTTCTACAAATTTATATTTAGCTTCTAGATTGCATTATCCAAGTGAATTATTTAATGTGGGCTTAAAATGTATTCTAAGAATAGTTCGCAATTCATTAAATATTTTTCAAACAATCAGTTCCTATCGTATACATACATATGAACTTAAAATTTTTAGATCGGAATGTTTGGGGAAAATTTCCAAAAATAGTATATGCATACATATTTGTATTTTATTTTTTTTCATATTTTCGTATTTTCCCAATTCAACATATAAAAAATGATAAGTTAAGATCTTAGGAGATAAAAAATTATTTTCTTTATATTCATATAAAATGAACTGGTCTTAAATCCATAAAAGCTCGTAAGAAATCATATTTTTGCGGAATATCGCATGTCGATAGCACGCACTACTGAATTGGACGCGGCGTAATGGTAAAATATTACGAAAATAAGCCGAATCTATGGGTTGGATTTGAGAACACAAAGCTTTCTGTTTGCGATTTGATCGTAATTTTTCATATTTAGTTTTCTGTCTTACACAGTAAAATTTTACAAAGTAAAAGTAATAAAAACAACTAAAACGAATCAAAAATTCTTAAAAAAAATAGCATAGTGTAGTTTAGAATTCGAAACCGTGCCACCGTGCAGGGTACGGTTTCAAATCCTGAACAACCATTTGGTATTTTTTTTTAATTTTTGATACATTTTAGTTATTTTTATTACTTTTACTTTTTATTTGAAAAAGTTCGTTCTTTTTTTAAGAATTTTTGATAGCTTTAAATTATTTTCAATACGAAGATAATATTGGAACATTTTAATCATTAGACTAGCAGATTTATGTAATAGGTGTCGATATTTTTTATCTATTTTGGGAGAATTTCTTCATTATTAAACCTGTTCTTACGTTTCAAATCATTTCTTTGTTTAGTCGAAGAAGACTGGCTTTTTGATAAAGACGTTGAAACACTTCTTGGATGTGTGAAAGAATATATATGTAAGTGCTAATAAGGGGATGTTAATATTTTTATAATGCACTCTAGGCAAGAAAGTGTTACAAATTTGTTACGAAATTCATAATTTATGGCTGACTTCATAAACGCAGTTTGCAAAGCAATACTAGAATGCTTTGTAAACTCATGCTTCCAGTGTTGCTTTGCAAGCTGTGTTTTCGAACAATTTTGCTGTTAGTGGTTTTTTTAATCCAAAGTGATTATTATTTTGGCTAAAGTTCGTAACATTTTTATTCAGAAAGAATTGGACATGAGACAATATTCCAAAGCAACAAGGAAAAATTTTAACACCAATTAATTTCAACTTACACGGCAGAACAGAAACAACGTTGTTTTTCGGGAGCCGCTACACTACCATCATCAGTGTTCATGTGTGTTTCCATGTATCCGCAACTGTTTAGGTGGCTTGGTTGAATGTGATTACAAATTTGTATTTATACAAATAATGTCTAGAAAAAGGATACGAGAGTTATTTGTATTATTAGTTGTTTTTACAGTAAACACTGGTTTACCACTATCAATATTCAAATTTTACCATCACTAATTAACGTTAAATTAACCCATTGTGACACGTTGGTTTTATCTCATGTACCATTTTTCTTTCTAATTTTTGTTTTTACTTAAGACAAACTTTTTTGGTTTGATTAATACTTAAGTATTATTGCTTTTTTTTGTCAACTAGTTGAGTTTTTTTTTGATTTATTTGATTAATTTTAACTAGTTATGTGATAGTAAACATTGCAAGGCTCATGCCAGTAGCTAATTTTTATTTGATGTGATTATTTCGTTGTTAGTGTTTTTTTTTAATCCAAAGTGATTATTATTATCATTTTGTCTAAAGTTCGTAACATTTTTAGTCAGAAAGAAATTTTTTCATTTAAATTCTTAATTTTTTTCGTATTTCGTGAGCGTGAATTTTCGTGATTGTGACTTCTTTCGTCACTTTACACTATGGTGAAGGCTATATTAGATTCGGCACAGCACAAAATATCTCTCTTACTTGTTTTGAACCTTCTTAATAAAATCAATTAATTTATTTGTTTCAATATCTATTATTTATTTAATTTATTATTATTAACATTATTTATTGATTAATTTGTTTTTTGTTGCTCTATAAAATCCATAAAAGCAATTGCTGAATGCAGTTTTTCCAGAATCCATTCTTGAACTTCTATATCTTGATCACATTATGTTTAATTTTTATGTCAGCACTACACTATAATTATTTTTTTAATATTAAGTATTTTTTTAAATTTATTAATCGAGATTGCCTCGATATCTTCTTTTAAAGATTTTCAAAAACTTTTATTTTTTATTTTTTCAAAAATATGGTTTAAGGTCTACTGATGATTTGACATTAGCACCAATGAAATGCATGTATATAGAATAGCTAAAAACCCTTAACAAACAAAAGTTTTTGAAAATATTTTTTAATGTTTAAAATTATCTTGATTATTAATATTTTCGAATTTTTTTTACAAATCCAATAAGAATGTTATCATATTTATTAGCACTTAGCTAACATTAATTTAACTGAATTGCTTTAATTTTTTTAATGTGGTTTGTGAGAAAACACAAGAAAATATTTATAAATTAAGAAAAGTAGAGGTTGTCAATACCAAACATAACATTTGTAAAGCATTCCATAAAGATTCCAATTTACGTAATGCGTCTGTCATTAAGATATAAAAATTATTGCTTATGATAAAATATTATAGCCTGTAATTTAAATAACCAATTTCGACATAATGTTAGTATTAGAAAAATATTAATTTCAATAATAAATTTTTTTTAAAATTTTTTTTGACATTTTGCGAAAAGGGCTCGATTTGTTTAAAGATGAAAAAAAAACTAAAATAGATTCCAATCGAATAGAAATCGAATATACTGTGCTGAAAAGGATTTTTGAATTGAAAACTTTGCATATTAAGTAATTCTCATTAATTTTTTGTTAGTTTTTATATACTTATGTATGTAGGCTTTTGTAAACTACTTAAATAAATATTACTTTCGTGCAAATTATATTAATTTAAGATACACTTTCTGAGACAGCTGATCTCTCTTTAACTGTTCGCAATTACATCTGCTGTAAGAAGGTTTTCAATAAGTAAACAAATAAAAGAATATGAAAAAAACTATTGAACTAATTTCCTCTCTCACTATCCCTTTCCCAAAAAAGGTAACACGCATACTGAATGGTAGGCATATTGATTGCCTGAATGTTACTTCCCTTTATAAAAAAACGTATTTAAAAAGATCTAATGCCACTTTACGTAATTTCCTTAACTTCTGTTTATTTTCCACTTTTGGAGTTAAAATTTTAAATGCGTTGTGTCAGCACTTGAGTTTTAGTTAAACAATTTTAATTATTTTTATTAGTTATTTAATTAAAATTTTATGCACTATATGATTTGATTATTTTTATTACGTTTTTTAGAGTTATTTTCATTATTTCAGTTTATATTTAGTTGTTTGCTTTTCATTCCCTTTTCTATTTTTGTCCTCATTGCACCGCAACTCAGAAAAACTTCTGGTTTATTAAACTGCATGAAAGTCATACATCATAGCTTACACATCTGAACGAAATTCTTTGGCGTACTTGGATGGATAGATCTGGATGATGGTGTTTCTGATGATACAATCACAAATAGAACTGATGAAAAGACACCAACCTCTCAGAGCAGAAGGATGATGCTTTGAGAGTTGTTTTTGTTGATTTTTTATTATTTTTTATATATTTATGTTTATTTACCTCTTCAGGTTGTAGTTGTTAATATAAAGTGTATGTTTTTATTAGGGTATTCAGTTAACCAAGCTTTTGCTTCAATCGGTTAATCGCTCCATTAATTAACCGAGGTTTTAGATTATTCGGTTAATAATCGGTTAATTTTTTTTATTGATCGGTTAGCCGATTAATGAAGTGTTTTTTATAAATTAAGCAATTTAAAAAATTAAAAGTGCTGTTTTGAGCTTATTAGTAAAAAAAACAATAGCACAACAATTCTTGAACTAAAACGAAGAAAAATAATCTGTGAGATTTTATAATTTGGTTTAAATATTTAGGATTTATGCGATTCGTTTCTTTAGTTTAGATAAAACTTGACTTGAAAGAAATGTTTTCACTTATCGTGGATTTCTCTAAACATGTTAAATCTTCCATTATGCCATTAATTTTTTTATTTTTTTTTAATTTTTAACACTTCTAATTGTATTGGTTAATTCTGTTAAAAAAGTACGTGAAACAAAAAGCTGCTGACAGCAAACTTTAATTTAAAATGAGTATCACTGAACACCTTCTTTTTTTGTATGAAAAAATATTGTCTAAACACATACCTTTTGTATATTAGAGAAAACAAATATTAAAAAACGCGAAACAATATGTTATAATACTACAAAAAAATTAGAATTTTTTTACATCGGTTAATCGATGAAATTGACCGGTTTAATTGTTAAACGAAAATAGCCAATTTTAAACTAACCTATCAGTTAATCGAGTAGTAATTAATCGGTAACCGATTAACGGTTAAGAAAATAAATACCCTAGTGTTTATGTACATTTGTGAGCGTATAAGAGGGCGGTACCAGAATAAGTTGACTTTTCAGCAAAACCAATCTTAATAAAAAGTTTTTTGTTTTGTTTTCTTCTAAAAGGATAATATGCTTTTATTATATTTCAAAAATAAACTCCTTTTGCAACTTTCATTGTTATAATATGATCCAGTGAAAGGAGAATTTTTTAATATAAAAAAGAAGTATAATTTTTGGGGTTCAATTTTTTATTTGCCTCCTTTTAGCTACATAAACTTCATTGACCCATTCTTCAATAATATAGTATAATAATCGTACATTATTCCTTTAATTTTTTTGAGTGGATTCTCTAAACGATTGCTTTGTCTGGAGTTTTGTTTTCTACTTGCATTAATTTCCAACTATTAGTAAACGCAGCACCCATCTTGCCGAGAGGTTTTACATACTTAATTGTTCTTGCAAAATTTAAATCATTCCCACCTACCATTTTCAATTGTGAAAGAGCCTACTAGGAATCTCATGAAGAACGTTTTTGATCGTCAACGAGCGCATTTTTCAATTGTAGAAGATTCTTTGCACGGCAGAAACTGTTACATGAACTGATTCTTTAGTGAGATTCTTCCATAACACACCGAAAGAGGGAATCTTTTGAGATTTGTGTACTTAAACAAAGTACAACATTGTTGTTTTCATACTCCTCAAATAATAATTAGAATATATATTTACGACTTGCATATTGAAGATTCCACGATTAAAAAACGAAAAGGAGAAAAAGTGTTAAAAAGTAATAATCTAGAAAAAGAGTAGATGTCTTTGTTATTGTTACTCGTCAGATTATCTTCAGAAGATTATTTCAGAAGTCGTATGTTAGACACAATCGTCTATAAAACATAATATGCTATCTGCGTTATTAACTCAAAAAACACGTTTTTTGCGTTATAGCTATATTGCAACAAAGGCTGGATATGATTGTAAGCCAAAATAGTTGGTGAAATTTAAAAACTGTACCCCGATGATTTTCGAAGTAACTGCTTATAATATATATTCTGGAAAAGAGTCCCCAGTTGTAGATATTCTTAATCGTTAATGCAGATATGCCATCGACCTCCTCATGGAAATAATATTTGGGCATTTTCCCTTTCAAGTAGAAAAGGATTTTGCCATTTTTCAAATATAGAAAACAAGAAGTGAATGATGTCGTTTTCTTAAAAACGCTTCTTATTCTCATTTTTAAAGATTATTAATATTTCATGGCACGTATTCATAAAAAATAATTTATATTTGAAATGTATTTTAAGACAAATTTTTCCTAAAAATTTTCTTTAATTATATTATATAATTATTTTTTATGAATATGGCAACATTTATTTCGTACAAGATTTTTCGGGAAAAATATTGTTAACTTCAACCATGTTTTTTCTCATATTAATCAATTAATTGTCAAATTTTATTATTTTATAGCAACCCTTTTTGAAAATATTATAATTGCTGTGATTAAAGCCCTTTTGTGTGCACAATATTAACAACTTCAGACTGGGTACTTTTAGGATTGCCCTAGTAAAAAAATGTTTTTTTTATATATTTCTAACAAAGAGAAGTCATTTGGTAAAAATATCCTTGCCTGTTTTTATATATGGAAATAAAACATTTTTATTTTCCTTAGATATTGCAATTCAACCAACCCATTTTGTAAAAAAAAGTATACATATATAGCAATTGTTGTTGCTGTTTGCTTTTTTTTAGCTCAAAAGGTTAAAATGTTAAATGTAGCAGTTTATTAAACATCGTCATCATCGCCATCCCTGTCATCATTCTGTTTCAGGACGTGCAGAAAAAAACAAAATTAAAAAAATGTTCATAAACCACAAGGGATGTTTTATGATGTAATCAAAATAAATAAAACGTAAATGAATGTGACAAAATAGGAAGGATACAAAATGTTTAATTTAAAACTAAGAAATACGGAGACAAATACTTCATGACATTAAATCTCTTATCCAATATATTTGACTTTTAATAATGCATTAAAAATAATGTTACAAAAAAAAAATGAAATTCAAATCGGTTTCATGTAAATATATTTGGAAATTATAATTTTTTTATCGAATTGTGAAAAAAGAAAGAGTTCAGAAAAATACACATACTGAATAAAAATCTCATACATAAATGTAAAAGCACAGCTTAAACCAACAAACACATAAATTTATTTTCATAACATTTATGTGTGTCTAAATTTTGTACGGTGGCGAACACGCACATAAATGTGTTTTATTTTAATATTTGGTTGCGTACACGACCATGAGTCGGACACATATTGTTCGATCGGAACAGACTTGAAATACACATGGTCGCGTGTATCTTTATTTTAAGTTCGTGAACGGAAAAAAGTACATGTACGATACACAGGTTTGAGTGTAGCCGTACACGAAGTTCGTGTACGTATGCTCAAAAAATGTACATGTACGTAACACAGGTTTGAGTGCAGCCGTACACGAAGTTCGTGTACGTGTGCTCAGAATAGTTCAAGTTCGATACACGGGTAATAACAGCGTATTTAATATATTTGTTGAGGGGAAGAAAGTTTTTGAAAGCTGCTCAACAAAATATTTTGGACTATGCTTGCAGAGTAATTTACGTTTGGATATTCATATACAAAACCTTAAAACCAAAATAATTGTACTTGGGTTGCTCTATAAATTTGATAGAAAAACAAAATTAATAATCTATCAATCTTTAATACACAGCCATTGAAACTATTTGCTATAATATATGCGTACAAAAAAAGCAACGAATTAAAATCTGTACAAAGAACTCAAAATAAAGCACTAAAAGCTGTTTTTAATATGCCGTCAACTTTTTCTATGATTTCATTGTACAAAGAAGTGTCAGCAACAATTTCACCTGTGAACGGATTGTTTAAAATGCAGTTACTTCTTTACGTTTTTAAATCGCTCCACAATATTGGTTACCATACAATATCGCTTCATACAACAGTGAGATGTCGTTTAGAAACTACTAAACATCGAGTAGAATACATTATTGGTTTTGAATTTAATATACTTTCTATGGATATGAAAACCATTGCACGTTTTTAAAAACAAAATCAAAGAATATTTGCTACAAAATTTGGAAATGCTTCTGTTGTAATTTTTTATAATTGATATCTATTTATATTAACATTTCTATACATATTATAAAAATAAGAAATAGTTCCTTTATTTATTATAATTCTATTTAAAATTTTTGTATTTGATGCCTTAAAATTTTTGTATATTGTTTTTTTTTTCTGCAATAAATTGAAAAAAAAATTAGCCTAAAGCAGAATTTACGCTACATGGCTGGTATTAGCTTTTCAGTGAGAAAAACTTTGGCTTAGATTAAGATAAGTTTCTAAATTTTTTTTGTCCAAAATTTGTATTATTTTAATTAGATTATAATATTCTTAATCACCATAAATAATAAAAAAATTAGAAAAAAATACGTACAATATTTTTGAGTGAGGGCATTTTGTAAGCACTTTTGTGCAACTTTTCATTAACATTTCTTTCAAGTTAAATCGATTTGTTGGTGGTCTCCATTTGCTGTATTTTTCGCGAACATTTCATTTAATTTTTTAAATTATTCTTACCTCGCGTTGCCGCGTGCAAGTTTAAGTTCGAAAAACTTAATACTACCTCATTTTATAATTAATATACTCACATTTTCCTTACTTGCACCTCAAATTGCAAGAGATTTTATAAGACAATACTTTTCCTATACTTGCAGCAAATTAGTTTCAGAAAGACAAACAGTGCTGCCATTATACAGTTTTTAAAAATTTACTAGATTGTGGAAAAAATTTAGTAGTTATTTTATGTATATATGAAAACAAATTGTTATTTTTTTCTTCAAATATACACAGAGAAGACAACTGATATTTTTTCAAAACATGAATATTATTTAAAAAGTAATAATAATAATTACTACCTACTTTTGCCTTTGAAATGTAAAAATGTTAAGTTCTTGGTAACTCAGATTTATTCAACTTTCAAAGGAACTTTCGCTTGCCTGTGTAAACATTCCTTGGCATATTCGATGCTAACACGTACAACATAATTGCAGGTGGCAACGGGGCTTACTTACCAAACAGCAACAAGTAAGAAGGTGTTCCTACTGGCTTAGGATATTTAAAATTTTTATTTTGAATGCCTTGGACAATTTTAACAGTTCCTTAACTCCCTAAATATGCGCAAACAAATAAGCACATGTATGAATGTAGTCAGACGTTCCACATTTTTGAAATTGGTTTACTTTAAAATAACATTTCGTATTTGCAAATTTGTAAGCACATTTGTGCAAAAGTCAGAATTTCAGCTCTATTTCCGCCAATTAACAAACGGTATATTTGATAAATTTAAGGAAACTTGGCAAACGTACAAGTTTTTCAACAAATACTATTTATTTTTATATACTTATGTATGTATGTATTCCATAAGTAGTCCAAGTATTTTATGGCGTATGGTATTCGGCAGAAATGACTACGTTTTGTCATAACTATTTCCAATCCTTAAATTTTTTTCTGTTCTTTTACTAAAATAAGAGATACTTACGTTCTACACAAATATATAAAGAAAAAAACATTATGTGTTTCTATGGTTTTTACTTAATAACGTACAAGACAAAAAGTTAACTTTTCTATGGAAATGCCCATATGCGATTATTTATAGCATTTGCCATTTTTCCAATTATGTATTTAAAAAAACTCATTTCCAATCTATCTTGCCAAAAAAGTTCCATTTCTACAGTATGACATTTTTATAGTTTTATTTTTTATCGAAAACACGATTCAAGATGCCAAACAATTCCTTTTCTAATTTTCATAAAACTTTGCAATCGAACTTGGATGTCCGTGCCTTTATTTAACAATTCATTTAACTTTTTTATGTACATATAGATAATTTCTTTTTAAAAATATAAAAACAATGATGATTGCAATATGCAATTAAAAATTTATTATAATTAAATCTTAATAAATCTTTAATTGCTACTGTTAATTTATGCCTTTTGTTGTGCAATCTTAATGAGTTTTGCTGCATTTTGTGCATACGTTTTTTACAAGCATTTCTTGCATTTTAAAATTATTTCTATCCACTTATAAATCGATTAGAAAATGCGAAACAATTACACAGGTCAACAGTGAAAATGGGCTTGAATAACCACTATATAGATTTGATATATCATGGGTACCTAATTACAAAAATTGTAAAATTTTTCAATTCCATTTATAATTTTTATTTTAAATAATTTTTAAGTAAAATTGTTAATATTTTCAGACATTTCTCCACTTATGTTGTCATAACTTAAAAACTACTAGTCCGATTTTGCTAAAATCAATTTAGAAAAGTTTTGGTTTTTAATATCTTTAAAAGACGTATACAAATATTTTTAATTCGACCATTAGTTTCAAAGCTATGAAACAAATTGATAGGCAAAAAATAAAAAATTGGTAAAAAAAATCTGGAAAAAATCGAAAACTGCAAAAAGTTTAAAATTTTATTTATCTATAATGAAGCTACATATCATGTGAATTAACGTAGATATGGATCATGAAAATCAATGCATGCTTTACGTTTTTATTTACAATTAATTGACGGTATTGCATATTTACAAGCACTGTAGAAAATAGTATAATAAAAATGCAGAACATAGAAACACAGGTGCATTTTAAGACACGGATTTTGGCAAACCCCCTTTACATGAAGAAAATTGCTTGGAAATAAATATGTAATAAACAATAGGTTGTTTCATTTTTACTAATGCGGTAGCATACTAATAAACGCTCATAAATGTGCGTGCACGCTGAATTGCTCTTCTTTTCCGTTCGATGATTCTTTTGCATAAAATTCCTTAGGGCCAGTTTATGACTTCGTATTTAAATGGTATTTATATTTAAGTTCTATTTAAATACGAAATTAAGTTTTGCAGTACAAACTTAAATGAAACTTAAATAATATTTAAATGACCAACCATGCTGATTTAAGTTCTATTTAAGTTGTGCACACATACATACACAAACATATGGTTTTGCTACCTTGTTGTTGTTTCGCGCAACAAAGTAAACAAAACATTTGCGGCCATTGAAAAATCAACATCTTTTGGGGTGCAATTTGGACTTTTTTTATTAATATTATTCTATTATATCTTCTTTCTTGTTTTACACTTTTAAAACATTGCAGCAACCTATTAATGTTGTTATTTTCAGCCTGAAAAAGAATTCACATTAGAAATTTTTCTGTAATTTTGTTCAACAGCTGTTTCTCCAAAAAAATTTAAAGAATTTCGTGATGCTGACACATTTTTATCGTAATTAAATACAAACAATTATTTAACACTGAAAAACTGAAACTGTATTTAAGTGCAACTTAAATTTAAATGAAAATTAACTAAATGCGTATTTAAATATGAAGTCATAAACTGGCCATTAATGTTTTTTCGGATTATTGGGAATATTTAAACATTTTTTGCACACACAAACTCTACCCACACAAGAGGTTATCCGAAATTATAGTATCAGTACTTATTAGAGCTCCTTGAACCGTTTTATTTCATTCAAGAAATGTTTGCGATAACGGAAACATCATTTCACCCCTACATAAAGATTATAGTCATTCAGCTTACAAGTTAAAAGAAGAATTCTCTGTAATGGCAGTGGTCATGAAGAACATAAAGTATGATGAACATAACTGGGTAATTTGTGTTGATCTTAAGATGGTAAACAAAGTCAACAAAGTGGCTTTACAAAATATCCTTGTTTTATATGTTTATGGGACACCAGACCTAAAGCAGAACATTGGAAGAGAAAACAATGGCCTTCTAGGGAAACACTGGTTCCAGGTATGCCAAATGTTATAAATGGGCCTCTACTGCCCCGAGATCGCATCATATTACCCCCTCTTCACATTAAACTTAGTCGGATGAAACAATATGTTAAAGCACTTAACAAAGATATTGAATGTTTCTAGTACATTTCAAAGAAGTTACACTATCTAAGTATGGAAAAACTGAAAGCAGGCACATTTGATGGACCACACATTCGCAAATTGGTGAAAGTTACAGATTTTGGCAGTTCAATGTTAAAAATTTAAAAGATTGCATGGAATTATTTTGAATGGGCAAATAAGAAGGGCAATGATTACGTTGCGCACGTTGAAGAGATCTTAACTCACTTTCAGAATCATGGATGCAACATGAGCATCAAAATACACTACATTCACATTCACTGAGATCGTTTTCCTGAAAATGTAGGAGACTTGAGTGAGGGACAAGTCGAACGATCCAACCAACATATCCGTACAATAGAGCAACGATACCATGGTCGTTGAGATGCACACATGATGTCTGATTTTTGCTTTAGTATTCATAGTAACACTTCGGTTTTCAACAATAGTAGAAAATCTAATAAAAAAAATTCCAGAGTTTGTAGTTTATAATAATTATTTATTTATTTTCTTATTTTATTTCTTATAATAAATTTAAATAATAAAATATTAATTTTCTACTGTTGAATACATTAAAACTCATCGAATTCAAATGTTTTGCCGAAGAATAGAATTATTATTGCATTTCGATGTGGAAATTTTTACATAGCATGGGGAAAATGTTTTCAAAACTCAATCAACCGAAAAAGGACATTTACTACTCAATTTTATGTATATAATAGAAAGTAAAATTTTGTGAAAATGAGCGAATTCACTTAATTGGGAATAAATTTGTAAAAATTCGTGTGATCGATGTCGATATTGCGATAAAGCAATAAAACTGAACAATTTTTTCCGTTTTCGATTTTTCATAAATTTTTTAAAACAAATAAGATATGTGAATTTCAATTTTTCAAAGTTTATTTTAATAATATCGTACTAACCCTTTTTGAGTAATCATTAATTATGTAGAGAAACGTCTAAAAAAATTTATAGTTTTACTTAAAAATTAAAAAAAACTTCTCCATAGAATTTAAAATTTGGACCATATTTGTTTTACTGGTATCACAATGCATCAAAATTGTATAGTGGGTTTTCAAGCATTTACAATTCTTTCGATTATGTTGCCTTGTGTTATAGATATGTAATAACTAATATGAATAATATTTAATAGTTGTTATAACCATTTTTTTAAATAATCTTTTATTGTATTTAAAACGAGTTCGCCTTTCTCAAAAAAAAATACAAAAAGTGTAATAAAATCAGTTGAAATAATTGCCAATAAAAACATTAACAAACGATACAGTTTTGTTAAATTTACTTTAAAAAACGCAAGAAAAGTCGAACAAACCTTAAGTACAGTAAGTGAACTTCGTTATATTATTTATACAGAACATAACGGTGCTGTAATTTTGAAGTGCATCTGTGTGTATGTGGTGAGGCGTCGCTGGCACCGTAATTTTTAAAAGTTCGAAAGGATTTTGATTGAGCTTGAAGTGGTGAGGGTTTCTAAAATTACAAATTTATTGGAATTTCCATATTATATTGAAAAAAGATCATAATATATTGAAATCAACACGAAATTTTCATATTTTATCGTTTTATTCATTCAAGACTTTTTCTCTATGGAAACTTGAACTGAGCATTTCATAATTAGGAACTTCCAAAAGATTTTACACAATCTCTGCTGTACAATTTCCGTATTTATTGCTGTCTAGCTAAATTCCTTTTTAGTTTTATTCCATTTAATATAAAGTTCTCCTTTAATTTGGCCACTTAAATCTTGTCATTATTAACAAACAGCAAATTAATTATTTACCAATGAAAATCATTTGTTGTTCATTATTAATACTGATTAAAACTCTAACATTCAATGGCATGAAATTTCTAATAAACCCATCAGTGAATGACATGTAAAACACCATGTTAGAGGCAACAGGAGCAGCGCCGAAATTTAGTTTATGACACGAAAGCAATTTAAGATAATTGAACAAGAGACTTTGTAAAAGGGAAGAATAGAATCACGATAGTAAGCCTTAGTTATTATAATAGTGTTCGCCACAGTAAGTTCATATAATGTTGAGGACAAAATTATTAATTATTGCCATGGTGACATACAAATGTACACATATTAGAGAGCTAAAGCTTGTGTTAAGAATGAAAAATATTACACTAGTGTTATAGTGAACTCTATTTATCATTTATCATCCTGGTTTATACATAGATAACGTGTTTGTGTTTTTCACTGACAGAAATAGTCCAACGAGTTATTAAAAAAAATACTCCCGCAGAGAAAAGCAAACTTTATACTTTATATAAAAAAAATTTACTGCCGGTTTTGTTTATACAAGGGAAAAAGCACAACAGCATTAAATTACACATTTTGGCATAGAACTTGTTGTTAGTATGAATTTTGCATTTTTAGCCAAGAAATTTGCTACCAACGATTATATTGCACCTAAAAGAGGAAAAATAATATATTTTTCCCTTGGCATCTGCGAAAGTATAAAACATCTAATTAGCAATATTTATGAATATTTGCAGGGATATTATTAGCATAATATTTTTAGACTCTTACAAAGGATGTTTGTCAAGGATTTCTGACTTCTATACCCGTAAATATACAAAATGGAAATAAAGCAATAATTTTTAATTAATATTCAAGTGATTATTTTGGGTAAATACTTTTCTTATTAAAACTCTTACAGAAGTAATTATTTAGCAACAATTTTTTTTTTAATTTTAATGAAAGCTTTATACACTGGGCGTATGATTAATATAAATTAGTGCTAGTTCGAATAAAAACTTGGGTACTTTATTTTATTTATGCAAATTTTTAAAAGCTTTTGCAAAGTAAAAAGTAACATCAAATAAATTTAAAATTTTTAAGCTGGTATTAATTTTGTTAAAGAAATCAAAGGGAATAAGTTATATTCCTTTTTTTTTCTTTTGCTTAACTGTTTCTACAATGAAATCATTAAACACATCCTGTCGGCAACTTGTAATTTAAATATTATTTAAGAAATTTCACAAAATGTTTACCTGTATAAATATATATTTACCCATTATTTTTACTGTTATAAGTGATGTGTGTTTAATCATATTCAGTAAACAAATTTAGCTAAGGTGGCTTTTTCAATTATCTTTTAGATAAGATACCACCAAAATTTCAAATAATTAGACATGCTGGAATTCCTCCAATTTTCTGAGCCAATGATTGGCATAGCAAATATCTACCCATTTGAGCAGATTGAGCTGCAAACATATTTAGCCAAAAATTTAATACCAGAGATAACAATTTTTAACATTTATATCGTTATCTTCAGTTTTACTATGAATGAACTCTTGCTTCACGTTACATCGATTTTTCTGAGTGTTGAATTTTCGCAGAGGGTATCTGTAATTCAAATTCAATGAAAGTAAAGTGAAATTTTAAATTGGCATTCGTGACGAAGAAAATTTTGATCTACCTTTTCTGACAACTCTAAATGCAGAATTAGTTTGTTCTGTTCTGTTCTGTTCTGTTACGAATCAGCTGTTTTGTTTCTGTTCAATTGAAAAACTGTATGTGTGGCTTGTTGTTACTTTTTCGTTCTGTTCTGTTGCGGACTATTCTGTAGAAAATAGAATACAACTTTAAGTGACTGCCAAGTCTTTATATGTATTAGTTTTTTGTGGAATGAAATATTACAAATTTTGTTTCAAAAGTCAGAATATTTTATTTTAATTATTAAAAATTTATATATTTTTGTCAAGTAAAAAACATTTGGCAAACATTCACAAAATTCAATCCTATAATTATCGTCCACACAGAACAAGTAAGGAAGAAATATTTTCTACAGAAAAGAACGGCACGGAACGTGATCCGCAAAGTTTCGCATAATTTTCTCAATTTTAGGAATGAAGTCCCCAAAACAACTACGGAAATAATAATTTTATAAAAACTGTATTTATTTATTTGAACAAACGAAGCGAAACTAAAACGGAAATGAAGAGGAAGCTAATTTTAAAATTTCTTTGACTAATTTATTTTACCGGTGGTGTTGAAAGCTATAGGCGCGGGACAAATGTTTTTATTCTTCGGTTATTCCAAAAAAAATGTATATAATTTTTTGTCCAACTTTATTTACTTATAGACTTAATCTTAGGAGTAGAGAAATAAGACTGACTTTTCAATATTTCTTTATTTTAAATTATAACTTGTTTTCTTCTTTTGTATGTCATCAGTTTTTAAAATAATTCTTTAACAACTTACAAAAAGTGCAATTAATTTAAAAATGATTGAATATATTTATTTGGAAATAATAAGTGACCTAATTAAAATAATTCTTTCATAACTTGAAAAAAGTGCAATTATTTTAAAAGTGATTAAATAGCATTCTGAATATGATTGTTTCGAAATAATAAGTGACCTATTTAAAATTAAAGTTAATTTACCTATGTATTTCTTTTAGAAATTTATTAATGTTTTTCAGCATAAGACATTTTAGAGTCTTCCGAAATCTGTCTTTGCGAAGGAATTAAAAACCTTACTGAATCGCTAGATGAAGTGCATTAATTAATTAAAGAACTCGAGGTTGGAAGATGAAAGAAATAAACCAAACTAAATTTAACCAAAAAATTTATTAAGATAAAACTTTATATTTGGTTGCCAATATTTTAGTACTTTTCAACTGACTTAAAAAGAAAATTATATTAGATTATATTTGGGATTAGATGCCGGTCTTTCTATTTTAAAGTAAGTTTTTTATTATGAATAATTCTTAGCAAATAATTTGACCACAAATTTTTTTTAATTAAATTTTATCCACTTCTCTCAAAAAAGTGCAATGAATTATTATCTTTTCTGTTGTGTATATTACAACAAAAAATCAAATTTTGATATCTTTTGTAATTATCGTAATATTATAAAAAACACGTTAGGAAATAAACTAAAAAAATTTTCATTTATTACGAATAATTCATGACAAAAAACCCTTTCTTTTATAAAAAAAACTGTATTAAAAAAAGGGGAAACTTAAAATGTGTTTTCGAGTAATACGAAATCCGGTTTGACAACACTAATTTTTTGTGAACAGAAACATCACATTTTGCGCATTTAAGAGCATCATATTTGCGACTAGCACGACAACTACGAGGTTGTTAAATTTTTTCAACATCATGGTCAGTTTTATCGTTGCCAATATTATTTAACGTAGATTTCGCACTATCGTTGGGTTGATTTGCGGCCTTGTTATTGTAGTATTTCTTTAACGAAGCAAAAATTCTGTAATGTAGGAACTCATTTTGTGCCAATGCTCTTAGTTTGAGGAGTCCGAATTTTACATCGGTCACTTGTTATCTAAATTAGATTTTTTCTTTTATCATACCCTTTCGTTTCTCGATAAATCGGGATATAAATTAAAATTTTCCGCGAAATAGGGAAACCTGCTCCAATTTAATAAACAAAAATAATATGTGTTCAGCCTAAGATTTAGCGAAATTTTATTGGACTTTAGGATCAAAATAATATAATTTAATATATGGATTATACTCAAACAAGTAATTTTTGTTTATTTGTAAGGAGATATTTCTGAATAAAAATTTAAGCGTATTTTTTCTGTTTTACTGCATATTTAATACGCATAAAGCATATTCTGCCTAGTAATAAATAATTTCCCAAAAATAATTTTTTAAATCCAAACCAGTTTATTAAAAAAACTTTTTATTGTAAAAAAATTCAAAATTAAACGTGTTCAGAATATTTACTGAAATTTAAATTGAATTTAAAGGAAATTATGGTCAGAAAAAATTAAAGTTTTCTGTGTGTTATAAAAAAAATTAATTTTTTTTATTTCGATACATGATTAATATTAATTTATAGCTTTTCATTAAATAAAAATTACACATTTGTTTCAATATGAATTTTAATAAATTTTTAATTTTACTTTTGAAATTATAAATCTAAATAAAGGTTTTTCAACTAAAATCTATAATTCTTTTAGCTTTTATATAAATGTATTAAAGCAAAGAGCTTCTAAATTAAAAAAAAAACATTTCAACCATTTCCATTTCATACGTTAATTGCAACATTTTTGTAATATTTTCTTATAAAACAAAAGAAAATGCTCTCCATCAGAAGCTCATATATCAATTTTAGATTTGACATGTTAGTTTTTTTTTTTGCTTCATACTAAATGAATGAATGTTGTCTAGTCGGTATGATTTTCTAATGCTTTTTTTCTAACTTAAGTCTATATGTGTAGTCAAGAGCAAATTGTGACTATTTTCTCTTCTTTATCAAATTCAAATTTAATTTCATTTAGTTTCATTGAACAAGTCTGCCTGTTTCTTTTAAATTGTTCGTTCGTTACTTTTATCATTTCGTGCTTCTTTTTTATGTATGATGCAGTACTGGAAATTGCTTTCAACACTTTTGCCATAAAATTAAATTAAAATTCAATTCAATGTTTCTATTTTTTTGTGTTTTAAAATGCGTATGCTTCTTTTAGAGTTTGTAAATGCACATCATTCTTAATTCCAATTACAGATTTCTCTTTTCTGTTATATCTAAAGATGTTGGAAAAAACAATGAAAAGAAATGAAATAGTTTGCAAACGAATTTCGTTTCAAGTTTAACTAAACTATGTTGAATTGCTTAAACAACAGTGAAATTAAGAATTTTTTTACAGTTTTTTGCTTAAAGAACCTTATGTGTTAGTCATTAAAGTAACTTAAAGAAATACACTTTTTGGCTCAAATCCTTAGAAACCATAGTTTCTGAAAACATCAAATTCTTGTTCGGATGATGAAAGTGTATAGCAAACAGTGGATCCTTTGAGTTCTTAAAAGAAACCTCTTTCAGCCGAAGTATATGAGCTTCCCTCTGGCAAAAATATACATTACGTAGCATAAGCAATATTTAGCAATCAGTTGTGAATCATTCTCTTATTTGGCCGCTTAGATTTAATATAACAGTGTCAAAGGCTGTTTAATAGATGTAATAGATGTAGTCTCGATGCCAGCAGCTTCACCAGCATTGCTCTTACATTGAAAGCGGAGTTTAAGGGCACTGGATGATATGCCAATAAAGAGATGCAGACTCGAATGTCACGCATCACAGTGACATATTTTATTGTAGAAAAAAAAGGAAATTAATCTGCATTTTCCAAAATGCAAATGCCATTTGAGGAGCTGCTATTGAGACTCAGTTTGGAATTCGCACCTACATTTTTTAAAGGGGGCGATGCCACAAATTGGGTCACCTGGAGTTTATCAAAAATTTAATCATACGCCAAGCTAAGGTTTTGATCTAAAAAAAAAGAGTTTTTGCAGGTAGATTTCATTTACGAATAGCTAAAAAGCTCAAATGCATTTATGGATTTCCCCTTACAGATTAACAAATTATCGATTAAAAAATTTTTATTTAAATTTTTTTTTAATTTTAATCCACTGTCTTGCTAATGGATAAGTCAAATCTTGTTCCGATTCACAAACATTTTGTAAGAAATATTTCGAAAAATGTTTAATTAAAAAGCACAGCTCAGTGAAGCGTTATACACAGTTTAATTAAATATTTTTAAAAAGTAGAAAAAATCGTGTTTATGATATCAAATGATAGCATGATTTTTTAAAATTTTTTATTGAAGGTTCCAAACGTTTTAAAATATACATATATATTACATATAAGTTTCAAAACGTGTTTTCGCAAATAAACAATTGCTTATGCGTACTAGAGGCCCCCAATTTTTTCTAAAATACTCTGGTTTCTCTTCAGTTGTAGAATAAATCTTTCGCCTTTTACTAAAGATTTCCGTGGAGAGGAGCATTCTAATGAGTCTAAAATAAAAATTCTCTTAAATATTTTTGTTGAAAAAAAAAATTCATCGAAAATACTGAAAAATACCATTTTTGGGATTTTATTTTAATTTCTTTAGAAATATACTATTTTTTAAGCACACGATCTTACACGCGCAAGAAAAAGTTGGACCACGGATGTTCTCGCACTAAAATTTAAAATTTTCTTTTAGTTTGGTAAAGTCTTTTGTAATCGGTTTTACACTAAAACTTTAATTTGTAAGTGGATATTTTGATGAATTTTAGATATTATGCTGAAATTGAATTTTATATGTGAAACTTAGATTTTTGGCGCATTTCCGATTTCTGTTTTCTAAACACTGAAAATTCAAGGATGGCCTGCAAATTTAAATGTTTTCAATATTTTTTTTTGAGAATTGTTTAATTTTTACTAAAAAAATAATAATAATAAAAAGAGGTTTTCATTGGCAGTTACTTTAAACAGTCCAGTAATTATTATATAAAATATTTTTTCTGAAAATATATTTGTAGTTCTTAATTTTGAATTTTTTCATTTGAGTTATTCTCATCTTACGAAAATTTTATTTTCTACATCTCTTATTTCAGCATTTCCTGGTAATACCATTTAAGGTTATAAAACACAGAGAACAATATTATTATTTCCTTATGAAAATAATTTTTTATGTTATTTTTTCGTTTACTTCCACATAAAATATAAGCCTTGTTGAACAAACTATAATTTATGCAAATGTTTAAATATTTAGCTTCTTTGTTTTGCTGTTTTCAGTAGTGTGTTATTTTTCCTGTTTTTATTTTCCATAAGGAATAATTTCAATATTTAAAACAATTCTGAAAAAGCCCTATAAGAAGTAATACATACATAGCACTCGCATATTTTTACGTTAAATATGACAAAGGAATCTTACTATGTCCCGCTATAAGTGATTTTACGCTGACGACAGCAAAATAATAATGTATTCGAAAATTTCGTTTGCAAGCGAAAATTTGTAATGTAATATTATTTTATACGATATTTTATTTAAATACAAAGCAATTGTATACGTTTTGCATTTTCTCATTACTATAATACATTATTTTTATTATGCCTCTTTAACAAATTATATGCACCACATTTAATAAAGACCCCAAGACAATGGAAAAAGAAAATCTATTAAAATATGGTAAATGGAAACGAGTGTATATCCCTAAAAATAAAACTCCCTAAGAAAAAATAAAAAAAGTTTTAAAGCAGAGATAGTATTTATAAAAATATGCCTGAACTTTTTAAACCTATTGTTTTGACAAACTACGCACGAACTAAACATTCAATTCGAAAATTGGTTTACAAAATAAATAATTGTTTGACAGAACTTAACAAAAATTATTGAATTACTCGTATATGAAGTATATAAAAAGGGAAAATAGCTTGACCTCAGTAGCCAATGGTTTTGGAAAATGCGGGAGAGTGTGGAATATTTCGAATAATTAATCATCGTACTAACCGAAATCGATTTAACATGTAAGAAAAGAATAAGTTGCACTTTTCACATTCCAGCTCGTTAAATAATACGGCTAAATAGCTAATATTCGTAGTCACTAGTATCAACCTTCAAAAGTTGTAAAATTCGAACAAAGAACTCTGATGAGATGGTGTAGCGATCTCGAAATCAGTACTGATCCGATCTGATAGTCTGATGAATAATTTGCTTCAAAAAAGTACTCTCTTAATAAAATGATGAATTTATCCAAAAACAATTTCTTAAAAATTAAGAATAAATGGGTAAACTCAGATTTGAACTCAACCCAAAAATTTATTTCAATATAACCCTAAACAGTTCAACAAATTACGCAAAAATATTAATTATTATTGGATTATTTAATTATGTTTTTTTTTAACATAACTTATACATAACTTTCTTCTATTTAGCTTATTTTATTAACTCAGATGAGAGCTGGATTGGTTTACTTTAGAAAGCAGCTTAAGTTTCTTAAAAGCTCACGTTAAAAAAAGTTATTGCATAATTATCAACAAGTCAAAATCGATTTTTCGCAAAAAATAAAGTTTTTTTGTGTAATCTAATTCTGTGGTTACTTGAAAACAATATTTGTCATACAACTTTTTCATATGTGGGTTATATAAAAATTTACCGCTTTATTTTACTTACTCTATAAAATTGTCAACTAGAAACCCAAATATATTGCTTTACAATGTTCTACAATTTTGTCTAGAAAAGTTGTTCTTTATCTTATTTGAACTTAAAAACTTTTAAAAAATGCAAATGATGGCAAAGTTTAAAAATTTTCAAACAAATACATAAATGAATCGAGCCATCGTGCGTAAGGTTTTTGAAAAAACCGAGTTAGTAATAATCAATATAGCCTTGAAACCTTTCCATAAAGGTACTACTTATTAAAATCGGATAAAAAGTGTGTCAACTAGATCTTTAAATTATTAAAGTTCAACTTTTCCTTTAGTCAAATAAAAGTGGCAAGTGAAGTGGATCTTTCAAAAAGACTCATACTATCCACTATTTCAGCATAAGCATTTCGACCATCTTCCAGATAACAACGTCCTTTTTTCAATTCAGAAGTCCATTTGTATGCTTTTCTGTTGTTAATACTTTAACAATATTTTAACTGATTTTCTAGTCATGGTATACACTTTTCTTCAGGTTTAAAACAAATGTAGAATTTTTTTAACGATATCAGTTATTAAACCCTTTGGTGCATATTACATAAAATTTAAGATATAGAAAGACCTCCTTATTTTTTTTGTACACTTCGAACTTCAGAATCAGAGTACTCCAGTTAAAAGTTCAAAATCGATAACCTTTCTATTTTTAACTACTATTAAGTACTATTTAATTTGAATAGATCAAAAAAATCACCGTTTTTTTTAAATAATTTTCCACATTGGAAGGCTATTGGAGTCTTTGTAAAAATAATTTAAGCAAGCCCAACGAAATTGGAAAATTCTTTTTTTGGTAATTTTTTCAACGATTTATTATCCTTATTGCATTTTGCAAATAACTTCTCTCTTCACTTTCGCAAGCACTTGCCATATGGTAATGAAGGGGTTGAGGAGCCCTTTGATATATTTGGGGAATTCAAATGTTATCCTATCGTGTAATTTTGTCATATTGTTTTAAAATTTTACACTAATGACATTTTATTTTCTACAACTGCAATTTAGTGCTCTCTTAAAACAAAAATATATGCTCGTATGAGTTCACACAAAAATTTCTAAAAAACTTACTATATAAAAAAACATTTTATTGCAATTTTTCACTGAGAAGTGCAAAATAAGTTACATTATTTTACAGGAAAAAACCTATATTTTAAAACTATTTTTATTTCTTTCATACAAAAGCTATCCTATAATAATAAAATTCTTCTAATATTTTTCTGTTACTGTCATAACCAATTGATTTTCTATCGACTTTTGTTTTTAAAAAAATTGTTATGTACGTCATACTTTAAAATACGGAAGATTTTTTAACAATTTTAACTTAAGAAATATATGTATTGCAAAAATTACCGAAACTGGCGTAAACTTAGTAATATAAAAAAATATGTAAACTTTAAAAAATGAAAAAAATCGGACAAACCTCTATATCGCGAAAATTCGAAAAAAAATAAAATGTTTATAAATGGTACAAAATTACAAAAACTTTAAACAAGAATGAAAACAATTAAGATTTAATAAAATTGAAAAAAATAAACAATTAAAAAAACTGCTTAAGAAGTCTCAAAACCTGTATAAAATATTTAAAACTGTAGAAATTTTTAAAACTCGAATAATTCGCGTTTATCGCGGAAAATTTCAAACAAATTGCGAATATCAGAAATCAACAGCAAAAGATATTACTAATCACATTTACCGCGAAAATGACAAAAGCTCGTGAAAAATCGCACTATTAGAAAATAAGTCACAAACATACTTAAGAACAAAAAGTGCTAAAAGTGTTTGGAATGAAAATACCTCGAAAAATTTGCGAAAATAAAACTCACAAAATCTTGCCAGCATCGAAAATATATCAAGGTCTAGTATTGATTAAAAATCGCTAATACTGTAAGAAGCTAAATAAATAGCAAAATATTGCTTCGACCTGAAAAATGTTGAAAGTTAGGAAAAATTGCAAAATTTTAAGCAATCGTGGTAAAGAAAACTGTAAGGCATGCTAAAAGACTCGAAAAAGTTGAGAAAATGACGAATACTCGCAAAAAATTGCAGAAACAGCTTTGTCTAATTAATATTGATTAATTGCCAGATCCACGATGTCACTCGTATTTGTTCTTTCGTACAATTACATTTACAACAAAATCTAAATTTTAGAATTTGTATTTCCAATTTTATTTATATAAATCACTTCTATCATAATTTCCACGAATATTATGCAACTTCGCGAAGAAATCGGCAACTAGACCTGATATTAAACAAAAATTACTAAATCTACAAAGAGGGCGCTAAAGTGAACTGTTTGGAAATCGGGGAAAATAGTAAAAAGGAGCATATCATGAAAAAATTATATATTTACAAATTATAAAAATTGTAAAAGATACGAAAATTTTAAAACAATTTTTTTAATCAGAACAATTTAAACGTTTAACAATTTCCACATATTGTCACATTAAACATTATATTAGTTTTATAATCGGGTACCCATTTGTTTTCATTTATTTTGCTTCAGTTTATTTGTGATTCAAATGGTGGTACACTCAATTATGAGGGGTTGTTCACAACACTTATATTTTTTTACTTTTTCAAATTAGAACATATGATTTTATGAAACCATGTGATTCCTCTATATGAAAAGTGTAATGATCACATTTTTTAAACGAAATTCCTATGCAGGGAAGATTAATGTTCCTACCTGTTCAATGAAGAATACTTTAGTTTTTCATAAGCCTGTTTTGTGGGAATTATTCCAAACAATAAATTATAAATAACTAGCAATTTATGACTTTATTTCTTAATACTAATAAACGATAAAGACTGACTTATATAATTAAATTGTATAAAAATGATTTTTGTGCATTTTTCGACTTTTTATATACATAATTGCTAATCCTTCATTCTGTCATGATTTCATAAATTTCATTAAAATAGCAAAAAAAGTGTGAAATATGGTGAAGTAATGTTAAGCCGTTTTTGTGCCATTTGAAATGTCAAACAAGAAATTTTTATTCTTACGTTATTTGTTACACAAAATGTGTTCTTTTAGACGAATTTTATCTTTATAGTGGAAGATAGCAAGCCTAATTAACTATTGAAAATAAAAAACGGCATATTATAGGCTATAAAATAATTACAGTGCGGAATTCGTATTCGACTGCAAAAAATGCAATGAAAAAAACACCCTTGAGGTAGTTTGTCCCAAAATAATAAAAATAATTGGGTATGCACATTTTGAAGTCGAAAATAGGACATTTTTAAATATTGCTGTGAATATTTAGTAAAGAATTGATTTAAATTAAATAGCGGCTATGATGAAATAAAACAAACAGTACGAGTATTTATAGAGTTCTCAAACGTACAACATATTCAAGAACCGGTTTTCAAAAAATTAAAAAAGGCGTAATTTTTAAAACCCGGTTCATGGATTTTTCTGTTGAAAACTAGTTTGAATTTAATTTTAATCTTTTATGTTAACTGAAGTATAAAGATACTCATATAAATTTATTTTAAATGATTTTTTTTATTAAAACAAATAAAAAAATTAAGAAGTCTTTTAAAAATTAATTATGTTCATAACATGACTTAAATTTACATATTCAACATTTTCTTCTACATCAAATATGTTTCAAAATATATTAGCAATGGCAACTACATACGGCATTGTCAGAATGATGATTTTATTATAATTTTGAGGATTTATGATTGGATGATTTTTTTTTCTCAAATTGTGACTTCTAATTTACTTGGGGGTTACACGATCAAGTTTTGTCTATCAAGTTTCAATATACTCATACTTTTTTACTTGCTTTTGAAATTTTCTTTCCATCGAGTATTTCAATTTACTGTCAAGAAAACATTTTTTTGTTTGTTTTTTACAAATATTCTGACGAAATTCAAAACTTCAAATAAAAGCAAATAATCAAATATTTTTGGAATAAAAATATTAAGTGTAATAATAATGTGCGAGCTGCTTTCTTGACGATTATAACATTCTAGCTTTTCCGATCCTGCCAAAATTTGTTCAGCAAATGTTGAACGAATATTCTCAACAGTAAATTAAACAAATATAGAAATAGATTAGACAACAGCACTCTCGAAGGTCTCTTATAATTATTATTCATATTATAGTAATAGTTCTTCATAAAACTTTGTCATACTACATGTACTTTTCAATCTGAATTGGTTTTTGTTTGGTTTTCTCAAAGAAGTAAACATTTATTTATTTAAATACATATTGCCATAACTCCAATGAAATCATGATTTTGACAAAGAAATCAGGTATTTTTCAAAGCGAATAGAGGCGAGTCTACCTGTTATGAATTGGCCTTGGCTTTTACGGAAATGAAAAACTAAAATATCAAAATTAAGACTGTCAAAATATGTCCAGAGACAAAAAATGTATATCTGATTATTCACGTTCCCAAAAACCAATTTTTAGAACATTACCCTTGATATCCAAAATTTTTAGCACTTGTTGAAAGAGTGTATAAAGTAAAACGGTTTCAAGAAATTTAACTTATGCGGTTATTCGATAAAATCATGGAATTGCACATTATTTTAAATCAAATAGGTTAGTATTTCTTCAAATTTCCTTTTTAGTTTCAAAGAGGTAAATATTTTACTGTAATATGTTATTAAATTTTGACAATGACTTTTTTGTTAAAATAGTGAATGTGACGAAGCCAAAAAACAACTGTTTACAATTGTGTGGCATTATTATAAGAATAAAGCTTTCAAGATAAAATAATATTAAAATTAGAATAAAATATAAATATCATTACCTTAATATAGAAAATACGTATCTTAGTTTATAAAAAATATACAGAAGGAAAATCTTATGTGTAGTTTTTAACTATAAAAACTGAAGGTAAGTGCTTTTTCTGTATTTCTTATCATTCTAAAAATTTATTTAAATTTTTTTATAGTTCTTGATTAACGAAGCCATTTTTAAGCATATTTACCTCCCTGTTTTTGAAAACTAAATAGATATTTTCTTTGGGAATTTATTTTAAAACAAAAAAAAATTGTTTTTGTTTTCAATATTGATTTACTGCCAGTCCCAAGATGTTCGTTCTTTCTTTAGAATTTGTGTGACTGGCAGTTAATTTTCAAATACAGGCATACGTTTTTTGTGTAATACTTAAAATTTGTGTATATATACATACCTTACATTACATTACTTGTATAAAAATCTCATGTTAATTAATGAAATTTAGAAGAACGTGAAAGTTCTTATACAACTGAGGAGGGTATGAATTTTAATTGCTAATTAACATACTGATAATGAAATAATGCAAAATATTCTACGGGAGATAACAAATTAATTAGATTAAGATATATGTAAGTTATTAATAACTTTCACCAACCAGTTTGCAGTTAAATTGAAAATTCTTATTTAAGAAATCGCAGGCATATAATTTACATATATTTTTTACTATGTTAAATTGTTAAAAAGCATAAAATTAAAATAATTTTAGCTTTAACTTGGTAAGGAAAACATGGTAATAACAAGTAAGAGAGATATATTCGGCTGTGCCGAATCTTATACCCCCTTCACCATAGTATGGAGTGACAAAAGAAGTCACAATCACGACAATTCGCGCCCACGAAATACGAAAAAAAAAAATTAAAAAAAATTATTTAAATGGAAAAAATTACATTAAAGCAAAAAAAAATTGCCACTCACCGTCTCACGGACGCACCCCCACGTGATGGAAACAAAAAATTAATCACGATCACGCATTATTGGTTCTAATCTCTATTTCATAGTATAAGCCGATTTCATAAACACTGCTTGCAAAGCAACACTGGAAGCATGAGATTCCAAGGCATTCTAGTGTTGCTTTGCAAACTACGTTTATGAAGTCAGCCATAAATTATGAATTTCGTAACAAATTTGTAACACTTTCTTGCCTGGGGTGCATTATAAAAATATTAACATATCCTTATTAGCACTTACATATTTTTCACACATCCAAGAAGTGTTTCAACGTCTTTATCAAAAAGCCAGTGGTCTTCGACTAAACAAAGAAATGATTTGAAACGTAAAAAAGGGTTAAATAATGAAGAAATTCTCCCAAAATGGATAAGAATATCGCAAACTATTACATAAATCTGCTAGTCTAATGATTAAAATGTTCCAATATTATCTTCGTATTGAAAATAATTTAAAGCTATCAAAAATTCTTAAAAAAAGAACGAACTTTTTCAAATAAAAAGTAAAAGTAATAAAAATAACTAAAATGTATCAAAAATTAAAAAAAATACCAAATGGTTGTTCAGGATTTGAAACCGTACCCTGCACGGTGGCACGGTTTCGAATTCTAAACTACACTATGCTATTTTTTTAAAGAATTTTTGATTCGTTTTAGTTGTTTTTATTACTTTTACTTTGTATTTGAAAAAGTTTGTTCCACATTTTTTTTAAAAACCCGCTGCAAAATCTCATTTATAATATTTTTTTTAATTTTTTCGTTTTTTCCAATTTTATGAACGATAAAAGGTTTATTTTTCAAAAATATCCAATATGTTATCAGATAGGATTAGGTACAATTATATAATGAATTTAGTAAGTTGTCGACGTTTTTATTTCATATAATATAATATTAATAACAAAAATAAAAATAACTTGACGGTGTAAGAAAAAATTTTAAATTATAAAATATAACAACATATTGTAATACATTAATTTTATTATATTTTTTCTTTGAAACTCGTATGATGTATGTATTTTTGTATGTAAACTAGTGGTATTCTGATAGTTGTCTTTTTTAAATTTTGTTAACTTTTCCATTTACTTGTCTGTATTGCGGTTGGACCAGACGATAAAGGTTTTGGTTCAATATAACTTGTATATTTCTGATATAGAATCACAATCGAATTTCCACCACAATTGATTTAAAAAATATGAATTCGGTAATTCATATTCAGCCTGCTAAGAAAACAGATGGATTTAATTAAAAATATTTTTTAATTAATTCTGCGTTTGTAAAATTTTACTGTGTCAGACAGAAAACTAAATATGAAAAATTACGATCAAATCGCAAACGGAAAACTTTGTGTTCTCAAATCCAACCCATAGATTCGGCTTATTTTTGTAATATTTAACCATTAATCCGCGTCCAATTCCGTAGTGCGTGCTATCGACATGCGATATTTCTCAAAACTATGATTTTTTATGTATTTTTAATGAATGTAAGACCAGTTTATTTTATATGGATATAAAGAAAATAATTTTTTATCTCCTAAGATCTTAACTTATCATTTTGTATATGTTGAATTGGGGAAAATACGAAAATATGCAAAAAAATGAAATACAAATATGTATGCATATACTATTTTTGGAAATTTTCCCCAAATATTCCGATCTAAAAACCCAAAAATTAAATTGTATGATATGTACGATAGGAACTGATTGTTTGAAAAATATTTGATGAAGTGCGAAGTATTCTTAGAATACTTTTTAATTAAGCCCACATTAAATTATTCAATTAGATAATGCAATCAGAACCTAAATATAAATTTGTGGAAAGTAGTTATTTGCAATACTTTTATTCAAAATACAAATGCATTTTAAATTTTTATTCCAAATACAAAATAGTTTTTAATAAAAGTTTAATTTTCACAATGGAAATGATATTTTTTAAGTTTTTTTATTCTATAATGTTGCTGTTTTTTAATCAATATTAAATCATACAATTTTCCTGATGTTCTCATATTTTTAAGAATTTTTGGCATTTTAGAGATTTTTTCAAGATTTTTGGCTGCCGATTGCCAATTATATATATAAATAAATTTTGGGAATAATTTCCAATATTGCAGTTGCAATTTTTAGAATATGCGCTATTGTAGCGGGGCTTTCAATTTTTAGTTTCTTTGCTAATTACATTTTGGAGTTTGATATCAAATTAAATTCTTACATCAAACTTTGTTTTTATTTTATAGAAAAATGGCAATTAATTGAAGTGCTTTTGAAGATTAACTCACTGATGTTACAGAATGAAAGAAACATTTCTTATCAAATTTTTGAGCTTTGTTATGTGTTAATTGTCAAAATATTTTTTTATCACATTGTACAAATACAATAATAATACCGGGTTCTGCTATACTGCAGGTACGCTCTGCACCTGAATATAGAAAATAATTAAAATTATACAAGTATAAAACAGGATATAAGCATCAGTTTTGCCTTTCTTCTGAAATCACAAATAGTCATAAAAAATGAAATGTTAATACATTTTTAAAACAAAACTGAAATTCAATTTCATTGATTTTGTATATTTACTCGTACATAGTGTCTTGACAATCCATTAGATTTCTTTAATATAAATAATATAAAAAATAATTATGGTTATTTATATAAGAAAAGAAAATGTAAGCGATAAAAAATACTGTAACATTCATGCATAATATTATACTAATAAACGTACAAAAGTAAGTTTAAAGAAACAAACAAAAACAAAACAAAAAATCATTGCTTTTCGATTGTTTAAATATACACATGAATACACACAATGTGTACATGTGCCCATGAACGCATTTCAGTATGTATGGATGTGATATCTGTGTGACAAAAAGGAAAGATTTACAACAACCACACCAACTTCCATCAAGAATTTGAAGTTTTAGTATTTTTTAATAAATAAGATATATTATGTTCTTAAACGCGTAAACTACTATGAAAAATACAACTGTTTTGTGGTGTACAAGAAGCGGTCGTGACTACCAACCAGTAGATTATTGGATTGAATCCCCACGAAACTTAAAAAAAAAAATTTTAAAAGTAAAATTATTTCGAACGTCACTTTTTTTTGCTCATATTTTAGTCGTTAATGGACCGACTTCAACTTTTCGACTTTTCAGTCTAAACGTTCGTAGAACTCCATACAAGAGATCTGCTTCATAAAACTGCTCTTAGGACAGTTGGGGCCATAAAAAACAACAGAATAGGACACACAACAAAAAAGTCTTTTTTTTATACTTAAAAATTCGGGGACAAATTCCAACACGATGATCCAAAATTTAGGTCCCTATGTTGTGTGAGATCTTATTCCTCGATATTCTACATTAGCAGACGGACAGACGGACCTCGCTCATTCGACTTTTCTATTCACAAGGATCCAGAATATATATACTTTATAGGGTCTTAAATGAATAATGAAGAAATTACATACGGAATGACAAACCTATATATCCCCTTTCCAAATTTTTTGGTGAAGGGTATAAAAACATGCCTTGTACATAATCTATTATTATATAAATAGCCAAAGACACATTTTTAGATCCCATGTTCTCTTTTGTTTCCTAATCGACTTTCTTCATTCTTTTACCAAATGGTAAACTTTGTTGAGCTTAGTTACCCGATTATATATTGCTTAAAGCGGGTTAATATCAAAGGAGTAAACGGTTCCTAAAGTTTACTCTACTAAAAATGCTAAAAATACACACCTCCATTCCCTTATGTAAGTATTTCTTCAAGTAAAAACATAACCCTGTGGTATAAGGGACTAGCACTGTACGTGTAGGTTCGCTAGCTATTTTGGCACCACTTCTAGCACCGCTTCAATCTACCAAACATGTATTTGAGTGGTGAATTTAACACGAACTTGCCATTGGAGGTAGCGATTGACCAGTCTTTGCATAACCTTTAGCCACCCAAAGGGTTACCTACAAGTTTCTGTAGAAAGCACCAGTTCTAAGGTGCAGGTCTTGTGCTAGACACAAGTAGCCATCAAAATAATTAACCCAAGAGAGCTACCACATTAGCCACCCTTGCTCGCTGATGAATTCTGCCCCTCGCATTATCCTATCCTTTTTCTGCCCATATTAAAACAGTTGAATTTTCCAAAACAAACAAATTATATTTATTTTTCTGTACATATTTAGAATTTTTTAAAGAAACCAATTCTTTCACATGTACTTATTCTTAAATTAATTAAATATTATATTTCAAATAAATTTTTAGTTTTTCGTGCGCCTATTTATTTGAAATAGCGCTTTCTTGTCATTCATTCTTCTTGAATTTTATTAAAAGCCTGCAAAATTCATTGTACTCCTTTTCGTTACATGTTTTTATTTTCAATATTTAGAAATCCTCTTGTGTTATTTTGATTAGAAATTTTATTTAAACTTTCCAAAAACTTTTCAGTTTCTGACTTTACTAATCTTTTAAAATTTCTTTTGCTCATTTTTTTTAATTATGTATTTCATTTACATACTTTCTTTTAAAAATTACTTTTTCTAGCTATCAATTTTAATGTTAATTCCATAAAATCAGAAATGCTACTGAAGTTTTTTTTAAATAAACAAAAGCACAAAGATAATGTTATGATCTTAAAGTTTTTGTTGTCTGAATAACGGGATCTTTGAAAAAATATAATTGCCCTCAGTGACAAACTCTAAATGGGTCGTAGAAAAATATGTGTGGTATGCATTACTTAGCGAATTAGCTATCGAATAGTGGGTAGCGATTTTTAAAACTACTGGGGAATAGACACAGATGTAGTAGCCGAGTGGCATACCCTTTCGTTACCGCTTTCAGTGCAAAGCGAGAAAGCACCCTCCACTTCGCTAGCCACTTGTGACAATGGTTTCTGCTTATACCACTGGGAAGCAAATCAATGAGATTGTTTAAGAGTACCTACATACATACATATATATGTACATATATGAGTCATGAATCAAGAAAAGAAGATTGCGCATTGCGCAGGTCCGTTATTTCGTTGTGTGTGACGTAGACATAGAATATGTGTTGTAAACAAAAGTACATTTTTGTATGGAAAGCAGGTCGAAATGTAAAACTTTGGTAGCCGAACTCAAAAGTTTTACTCGACTGCATGTCTTTTCTGTCCATTTACATAGAATTTTTTTGAAACCGATGCACCAGTTTAGAAGTTATTTACATAGTTATTTCCAGTTTTGTATCAAAAATCTATTACACTCTTTACAATAAACACTCATTTGTCTTCTATAAAGACGTACATACATAGATGCGCATTAGAAATTGATTTTGTACGGCTGAGTGCGCAATCTTGTTTTCTTAATTGATGTATACGAGTAATAAGATTTTTTCTCTTCAAATGGGAGAAGTTTAAAAATAAAAAGAGATCAGAATTGAAAGAGATGACCCAGCTAGCATTTTCGATCGTAGAAGAATGCTAATTAGATTAAATTAATAATAAACAACATTTCTTATGTAAAATTAATAGTAATCAATATTTGTGTATAAAACGAATAATAATTTAAATAAAGAGAGCTTTTAGTTTATGAACATCAAAGAGTCTTCATTAATAATCCTCATTTGGAAACAACTCAATTAACATTTAATCCAGTTTATGTGCTGAGATTAAATCATCCCTTTAATTAACAAACGAGTTAATGAAATAACAATCGTTCAGTGGTCGTCAGAATACTTAAACGACGATCATGGAATAACGCAAAAAAAAACACTTGTCCAACCATCATCAAATTCATCGCTAAAATGCATAAATGACGATGGACTCGTCCAACAATCGTGAGAATGACTCGCAAAAGCATCATTTGCGAGAGTAAAGAGTAATTTTACTCCAACTATCGTCTAAACGATTAAGAAAGAGTCGCAAAATGATCGCTGTCGTCAAATAATCTTCCAAATGCTACTCATAGCTGGGTAAAGTTACTTAAATATGTACATGTTTGCTTGCTTCTTATGTGTATACCTTTTGACAGTTATTTTGCTATTCCTAAAAACGCATTGTTAGACATGAAAATATGTTAGAAAACATGCACGCTACATAAGTATGTCAGCTTACTTCCCCAAATAATCGCTCAGTCTGACCATAAACAAGACAAATAGAATCGTCGATAAACTTTTTTTATTTTGGCAATTAATTTTCATCTTTTTGTGCCGTTATTCACAAACGCCTAATAAAATTACAGTTGGCTTAATGCGCACATTAACTTTTTTGTGAATAATGCCATTGGTCTTTATACTAGTGTTAAAAAATTAGAATTAACTTTAGGGTTTAATATAAGATTTAAGCAGTTCTTTTTTTACTTAAAAATAATTCTTTAAAATTTTTGGCATTTCGAATCAATGTAGTATCTGCTTGCAAATTTTCGCAATAAAAACATATTTTCCAAAATTTTATCTTTTTATTTAGTTTTAAGGCTGTTATAAATTGTATGCTGAAATGAAATTTCTCAAATCCTTATATTGGGAAAAATTATATATACAATTTTTGCAACTTCCACCTCGTTTCGGATTCAATATAATTTTTAAAAAGTTATATTGTATATATAAAAATATGTCACCAACTATATCATACATACATATGTATGTATGAAGTATATTTGCCAAGGAAACTTAATAAAAAACTATACGTTTTCATAGAAAACTTTTTGAAGTCTTTGACATCAACCACAAACTCCAAGTCGTTAAGAAGACAAATTAATTGGCTAAGCTAAGAGACAAGTCGTCAATAAAAATAGCAAAAAGATTACTAAGGCAAATGGTTAAAAAAAATTATTTTTATACTTAAATTTAAGTTTCTATAAATTCTCTCTGCAACAAAAAACAGTAAATTTGACAATAGAGCTTTACATTCTGGCTGCTTGTGTTAACCACAAAAAATATACAATTTCGCTTAAAAAACATGAATAACACCACCGCAGACAAATAGTTTGTACGAACTATAAAGAAACAAAAAATAACCGTCTTAAAAAAATTTTTGTATTTTTCTAACTAACTGAAATATTCAAATGATTTTCTAACATATATTTGTAAGGTTTTCCCATTTCTCTTGCAAGAATAAACTTTTTCATGTGAATTTTTTTCTTATTTGTTACATTTGTTACACTGTATGAGTGTTGAAATTAAACAACTTTTGTGGTTTCTTAAACGAGTACAGGTGAAAATAATTCCTTAATTCACACTACTTAAAGAAATAGAAATTCAGGAAAATGTAGAACAGAAAATTTTTATTTAATGTTCTTATTTAATTTTTAAACAATTACTTAAAAATGTCCTTTGAATAACTACTTTTTAAACGATAAAGTAAAGATAAAACCACTTCCGTCTTAACAAATGTATGATTACAGAATTTTTATAAACAAAGAGAAAAGTATCACAAGAACCAAAGAAGTCAAACATATTTTTTAGGAATGTCTTTTTTTAATAGGTTATTAAATTTTTTTTGTTAAGTACAAACGGCTTATATTTAATTTTTTTTACTTCTTATTTTTTTATTTATTTGTCCATTTAAAATACATTTAGCCTCTTGGCCAATAAAATTAGTACTACAACTACAACAGCGAATGTATATAAAAAATTAAAAAATTACAAATCAATCAAATCCGAAAATCTCATCACCGGTAAACCACAACACCACAAAATAGGGAAAAAACTAAATACTAGAACATTTAAGCCCATAATAATAAGTTTCCGTTTATATGCTATCGGAGGCATTCCAAAGGCGCGCTGATCGGAATTCAAAAGATGGCTCGTAGGTTGAGTTATAAATACGCGGAATACAAATTTGGTGATTTCTAATAGACCTTGTAAAAGAGACCAATAATACAACTTAATAATATCAAAAAGGAGTAATCTAAATTTGAGGTAGCTATCAAATGACATATTAAGAAAATCTTCAAGGTAAGTATTGACATGTGATCTTAATCTAAATATCTAACAACCTTATGCACTATGGACTTCATCTTCGTCGTTTTACTAATATTGCATCCAGAGAGAGTTTTAATGCAGTAATTTAATTGAGACATAAAGAGAGTATGTCCAATAGTTTTTCTGACATATTGAGCCAAGAACAGATACCCATGATACAACCTGCGTAGAAGGAAACATATCTTAGAGCAAAAGTTGCTTATATGGGGTTCGAACGATATTCTGTCATCGATAATAATACCTAATCATTTCAAATGGTTCACGAATTTAATAGATAGATCACAAATTTTTAAATCCAGGACAATTCCATCAAATCTGTTTGGATTAAAAACAATAGCCTTAGTTTGATACGGGTTAACCCGCATCCAATTATTTAGAATTGCCAAGTCATAATTAATGGTGGCTTAAAAAAACAAAAACCTCAGATTTGTAAAATAGTAAAGGCAGAAATAGTTTGTACATTATGTTCTGTTACTAGTCAGATATTTTGTGTCTGTGCAATTGAAAAACTGTATGTGTGATTTGTTGTAGCTTTTTCGTTCTGTTCTGTTATGGTAAAATCTATAGAAAATAGAATACAACGTTAGCCGACAACCAAGAGTTTGTATATATTTTTTTGTGGTGTGAAATATTACACACATTGTTTTAAAGGTCAAAATATATTATTTTAATTTAAATTATTAAAGCTTTCATTTTGCAAACATTAACAAAATTTATTCCTATAAATGTATCGTTCACATTCGAAAGTTCAGACACAAAACAAGGAATTAAGAAATATTTCCACAAAAAAGAATAGAAAATAACAATTAGGAAAAACGCCAGGTTGTTTCATGGCGGCAAAGAGAAAATGGTTTTACCTTTCGGCTGCACAATTTCAAAGCCCAGTGAGTGACAATTTTTTCGGCATCGACTTTTATGCGTTTACAACCAATATTTTAATGTTAAACTTTAAAATTATATTAAAGTAGTTCTATAAAAAATGTTTTATTATTAGTTTTCATAATGATTTTATTTTGGCCGTTACTCTGTTATGGTAAATAATACCACAATATGTATCTTATTTCTATAATTTTTTTTGGCTTTCTTCATTCTTTTTGTTTTTAGGCTAAGAATATAGCACAACGGGATCAAATTGATGGACCCACGTGAGCTGTGCTTGATCGCAGCTGCCCATGCAACCTAGGCTAAGCATAAAATTACAAATGTCCCACCTACACAGCGCTAAGCGTGCCTTCAGCGGGGCACAATAGTTTTCTGTCTTTTCTGTGAAGCCTTTATGTGACAAACGTAAAGAATTAAGTCAATAAGTTCTCCCGAAGGTAGAAGCCACTGTACCGGAGTCCGATTATGCAATAAGATGTAATGCCACACGCAACGCAACGTCATATGACGTTATTGCTATGTGGCGTATGTTTTATATTTAACTATCTACATTTGCGAGAAGGCAAAATTTGCTTCACGCTAACAGATTTCAAGAAAGTAAACACTCTCATTATTATTATTAATTATTTTGCGTGAGTTGATTCTCATGTTTTGTTAAAAATAAAAAACTAATATGTATATTTTTAAAATTCGAGTACTCATAAATTCCTTATTTCGAAGTATTTTTTAATAAAAATCCGTATAAGCGGCGTTTTAAAGAGCGCTTTTCAGTGGGCCTTGTTTTGAAAAGTTATTCAAAATATGAAAGATACAAACTTAAATTCTTGTAAATAGAACACTTATTCATAACGTAACGTTGAATTTATATCCAGTGAAAATAATCACAAAAACGTAAATAAGTGAATTCACATTCTTTGTTATGATCATTTCAAATCCGAATCTTTATTTATTGTTTTTCTAATTCTTATTTATTTATTTAATTATTTTTATTTAAAGTGATTATTTTTCGAACAAATTGGTTGTTTAGTAGTTTTTAATCCAAAGTGATTATTAATTATTTTTTGGCTAATGTTCGTAACGTTTTTAGTCAGAAAGAATTGGACATGAGACAATATTCTAAAGGAACAAGGAAAAATTTTAACACTAATTAATTTCAACTTACACGGCAGAACAGAAATCATTATTTAATTATTTATTTATTTATTTATTTATTTATTTATTTATTTATTTATTTATTTATTTATTTATTTATTTATTTATTTATTTATTTATTTATTTATTGATTTATTTATTTATTATTTATTAAATATTATTTAGTCTTAGGTAAAAATATTGTCAGTAAATAGGAGTGTTAGCTTCCTAAAAAATAGCATGTTTTAGGTTTTCTAGAGATAATTTTTTAATTTTTTTTGCCTTTTTATGTAAGAGCATATTATTAAAAAAAGTAGCTTATAAAAATTATTACATTTTTAATAATATTCTTCTCCGAAGAGCTAAATTTTTTAAAATTAATTTTTTTAAGATAGTTTTTTAACAACCACTTTTCTAAATAGAGTATATGTAACAAGATAAGTTTTCAGAATGTCCTTTTTCAAAATACGTTATTTTTTAAATTCCCAAATAGCATATTGTCACCTAAATGGTTAATATGATTTTCTCTGAAATTGTACTTACCCAAAAGTGGACTTAGATAATCCTTTTGGGTTGGTTGTTTTTAAAATTAAAGGTTCATTAAAATATTTTATCTTCTAAAGAAAGTTTTATATCTGAAATACCCTGCTACTCAAAGAACTTTTCTGATTGCTCTTAATTACCATTCACTTTACATCAAAATAATGGTTTTAAATTTTTCATGAGTTTAGACCTCAAAAATGTTACAGATATATTTTTCTTAAAAATGTTCCTAAATGTAAGGAAATTTATTGAAAAATCCATTTAAATTTATATTGTTTTTAAAAATATATACATACGTATGTATTCATATCTACACATGCATGTATAGATGAATGTTTGTATGTATGATAAATGTAAATGTATCTAGACAAAAGTATACATACATATTTATTAAATTTATGTACATAAAAACCCATTTACTAAGTAATATTAACGTTCGTATTGTATCTTTTTCTTTTCTTTTGTCTTTAAAAAATAATTACACACACTCACAAAAAAGTAATGAAATTTTGTTTCTTGTGTTAACTTCTAATGCTTTTCTGCCTCTACTATTGCAATCACACTTTCAGCAGTAATAATAATAATAAGTGTTGTGTGTTTGTTAACACAAAGCAACCTAAAAACCTTTTTTGCTTCTAGCGGGTGATTTTTTAAGAGTTTTCGTACTTGATTAACAAAAATTAGAGAAACGTATAAAATCTTCATTAGTCGTAGATCGATCGATCTACATATTTAATTCAATGTGTAAAAATGATTTCATGTAAATGTACATACGTTGGGTCTAATTTTGGCATATTCTCTCCAACATATCGGCTGGTATCTGACGAATAAATTCTTTAATATTGGCTTCCAGTGCGTGCATCGTTATGGGTTTCTCCCTATAGACATGAGCCTTAACATAGGCTCACAAAAAATAATCTAAAGGCGTTAAATCGCACGATCTAGGCGGCTAATTAACCGGCCCCAAACGTGAAATAAACTGTCCACTGAACTCGTCACTCAATTGGGCTATTAAGGGCGTGCTTTGTGGCATGGGGCACCGTTTTGTTAAAACCACATATCAGCCAAGTCCAACTCTTTCATTTTCGGCACGGTAGCGCTCGCCATTCACAGTAACGTTCCTACCGGTCATCAACAACACTGACGGATACAGCTGCGATATTGTCCTCTGTCCGCACTGTGCGTACGCGCGTTGATGGTTTAATGCAGTACTGGATTTACGCCTAGGCCCGTCAGACCCTGGCCTAGGGCGGCATAATTTAAAGGGCGCCAAAATTTAAAGGAAAAATAAAAAATAATGTAAGGGCAATTCATATTCAAAAATTAATTTTGCCAAGTTGGGACCTCGGAATGATAGAATGAACGATTTGAGTAATTAAAATATCTTAATGTATAATTTTTAAAAGTCTTAATTTATATATTGAACATAACAAAAATCAAATTTGTTTAGCTTTTATTATACAAAATCTAGTCCCAGGAAAATCAGACATTTCTTTGCCTTTCGTTGTTCTGTCTGTATGAAATATCTCGCGTAATACTGTAACAAAATTTTAAATTTAAATTTTTATATGTATAATATTTACACTTTTGTGTGGTGTTTTACGCAATTACACCGTAATAAAAAGGAAGAAAAAGCAAAGTATTAAAAATTCGCTACATTTTCTTCAAAATGAAAAAACTGTCCTCTTTTCCCTTCGCTTGAAGTTTTCCAATAAATTCCCTACAAAAAGGAAAATTCCCTACTCTTGTCATAACTGTATATATGTACTTGTACATATAGCTAAAAATAATTTTTTCCACTGCTTTCAAAATCGCTAGATTTAACGGGAAAATAGCAAATCAGCATCACTGCTCAAAAGGTTTTAAAAAATATTCTTTTGAGTATCCATGCTACAAACTGTTCAGCAGAAGGATCTTTTTCCACCCTGAAAAGGGTAAAAAACTATCTACGGCAAGATAGACTTCACGCTCTTGCATTATTGTCTATAGAAGCCGAATTTGTGCAAGAAATAAACCATGAAGATTTTATTGATGTTTTTGCCCGAGCAAAATCCCGAAAGACTTAATTAATAAAATAGGACCTGATTAAAAAACTTAATTATTTATTTTGGAAAAATAGAATTCATATTAAAACCTTATGTATATTTAAAGTTGCTTTTATTTTTCACAAAAGTTTTGTTTTTGTTTTTTAACTGCGCATATATGTATGTATTTTAATTTATTTGAATTAAAACCACAAATTTTGAAAGAAAATTATCAAATTCGGAATAAATTTTTTTAACACACCGCACCCCATTTTACACATGAACAATTTTTTAATTTGTTGCTTGAAAATTATAAAAGAAATTTGTGTGCATGCATAAAATAATTGAAATATTTATGAAAAATAAGACTGATATAAATCTGTTTTGAATTGGCCAAAAGATTGGAATAATTATAAGCAAATTGAAAAAAACACATATTTTATTTCCGAAAAAAAACATATATTTTATTTCCGTGCTCAAATTAAAAAATCGGTCCATTATCTACAATGTTGTTAAGAAAAAGGTAAGATAACTCATATTTTATATAACTTACGTAAAGTAATTTTAGCTTTAAACAGTATCTACATCAATAAAAAAGAATACACACGATTATTTAAGTATATAAAAAATCTATGTTTTTTCTCGATAATCCCTTATATATAATTTAAAAGGGCGGCATATTAAAGAGCGCCTACGGAGGAAGCAGGCCTAAATCCGCCACTGGTTTAATGCCCACTAATATAAATTTGGTGCGAAATTTAGTCACAAGATTCTGAATAGCCACCTCAGAAGGTCGCCCAAACTGACCATAAAATAGAAGAAGAGCAAGATGCACTTTCTTAACCGACCAAGAATTCAATAATCTGCCGGCGTTTTTCGTTTGTTAGTCGATTTATAGACCAAACTGAACATGTTCAACAGTAAAATGTTACACGAAAACAGCTGAGCTGCCAAAAGCAGTGTTGCCAAAAAGAAAGTTCTTAAAAAATCACCTTTTATAAAAGCATTATAACTGTAAAGAAAACTGTAAGAAAAAAACCTGCAAGGTGTAAAAAGGATAGTGAGAGAAAAAAGGAGAGTGGGAGAATGCTGTTATTATATGTTATTAAATAGGCTTCTTTATTTATACATATGTATATGTATGTACTTATGTATATAATACAAGATAACACCCTGTTGGCCAATTTGTTATAGACGAAATATTCTTCCACGATTTACCACGTAAGATTTATTCCCTGCTGATTTTTTCTTTCCAAAATATTGACTATCGGCCTGTATCATATCTCCGCGGAGTTGCTTTACTCTTGTTCGGAAATATTTCAAACATATTATCGGACACCGAATATCTGTTATTTCTAATAAAGCCATAACAAAAAATATAAATAAATTAAGTTTAGTTTATTTTATATAATTTTTTAAGATACTTGTATTTTGATTACCCGCTGGACGAAATTGATGCACACGTAGCTGTTGGTGCTTAATAAATCACTTTGTCAACCAAATATCCAAATCGTCACCTAAATAATTTTTATTGGTATTTTGTAGTTTCCGACCGATCGTTTGGATTCGGCGCCGGAAATCAGCAAAAAAGTGAAGTTTTTGCCGATCTTTGTATAAATTTTTTGTACATAATTGTATATCATCAACGATACGCAAACATGCAATATTGTAGAACATTAAAGTAAAGTTTTCTTGTGCGATAATATTCTTTTTATTAAACAACTAAATCACAATAATTAAAATTGCTTACATATATTCAATAACAAATAAAGTTCGATTTCGAATCATGCACGATTTTCGCGACATTTGTTCGAAAAATATATATTCAGGATGTCTTAAGGACGTGGCTAACTGGGTAAATGCCAATAAGTTAGTACGAGAATGAAAGTTTTATTATGCACTAGTCTACCAAGATATACTACAAACCATCACATGTTAAATCTTCATTGTAAATACACATTCATTGTACATTGTTTAAGGCAATTGTAGTTTATGTCTGTCTTTTCCCATATAAAATGTTTGTACATACTTCTCAATGTCTTTTCAAACAACATCTTACTAAGTTGTTTCTGAAACTGAAGTTATTTTTATTTATAAATTGCTTTTGTTGGTGGGTCTGTATTTGTGCAATTTAAATGTATGGTATGTTGTTGGCTGCTTTTGTTGGTTGTTTCCTTGTTGCCAATTTAACTTGCCTTCAGCAGCCATTACTGCAACTGCTTGTAGTCTCGTTTTCTTTCCACAAATATCTAAGTTATTTTAATATTGTTTAGTTTAGTGTTATTTAATATCAAATGCTGTTAGAAGTATTTGCCTACTTCCTTCACTTTTAACTTTTGTGATTCACATAAAACTTCTACGAGGGCTGAGCAATAAAAAAATATGTTATTCGAAAAAATAAGTTTTTTAAAACACACACATAATGTTTTCGTTCATTGTTATGGCTTTTTCTCAAAGTTGCTTTGAAAAGATCCTTTATCTACAACAACATAATATACAAAACAAAATATTTTAAAAAAGCATATTAGCACTTTTTCAAACGTGGCATATTCTTGAAAGCTAAAATTAATTTTTTTTAGAAGCATTTTGTTAATTATTGTAAAAATGTTCATATATAAATGTATTTTGAATACTTTTTTCATACGATAATTATTTAAATGGTACTTTTATCCAACTGTAATGTAATGTAATTTAATGGGTATGTTTTAAAGGTACTAATTTTAACAAAGATCAGTTTTGAAGGTTCTTTTAATTAAATTACTTTCTTTAAGTTAAGTTTTCAAAAGTGAAACTTAAAAAGTGCACTTTTATTATTCTTCTCTAAATTTTCTAGTTTTAAAACTCACTTTATGTGAGGTACTTTTTTAAAAATTATTTTAGTATGTTTTTTTGTAAAATGTAATTTTTTCATATTTGTTCTTGAAGACACACTTTTTTAAAATTTAATTTTCTGAAGGTAATTCTTATAAGATACTCCTGTAAAAGGTCCTTTTTAATAGCTAGCATTTTAAAAAGGTACTTGTTGTAATAAATATTTTTGTAATGTAATCTGTTAAAAAATATATATTTAATTTAAATGTATTTCGTTTTTTGATAGGTACTTTTGCCAAAGTTAATTTTTATTAAATGTCCTCATTTTTGAAAGTTTAAGGGTAATTATTGAATGTGATCATCTTCATTTAAAGGAACTTAAACTTTTAACATCTTTCCACTTTTATTTTTTGCATTATACCAACATGTATATTGTTGGCTTAATATAAAAAGGAGGTATCTCTATTCGTTTCGAAACGTCATTTTTAATCTTTTCTCGCGTTACACTTCCGAATACAAAAGAAAAGCTTAGAATCGCAATTAAAATAAAAAAAATCGAAATATGTCCTTTGTATATTAAGCCAACGACATATTTGAACACACATTTTTGTATCTGTGGCCCTTTCTACCACTAGGCGTTTACTCTTATATACTGCATAATTATATTCCGAATTTTAATATGTTTATGTTATTAAAACATATTTTCTTTTATCATTCTGCTTTTATACATATTTTATGAATGTTAATTTTTTATGTTTCCATCTCGTTGCTACTGATCCCTAAATTACCTTTTAAGATATTTTAAATAAAATTTATTTCTTCATATTGTAGAATAACACATTCTACATTCTTACACTTTTTGAAAGTTGTTATAAACTTAACCATTGAATAAGATATCTTGGTGAAATTGCAAGAATTTTACGAATTCACGTACCACTTAACCGCAACCTGCCGAATTCTGCATGAAAGACAACTAAGTAACAACAAAATTAGCATTAACATTGGTGTATGACAACCAGTGCTGGATTTACGCCTAGGCCTGTGAGGCCCGGGCCTAGGGCAACCTAATTTAAAGGGCGCCAAAATTTAAAGGAAAAATAATGTAAAGGCAATTCAAATTCGAAAATTAATTTGGCAAAGTTTGCTTTAAGCGAATACGAAATTTCTATTAAATTATATATGTTAAGTAATTTAATTGTTGAATTTACTTTTTAATCAGTAAGTCGACTTAGATGGTTATCGATTTTGACTACAGATTTAATAAAAAAAATATTATAATAATATTCTCAAAAAGCCTGTGAAATGAATTTTTTATTTGCATTTTTGAAACCATTCATATCGCCAGGTACAAAATTTAATTTTAAAATACGTATGCGTAGTTCTCACAAGGTCAATCAAATCTTAATTCTGAATGCTTAGTAAAATTTTGACCACGTTAAAAAAATGGGACCACGGAAAGATAGAATGAACCAAGGGTTTTTTTGTGCCGAAGAACACATTTTAATAATTAAAATAGCTTAATATATAATTTTAAAAAGTCTAAATTTATATATAAAAAAAAATAAAATAAAAAATTAAAAATAAGACTGATATGAATGTGCTTTGAATTGACCAAAAGATTGAAACAATTATAAGCAAATTAAAAAAACATATATTTTATTTCCCAAAACGTGTTCAAATTAAAAATTCGGTCAATTATCTATAATGTTGTTAAGAAAAAGGAAAAATTACTCATATTTTATGAAAAATTCCCAGGATAAAGTTATTCTTCCGGCAATGGGTATTCCATTCATTTTTATTTTAAACTTTAATCAAGAGGATCAAAATAATATATTAAACATATTTTTTTCCCTGCACCCTGGCGATTAAATTAACAATTATAAAATTTTGTTTGTTTGTTGAACAATCTTAGCGGGTTTGATTCACAATTCATGCAGAAGTCATTACATATAAAATTTAACCCTTTTTTAATTTGTATGTAAATTTCCATACAAAAAATTTGCAATATAAGTGCCATATCAAAAACAACATATCATTAATTTGACCACGGGATTCGTTAATATAATTTCGTTAAATTTTTTACAAGAGATATTTCATCATCAATAATTCACAATTCATTGGTATACTGAGAGCACAATATTGAAATATTCAAAAATAATATAAAAAAGGTTACAAAGCAAACAATTCATAACTATGTGTAACTTGCCATATTTGAAAAAAAGTAGTTCAGCCCAATTATAAATATTCGCAAGGAATTTGTTTCATGAGGAAATGTTTTTCTCGAGAAAAAATGTCTCCATTCTGTGAGGGAATTTTTTTAGGGAAAACCCAAACTTAAACATATTTAGAATAACTACTTTTTAGCTTTTTATTTTTTTCTCCCTTTTGCACGGTTTATAAAAACGGACTAAAAAGTAAAATCAGGGAATTTTTATAATCAGGAAATTCTGTTTATAATTGGGCTGTTTATGTATGTACGATAACTTCCGTAAAGTAATTATAACTTTAAACAGTATCTAAATTAATAAAAATGAATACACGATATTTTAAGTTTTTAAAAAATCTATATGTTTTTTTGATAATCACTTATATATAATCTACAAGGGCGGCATATTAAAGAGTACCTAGGGAGGATTCAGGACTAAATCCGCCACTGACGACAACGCTGTGTTTTATCTCCTCTTTTATTTAATTGCATATTTGATGTTGTATTCAATAATGCAACTTGCCAAAGAAGGGGAATCACCTGGGGTCTTTGAGGCAGATTGGAGGACATTGACTACGCCGATTAAATCTGCCTACTCATCCACATATTTTTAGACATGCTGTCAGTAGTCCAAGAAACTTTACACTCGCTGGCCTGAAAATTAACATTGGCAAAACTAAAACAACACTAATAATGAGCAAAGACTATCCGTGCAGAACCAACGGCTCGATAAGGTAGAATCTTGTTATCTGGGAAGCATACTTGACAAAAGTGGTGGTTCTAAGGCTGACATCTCAAGCCGCATAAACATAGCAAGGACAACTTAAGCCGGTGTGGAATTCATCGTATATATCAAGACGTACAAAGATAAATCTCAAACTTAAAATCCACAGTGCTGTATGGATGCGAAACGTGGAATGCAGCATCACGTAACGTACAATCCATAAAAGTTTTCCTAAATAAATGCTTAAGGAAAATCTTACATAAGTATATATTGACCCAGAGCAATTTCGAACAACGAGCTATGGTCAGAAACCACACAACAACCAAACCATCTGGAGATTTGAAAACGTAAGTGTGTTGGATTGGACATGCATTGCGGAAACCATCGAAAGATATTGCAAGACAAGCCATGGACTGGAACCCGCAAGGCAGTCGATGAATAGGAGGACCGTCACATACGTGAAAACGACAAGTCGAAATAGAAACATCACATCTTAATCTACGTTGGAATAAAATTAAACTTCGTGCATCAGATCGATCATATTGGAATAATCTGGTTAAGGCCATATGCTCCTTATAGCAGTTAAAAAGGTATAAATACTTATCACTTTAACTTTGTTAAAAATTCCAGAACATTTTTGGAATGTACGATTGGAACACCACAATAAACAAGCTTCTTTAACAAAAAATCAAGATATAAGAATAAATCCATAAATTGGCCATATCAAATTAGTGACACAAGCCGATACACATACCAAGCAATTTTTTGCGCTGAGCTAAAAACAGAACCCGATTGTTCCTTACCACGTTATTTAATCTACCACAAATTATATATTTTATTAAGCATTTCTGGTACAAAAATTTATAAATTTTTTTTATAGTAAAATAATGAGAAAAGTAAACGCAAACCTGCACTTACATATTTCCTCAATATATTAATTTATATTATATCCAGTGGAATTTAATTTTTTATAACAATTTATCTTTTGTATTCCTTTTTTGTGCACTGTATTTTTGAATTTTGTACCAAATGTCGAACTTATAAAGTCTTAACTGAAACGAGTTAATTTTTTACAATAATTGAAGTTTTATTCAGATGTCATAGAATGTACATCAATAAAATTAATGACAAAAGAAAATTTGTATAGATTAGTATTCCATAAAACTTTTTACAACTCTAAGGGCCAGGTGGGAAATATGATATCAAAACGCATACAAATTAGGAAAATATCTAAAATATTAAGATCGTGATTTCGTAAACCCTAGACGTGGTGCGAAAAAACGAAAAACAGATTTAGAACCTGCGTAAAAAGAAACTATCAGAAACACTGATGAACATATAACAGCTTTATATATATATATATATATATATATATATATATATATATATATATATATATAGAACAGCTTTTTCCACGTCGGCCTGTATAATTAATTTAGTTAAATTGTGTATTCATTACGTATGTTTCAAAAGCCATTATGAAATAAAGTTACTTGCACTAAATATATTTTTACATTTTCGATATTCTTATTAAGCAATTTGCAAATATATTAATGGCCATTAAATAATATGGCGAAATTGTGCACGGGAAATATATGTAGTATATATGTATTGCGAGGTGTTTAACATAGAATTTTATGTGAGTGTGGTCAAACTGTTCTCAATGTATAGTAATCAGCGTTGCCACAACGATAAAAAATATGTAATCAAACAATAAGAAAAAAGTAAACAAAATGAAAAAAAAGTAAACATTTTTTAAACAAAAAAGAATACATATTTATTTCATATTTTCAGTCATTTTTCTTACATATTTATGTACTTATGTAATAAAAAAAATAAAGGAACACATATAATTGTTATATAAAAAAATCAGGTTTGCGAATTTCCGCATTTACAAATAAGTTAAAATGTAATAAAAAATTAACAATTTACTTTTATAAAAAGTAATAAAATATAAGTAAAATTTAAAATTTTTCTTTTACTGCAGACCACACATACTTAGAATCCTGACTTATGCACAATTCTTTGGCAAGCATAATATTATTTATTATTTCCAAGCACAGCTTGTTTCTTAGCTTAGTTTTAATAAGGTTTAAAGTTGAAAATTTCCGCTCTGCAGCTGCTGAGCTATGCGGCAATGTCATTAAATTTTGTATGAACTTTGTCAGGTCTTTGAAACAATGCTCACCCATTCCATCTTTATGCAATGAAACTTTCTCCCAAAAATCTACAATATCCATTTCTTTTTTTAATTCAATTGAAGAAAATCGCAACTTATTCCACTGTCTAACTATTTCATCTTCATCAAAATCAAATAAGTTGGAAAATTGTGACAGTAAAGGCTCAATAGATATTTGGTTTTCCGATAAAACTTTGTAAGGTGTTATAATAGAAAGAAATTTTAAATCATCTCTCGCAAAATCGAATCTTTTTTGAAGTTGTTGTAAAAACTCCACATAAAAATTTAAAATATTTTTTTTTATTTCTATAGTCTTTGAAATAGGCAGCTTAAGTTTTTGCAAATGTTGTTCACCTTTAGATCCAATGTTCACTTTTTGTATTGGCAGATAATTTTGATTATTTTGTAAATCAACACATTGAAGTGACTGCAAACTATTTATATATTCTATTTTCATAAAGTTGCTCATTATTAATTTGAAATTCGTTTCGAGATGGGAGTATAAATATGGCAAACGCACTTTCTCGGATTGAAATTCCTTGTTAAGATCGTTTATTGTTTTTAAAATAAACGACAAAAAGAAAAAATAAATTTTAATTTCCGGATCATTCATTTGTGTTGCAATCTCCGTGGCTTTCACTCCATTCACTTCCAAGACAGAATCTATAAAATATAACTGCAAGGGATTCCACTGCTCAATTATTCTGTTGATCACTGATTCCAGTGAAAGCCATCTTGTCATTGAGACTCCAAGAATTTTATGGGGCTGCACTTCACAATATTCTTGAAACTCCTTAAATTCGTCGATTCTTTTTGGACTATGGGAAAAAAAGTTGTATATGTTTCTACAAATTTTTTCGATTTGCGCAGGCATTTTTTTAAACGCGTAAGCGGAGCATAAATGCAGTGAATGGCAAGAACATTTCAAATAAAATAAATTTTTGTCATTTTTAAACTTTCCAACTAACCCATTAAGTTCTGATGCCATTACATTTGCTCCGTCAGTTGCAAGGCCTATGATATTGTCTAGTGGAATTCCATGGTTATTAATAAATTCTTTGATGGTTGAATATAAAGTGGTTGCATCGGTTTTTGTTACGCCAATCAAAGCCAAAAATTGGTCACTAATTCTTTTAGATAATTTATCAAAATATCTGACAACTAACACAAGGCATTTTTTGGTAGAAATGTCTGTGGTTTCATCCACAATGAGTGAAAACTTACAAGTTTTTAATTGTTCAATTATTTTATTTTTCGCCCTGTTGCCTAAAATTCCCGAAACATTCGTTGCCTTTGTTCTTGCTATGTGGAGAGCACCAGCAATTTTCGAATCTGGGCAGCATTCTTTGATGAGTTGTGGTAAGTAATCCATTAACAAAAATGGTAGATTATGGTGTATTAAAAACATGACCAATGTTAACTCAGCATGGTATACTTGCTGAGAAAGGTGCTTTTCCTCTAAATTAATACATGATTCGAGTTGCACTTGGTTCTTTTTACGTTTAACATTTTGTACATGGCATGATAATTTTTCATGTTTTTTCAAGTAAGTGACATTGTTGTAAAGTTTTTTATCACAGGCTACACAAAAGCTACAGCCATTATTGTCTTTCAGCCAATTATATTGGCTCAGCCAAACTGACCTAAACTTTCTTTTAGTTTGTTTTTTAGTTGATGCATCAATATCGCTGTAATATAGAAAATAAAGGGCTTTTAATAAAATGAATTAGTTTTTAATGCATCAGTGCAGCATCACTTACCTGTTTTCAGTGTCTGAATCTGAATCAATTATTTCCGTTGATTCGGATGATTTGGCCATTTTAGTTAAAAACCTATTGAAAATTGTTTGTTGAATTAGTAGACAAAAATAATCGCAATTTAAACTTACCTATCCATTATATCAAATTGAGTGAGCACCAACAGAACACACAATTCACACAATTTGCGCGAAAATTTGCAAACGTCAAATCGAAATAGTGTTGTCAACACCATATTTTTATACGATTAACATAATGGTGCTTAACAGTGTTGTGAAGCTGTTTTGCAACAAAAAATCGAGAAAAAAATTGAAGTACTTCAAAAGAATAAAAAAAATCAAAAACAATTTAAGTATTTAAATTAATAAAAAAAAAATTTAATGAGACCGACTTCAAAAAAGTAAGCAAAATGTAGAAAAAATAAACAAGTAAACATGAGTATAAAAAATAAGCACTATTGCTTAGAAATAAGCAAAACGGCAACACTGATAGTAATTATTGTATCCGTTGTACGTGCTAAAATTTTAAAGTTCTTGGTAATATTTTCCATAAAAAGGTAGATAAAAACCACCAAAAAAATATTTTATTGACTTTCTGATATACAGGGTGACTCTTGCAAATGGTGGCAATTCTTTTCTGCTTTAACGTTTGACTATTTGCTGATATAATTAGCTGAACTTAATTACAGATAATGTAAGACAAAACGAAACATACAGTCAAAGAACATCGGGCGGCGGCGTTTGATCCACCCTGTGCAACCGATATAATTGCATCTAAATCCCTTTTTGATTAAATGAAAGAGAATGGATCTTATATTAACAAATGTTTTATTTATTTATCAACATCACCATTTCTTGAAATAATTTGTTGTGGAAAAAGGACTCGCATTAATTCCATTGTAATCCTGGCTGTATGCGATGCGGCACTGTCTTGTTGATAGCACATGTTAATCAATCTAAAAGCATGCAGTTGTGACGTTAAAAAGTTTTCAATCATATCACGATATCGCTCCCCATTCACCGTTACCTTTACGCCGTTTTCATTTTTAAAGAAGTTATGTTCAATGATTCCTCCCGACCAAATCGCACAACAGACTGTCACTCTTAATAGATGCAAAGGTGACTGATGAATAATTTGAGGGTTTTCCATTGCCCAGAACCGACTATTCTGTTTATTCACATATCCATTCAAATGAAAATGAGCCCCGGCCCTCATTATGATTTTTTCATGAAAATTATCATGGGCGAGCGAGCTGTTACATCCTATTGTCATATATACGGCGGCGTAAATAGTATTGTGGAAGAAGCTCTTGTGTCAACTGAATCTTAAATGGAAACAAATGCAAATCCTTGGGCAAAATTGGGGGCAAAGCTGTTCTTTGAACACTTTCTTGAGCAGCAGTAATTTTTTCAGCCGATCCTGCAGTACGTTGTGGTCCATGCTTGGACCTATCACCTACAGACCGTTTTTCTTCGAAATTATTCACTAGATGATAAATAGTGCGTTTTGTTGGCACGTTGTTTATCCGTAACTTTTAACGATTAAAACACGCTGGTTTATCGAATACTTTTCCACAATAAATTTGCCACGTGTCTGCTTCACGACTGCCAAATATGAACTGTCAAGACTAATGTTTACCAAAATGGCGACATAACAAAGTAGTGTACCTTACCGGCGGACACCCTGTATAAGCTTCAGCACCATCAATTAATCGAAGTGAAAATTAACCTTTTTTATTTTATTCCGCATCCTTATTGTAGTGTCATTTATATAGTAACTACGGCCACATATGTCATCCGCACACTTAACTTCGCAATTACTAGTAGCTTGCATTTACATACAAACTAAAACAAAAACATAGCTTAGCAGAATGACAACACATGCCAACACAAGTAAACTTCCCTGCAGGAACTTTCAATAGTGCAACAGTACTGACTTACTATTGACGGAATCACCAGTACTAGTGACTTATAATATCCCAGACAATGACATTTACCATGTCCGTGTCATTGAAAATCCACTGCTGATATTGTTACTATTGAGTGGTAATTGTTTTGTGATTCACTGGTTTATTTTAGTAATTTTAGTAGTTTTCGTCTAAACTTTTTATACTTTTGTGGAGTAGATGTCGATAATTAAAGTGCATACTTTGTTACATTTTTAAGTTTTGCCGTCATCTGCTGCTGCCACAAATTTTATTTCTTATCAAAGGCTAATATAAAAAATGTAGACGCTTTGTTGACAATGTCTCCAAACAGTTACCAAAATAGTAGACAAAAGTGGTGACTTAGAAACCCTTGTACCCAGGTTTCCTTCAGGTTATTACTTATGGTAAAGATCTAATACGTTCGAGAGCCTTAAACGTAACAGGGCAACATGTATAAAAACACTCAACGAAGAAGTTGAATCAGTCAGTTTTGTGTAAAGCTTAGCATTATGAATTTCGATAAGCCAAGACAATTAATTCGTGTATTAATTCTAATTAGTGAATAAATAGTGGTATAAAGTAAATAAACATTAGAAATAAATCTGTTTGTGTTTTTATTTTATTTTTGGACAATTAAAAGTACCTGAATAAGAAAACGTTTAAGAAAAGGTATAAAAGTAACAATTGGTGTCAGAAGTGGAACCGCAAACACAAAATGAAAGAGAATTATTTAACTAAAAAAATTTGGTAATTAGAAAAAACTAAATTATAAAAGTCATGCAGGTTGAAGAGCAAGAGATTGGATGACATTATGAGTGAATTCGATGAAAAGCGTTCTATACTGGAGAAAAAAATTACTGAACCAGAAGTCAATGGTGATGAAAAATGGCAGAAGCTGGAATAGAAAACAAGCACGCATTGTACCCAATGGTGATATCACCATTGAATTTGATGATAAAAACTACAAAGTGGAAATAGGGTTATGTACTCGCGAGACGTCAAGCGATACAATGTTCGCGTCTATGAGGAGAAAAAAGGAACGAGTTCAAGAAACATCTAGAGCCAATAACGAGAAAGTTCTCGGTGAAGCTAAGCCCGAAGTTAGCAATATTAGAACTGAAGTTCAACAATAAAATCAGTAGCACTAATGAGAAACTTCAAGAAATTTCTGAAGCCATGAGCAAGAGATTGGATGACATTATGAGTGAATTCGATGAAAAGCGTTCTATACTGGAGAAAAAAATTACTGAACCAGAAATCAATGGTGATGAAAAATGGCAGGAGCTGGAATAGAAAACAAGCACGCATTGTACCCAATGGAATTGCGAGGTAGAGCGTAGAAACCTGAGGTCAAACTTGCACCTTTGCTGAAACTTTCGCATTTTCTCTGGCACGGAAGACTGCTATGGCTATTTCTAAGCCTTAATTGTAGAGGTGATTGCCGAAAGCTACAATAACCTAGTTGCAAGCAATAAGGATAGACTGTATCGGCATTAAGGAATTATTCTGGTAGTACCTACAAACATCACAGCAGTCACCGTTTAACTAAAACAAGCTTGCACTATGAGGGAACAGCTAGATCACGCATTCTCCACATCAGTGATGGAGCAGAAAATCAGCAATCTTACAGCACGCGGGTAGGGTGAAAAACTAATTTTTAGCATACCAAACTATAAAAAAATCAATACCGGCACAGATAACAATATTTGCTTCGATTGCCAATATTGAATAAAAAATAAGATAAATGAAAAAGAAAAATCTGTGACAAATTGTATATAAAAAATATAAAAGATAAGTGCTTCTGCGAATAGCTAATAAACTAAATAAATCGAATTTTTTTCTAAAGCATATTTGCAAAAAAAAATATTAAAAAAAATAACAAAAATACTTTAAAACCGCCTTTGAAGCACTATAATATGGGGTTTCAGTTCAACTTTGTCCGGACAAAAATTAGAGTTAAACCAATTAAAGTTGTGAACTATACAAACACGTGAATGACTCCAGGGGGCAAATCATGGCATTCGATATCGGGCGATATTTCCATACAAATTCAAAGACAAATAACGATAAAAAACAAATCAGTCAACTGCAAAATACAATAACAAATAAATAAAAAGAATATAATGAAAAGCTTATTCGCTCATACCCACATAGATTCAGACAGGAAAAGTTTACTTTGCAAAGTTTCGAGATTATTGCAGTAAATGGAAAAGGAACTGGAAGGGGAGCACATATTTTATACCTGAAGTTGGCTGTAAAGTTGTATTCACTAAAAACAAAAATTAAAGCAAATAAAAAAATAAAAATAAACTTTATATTTGAAATAACAATTTGAAATTTAGTCTGTTTCTGGATTGATTTGAGACACGAATCGTTTTGCTTTAGGTGGAGTAAATTTGACTGAATGTTAAAAGGCAAAAAACTGTTGAACTAAGGGGCTTCCTCAATCTTGAAATTCATTGAATATAATTTGAAGCTCCATGGCATTATTGACCTAAGACTTTTTTTGCTTAGAATCAGTCTAAACAAAAATTAAGAATTTGAAGCAAGCAATCTATGCTTGGGTTAAGAATATCCGAATTCATCTTAATTTTTGACATAACTTTAGCTTGATTTAAGTACGAATGAGTTAATTTTTCTCTCTAAAATTATCTACTTGGTTTCTTGTTTTTTTATAGATATTATATCGAACACAATATTTAATAGAGCTGAAGAGTATGAGTAAGATTACGTTCTACTCTCTACTTAATGAACTATTTAGTCTTTGCGTTCCAAAAACGAACCGAACAATTCGACAAAGCCGGTTTTTTGTTATCCGGTTTTTTTCTAATTGAAAATTGTCTTTCTTTTTTTAACTTTCTATATTGAAACAGGTTACCTCAAACAATTTAATGTAAAAAAGCTTCGCTAATAATTAAAAATGTTTTCTGAAAGAAGAGATGTATGTGAGTTGCGTATGATCTCTTCACTATATTTTATTCAAATTAGCTCTCAGTTTTCGAATTATAAAAAACATTAAAAAAGAAGTCTTATTCTGAAATAGACATTGATTGTACTCGAACATGACATTTTCCGCAAAAGCTAATTCGCAACCAACCTTTAAATAAAAACTATTTTACGAATACAGAATTACAAACCCAGTTCTTTAAAAAATTGTTTTTTGGATGCTCTAGTGTTTGTGCTTATATATGTAGTATTTTTTGTTTGTATACTTTTTAATATCCTGTTAAATGTAAACTGTTTTTGCAAGCGCTGTTGTTATTCCTCTGTGTTTACTTACGATGTCTTTTTTTATTTTGCTCTTTCTCCAATATAAAGTTTGTTTAAAAGGAGTGTGGTACTTGTGTGTGTTTGGTATTATAATATGTTTTTATATTGATAATATTAAAAGCATGTTTACAAGCATATACAATATATATAATACAGGAACACAGGGTTGCATTGCCTCATTAATTTAAACAGTCATTTGATACAAACACAGTTTGATACTTCTGTGTGTAAAACACTTTTAGTGTTTGCTGTATATTCAATAAAATACATACTTATTTTACAGACAACAAACATACTTTCGCAGTCAATGCATAATATGTACAGTTGCGTTCATAAAAATAGGATTGATCATGCTTAAAAAAGACCCCTGAAATTGTTTGTCAAAAAACTGAATTTTGCTTATCTTATATTTGACAAGTTAAAAATTAATTTTTTTTGTTAAGTGTTTATTTAAAGAAAATTAATTACTTAAAACTATAAATAAACAAATAGTATTTATAATTTATTATTATACATATTCCCAAAATCGGGCTCTCAAGTTCACTAATTATCAATGATAATTTAAATATATTTTTATAAATAATAATAAGATTTCTTTTATATATAAATATAATCAATATCATTTGATATAACAAAAAACAAATTCAAAAAAAGTTACTTGTATTCTGTCAAGGGCTAAAAGCTGGAAGGAGAGAATTTAGTTCAGCCACCAAAGTTTTCTTTTATTTATATTTGGAAAAATGTTCTTATCAATTGAGTAAAAACTTGTATCAAAGGTAGTATTATCAAGCGTGATTTTATTGCAAGGAGTACATTTTTTATCGGCTCTTCTATATATATGGTGAAATATAGGTATGCCTATTTCATTTTGGGTAAATCCTTTACTGTCGAGGTATGCGAATGCCTCAAGTGGTACCTATCCACTTTGGAGAATTTTATATATATTTTCTTCGTCGCTGTAATATGGAGCCATAATTAAGTTATTTTAATAGCCTTCACAGCTTTTAGCAAAATGCTGGGAGGATAATTGTAGGCATATATTCTGTTTTGTGTATGGCACCATAACATCATTCATAATTTCCCCATGTCTTGATTTTGGTACAACCGTTATTTACCGTTCTGGTTGTGTATTTGGCTTTAAATTCTGTGTAGGGTAGCTCCCCTCTACATGTAAACAAAATAATTTTGTACATATCTTTTCATTCGGCCAGTTGGTACGTTCTTATCTAAACTTTAAGCAGACATTTGTGTCTTTCTTTGTCGACAATGACGCTTTTCTTTGGGTCCTAGCAAATAATTTATTTCCAATCAGCCACTTACGAACAGTGACAACAATAAGACACAAATGCATCTCCTTTTAGATCTTGTTTGATGATATCAAAGGAGAAATTTGTTATATGGTAATATACAATAGTCGGCCACCAATAGTGAGCGTTGGCCTAGTTTTAATCTAGTGAGGCATTGCCGATAATTAAATCGGAGTACGACAACGCTTCATTATTTTCTCATCTTTGATTTCGACTATTTTAAATAAATTTTTGCGATAGTGCTTTCCTCGCAACACGAATATTTATACGGAACAAAACTACTTAAAACCTCCTTTCATAACTTATTGAATCTTGTATTTCAATTTATTACACGACTTTAAGCCTTAAGACCAGCAATTATTAAAAAAAGACGTGTGGCACTCGGCAACTGCCGCGGCAAAGCTATTGCATAGCATTTTTTATCAACTTATGCAATTATAATTATTTATTTATTTTTTATTTATGCAGTATTTTTTTTCTTTGATATTAATTCAAGTTTTTTCTGTGATATTAATTCAAGTTACATTTTTTGAGCTTGGTGACCGATAAGAAAACATTTTTTTCTTTTATTGAATAAATGAGAAGTTTATATCGTTTAAAATATTTTTATTATCTTTCAATACATGTAGGTTATTCAGGAATCTTTATCATTGAAACTATAGGTTTATAGTAACTAAAATAAGAAACATAAATTTAAGACTTGATATCCTCTAAATATCTGAAAAATACCGCTTAAAAACCTACGAATTGTTTGTTTGATTGTGTATATCATCTTTTGTCAATCACGATTGCTCTTAAATATGCTATTTTGTGTTTTCATACATGAAAAAATCTGTTCTGGCAATACTGTATGTTAATGAATTCAATAGCATACTTTAGGGGTTAACATACTCAAGGCGATTCAAATACTTATAAAACAAAAGACTTCACAAACAAACTTAATGTTAGGTTTTTTTCGTTACTGAATTTCTTGATTCGGTCGCCGCGCATACACAGCCCGCGATAAAAGCTATCCAATAGCTTAAAAACTTGTGATACTCATATTTTATGAAAGGAGAATATTGGAATTGCTGAATTGAATTATAACCGTAAAAGTTATACCGCTATAATACCAAGTTTCAGAGTAACACGTTTAACTTATCAACGTGTCAGATAGCCCCATTCATATTATTTTGCACACAACTGTATGTATATTTACATTCTGTTGTTATTCTTAATCTTTTTTCATATTTCGGTGTTAAACTACGTGTAAAACATTTTTAATTGTTGTTTCAAAATAAGGAGAAATATTTGTGTACAATATTAACAGATAAAATGGCAAAAGAATTTTCCCGCATGCACCATAGTTTAATGCCACTGTTCAAGCCAGAAGAAATAAACTTCTAAAAAAAAATGTAAGCACGTGCAAGGACTTTCTGGAAAATTTTTCACTAAAGCATTTACATACTTTATTTTTAATGCAAACAGGCTGCTTAGCAGCAGCATACGTTTTATCGTTCAGAATTCTTATTCACATTAAATATATTTTTCAGTTCAGAAACTAAACTAAAACTTTTTTTTAATTTTTGGATTTTTTTTTAATTTAAATGGTTTTCCATCAAGTTTGTAAAAAATGCGTACGTTTTTTTATTAGTTGATTACAAAAAAAAAATAATTTTCGTTTGATATGAGAAAATTTATTGATAACAATAGGTTTTAATGTCCGTCTAAATTTTCGTTTAACAAATTTCAATTTTGCATAAATCTTTGAAGAAAAACAGATATTAACAACTGGAGCGATTTTTTCAACTTAAACAAGTTCACTTTTCAACCTTAAATTTTCAACAGTCCGTCGTTAATTCCTTACTTTTTCATCTATTCCAAATTTTCGATTGACTATATGAATATTAAAGTTATTAAATCACTAATATTGTCATTTGTAATTATTTTGTTGTACTAAAATTTATTTGTGAATTTAATGCTTATATCTGGCATTTTAATAAACAAAAGAAAGATCAAAGGCACTGAACCAAATATATTCTATTTTATATATAAAACATTTTATAAGCAAATATGTATGTACTCATATCTAAAAATTTTATTTATGACTTTGCTGCCACGTGACAAAATATAACACTTTTGATAGTTCATTCCAGACATTTGCTTAATATAAAATATATTTTGTAAAATGAAATAATGAAAATTATATAATATATGTGTATTATCTTTTTTATTTTCAGGTAAGGAAAAAATTCAATTTTTGAGAGATATTCTGAGGTATTTATGTAAAAGATAAAATACAAAACTATAAAACTTATTTGTTAATTGTTAAAATCATTGTTTATAATTGAGCAAAACACATTTGTATTTTATTACGTACATTAAAAAATGTTTATACTTGCATTGCGCAGCGGCATATCAAATGGCCGATGATTCCATTCTGCTTAATATGGTTACAATTAATTACTTTTCCTTGTAAACTAATAATTATAAATATTATAATATATGTATGTATTTTTTAAATCTATTAATCGAGACTGCCTCGATATCTTTTTTCAAAGATTTTCAAAAAACTTTTGTTGGATGAGGGGTTTTTTAGCTAGTCTATATACATGCATTTCATTGGTGCTAAAGCCAAATCATCAGTAGACCTTAAACCGTGTTTTGAAAAGTTTCAAACCTCTTATCTTATACAAAAACTTATAATAAAAAATATAATATTGTTATAAATAAGCGTAACATATTCCAAACTATCTCAACGGACGTCAGTATTTGATACACGTAAAGAAAAAAACATCATTGATAGAACCACAATTCCAAACTATCATTCGTGTTTGGGCCTATAATTACCCCAAATATAACATATAAGTCCTTACGAAAACACGACTATTATCACCGACTATGATACTTCGTCTTCATGTACACAAATATTGTGCTGTTATTTTTATAATATCGGTACAAAAAATATGTGTTGTAAAAGCCTATTAATATCAGTATGTATCAGTATCGGCAAAATATTAATCTGATCAATGATTGAAATTAATGATTAAAAGATTTAATAGTAATTAATGATTAAACAGTAACTAATTTCAATCATACTCTTAACTTCATGTCTACGTTTATGAATTTTTTTCATTAATCAAAATTAAAAATTTAATTGAAGAGGAAAAATAAAAGAATTTTTTTTTGTTTAATTTACATGTCCACTATACCAATTTAAGTCAATCGTACAACCGACTTTAGAAGGGTTTCGCCAGCTTTGTCGATTGTCATAAATAAAATGATTTTGTGCGAGTTTTTTTGTATATAGTCTGTCAATGTTAGACTTTATATTTTTCCAACGTTGGGAAGTTTTTGAAAATTTTTGTAACATTCTCGATTTTTTCAAAATTGTCTACATTTTTTTAATTAACAATCGGTCAATTAGCAATTTCTTGCTAATATTCGATTTTCGCGTTTTTTTAAATCAATATAAAGGATTGCGGTAAATTTTGCAATTTTTCGCGATTTTTCACGGATCGGTGCACAGCTATTATTCAAAGTATTTGTTTTTACTTACAAATTCACCTGCTTAATAAAATTAATGATTAAGAGAGCGTTTTGTCTTGTGAACAATTTTTCGTGCAATTATTCCCGAAATAACATTATTATTATATTTTCTTAATTTTAAATACAACTTCACTTTTATTTAACAACACTTACAATAAATTTATAATGCTTTGCTACTGTTTGCTCATTTATCTGCTATCTCTTTTATTTTCTTGCAATGAACAAAATTATATTAAATCATATAGTCGCACGCACGCAGCTGCTAAAAATTCTTACCCAGCTATAATTGTGTACATAAATTCCGTCTATGGGTTTCATATGGTTACTGATTGTATGAAAGCATTTTCTACGCTTAACCTCGTTAATCTTCAAACATACTTGCTTTTTGACTATAATTGACAAATAGTTAATAAAAAGTTTGCAATTTAAAAATATTTCTATGGCAGACCAATATTATTATTTGATTATAATTATGGCCATTATATATACTTGTAAATATATATATGTATATATATATTATATATATTATTCTTCCAGTTGAGCTTGGGGTCACTTTTTTATAAAAAAATCATCCAAATTTATTTTTTCTCAATATTTCGTTGCCCTTTCGGTAACTTCTTCAGGAGGAAAAAATCATTAAACAATTCAAATAACAATAAATTAACAAATTTCAAACCAAGATTTCCTTTTCCGTTTTGTATTAAAAATTAGTTTTCAATTAAGAAATTATTTTTTGATTTTTTCAATGAATAAATAAACGAATTCTTAAAACTTTAAAACATTAACATTGTATTATTTTATTATATATTTACTCCTTTGGGATTCTATATTAAATGCTTATAATTCTCTGCTACACTGTCAGTATAAATATATCTATTATTCGTATTACAAAAACAGTTAAACGTTTGCTTGTATGCTAATTTTAATGATTATTGCTGCGCTTCAAAAAACTTTTAAATGTTTTTTCTTGCATCAAAAACCAAATACCACAACGATGTTTAAAAAATTAAACAACTTATAAAAAAATCTTGAAATATTTTAAAGTAGAAGAAGCGCTTTAAGTTCGTCTTGAAAACTCTTATTTTTTGCTTAAAGTAGATTTTTGGTCCAATAAGCAAATTCAATACAGACATAAAACAACCACCAACAATTACGAGTATTTAACAAGCTCTTTTTCCAACGAAAAGCATAGAACTTATACTCCCACTCAAAATTAATAACATGTTCTGTGTTGTAAGTGTAATATATTTTTTCTCACTTTGTTTCAAACATTCAAAAGCGTAGTAAGAAATCTTGTAGTAATTTACGTGTTTCTCTTATTTTATATAAGCAGCAGCACGACTTGTTGTGGAGACACCCGTGGCGGATGTTAATGTACCATACTCGTAGAATTACAAGCTGTTCAATACTCTCTTGCGGTGTATGTGTGATTATAAAGTTTTTAGGAAATTTACAAAAACGAATTGTAAATAATTACAAATTTAATTTGAATAATTTGCACTAAAAATAAAACCTTTTAACAAATAATGAAATAATGTTTTTTTTTGTTTGCTTATTTCATCTAACTTTTCGCTAAACTTTAATAAAACATTTAAAATAAACCATTAAAACGACAAGCATTTGCTACTTCCACCATTTGTTTTAGTTTGCCTCCCATTTAAAGCTGAATATTAATGTTGTCTTCTATTTTCTTTTGTTATACAAACAATTGTTCCCTAAAGTGCTATTTTATTTTTCCTCAAACGCCTTTTTCGACGAAAAACAACACAAACCACTGAAAAAATATCAAACAAATCATTTGCTTTTATTTAGTTTTTGAGTGCGTATTTCCGCGAGATTTTCCTTCTTCGCTGTTTAATATTTTTCTGAAAAATCAATATTGTTCTAGTTCTATTGTTGTTTTTTAAATCCATGTATGTATTATGTTATATTTTAAAGAAAATTAAACAGTTGGCATTAATTTGGGTTAAAAAAGTTTTAAAATTTTGGTATCATACGACGTATGAGTAATATTATCTATGATATTAATAATTATAAAATTATAATTTATATCGCGGGCTCATATTCAAATTAGAGATGGGATCGTCAGTGAATTTTCACTCACGCTCATGCACGCTCACGATAAAAAAATCTCACTCATGCACGCTCACGCACGACCTCATATTTTTGGCTCACGTGAGTGGAAAAAAAAGTTAGTCACAATCACGAAAACTCACGCTCACGAAAAAAACACAACCTATAAGTATTTACACATTAAAATTTCTGAATGCAAATAGAAAAATCTAATAGACAATTAGAAAATTCTACAATAAAAGATGGAAATTATGTTTAACATAAAATTTTTCAATTTCAATATATGGGCAAGTCCCAGAAACAGTCCACCAACCAAAATATTTTGAAATTGATCCAACTTATTGTTATTTTTTAAGGAATATTAGACAATATATATAATTTTATAAATAAATAAATAATAAACAATAATAAGTTCTATAAATAAATGTATTTCAACGATCAATTATACACAAATTATTATCAAATGCAACCCTACCTCAGATCTTCTAATTTCATACCAGAAATTAACCATTTTTAGATATTCATATCATTACTTTAGTGATAATGAAGAAGGCCCGATCGAAAGCCATATATTTATACATTGAATTCACTTCAATTTTAGTAAAAAATGTTGTATTTACTATTTTCGAAACATTGAAATTAGGTATGAAATTTCAGAATAGAAAAAATATAATGTCACTCATATATTAATGTGAAAACGCGTACGAATGTAGAGTTCGTCAAATGCAAAATAACGTAACATCATTTTTCATAAGTAAAACTGTTTGAGATATTGAAATAATATTTTCACGGTCTTTAGCGCTTTCTAGCGAATTTTGAGCCAACGGACAGCGTATTTTTTATGTAAATAGTTGACAACACTGATGATGATACGTTTTTTTGTTTAATAAAATCATTCACTTGATGAAACGTTATTTTGAATTTGGGTCATAACTTTTTTATTTTTGATAACAGAAGCTTAAAATTTTGCACACATACTCGTATGTAATATGATGTAGTAAATCGTATTCAATAAAAAACCCAAATTTAAATTGATGATACGTTGTTTTTCATTTTAGGTGACGATATGTATCATGCGATTTCAAACTTTGTAGTTAAAATTAAATTTGACAATTGAATACAATTAAAAATTCTTAAAGAAAATATAAATTTTCTTTGATTTTAAAGTTCTGAAGTGAAATTTAAAATTATGCAGATTTTTAAAATATTTTGATTATATCATTAATTTTCTTGCTCATAAGCAATCTGTGTACAATATTAAGATTAAGTATGATCTTGTAATTTAGCGTTAATATATAATAGATAAATAAATTTACGCAGAAATAAAATTTTGTCAACATTTTTCCCGTGAAGTCTGTTTCACATGTCTTCAAATGTTCTTCGCTTGTAGCTGAGCTGGACGGTACACACAGTATTTGTTCAGCCAATTTTTGCAGAACTGGAAGAAATTTAGCTTTTTTCTAAAAACATAAAATTTCTAGGTCTTGTTCGTCTGTGTGAACGCGAATGAAAAATGAGAGGTAATTGCGGATGTTTTTCTTCCAAATTTTCGCCAGTCGAAACTTGGACTTATACTGCTACTTTGACTCTTTCATTCATATCAGTACAGTAATACATACGGGCACAACGTTTTTTGTCTTCATGACAAAATTGAAAACCACGTACCTGTTAAAAATATGAAAAATATTCCAAAATCGAAAAAATCACGAAACAATCACGCAAAAAATCTACTCATGCACGCTCACTCACGTTAAGTTTTTTTTATACTCACGCTCATGCACGCTCACGTGATTGAAACCAAAAACTGCTCCCGATCATGCATGATCACGCTAATCACGTGAGCGGTGCCCATATCTAATTGAAATAACGCTATCTACAAAAAAAAGAAGGAATGAAACAAAGCCGTGAAAATGAGGGACTTGCTTCATATGAAATAACTGAAATAAGGCCCCAGAGAAATGATAGAGCTCCAAAAAAGAACTGAAATAACACGGCGGTTATTTCATATGAAATAAACATAATTTTTATTTCGATTAATTATGTGAAATTTAATTGACATCTGTGGTGTCGGCTGCAGTAAATAATTAGCGCATTGATTATAAAGCCAGTGATGACTGAGAACATGGGTTCGAGCCGAGGTTCAGGCAAGTAATAATATCCAGCATTTTTCAGATGCACATTAGTGTGCCGTTATATTTGTTATTGTTGGAATGTTTAAGTGACAAAGGCATAACACTGGTCAATAAACAGTACCGCAGCAAGTAATAACGCTGTGTGTAAATGTACATCACTGCGTCCTCCTTCATCGATATTGTAGCAAGATGGCTATACAGCTTAATAAAAATTAATGTTCTTACTTGACACCAAATGCACAGCAAAACTGCGAATAACTGAGTTGTACACTATGCCTTTCCGAAAGGAAGTAACATATCGAAATGGTTGGTAGACATTAATTGCCTGAGTTGTTACTGATCATTAAAAAAACTAGCATAGAGTCCTCGACGCCGCGTAATGATCTTAATGCTATTTAGATATGAATTTTCGTATAATTTATCTTCGGAAGTACTTAAAGAGTTTCTTCTCTCGGTATATCGAAGGGCGCCCTTGCTGAACATATATATTTTTACCAACCAGCCTTTTGGGCGGACTTCAGGGTTTCCTTCGCTGCGTTTGTTAATTAAATGAAGGCTTTACGAAGCAAATATATGCAAAAATCTTTACACAGCGAAGATTTTTTCTAAATAGCGAAAGGAGAAATTGCTTATGCCTTGCCGAAGGCCGTCTACGTAAAAGGCCGCTTCGCTGACTAAAACTCTCTGTCTACCAGTCTTTCGTGCGAACTTACGAGTTTCTCTCCCTGTTTTTATCAAATGCAGGTTCCAAAAAAATCGTTGTGCCATACAGGAGGCTGGCTGGTAAGAAAATCTTAACTCCGCTGCTATTTGATTTACCAAGGAGAGAAAACCTTTAAGGACGGCCAAAAGCTGGCTATGCAAAAAATATTTGTTGAAAAAAACCTATCAAGCTATAAAAACTTAATTATTAAAATTTTGCAACGAAAAAATAAATTAAATATTTTTGAAATGCCCTCTAATGATAACTTTTTATTAAGATGATAGCAAATTTATACATAAATAAACTAAACACAGAATTTTACAAACAAGTTTGTACTTCCAAAAATCAAAATATAGTAAAAATTTGTGTAAATCTTTTAATATACTGAACAAAGGTTTAATTATATTTTAGTACCAAATATTTGTTAATTAAACAATAAATCAAACCGACGCTTCAATTAAACCATAAAAAAATGCAACATTTTTGCAAATTCTATAGGAACATAATATGCTAAATGTTAGTTAGTGTTTGGATGTTTTGAAAACCATTCAATTTTAATATTTAATTTCATGCTTCAAATAATTTCAATAACATTTTTAAATATTCCACACAATATAAATCTCTTTTTTTTAAACACACACGCACCCACACATAAATCAACGTGAATGTGTTTATATGAGACTTCATAATATTCAATTCATTACTTCGTCGAAACCATTTTACTTAAATTTATAAAAAATATTTTCTATTCGCATGCATGAAATGAGAAGTACGAGTTTGTTCATGTTATCCTTCAATTTATTTTGTTTAAATTCGAAATTTCATGTCGATTATCAAATGAACACGTGTCCTGTTTGTCCGATGAGAGGAATATTTATTTTATTGTTTGAAAAATGCAATTTAAGTCCTGAAAAACAGTTGCAGGAAAATGTCTGTTATGAGACACATTAAGAGTCTGAGTTGGTTTGTTTCTAATGGGGGTAGGTTAGGTCAAGAGTAAATGATTTGCTGCAAAACTGTTACCGGCTCATTAGAAGATTTTCTTCCAATATTATTTTCAAACTGTGTACAAGAACTATTAGATTTAAAGATATTTTCAGTATGAAAGTATTGACAGGCTTTATTTAAAGATAGGGGAAAAAATTATTGTTGAAAATAAAGTAATAGTAGAATTAGAATTTTGGTATATTTTTCTTTTTGTTTCAATAGGTCCCATTAGCAGAGCAGAGTTCAATAGAAGCTAATAATCTCTGGTTTAAATATCTATACTTTTAGCCCGAGTCAATCGGGGTATAGCTTATTATCCTATTTGGTGGATGACCGAAATTTTCTAGTATCTTATGGTGCAATTCATAGAATATGACAATGATAAAGTAAAAGTCAGGGCCGCCATTGAAACAAACTTGAGTAAAATCTTGATCGTTTTCTTTTTGTCGGTAATTAGGATTTTAAGGTTTTTTTGCTACTCTAAAGTCAGTTGTATCCTACAAGCTACCATGACCCCATGTATAATATCTGTGGCAAAAATCAGTAAGTGCTTAAGTTGACATAAGTTTAAGTTGAGTTGAGTATATGGAACAACAGCTTAACTTGGAATATAATTTAGTATATTACATATTGAATATATTAGTTATAGAAGGTAGAATGTAACAATGTATTCCAAGATTAGAATAAATTAGAAACATATTTGGCATCTTTAAGTATAATAGGAACAAAATTTAAACTTGCAGGTTAAAACTGACTTAAGTACTTTTTCTTTATTGTCACAGATAGATTGGTATAACTAACTAGCAACCATACTCTCCAGTTCTCTAAATCTTAATATGCATCGCTAAAAATATAAGTCGATTTAGCTATTTTTGGCTACGAAAGCAATTTTGTAAATTTGACAATCACCCTTTTTCTAATTTTCGTAAGCGTTACAGTTTTCGTAATCGTCATTTATGGATAAGTGTTTGGTAATATTTGGCATTCTATAAGAAATTGCGACGACCTTATTATATTGAATCAACTCCGTTTTTTCCGTCACAATTTTTACTCACGAAAGTGTTTTGAAAGAGTTATAGGGGAAAATGGAAAATGTTGAAAAGAATAAAGTGACCAATATAAGCCAGTTGGAAAAAAAATATTTCTCTTGCAGTAGGATTTCGTAGAGGTACAATTTCCCTGCAATTTCAAAGCAAACTGGGAAGAAATTGCAACGGAGTTAAATGCGCTTGGTCCAGCAAGAAGATTAGAGGATGGGTGGCTGAAAGTAAGATAACCATGATAATTCGTAGTGCGGGTAGTGCGGTAATTTAATGAAATTTATTCAATCTGGCGAAACTTAAAATTAAAGGTAAAAAAATGGAAACCAACAAAGCTGAGTGTAATTCCCACCGGTGGTGAAAGATTTCAATAATGTACTCTCAGCCCTTCGGAAGAAGCTGTAGGCTCCGACAGGCCCAAATTAAAATCATTTCCCACGCTGAGTTAATAAGATGCAAATTTAATTGTTTTACAAATGAATGCAGATCGAAAGTTACGAAAGTAACTTTTAAACCTGTTTGTGAAGTAGCAAACTGTTATTTTGTAAAAGTTATAGATGTCGGAATTCTTTCTGTGAAGTTTTCTTTCTAAGATAAGTTTTTTTTATTTTCATTAAATTTATTTTTATTAAAATAATTCAGCTAGTAGAAATACTAGAGATGAGTTTTTTGATTTGTTAAGAAAAAACGTCGCAATAAGGCTGTTATAGAACGCCAAATAAATAAAGAAGTGACGGCCACTACGAAAAACAGGGACATTGAAATACAAACGATGACGAAATTTACAACGACAACTGAAAGAAGGGGGAATGTCTTTTATTCGCCCTGATTTTAGTTGTCATCCTAAAACCTTTTTAATTTTATATTCACCATCTTACCGACAGAGATTTTGCTTAACCTACGAGAATTACAGAATATTAAAACAATTTTAGCTTTGCGCTCTGAATCCACTTTAAAAGCGAAGTGTTATCTGGAAAACGTCAAGGTAAAGGAAGAAATTAAAAACATAAATAAAATTTACCTTCTTCATAGAATTTTTTCTAAATAGTTAAATAATTACATTTTTATAATTATGTGCATATATAATTTGTTTCCTTCCCATAAAAAGAAATTAACTTCAAAAGCAACTTGATACAAAAATGTACATTTGCAAAAAATAATAAATCTAATAAATTAAATAATATAATAATATATGTAATGAAGTGCGTGTTTGTTTTTTAGCTTAAAAAGTACTTTTCAAAAATTTAATAAAACTTTAATTTTTCTTCTTAGTTTAGTTCAGAAGAAAATTCGCTACCAAGAAAAGTGGAATGGAATGAAATCAAAAACATGAAGAATGATAAAAAGGTACAGTCATCTTCAAAAACTTTATAATGTTACGTTCTGCTCTAGTATTATCAGATCGATTTGCCCCTTCTTGTATTATTAACTTAATAAAAATAATTAAAATTAACAAACTAAATCCTGATTTAATTAATTTAGTTCAGATCTGACCTTTTTAGGCAAGTAAAGTAGTCTTTGTTATGGCTGTTGGTATATTTTGAATGCTCCACTGTTAATAATGCTGTACAATTTTTAGGATTACTACGAGGGTGGATCAATAAATTCGTGACTTTTCGAACTTCGCTCGTAGTAACATGAAATGTAACACTGTTCCCATCAAGTGCTACTTGTTAGTAGACTACTGTCAAATTTTGAGCAAGTGTCGTCATTTACTTGGCGTTTAACAGCTGTTCAAAACATACAACCTCGATTTCAATAGTAAAAAAGTGGTTTACTGACTTTCGTTGTGGTCGCACAAGTACAAATGACGCTGAACGTTCTGGACGGCCAATCCACGATATAGTGTTGGCCGATCGAAGAGTAAAAGTGCGTGAGATTGTTGATGGCATAGACATTTCATATTGCAGTGTCATTTCGATTTTATGTGATCAGCTGGGTTCAAGAAAGTTCTCTGCAAGATGTAGATATTTATTTTCCAAAACCTATTACGTATCTTTTTTAATAATTTGAGAAATTAATAACTCATTAAGTCAATCTTCACATGATTGGGTGAGAATCAAAACTTGTTCGTTAAAAAAATTTAAGAAAATAAAGATGACAATTGATTCTGATAGATCTTGTTGCTTTATTTCATTTAGTTTAAACATCATAAAAGACGTATTTACTAAGAAATTAATTTTTCTCGATTAGTTAAGATCAGTTGTTCGAGATATTCGTTAATCGATATTACGAGTACCCGGGATTTCTTATAATTTGACATCCGTAGTGCTACTCTGGCATAAATTTTGGTATTTATCTAATTAGGCTACTACATAGCCAGTGTTCAGTATTATTGTTGTACTGAGTCCCCGATTTCAAACCTACAAAGTGACTATCAATTGTGCAATATTCGTTTTTTAAATTATCAATCCTTGTATCTTACAATAGAATGTGTTTAAGAATGTGAACCTCTTTCATACGTAGCGCACGTTCTTTGTCTGGATCTAGTTACAGTGTGATACTTATAGATACGTTGGGACGATGTTCAAACAGGGAGAGCAAAAGAGGTAGCTGGGTGGTAGCTGGCTCTAGTGACAGGAGAATGAAAATTAAATTATTATCTGATAAAGATGCAAAACGAAGTATTTTATAGTTGCTGATTTGAAAGCACACGTTTGTATATGAATGTCAAGAAAGATCTCTACCTAAATTAAATGCTTGCGATTACGAAGGATGAGAAAGGAAACCCGTATCCATCAGCTGACTACCAAAAATAAGTCTAGAGGCCGCAGTGATTCAAGATAGCTCGACCACTAATCGCCAACGATTCTGCTATTAATTGCTGCCGATTCTGCGCAGTGACCACGTGACCAGGTGCCTTTGTCACTTATACAGTTTAACAACAATTACCATAATATACATCAGAAAAATGCAGCAACACCCTCGAATTATTAATCTTCCAGTTTTAATGTGAAAAAATTAATGCGATAACAAGTGATAATATTATCGTAAATCATTTTATAGAGGAATATCAAGTGTATTTAGCTGAGAGCTTCTCAGAATTGGGCATTTTGCTTGAATTTTATTTCGCACATCACAAGGCCTGTGAATAAAGCGCTGGCTAAAGGAGATTAATGATCCGTACATTGCAAAAACATTGTGGAACATGGATCATAATATAGGATCCTATTAATTTTTTTAATACAATTGAATCCAAGCAGAAGTAAACCCTGTTGTTTTGCCTTCGGGAATTACATTTCAACTCGCTTAACTTGTTTTTATACACCGCATGACTTGCTCTCATTAACTCTTAATTACTCGGGTAAAAGAACTTTATCAGTGAACATTTTTGGAACAAATTACTGCTGCTGCTGCTCTTACTCAGGAATATATGTAACACATTTAACTAATTATTGGGTTTTTTATACTTTTCATTAGATTCTTTCACAGCTATAGGGCTTTCGGCACCTTTAATAATAAATGCAGTTTAGCGGTCATTTAAAATATATATATTTTAATCACTTACATGGAAACACATTTAGAAAATGAATACGTTTTTATTAAAAATAGCTTACAACTCTGACTTGGATCGGCTTATTAATTAATCTCTATTTAAAAAAATATATATTTATTTTTAGATTTACCCCCACACCTGGTTAGAAACAGACTTTATTAGATTCTTCCAGAAAAAAACCAAACTGTACAAATTTTCCCAACTTTACAACATCATCAACCGATAGTTGTTTTTATGTAATTTATTATACAAGATTTAAATTAAATGAAAATTCCAATTTTTGAAGTAAACGACTAAAAATCAGTTTTCTGTGAAACATAGATTTCACCCTTAGGGAAAAATGTTTCTGCCAATGATGCACACAATTTCCTTTTCACCCTATAAAGTGAATGTGTTTTTGTAAAATACAGTGATAAATTTGTAATTTAAGACTTATCGTATCTACATAAATATTTTTTCATTATGTCAGATATATGTTTACTCTCGTAGAAGAGGTATTGCTATGAGATGTAATATTTTCTTTATGGTGATCGGATTCGCTACTATTGTAGGAAGAAAAAAATAGAAAAAGTAAAATAAAGTTTCAAGGTACGCAATATACAAAAATTACCAATTACAACAATTATTTCTTTATTGCATTTGTCAGAAGGGTGTTTTAATGTTGTAATTTTGGGGTGGTACTGCGAAGTATGGCGCAATTTATTTTTTCCTTTCGATTTGAATATTTTGTCACATTTGTTAAGGCTTTCTCCTGCTTTATGAGTTAAAAAATTTTCAACATTTCTTGAATTAACTTTTGTTCTCACTTATTATATTTTTCTCATAATCTCTTATTCATTTTTCTGTTTATATTTTTATTAAAAATATTGCTTTAGTATGAAAAACTATAAAATGCATCATAAAATAAATTTTTATGTTAAAGTATATCAACAGCATTTTTAAAAATTTATTAGCAGGAAGCAATAGCAGTTATTGAAGTAAAAATCTTATATATTATAGTATATATTTCATATATTTATGTATTTAAATACATATAAACTGAAATACATCAATAGATTATATAAGAATAACAATTACGCTTACTTTGTCAATTATTTGCCAAATATGTTCAAACTTTAAAATATTTTGTAAGTTTCTCGCACCAGTTCAACAAAGCTTATTTCAAACAAAAATTTAAAACAAAATCGGTGTCTTATTTTTTATATTTTACGTTACTTTTTCACTACATGAGTCCGAGGATAGAAGGGATTTCTTTAGTCCATAACCAGACGACAGAAAGAAATTAAAAATAGCAAAAAACGCAATAGTTAAAGTTGGGGTCATTTTCTAATCCTTACTCAAAAAATCGTTGCATAAATATATTATATATATGTAATTAAAAAATGTTCCAAGGGGTGCGCACAGCTCTAATGTAGGTCATAAGCGAACCCATCCTTTGTAACCAAATAACTCAAACAAAGCGCACAAAAGCCTTCTCCATCTGTTGTCAATTGATTCGCAGTAAAAGTTTTCTTAGTTAATTACAGTTGAACTTCCATAATTTGAATCAGCATTATCCAGAAAACATACTTCAATTTAGGGAGACTTCAAGTTATGGAATAATTTATAGAACTTCCGCACATAATAAAAAAATATTTGTTATTAAGAGTTATTTATTTTTATTTGTAACAAGGGAATTAAACATGTGTTATTCATTAAACTACTGAGTACTTTTTGGCTGAATTTGTTCTTTTTTGTTTTGTTTGTATAAAAGGTGTCTCTACATTTTTGTTTTTGCATAATCCATGGCTATACCCATCAATATTCTTCCAGATATCGACATACTGTGGACTCTTGCTGCTGTAAACCATATAAATACCGCTTTATCGATGTTATATGTAGGTTTCTTTATTATTTTAGTTTTTTCATACATAGATACATCCAAATTCAACAAAATTGATTATTTTCACCATATTTCTTAATATCATTGAAATTGTACTCGGTGCAATAACATATTTTTCAGCCACGTCTTTTTTTCGATCCCCTGTCAATTTCATATATTAACTGAAACTTTTCTTCAATTGACAAAATTTTTATGAACACTTTTTGACGCCGTAGTAACTTTCGTATTCTTGTGTTAATTTCATATTTTTTATTATTTGTGCAAAAGTCAATAACAAAAATTTTTATGCAGTAACCAGGGGTGCCAAACGTGACGATTTTACTCCATTTTGACGAATTTTTTACAGCTAATTTCACAAAATACCGTTTGTCGATTTTTATTAGTTTGACGATTTTTTTACTTCGGTATTTTTTACTCAACATAACCTCTACGTATTGCAAAATGTCAACCTCTAAAAATATATTTTTGTTTTGCAGCCAATATCGATGAAATTGATACTGCTAAAGAAATATTTAAAACTTAACTTTTGTTTTTTAAATATGTGCCTAATTTTATGAATAATCTAAACAACATTGACAACATGCATTATTTTTTAAAATTTTTTTTTATAAATTTTTTCGTAGATGATTGAATAAAAAATACGCTCTAAATCAAATTGATTTCCATAACCGTAAAAATTTTTTCAAAAAGGAAGAAGTTTATATTAGTATGTGTGTAAAAGAAATATTAAGACAATATACAATTGATGTTGAAACTTTCAATCAATTTATTGATAATTGCATATCATTTTACGTTTAACTTAATTACACCATCTGTGATTTAAGAAAAAAAACTCCAAAATTCTTCCTATATTAAAAGGTTTTCCTAATCTAGTCTCTAAAGAAAAATATCAAGATGAAGTACGAGAACTAATATTTTTCGATTTTGGAGACATCGCATTAAATGTAGATATATTTTGGAAAAGAAGAAAGCCAATTAACCTACCAAACAGTAAACCTGTTTTTCTAAATCTATGTGAATTTGTTTAATAACTTAATGACTTTGCCAAACTCTTCAGCTAATGTTGAAAGAATATTTAGCAAAATCAATCTTAATAAAACCAAGATAAAAAATTCATTAGGAAGAGGAACCCTTAAGGGGATTCTTTTTTCAAAAGATTATTTAAAAAATAATTCCTTAAACATATGAAATATCACAAACTCTTGATTTTCATCATTCTTTTAAAAGCAGTGCCAAAAAGAACAGTTGTAGAATCTGAAGTGCAATTATACACCAACAGAAAACAATAAAAAGCTTTTGTCTAACAGCAAATATACAAGAAAAGAGTTTTTTAAAAATGCGTTCTTAAGGCTACTTTTAACAATTTTCTTGTTCTTAATTGAAAGAGAAAAACTTTGTGGTTGGTCAATTGAAACTTCACCTATACTCCAATGAAGATACACTAGATATTGATTTAACTAGTGAGAGGTAAAGGTATCAGAAAATCAAATTGAAATGCTAGCGACAGTGGCCTTTTTGTTGTGAGATGGCCATAAAACAAAAACTATAATGATTACAATCAAGACGTATTAACAAGGTGGCAGAATTACGACAGCTGGTGTTTTTGTCTTTCTTATGCTTTTTATTTTGAATGTCAAAAAGGGTGCCTTTGTAATTTTCTGTAGATGTTTTTGAAGGAACCGATATAAAAATGCCTGTTGTGCTTGTATTGTTGTACTGATAATTTCACTTGTTTAATATGCCTTGATTACATAAAATACATAAAGTTTTTTTTTCGTTTTATATTTTATATTTTCCTCTTATATTTTCCTTTATAATTTATTTACAGTCAATAAAATATACGTGTTTTAAATAACATACTATTTCTTTTCCGTAAATTCAAAAAACCATGTTAAATGATTAAAAATATTTAACGGTTTTTAATAATGCTACATTAAACACGAATAAAGAAATATAAAAATTATTATGTAATTTTGCATAAAACATTGAACAAAATTTCATCATAAATTTTAGCGTAATTATTAACGATTGGGCATAATAATGATGAGTATGTATTACATGTTTAATTTTTTTTGCTACCGGCTTGACAAATAAAAAATGTAAATAAACAATAACTACAAAATAATGAAAAAAGAGGAAGGAACATGTAAAATAAAATAAATATGTATATTGCTGCGAAAAATCCGAAGTGTAAATGAACAGACATCTGACAAAACGAAATGACAAAATGTCTGCCATACCAACTGATAGAAAATAATAATTTTTTAGACGAACTTTTATTTATATAAAATTCTATGGATTATAATAAATATTTTAGTGTTTTAGCGTATATGACTTATTTTGGTATACTTTTTATCTGTCTAGCTTAATGCTTTAAGTTAGTATGGTATTAAAACGCCTTGTTTATTGATCAAAATAAAGAATTCAAATATAAGAAAACCCTTAATATAAGTACCCTTATTAAGCTTAGAATACAAAAAAAATAATATTTATCTCGTTAAACACATAAAAGCCATAAATCAATAACCACAATTTTCATGATAATAAGACCATGTTAAATAACGAAAATAATATTAAAAGGAAGAACAATAAAGTGGGAGCTTAAAGTTATACAGTACGAAAGAACATGTATGAAACAAACAAAAATGTAAAAATCTGATGAGTATGAGTATCTGTGTATACTTGTAAGTACTTATCTATTCGAAGAAAAAAATCTGGCTCAGATACCGTAAAAAGTGTAACGTATGTTTTTAAAAAAGTACCTTATTAAAAAATATAGTTTTATAAGTACATCTTTAAAGGGTACATTTTTAAAACAACTCTTTTTGACTAAATCATTTTTAGTTCTGTAATAAAGCGTATTTAATAAAAAAATAATAATCACTTTTTCTCAATAGATAAAAGTTATTTGAAGCCCCTATTTTTCAAAATGACCTATTTAATAAATAAAATTTTTTAACGATTCTGTTTTGATCACGCGTGATCATGCATAATCGTGACCAGTTTTTTGTTTCAATCACATGAGTGTGCATGAGCGTGAGTATAAAAAACCTTAACATGAGTGAGCGTGCATGAGTAGATTTTTTTCGTGATTGTTTCGTGATTTTTCTGATTTTGGAATTTTTTTCATATTTTCAATAAAACAAGTGACAATGCCACGTTGTGCCTGTATGTATTGATGTACTGATGTGAATGAAAGAGTCGAAGTGGCATTATAAGTCCGAGTTTTGACTGGCGAAAATTTGGAAGAAAAACATCTGCAATTCTTTTTCGTTTTTCATTCGCTTTCGAACGAACAAGACCTAGAAATTTTAAGTTTTTAGAAAAAACCTAAAGTCTTCCAATTCTGCAAAAATTGGCTAAACAAATACTGTGTACCCTCCAGTTCAGCTGCAAGTGATGGAGTTTTTTCAACGCCAGGAAGAATACTTGAAGAGACGTGAAACAGACTTCACGGGAAAAATGTTACCAAAATTTTATTTCTGCATAATTTTATTTATCTTTTCTCTATTAACGCTAAAGTACAAGATCCTACTTAAACTTGATATTTTACACAGATTCCTTATGAGCAAAAAAATTAATGATGTTAATCAAAATATTTTAAATATGTGCGTAATTTTAAATTTCACTTCAAATCTTTAAAATAAAAGAAAATTTATATTTTCCTTCAGAATTTTCAATTGTATTCAATTTTCAAATTTAATTTTAACTACAAAGTTTGAAATCGCACGATACATATCGTCATATGAATTCATAAAAGCCCTAAGTTATTTTGAAAAATTTTTAGAGGACAACCAAAAACTCTCTAATATGAAAATTTAAGCAACATTTTTCAAAATTTTTCCAGTTTAAGCTTATTTTTTATTAAGGAATTAGCACAATTTTAATATATAAAATTTTCCAGGGACATGTATTTTAATATGGTGGATCGTAATCAATCAAGAAGTCGTTTTTGAATTTTTTGTAACTTAGAGCTTTTTTGAAATCATATGACGATATGTACATCAAACATTCCTTCGTACGGGTTTTCACATTTATATATAAAAATTTTTTGGTCTTTAAAAAGAGGTACCTTCAAGTTATGCGTGGTGTTTAGTGGAATATAAGTGTACTTTCGAATGGCATAAAAAACTTTGAAAGTTAAAATGTGTTTTCGTAATTTTTTGCGAATTTTGCATAATAAAGTACACAAAATATAGTTCTCAAAAAAAAAGATGAATATAAGAGAATTCTAAAATAACTTATTTGCAGCTAAAAAATGTTGTCGTTTTTTGTCAGAAGACATAAACCCTTTGTGACGCACCCTACGTGACTCACGTTACATTTTATCTATTATATTTCTAATCTGAAATCTCATACCTTATTTCAATGTTTCCAAAATAGTGATTTTTTTTTTCTAAAATTGAATGTATAAAAATATGGCTTTCGAACGGGCCATCCTTATTAGAAGATCTGAGGTAGGGTACGATTTGTTAATAATTTGTACATTAATGATCATCGAAATACATTTATTTTATTTATAAAAATATATATTCAGTCTACTACTCCATAAAGAGATATAAAAAATAAGTTGGATAAATTTAAAAAAATTTGGGTTGGTGGACTATTTATGGGACTTACCCGTACATCAAAATTAAAAATTTGTTTTTCAAAACTAACAAATTGTTTCAGAAAAGTATATTTCTCAGTTAAACATAATTTTCCTCTTTTATTGCAGAATTTTCTAATTGTATGTTAGATTTTTCTATTTGCTTTCAGAAATTTTAATGTATAATTACTTATAGGTTGTGTTTTTTTCGTGAGTATTTCGTGAGAGTGAGTTTTCATGATTGTGAATAACTTTTTTCCACTCAAGTGAGCGTGAGTGAATGTGAGCCAAAAATATGAGGTCGTGCGTGGGCGTGCATGAGTGAAATTATTTTATCGTGAGCGTGCATGAGCGTGAGTGAAAAGTCACTTTTCAAGTGTTTGGGGACTACGAACACAAATATATTCGCAAATGCGAATACCACTAGCAATATTAGATTTGAAACTTATTCTGATGTCTGTGAAATCAGATATTCCAAATTTATTTGAAAAAATCTTTCCTTCATATCAATAACAACAAATTAAACAAAATATTACACTACTATGGACTACTATTTCCACAATAATAAGTCACATTCGTTTGCCGATACCAGGTCGGCTGTTTTCGTGGAGGCTGAATTTTGAATTATCAATTTCTCCGTCCGAGTATTCTACACAAGTTTTTAGTTTTTGGACACTTACATCTTTAGCCAAGGGCCCACACTATTTAAATATTGAAATTCTTGTAAAAAAAATTCACAAATACAATTGAGAAATGGTACATAGATATTTGAATAGTGTGGGCTTTTGGCTAAAGACTCCATATAATGGTTATACGCTACAATGAAGGATGCGCCCTAAAATGGCCAAAATCCACCAATGATCAGCCAAAAATTGACTAAATTCGATTTTGAAATTCTTGTAAAACAAATCACAAATACTAATATGAAACTGGTATGCATTTTTAATTTTGATTTTAAATTAATAAAAAAATTTTTTAAATTTACTTGTAGTTTTAATTTTTCCTAAATATGACAAAATTAAATATGTCAGTGTTGGCACTTCAAAACATATTTAACTATAAAGTTACGTAACTTCTTACGTCAAACATATTTAACTCGGCATATTTATCTTCACACACATGTTTTTGACATACGAAATAAACTCATTTATACATATGAAAAATGGTGGAAATTCAATATGTCCAAAGTATATCTAATTGTGTAGAAAAAGTACGAAAACTATTTAAATAGTACCAAACCCTTATTTTACATTTATTAGATTAAATTTTAGCTTTATTTTTATTATTATTGTTGTTGGTATTATTACGGCCGTATCCATAAAAACTTATTTTGGTTTGAAGTGTATTTTAAAGAAAATTTTTATGAAAAATATTCTTTAAAATACATTTCAAATACAAATTATTTCTTATGAATATGGCACATATTATCTGCAAATGATTTTTCTACCCTTGTTTGGTATTATTATTATCTAAAAATATTTTTTTGTATTTTTGTTTGTATGTATGTATGTACTTACATATGTTCAATATTGGCACTTAAATTCTACAAAAAATAAGTACATACGATTGGCAGTCTCGTGCTAAATTTTATAAAGAAACATAAATTAATAAATAAAACCAAATTTATTCAATATACCATGAATGCACATAAATTTAAAAACTAAAATGGTTCAAATGTCAAAAGAAAAAAGTGCCGAAAAAGGGATACTGTGCCGCATTCATAACCAACATACATGCAATCCTTCACTGTCTACATTTTTCACGTAAAATCGTAATGAAATTCTATTTTATACAGGTTGTTACGTTACACCCAAGTGACGTTACGGCCAGGTAAACATTTTCATTTCTTTTTCATGTAACAGCTGACACAACCACAATTACGATTCTAAATTTACGGTCGGCTAAAGACGCCTTAAGGTAAAATCATACTTTCGCTAACGAGAATAAGCAAATATAATACCGCCAGTACAAAAAAAAAATAAAATACGTAAATGAAAATATTATAAATGCCTAACAAATAAAGAGGTTTTATTTGCTTAAATTTAATTCGTTTTTATATTTTTACGTGATTTAAATACGTATATTTGAAATAAATAATTATATTTTTATGAAAGTGAAATATTTGAAAGTAGCAGCACTGAAATATGTGTGTCTGTTATTTTTAGAACAAACAGCTTTTACTGTCGATTTCATTATAATTAAGTAACTGACTACACAGCGACAAATGCAGCAAACGGCTTTTGTAGTCGCAGTCTTCTATGTGTTTAAGCATAAGTTTGTGCTCTGACCGCAAAGTATTCTTAATGATTTAAATTAATTTAATGAATAAATTGTTAACAGTGCATTTGCTTCAAAACATTAGGCCATTAAGAAATTTCCAATTTTAGAGAGTGAAATTTTGTTTATTCTTGAAAATATTTGTTTAAATTTTGTTAGCCTCCATTGATCCAAAATATAAAATCAAATTGCTTAAAAACACTAAAAAACGCATCAGACGGCATATTTTGGATTTGCTTCAAGACGGTCAAACAATTTCAAATTCGATACAATAGCCGTCTTCGTTTGAGAGACACGATGGCTTTGCTCATGGATACGAGTGAAAGTGACGCTGAAAATGGAATTTCTCTATTGAGTAATAAATATTTAGTGAAAAAACTGGTGGACACGGTGGAGTGTAATAAGTAAATAATAAGCCTATAAAGAGGCTTTTAAGGTAAAAAGGCTCAGAAAGTTTTATTTTTTAAATACAACATTACTTTAGTGAGGTTTGATTATCTATGTTAACTGCAAATATACTATAATTGAGATAATTATTTTTGCTTTGTTTTTAAATTATTTAGAGAATATTATTAGCTTTAGTTAAAAATAAACTGTTTCACAGAGTAGATTTTGCTGAATTTATTTTCATTTGTTCTCATCATACCGAAATCGCAAAAAATGAATATTCTCCCATTGCTAAGGTTTTCTTAAAAGGTGACAAAGTGACTTAAATGGTGCCAAAGCAATATAATTTTTGTATGAAAAAGCCCAATAACCGAAAAAAGGAACTAATGGTAACAACACATTTAGGGTATTAAAGCCGTGTCCTATTAAGTCATATGTTGTAATATCGTAATATTTGACAATATTTTAAAAAAAATTTTTGTTATGCTTCGAACAAAAAAGTCATAATTAGACTGTTTTAGTAGGTATGTTTATTGCTTTGTCATATCCTCGCCATATTTTTCGTTTTATTATATTAAAACGTATGATTTTATGACTACCATTTGAATCCTCTAATTATTTTGGGGGTTTTTATTCGATTTACCTACCAATTATCTTGTAGTTTATTTATATCTGCCCTTATCATTCGCATTTCTTTGTAAGAATCGGCTGAATTTTTATTAGAAATACAAATACACCGGTTAATAATTCCAGAATTATTTTAAACATATATTATAAAGTGGCGTCTAGCTATATCATACTAAAAAATTGCCTTGTCATGCTTATGCTAATTTTTTACCCACCCTTCCGGTAGTTTATGTATGTCTTACAGGTTGTATGATTCAATTTCTTTTTTCAGCTATGTAATACTGTGTCACCTTCAAATCATGATTACTTTGGTGTTGATACTCGTACTACAGTCGCCAGCAACGGTTTCACTTGGTAAAGCGTGCAATATTTTCTCCTTGTATGTCCAGTGGAATAACAATTTCTTATCTTCAAGCGCAATCTGAAGAAACCCCATTTGCTGCTTCTTATAGCGCATTTGCTACTTTTTAATTCAGTGTTTGAAATATTTAACAAAGTAAAAAACAAATCTTTTATTTTTATATATAATTTTTCGAGCTTTTCTTAATATATTTGTATTATTCTTCCAATTGAGCTTGAGGTATATTTTTTATAAAAATCATCCAAATTTATTCTTTCTCAATATTTTGTTACCATTTCGGTAACTTCTTCAATTAGCAATTCCTTTTTCGTTTTGTTTTAAAAATTGGTTGTCAATTGAAAAATTTATTTGACTTTTTTTAATGAGGAAATGAACTAATTCTGAAAAATTTAAAACATTAATATTGTACTATTTTATTCCATATTTACTCAATTAGCGTTGTATATTAAATGCCTATAATTTTGTGCTACAATGTCCGTATCAGCTCTAAAATTATATTTTATATCTGACGTTACATTAATTATGTGTAACATCTCTAAAATATACATAAGGACGTTTACATTTATTTTCTGAGTTCAAAATAGATACATTATCAAAGTCCGGATAGTGATCTGAATCACGGCAGTGTAATGATAATGCTGTTTTGTGATGATGTATTTTAGCTTAGACTTATGTCCTGCTAATCTAGTTTTAAGTTTCTTTTTTATTGTACCTAAATAAACTTTATCACAATTTTAATTATCATTACCCCTGCATGATATTTTGTAAACAACATTAGATTTATGTACCTAAAGTATTATATGTATGTATGTCTTATGTGCCATCCTATACTTATTAGTATCAAAAATATTTGACTTTTTTAATCTTTCTGAAATAAAAGGAATATATGTCAGAGATTTCTAAGTTTTTGGTTCAATAATATCATTTTCTAAATTATGTCTATTCTGTCTCCTATACTGCCCTATCAAATCATATACTAGTCCAATAGTAAAATCATTATTAACCAAAATATCCTTCCCTATTCCTTCTGTGGAATCTTACATCACTAATAGTCAGTACTCTGTCTATAAGATTTTTCACCATATTAATAACTTATTCTTTTTGGACGTTTCGAATAATAATTAATAATCCTCCCTGATGCTGTCGGTTTCTGATACCAATCAATTAATAAACTATTACCATTCCTAAAAACCAATGTGTCTAAATGGGGAAGTCTATTATCCTTTTCTCTTTCAACAGTGAAATTTATGTCAGAATGGAATGAGTTAAAAGATGTTAACATATTTTCTATCTCACCATCCGAAATAATACAAAATATATCATCAACATATTTAATTATAATTTTCGGTTTAACAGATAAACTATATATACATCTATCTAATAATTCTTCCATGAAATTATCGGATATAACTTGAGATGCCGAAGATGCCATAGAAAGTCCTTATTTTTGTAAATATACATAAATATATATTATCGTACTGATAATATCTACTATCAGTTATACAAAACTCTAAAATACGTAAAAACAATTCCTTTTTCATATCAGTATGTTCTGTATTTCTATTCCAATTTTCTTTTATAATATTAATCGTTACTGCTATTGGAACACTTTGAAATAAAGATATTCTTCACTTGATACTAATATTTCGTTATTATATATCCTAAAATTGTCTTATTTTTTCCCTAAATTGTAACGAATTCTTAATATTCTATTTAAAATCTTTAGTTATATTTTTAAGGATTTTGTGTAATTAATTTACTAAGTTCATAGGAACGTGATTTTTTTTAAAGAATAATAATGTCCAATTTAAAGATTTTCTACAATTTAATTATTCAACTTCTGTAATTTGTTTGTTGGATCTCTATCTAAAATTCCATGTGTGGCACTATTAATTTTTAAACCAAAACGCAAACAGAAAGTGTTAATTTGTAATTTGTAAATTTTTTGTTATTTAAATTGTTTAGTGATCTTTTCCTCCTGAAGAAGTTACCATAGCGAAATATTGAGAAAGAATAAATTTGGATGTTTTTTATCTTGACAATCGAAGAAGACTACAATAATATTACTTTTAAAAGTCAAAAGTCTATGAAATCGCGAAACTTATCTGCCAAATAAAATATTCATAGCAATTTAAATCATTAAATGAATAAGGAAAAACAATTAATATTCTTTAAATCAAGAAGTTAAACAAAAAATTATTGTAAACAAAAATAAAAGCAAATCGTATTAGAATATAAATAAGTGTAAAAAATTAAGTGAGTGGGTCGTAGTGTCATGTATCATGCAATAGTGCCAATAATGCCCATCACTGGTATGTGCGCTTATTTTGCTGCTTCGTTTCATAAAAAATATCAGAAACATTTATGTATTTTTAAACGTTAATCATTGAACGAACCCTCGGTGCTTTTCTCTAATTTTTATTTACACTTTATGTATTTTTTTTGGAACAGGCTAATATTAAGTCAGCTTTATATCAAAAATAGGGGAATTATCGCCAATACGAGTAAAATGTAGTTCATTGAAATTACATACTTTTTATAAAATCTTGTTTTAAAAAAGGAAACATGTTTTTTTGTGTTAGGAAATATAAATTTTTTTAAAAAGCAGTAAAAGACTAACTTTTCTAGAAATGTATTCTTAATTTCACCGTAACTTTGAAATAATATAACTTTTAAACACAAAATTTGCTTTATTTTTTCCGCAAAATAACGTTGTTCAACCATAAAAACTAATCAAAACAAGTTAAAAAAAAGTTCGTATTACCTCACAACTCACATTAAAATAAAACCACTTTAATTTAAATTTTTCATTCTCTGGTGACCAGACGTGAGCAAATCGCATACATTTCTATAAACTAAAGAGTTTGTGTGGGTGGTTTTGTAACCATGCAAAAACTCCAATACATTCAGCCAAAAAAGGGTAGGAGATGAAGATCTCATACCAACACAAAGTCAACGAGATAAATTTGTAAATAAATTGTGCCCTGGAATAAAAGAAACATCAAGTGCTACAGAGGGTGCAAAACAAAAATGAAAGAGAACAGCAAAGAAACAGAAACAAAGTATTTAAGCAACTGAAATTAAACTCTTAATTATATTGAATGTCCTTTAACCACACACAAGCATTCAAATAAACATGTGTCTGTGTAATCATTTTAATAGAAATGAATTTAGAAATGTGCATGTATATTAGATATTTTCCTTCATATCATTAAACATATTGCACAATGAGCGATGAGAGTTTTTTTATACATTTTTGAAACTTTTTGAATAAGTAAAGCTATACATTTCGGCCATTAGATTAGTAGTGCTTTGTTAAAAAAAAATATGTTTTTCTCTTTTATTATTTAAAAAAAGTAAATTTGATTTTACAACACAAAATCAAAACGGTTATAAAACTAAATTTAAGGACGGGATTTTTTTAACGTAAGCAAAATCTACATATGGTTGTGGTGCTATGACTACCACTTTTCCATCTAACCACTTATAAAGTAACTCTCCTACACACAATGTTGCATTTAATCCCCAACAATTTGCAATTTTTGGCAATATAAGTCAGACCAAGTAGAGTTTATGACCAAAACATAGACGACCAGACACCACTCTTTCATTTAGCAATGAAATTTCGCTAAGTGGGGGAGACAACGAAATTTCATTATTTGTTTGTAGTGGCAGGATTCCTTTTTTTAGAAACTAATAATATCAAGTGACAATTCCAAAGCTTTCAAACAAACCGCTTCTTTTTTAACTCAAACATAAAAAGCAAACAAATATGAAAATGACAGCTTTACTTATTCGGAAAATATAATGATACCAGGTTTCACTAGATAAAAATTATGATTATGAAAAATTATGAAGCAGGCGACAGCAAGTTTAGCATTTAATTCATGACGATGGTTTTATATTTTATGAATTTATAGCCAATAAGCTTTTGAAGTATTAGCGATTACGTCAAATGTAATTTTTATTCCTAAAACCATCACAATGAATTGGTTTTTAAATAAAAACAAATTTTTAATTGTGTTTTCTGGTGTTTCTGGTGTTACAGAGAATAATATATTGCATTAAAGAAACAGAAATCTCGATATGTCGATAAAAATTTACATCTGCCAACTCACATATGGATCAAGGCGAATTCATTTTACAGATGGTATTAATTAATATTACAACAAACATCGACTAAGAAAAAAATACATTTTAAATGTATTTTAGTAATTTTCATAACAATTCATTTGCCCCAAAACAAATATTTCGGTTTCTTTAATGCAATATATTATTCTCACCGGAAATCACAAGTAAAAATTTGTGAAAGCTTTAGCATTGATTGTATATTATTACTAATAAAAATCGTCATTTTAAATATAAAAAACTATATTATAAATTGTTTATAATTATTTATTATTGGTTATCAATACTAGCCGACTATAGAGCTCAGGCAGAACTAGCAATCAGCGTAATTCTAATAGTAGCAACTGTAACCGACGCTGAGGCAGTGGGTATTAGAAACTGCAATAGAAGTATTTGACACTGATATGGCTAGAACTGTAGGAGATACAAATGCTGCTTCTGCCACTTGTGTATCCAACAAACTGACGTGATTTTTTGCTAACACATTTTACACTATTTATGCTTATGCAGATACGATTCGAACTGTCGCATCCGAAATACTTTCTATGTCCAGTTCTCCTGACACATTTTTATTTCCACATTTTCGTGAAACATATTTTTATTCTCATTTTTTATTTCTTTTTATTTTCTCATAAATTTGGCAACCGTTTTTGACACATCTGTTCTAATTTTTAAAGCGAATTCGAATGAAACTACCTGGAAATCGGGTTCTGGTTCTGTGAAACTTCGAAATTAAAAAAAAACTTTTAATTTTCGTGTTCATAAGAGCTTTTCATATTATTATTTCACAATTACATAAATTGCGATTCCCGTCCTTTTAATTAAATAGTGTTTCACTCCATTGTAGCCGTGAAACTTTTGTATCTATGTTAATAAAATGTAAAAGTATCAATTTTTTCTGAAAATTTCTTCACCATTTTTTAGCCATTTTTGTCTGTTTTTTTAATTAAAATTATTTCGCATTACTAACAATTAGAATGCATATACTAAGCTTAGGTAAAGTCGAGCCACAACACGGAATTTCTTCCGTTTTACTTAAAATCATGTAAAAACTACCTAACCAACTAAAAATTAAAATAAGTATAAAAATTCTTTAAGTTAAACAATTTTATTGAAAAAAGTATAATGTACAAAACGCTAACAAATGATTTAATCATTCTAGTGCATTGAACACACGAAAAAAATAAAATCGTAAGGCGATCATAACCTCAGTTGACCCTTGATACAAATTTCACGCTCCCCCGAATTCATTTTTTTGTCTGCCCTAGATTGATTTAATTATTTGTTAGCGTTTAGTACATTATTCTTTTTTTAATAAAAAACTGTTTCACTGTTTTAGATTTTTTGTCATGAATAAATAATTTGTCCTACAGTATTCTTCGAGTCAAGCCCTTTCATTTGATACCCATATTTAATAGGTTGTGAAAAAAATATATGTAATCCGACATTTTGTTAGCGGCCATATAGGATTTGCGATTCCTCTTAATGTGTACTCTATTCTACTAGTCAAGCCCATTCGTTTAGTACCTATAGTGAGGGAGTTGTGAAGTTGCTTTTTCCATTTTTTCACCCTTAAAATGATGTAAAAATATGTGAGAAATGAAAAGTTTTTGACACTTCTTTGCACTGTTACACAGAACCAATTTGTTACATTCCACTTGTCCTTTTCATATGAAAACATTTGAATATATTTAAAATTTTTTCACTAAAGGAGAATCAGAATCTCTATGAACTTTCATTTCACAGTTTCACAGAACCATAGTCCACCCCCTGGCCTGGATCTGCCTTGATGAGAAAACTAAATTTAAATAATTTGTAATGAACAAAAAACAGCGAATTATAAAGCATGCCATAAGAATATATCCAGCAAGTCAAATTCATATCACAGGTGGTGTTGATTTAATGTTGTTTTTACAACAAACACTACATAGTTGGCACAAAATGTCACAAATAAAATAAGGAAAATTATTTATTTATTTTATATAATATATATTTAGCAACAGGGTTACCGTTCGGATTTTTTTAAAAGTCGCTCAAAAGGTTGTTTTTTAAAAATAACAACGCACTTAAAAGTTATTTGAGAAAATAAAAGTCGCACATCTTTTTTAAACTTTTTCTCATCAATAAAAATCATAACCAAATAAAAAAAAAACAATTAAAACAAAACAAAAAGCTTATTACACAATCCATTTTGATCATATTTCATAGCATATACAGTTGCATTATATATTCTTCTATACAAGTTTTCATGTATACTGAACAAGTTTAGTTAAGTTTAAGAAACTAGGCTTTCGTATGCTGCCAAGTTGAAAGAAGTATGACTTCAGTTAAAAACCAAGCCAAGAGTAAGATTATTGGTTTGGTTCACTAAAAGCTGTTTACAAACAATGCCAAAAGGGCGCTTTGACTCCATGTCTTGCTTAAGCTATTTATACTTCAGTTCCCAGTCTTTGGAACAGTATTGCGAAATATTACGTTTCTTGAAAGGACCTGCTTTTATATTTGACGACTTTTTTTCTAAATTTACTGAAAATTGAATGTTTTTTGTGGGAAACAAAAAAAGGCTTAAAAGACGCAACAATATTAAAAAAGTCGCACAAAAGTAGCAGACGGCCAAAAAAGGGTAATATTGCGACTTTAGTCTGGTGAACGGTAACCCTGTTTAGCAACTTTCGTCATAATTCATCTCGTCCAAAAAAAAAAATAATTTTTATTCCTTTGAATAATTTGAAAACATCAGAAAGTACAAATAAAAAAAACCGAAAGACATAGGCAGTACAAATGATAGCAATAGCTGCAACAAGCCAGTCAACATCAGAAGCTTTGTTATATGTATAGAAACAAATTCACCTTCTTCAAAAATTGAATATTAAAATTAATTCAGATAAATACAAACATATAACTTTCGCACTAAGGCGAGGAGACTGCTCAAGTATGACAATATACGAGCAACAAATACCTAAAGAAATTTCTGTTAAATATCTAGGAATGACTTTAGACAGGCGGCTGACTTGGAAGCAATACATTAAATCTAAAAGAACATAACTAAAGATTAAAATTGGTAAATTATATTGGCTACTAAGTCCAAAATCGAAACTAAATTAAAAAAAAAACAAACTGATAACTTACAAGGCTATACTAAAACCTGTTTGGACATACGGAATTATGCTATGGGAAACAGCAAGCAAATCAAATATCGATATTATAGAAAGATACCAGTCAAAAACTTTAAGACTAATTACAGCAGCGCCATGGTTTGTCACAAACAAAAATATTCGTAAAGATTTCAATATGTCCTCAGTATAAGAAGAAATTCAAAGGTATAGTAAAAATTATCTTCAAAGATTAAGTAACCGTAGTGATTAGGGTCCTTAAGTATTCGTGTTTTTTATCTGTTCGAATAAAATTTCATGATATATTTTTTGTTCGAATAAACAAATAATTTTGAAATTTTCTTCGAATAAACGAAAAACCAACAAAGATTAAAAAATTTACGCTTAAAACAACATTAAAGAGCATATCAAGTTTGTTTGTTCTTTTCTTTGATTTTTCTAAATAGTTCTTATCATCAGCAATACTGTTACAATTTCTTACTTTATTTATACATTTTTTTAGATCAGTTCATAAAACGTTATCAGTTAGTTGAGGCAATTCGCAATACATATTTTTATCACAAAATAATCGTGAAAACAAAGTATTTGCGAACTTCTTTGTTTAGCTTCTTGTGGCATATTCTAGCTAATATTGGATAGGAAATTCATTGAATTCAGGAATAATATTGAAGTATTTAATGATTTTATACGTCGTTCTTTAATTATTCGAACATTTGATTATTCGAAAAAAGTTTTTAGAATAACTCTTTATTCTAAATTGAAAAATGTTTGTTCGTTCGAACAAAAATTACAAAAATGTTCCAATTATTCGAATAATTTTTATTCGAACGACAACCCTAATAATAATCCTCTAGCTGTTGCGCTATTAGACGAGAGCGCTGAAACACGTAGGTAGATTGAAGCGAGCTCATGTATCAGACTTTCCTTTTAGAAGCTAGTCTGCTTTTTTCAATATGTACGAGGGCGGATTGATATTGAAGCTACCTAAGTAGCTAAAAACATTTTTTTTCAAAACCATTTATTTCTCAACATAGCCTCCGTTTAGCTCAATACACTCAGTAACACGATATTCCAACTTTTTTATACAATCTGAATAATACGACTTGGGAACCCCTCAAATTACGCGTTAGTTTCGGTGATCACTTCCTCTTTTTAGATGAATCTTTTTCCTGCGAGCCATTTTTTAAAGTTTGTAAACAGGAAAAAGTCACTAGGAGCTAAATCTGGACTATAAGGTGGATGATCAACCAAATCGAATTGTATTTCACGTAATTGTAGCATCATATCTAATGCTGTGTGAACCGGTGCGTTGTTTTGAAGAAAGAGCACTTTTTTCTTCTTTAAATGGTCGTTTTTTCTTGGTTGCATCAATCAATTGATCCAATAATGCACGACAATACTTTCCTGTGATTGTGGATCCTTTTTCAAGATAATCGATGAACAATATTCTATGTGCATCCCAAAATACAGTTGCCATAAAGGTCTTTCACTGCCTTCGGCTTCTTCGGAGCACTTCCACCAGCTTCCACCCATTGTTTCGATACATTTTTGGTTTCAGGTGTGTAGTGGTGGACCCACGTTTCATCAACAGCTGTTAATCGACTCCAAAAATCAACAGGATTACGCTTTATCATGTCCAAACACCGCTGTGAGGTGGTCTGTCGAACTCATTTTTGGCACCCATCTTGCCGATAGCTTTTTAATATGCAAATGTTCATGCAAAATTTTGAACACACGTTCATATGATATGTTTACCATTTCAACAATCTCACGTAACTTGACTCGGCGATCATTCGTAACGATATCAAATATTTTCTTGATATTTTCTTCAGTAACCACCTCTTTTGGCCTTGCTGTTGATGATATTGTTGCAGTGCTTGTTCGGCCTCGTTTAAATTCAGCAATCCAATATTTTACCATGTAATCTGACGGAGCAGACTCGCCGTAATGTTTATCGAGCTTTTCTTTTGTCTCTTTCGCCGTTTTCCCTTTCAAATAATAGTGCTTAATCACTGCACGAAATTCACTTTTTTCCATTTTTCAAGAAACACAAAAGTTGCTTACTTCAAACGACTACAACAAATAAACTAACTGATGAATTTGGGTGAAATTTTAACAGCTAACGTTTGACAAATAGCAATTTCTAAAAAAAAGTTTTTGTATTTGTGCTGCCATCTAGCGATATGTAGCTTCAATATCAATCCGCCCTCGTACCGCAAGATCATATTCGTGCAGCATGCAACTAATTTTTTAACCGCTTGAAGGCCATAATCAAGGCAAAAGGTGGCCACATCGCGCTAAAGTGAACGGACTCTGATATTTTTATTATTTCAATCAATAAAAAATAATTTTAAACAAAAAATATGGGTATTTAAATAGGTAACACTTCAATCGCCTACATCAATCGTATAGTACATCTGGGAGCAAATTACGGTATTCGATGTCTAACGAAATACCATACAAAATTTTTAGAATTGGTATGGAAATTTCGTTCGACATTGAATGCCGCAATTTGCCCCCTGAATTGTTTTTTTCACTTTCAGACAATTTATATAAAATCGAAAATCCAAAATGTTTGCAAATTTTAAGATAATTTTTTTTACGAATAAAAAAAAGCCGTTGAACACAAGTTAAAAAAAACCACTAAATAACTATCACTACCTCATTTAATAACAAAGTCATAAATCAATTACAATATTCTTAATGATAAGAAATATTTGCCTACCAAAACAGAACCAACACTCATACAAAAAATTATAAGTCTAAAAGAAAAAAGTAATCGTTTAATAAAAAATCATTAACTGAGAAATACATTTATTTTTATTTCATTATGACATTGAATTGCATTATAAGAAGTACATGCAAAATGTATTCCCCTTTCTCTTTTATTCTTATTTTTGTCTTGAACCAAACGCCTTAACAAAATCATCATTTATTTTTAAACCACGTAAAGCTACTAAAAGCAGTCATCGTCATCATAACCAACAATTTAATGGCTTTCAAATTATACAATATATTTTTCACATACGGGTAAAATAATGTTTAAACTAAATTTTTTTATGACTAAAATGACGCTTTATCTCTTGACCATTTAACACAAAACCCATAAAAATCAACAGGGTTCATATCAACAAAGCTTAAAAAGCAAAATAGTTAAAAGTTTTTAAACAAATTATTATAAAAATAAATTTTACCGTCAAATTTATCTACCAGAATTGAATACCATAATGGCTCAAAAACTATTATTTTGTCATCACTGTAAATCACACACACTATCAAAGTTATTGACAAAGTTTAAAAAACAGTTATAAATAAAAAGTTAGCAAAATGGAAAGGAAATACTTTCGAAATGCATTTACATATTTAAATGCATGGTTGCGTTCATAGTAGGGTATCAACTCGACTAAAGATATTTTACTGTTCGATCAAATAAAATATATCATTTATGTGTAAGTTATATCAATTAATCAAATAACACGAGCAAACATTATTATGTAAACAGTTTTTTTTGAGTTTTCTATTTTGTGTTTATTAAAAATTGGGGAAAAATCCAATTGTATAAAATTAATAATTCAATTTAAACCGCTTGATTAATACAATATCGGCGTTTTGAAAGTTTACATCTGAGTTTTTATATTATTTATTTAGCATATACATATAACAAATTGATTTAAGGAATAGGATGTGCTTAGAAAACTTATTTAAATACTACAAGAAACATTTCCAGCCTCTAACGATTCACTGAATGGGAATGTTTTGCCCCTGTCGCAGTTATTCACAATTAAATATACAACACCGGATTTTAGTATGTAACTACTATTTGACTATAATTTACCAAAGACACACATTTCTTTGGTAAATTATAATAATATCTTGTAATAAAACGATAAAAGCAAATGTAGTAATTGTTTACTAATGCGCTCACTCGACGTATGATACCAAGAATAGCTGAACTGTAGCAATAAATCTACTTACTTCTAAGTATAAATATGGAATGTGCTATTTTTTGCTCGTTAAGATGTTTCAACCTATAAACTATTAGATAATTAAATTATAGTTTGTAATGTATATATATGCGGCTAAAGTAATGTTTTTAAAGATCCGAAGTTTCCAGCTGAAGCAACAATATTGTTAAAACATACTCAGTGTAATTTACTAAATAAAAATAACATACATTTTAAATAGGTAAATTTAATCGATTTATGAAATACGAGTAATTGGCTTGTTGACAAAAAGTGTAAGTCGTAATTAAAAATTTAAGTACGAATAACTTTAAATCGTACTCAAAATAAGTTGAAGTACACTCAGAGCAAAAATTAAACCATCTATGTAGAAAATAACCACAAACGGTGTCAAAAGTGTATCAACAACGTATGTATGTGGTCATATTGTACACGTCGTTGTCAGAGTAGAGACATAATCTCATCATCAATGCCGAGCTATAATTTATACAGAGGAAACTTATTATATCATTAAAATAATAAAACTACATTACCTCTTTTTTTTGCCACCCAAGGAGCTTTTCTCTATATTCCACCCTAATGGTGGAACTGCCTCTTTTAAATCTTTTTTTAAATAAGGTAAGCTACTAAATGTAACTTGTGCGGCTAGAAAAGTTCAAAGTCATATATAAAATTGTGGTTTCAAACTGCCATGTACTTGCGTTTCAAATTATCAAAAATGAATTCCATATTTATCTTCAGCAACATTGCTGCTTGCAAAGAAGGTGTCGCTGACCACCACAATATCTTCATATATTACACCGAAATCACCTTCGTCTTCCACCAATCGGTACTCAAATTGCTTCATTTTTTTATCCATCAACTAAAACTTCCCGAAATGAAACTTTGAAAAGAACAAAACTTAAAATTTTATAACTCGTACTACTAGACAATATAACGTTTTCGATGCAACCTGCTTTGTTAACAGTTATGCAATGTACTACGTTGTTAAAATTTAGAGACTGTAGTGTTTTGACAACCTAACGTTGTCAATTCAACCACTTTTGTTTACAATTCAGGAACGCGCGTTGCCAAAACGTCCTGACAGAAAACGGGTTTAAAATAAGTGTATTAGGAAAGATGATTAGTTTTTTTGAAAGAGTGGTTTATTTTATGAAAAAATAGAAGAATTTTCAACGTCTCTTAAAATAATTAGATTTAGGGAAAAATAATTATTGTATCATGCCTAAATGGGTTTCCTTTGATAGTGGCTTTGGAAATCCTCGAAATATTTTTTATGCTGGAGTATGCAAAATATTTTTTTTAGTCTAACATAAACATATGTTAGAATGGAACAACTAATGAATGTTTAATGTAGTTTTCTTTTTACAGCTTTTTGAAAAAGTACTGGAAAAGCAATTACATTGTTCTAAAACATAAATCTTTCTTGTAAAAAATTTTATTTCTTAAAAATTTCTGTTGCTTTGTGCACCATTTCAATTTCATTATTTTAGCTCTTTGATTCAATTAAAGCACTAAACGGTTTAAATATATATGTGCATATTTTTACTTTCCTTTTTATATCAAAAATATTTATTTTAAGAAAACGTACATGATGAAAGTTATTTAATATACATACATACTTCCAAAGAATTTTTACTCATAATCAAATTGTAAAATATAACATGACTGAAGCTATCACTCACTGCTCTTTTTTGCAACAAATATACTTAAGCTATGCAATGCTTAAAAGCATTTGCATTTGAAGGATAACGTGAAAACTTGTTTCATATATCTGCGATTTTCATAAACAACAGCATAAATCTATTTTTAACAATTTTGAATTGTTGATTACAAATTTCTTTATTTGGAATACTTTTTACCAGATTATACCAATTTTGAATATCATGGACTGATTTCGATTTTGTTTCCTTCAAACCAATTTAACTTCAACATCACTTGTGTTGAAATAAATGATTTTGTCTGCATATACTTTTAATATGTATCTCATTTTGAACCGTATCATAATAGGAATTTTGCGTGAAATTTATATACAAAAATTTTTTGAAGAATCTTATCGAAGCAATCGAATAACAGGAAAAAATAGTGGAAGAGATGTGTTGCTTCCACACATTCCAATGAAAACGACAGACATGGCATTTGAGTTCAATCGTTTGTAATTTCCTATTGGCTTAGTGCTGGTCCGTTTCAGTTTCATATGGAATGTCTTTTTGCTCTCCCAAAAATTGTTTAAGACTTACGTGGTTATTCCTGAAAATCACATGTACACACATAAGAGTATTTGTATCAACAAGAAAGTACATGTATGTAATAGCATTAGTACTAAAAAAGTGCCTGAATGAATATTATTATTCACCGATTTGAATGAACAGAAAAAATCAATAAGTAATACAGGGTGATTCAAAATTAATCACCTTATCGGAATATATTATAATTATGGCCAGCAAGATCTCCCGATTTAACCATCCTAGACTTTTTCTCTGGTACTATTTGAAGTCGACGGCTTATGACTACAAGTCGCCGACAATCGCAGCGCATAAGGATATTATTCGACAGGAATGCTAACAGTTATCACCGGAAATCTTGCGGAAAATGGAACATTCGAAAGTTTTTATAAAACAAAATTGGGTGATTAATTTTGTGCCACCTTGTATATCTGAAATACATACATATGTACGTTGATAAGGAATTTTATAGTTCTTTATTATTTTATTTTTAAAGAAACTTGAAAAAAAAATTTAAGAACTTCAAATGTAAAATCTTCTGATATAATTGCTGTAACAACAAGAACCTACCACAGCTCTTCCTTCAATCATCATCAATTTTCCATCAAAATGTCGTTTATTGTTGTTGTTTGCTTTCTAGTTCATTCTTCCATATTTTTCATATCTACTACATATTTGTATGTGCACCAAAGTTGTTTGTGTTTGTTGCATGTTAAAAACTCTTTCAAAAATATCTGAAATTTCTATGCATTCATTCAAACACGAGATATTTTCGCACATTTATCTTGCTGTCGTACATTTTCTTTTTGAAGAACATTTCTAAAATTGTTGTGCTCTACTTGTAGTATCATTTCGTTACACTTTCATGTACATATGTATATGTTTTTCAATAGAATATGTAATATGTACTTTAATATATGATGCGACTATTCTGTGTTAAAATTACAGACAATAACTTCCATTATGATTTCAACTCGATATCTACTCTTAGGGCTGGAATTGTCATCGGTGCAAAATTGATTGTTTGTAAGAATTACTGCATCTGATGCATATCAATATCAGCATTGAATGTACACCATTTAACATCATGATGATAAAGACATTGTTGCTGATATTACGACATCAAGCGTTAATGGCAGATAATCAGCAGCTAATGTCTATTCTTATGATCAACGTTGGCATTTTTGCGCGTTTCGCGCTAGATTTAGCTCGTTTTGACTAGACCAAATGCGCTGTTTTTCGTTTTAGCTCGTGAAATAAAATACGTGTGAATTGTCGCATTTTCAGTAGTTAATAAATTCAAATGAATCCTATAGAAATTCGAAGTATTGCATACAATCGGTTTTGTGGCCAGAAGATAAGACACAAGATGTAAACGAAAATATTTTTTTTACTGATGACTATCAATCATAACTATACTTTTGTAACTTCTTTTTATAATATTAAAAAGTTCCTTATTTATGCTTTTAATCAATGAAAATATTAACGCTTTATTTATAATACTTATCAAAAGTGTATAATAGGCTTATGAAACAAATTTTGTATGTAAATCTGTTTCATAGACCTTTACTAAACATTTTATCATTTATAATGAATAAGGCCCTAAAAGTTTAATATTAAACAATACAAGACTGAGCTATTGATTTAATCTTTTTAACGTTACCACGTATAATTTTATGTAATATTTTAAGTTTTGCTATAGTTTTCAGATTGCTACATGTTGTTAATAGTTGTAAGTATCTACTTTTGTACCTGAATGAATTTAAAAATAAATATCTAGATAGTTATTATTTTGCTTCAATAAATATTAGATTTTTTCTAACATACATACATATGTATGCATCGACTTTCATAAAAATTGAACTTAGCGCGTTTGGGAATAGCGCGTTTTGCTTAAGAATATCTGTTAACGGCATGACTAGCGCGTTTTAGCGCGTTTCGAGAAGATGAATAGCGCGTTTTGGTTATAAAAAGTTGACAACTCCGCTTATAATATACGTATGTATGTATGTATTTCTTGCTCTATGCTCTCTCTAACAACAAACGACCACTTGCATTTTTCTAATATATACATCAAAAACCCACCTTTTATCTTGAGCTAAATTTTTAATTAGAGTTATACATAATTACCTTTAAACAACAACTTTTTGTATACTTTAGTTAAAAGCAAAAAAGGTGAATATTATAGAATGTTATTGATTTTCCTTATTGGTAAAAATAATAAATAAACGGAACAGAGGCATTAACAATTAAATAAGAATAAAACGTTTATGTTTAGGACATGTCATGGTGTACACGGAAGTTATCTTCATTTAATTTAAAAAATTAGCAAAGTGAGAGTTTGACTCGTGCACGGAGGCATCGTTCTTGTTTGTGTATCGATACCCTTTAATTTTAAGTGAATTGTATTTTTAATATGAGTTTTAACATTATACGTAACGTAACTTTACACTATTATTTCTATAACAACAGTAGCACATTTTGAAAATTTTCAGCTCCAAATTTTTTTTGATTCTGAGAAGGTCGCGTGCAAAATCTTCTACAAAATTTTTAGTTCAATAAACTCAATTGTGATTAAATTAGATGTACAGAAATATAACCTAACTTTTTAAAATCACACTTTTCAAATTAAATTTTTGGTGCTTTATAAAAAATAATACACAGGAGTATCATGGTAATGACTTCCATGAAAAATTACAAACCCTTATACACAAATTGCATCCTTACGATAGTTATTTAATTGTTTCCAGCAAACAATTGGTACTGACTGTTATGTCAATACTTTTCCAAATAAGCTAAATACCGTCTGCATTACTTTACTGTTGTTTTATAACTACTTACTGACAAGTAAACAAATAAACTATTTTCTGAGTGGCGTATTAGCTGAGCGACAGCATTTAAACAAAAATAAAGAAAAATTTGAATGAAAGTTTGCTGCAATGTTTTAAAAGTTAAACAAACAAGAATAATATTAATAAATAAAAAAAAGTCCGAATTTCACGCCAAAGATGTTGATTTTTCAATGGCCGCAAAATAGTTGTTTACTTTGTTGCGCGAAACAACAACAAACAAGAAAAAACATATGTTAGTGTGCATAACTGAAATAGAATTTAAATGCATATGATTCACAGTAGAGTATTTGACCCGAAAAGCTGGCCAAAATTATTAAACGTGTTTTTTGAATTGAAAGATTGAGTTTTTTGATAGTTTTAGGTGTAATTTTATATAAAAAATCTAGTGGCAATTTTTTTGCAAATTCATATTTATAGGCAGGTAATCCACATTGTGAAGTGCTAAAATTGATGCGAATAAGATGTAAAATCAATATTTCAAAAGACACAAAAGATTATGACGTTAAAAAAGTAATTGAAAAAGTGCCTGATGAGCAAAAAAAATAAATTTGCAAATTTTCAAAAATCGTTAAAAAGTAACGGCGCAAACTTGTTCAAACTTTTTTTGGGTCTAAAATTAGATATTTAAAATTTTATTGTGGTATGAAACAGAGAACAGATTGAATGCCTTATTTTGTTTTTTTAATGCAATCACAAAAAACTTGCAATTGTCAATCCATAACATTTGAAAAAAAACATGCCACAATTGCGGCGAATTTTATTGCATACATTGTTTTCAAAAGAAACGAACACTTAGTGAATGGTGCGAATACTTTTAGCTGTGATTGAAAACAACTTAGTCTTGTAGAAAACTTATACTTTCACGCTAGTGTTCATAAAACATGATATACAGCCCAATTATAAACAGAAATTCCTCATGAAATTTTCCACTTTTTTCATTTTCTCCTATTATGAATAAAAATTTTACCTGATTTTACTTTTTAGTCCGTTTTTATAAACCGTTTAAAATGGAGAAAAAATAAAAAGCCAAAAAATAGTTATTCTAAATATATTTAAGTTTGGGTTGTCCCTAAAAAAAATTCCCTCACAAAACAGAAGAGAGTTTGAATTAATTGGAGAGATTTTTTCTTGAGAAAACAAATTCCTTGCGAATGTTTATAATTGGGCTGATAGATTTGAAAGTGTATTTCAGTTAAATTTTACATGAAAAATTTATTTCAAATACATTTCAGACCTATTTTATTTTTTACGGTGCTTATATATTTAATGTTATTTTTTAACGTAAACATAAGCAAAGAAAATATAATACTCACACCGTACCTGTTAATTTGTATCTTCATAAAATTTTCATTTTTTCCTTTAAATTTTGATATACAAAATATCAACGAATACTAAGTGAATGTTGTGAAAGAAATCCGATCTTTCATGATGCATCATTTCAATTCGCTGCTTGCATTGTAATGGAACTGTAATAACAGAGTGTGTCAGAGCAACTACATTTGTTATTGTTCTCGAATGGCAAAAGCAGCGAATTTATGAATAGTTAGCAAATGCGAATGGTTTCATTTTGTTCTCTGGTATAAAACATAATTTGTACATTTGCTACCTTCACTTTTAAAAAATGTCATTCTCTTTTTTGTAAAAAGAGTACAAATTTAATTTATTTTTAAATTTTTAAACGTATTGTTTCAACATTAATAGCGTTTAATCAAATCTTTCAGCGACAGAAAACACCAACCTTTATTTGTTTAGCTACAAAAAAAATATATAAACTTCTTAAAAATATCATATAAATATCATGAAACCAAAAAAAAAAATTCTTCACTTTCCTGATTTTAGCAGTTTCTCGGAGCTACAAATCGCAACGTAGAGTCTAAAAAACTTTCAATATGATGTAAAATTTTGTTGTGTATTGAGCTGCGTACTTAGTTTTTTAGATTTCTTTAAATTCATATTTGCCTTTTCGGCCAGCTTTTTGGCTCAAATACTCCTCTGTGCGGTTGTTCATTAATATATTATTTAAGTTTCATAAAATTTGTACTGAATAACTGAATCTCGTATGTAAAGAGAACTTAAAGATAAATAACATTTAAATACGAAGCCAAAAACTGGCCATTAGCCTATTTATTTTGCAATTAACGTTTCTACTGGGATGAACAACGTCTATTAAAATAAAATAAAAAAGATAATTTCAATAAAAAAGAATATTTATATATTTTGAATTCTAAAAAGTTTTTGAAATCTAGTTTCTTATATGTATTCATTGTCATCCATGGCGAAACTGATTCGTATGAAATCTTGCCTCTTCATGAAGGTTCATCTAAGGATAATTTATTTTTCTCGAAACCTGATAATGTAATAACGCCCATGTTTAATCAATATCCTTGTGGCACAATCAAAAAGGATTTTGATTTTTATTCCGATTTGTGGTCTCAATTTTGTTGACGCTAAATCTGCAAATCATATGATGTTCAAGAATCACTACTATCGATAGCTTCAGAAGAAGTAAATAAACGCAAGAGAAAGATAGCCTTAACTAACTCTAACTTAAACAAACATGAAAAGATTTCGTACACTGGTGTAAACACGTATAATCAATCCTCACAGAATAGCTTTTCAATATTACGAGAAATTGATTTTAAATAAAATAGGATACTTTCAGAAAAATTCCTAAAGGGGAAATCTTTTTCCGTTTATTTAATGTCAACATTGAAAACTTAGTGAAAAAAGTTGACTATAAGATTGTTAATAAAAATTAATACAAGAGTAAAATTTTCCTTAAAGACACGCCTGTTCAGACAGAGATTATGCAGGTAATAAGGGATTAAAAAATGGAGTCATATTTATATACACCCGCGGAATTGAAACGCATTAGTTTAGTTTTATGAGGAGTATTTTACAGGACGGATTTAAATTTGATTAAAAAATAACTACATTTTTTAAATTACCGATACGATAGCAAACGTCTCGAAAATTTCTACAGTATTTAAACAAAAAAGTGCTTTGGTACAGGTTTGTTTTTAATAACTTTATTCGCTGGAAAGTCAACACCTGCAACTACGTGCATTAAATTCTTTTTAAATCGGAAGATTACTTGGGAATCTCTAAAGGCTAAGATAAGAAAAATGCAATTTTGGCCCTGCAAGAATTGGGTGCATTGATCTCGTAACTATAATATAAATGTATTGTCCAATGTGATTCAGATCTTGCTCCCGGAGAATGCACATTTATGCCTAGTAAGCAAAGTTTACGTTTTTTTGTCTCAATTGCAAGCAATTTTGAGGATGCATTGCTCACAAGAATTATCTGGAAATTAAGAAAAGATTAAGGAATCTGTTAAGGAAGGAAGACAAAGAGCATCTTCCAATATTTCGAAAGCTGATGATCATTCAGATTTGACTCATTCAAATGGATCATTTACTGGTTTGTTACAAAAAAAAAAGCTCCAGTTTTAGTTAGATTGTAAATTCACTAATAAAAGGAGCATTTTTTAAAATTGCTAAATTTATTTACCATTAGAAAACAAAATTGAAAAGTTTATTAATGAAAACAAGGCTTTGCCAAAAGACGATGTTAAATACACTGAATGGCGTTGTTTAATAAATTAAAAAATACTTATGATCAATAATGCATTGAAATTATTAACATTTAATGTTCGTTCTCCCGCAAAGATAAGTCGAAGAATATAACTTTTAGGTACTTTAAAGAGATATAATATAGACATAGCTTTTGTCCAGGAAACTTATCGTAGCGGAAGATATAGAGTAGAAGATGATATGAGTATTCATTTATTAGAGACACTAATTCTCATGAAGAAGATACAGCAATCAAGAGGCGATTTAAATGCACATTGTATTTGATTTAGGGTTTCCGCATATTTTTAAATGTATTTAAGTTATAGTTAATAATGTAACTAAGCAAATTTTATTTGGGTCAATATATATCCATTATAACTTTAGTTGCTCACTTCTTTTCTACAAAAAATATTTTTTGCCCTTTTTATTGAAAATTTTCAATATAACGATTTTTTGAAATAGTGAGTTTATTAGAAGTGAATGTGCCGCTACTTACGAGGAAAAATGTTTGTATTAAGAAACTGTGAATAGAATTTTTTTCCATAAATACTAATAGAAATGTAACACTTTTTTTAGAAAAGAAAACAACATAGTAGTCTAGACAAATTAGACAAAAAAAGAGGGGTGAGGTTACAAAAATTCACACTTGCTTGAAAATTGGTAGGACTGTTCAAAACACTATTAAAATGAAATGTGAAAGGTCCTCCTCGATCAGACACATGGAAAAAATTTATTCGGAGTCAAAGGTCACAAAAACTAGGTTTTCCTGATTTTCAGCAAAACGGTAAGTTTTATCGTAAAATTAGCCCAGACAAAAATTGTAGATCAGATGATTATGTATTAGAGTGGTCGTAATTTTAGATCTTTCGGCTCAAGGCCGAAATTTGTTAGGTCTGAAAATTTAAAAATATGGTTTTTTGAAAATTTTGACTTCCGTTCACCCCAGTGCAAAATTGATTCACCCTAACGTTTTGAGATTTTCTATTTCATAAAGAGGCATTCATAATGAATCTATAACATTTTCAATCACTCAAATCAGATAATAAACACCAAAGATATTGTGAAAAGCGTAAAACTTTTATTGAGAAGTTAACCCTTATATGATATGCTTTTCTCTTTTACACAATTTAACAGGAAAAAAATCGTCATGTAAGTTTGGGTAAAGTCATAAACAATCAGCTGTTCGAAGCGCCTTTAACTTGTCAAAAGTTTTATTGTTTGGTGGAGTTTTCTTGTTCTTGTTTGTAACCGACACGAAAAAATAATATAATAAAAAGAAATGGCTTTTACGCGTACTAGTGCTCAAGTTTACTTAATTGGTGTGCCATATACCCAAATATTAGGTTCAAAGCTTCCTTCTAAAAAGCAAGTGTTATATGTTTTTTTTTTCAATCATCGGACACTTAAATTAACCCTGCGTGATAGCACTGCTTTAGTTCACGATGAACTAGCCGTGTTTTGGGCAAAAGCACGTATACCCATTCAAAGCAAACACCGATCTATCGAAAAAATCTTAGCTATTCATGGGCAATGGCAAACTTTACTTAAAACTTCTAAACGGAGAACTGATAATCAACAACAAAAGGAGACGGCCTTTATGGACGATTTAAATGATTTGTTTGATATAGCTGCATTTGACACCTTAGAAAGAATAATGGAAGAAGATAAACAGTTCTTGATTTTACAAAGACAAAAGGGAAGGCCTGGATCAATGGCTGGCATTGATAAGGTAACAGTGGACAGAGAGAAGAGAAGATTACAACGTTTAAAAAAGTCGATCGTCAACCTGTTATCGTTTCTAATAGAAATGGTGATCAACTTCTGGGAATACCTGGCATTAATAATAGTACGGGTGCTGAAATATCATCGGTTGTATATGAAACATTAGCCAATTGGGGTTTACTCGACAACGTAAGGGCAGTTTGCTGCGACACTACTGCCGTAAATATGGGACGACTTAATGGTGCAGTGACCTTACTTGAACAGCAGATTGGGCGACCGCTGATCAAGTTTCCGTGTCGACATCACATATTCGAACTGGTTTTAAGAGCTGCGTTTGAGGAAATCAACCTCAGCACCAGTGGTTCTTATTTTTAAGAGATTCAAAGATAAATGGGGTATGAAAAATATAAAATGAAATCAAAATATTTATAAACATATTCATATAATTGCAGGCAAAATGGACCATAAAGCATATACAACAGCTGATATTTGCCAATTCATTGTACATTTATACGTGAAAGCCTGGTTTTCAGCTCCTTTGGCAGCATCAGCTCCAAATCATGATTTAAATTTTTTGATCGCTCTATACAATTATCAATTGATTGATAAAGACATTTCGCGTGTTGCATTAAAAAAAATGAGTTCACACTTGTGGTACTTATCCAAAGAGGCAGTCGGCCTTTCATTTTTTGATGCAAACATATCTATATCCGTCCGACGGGAATTAGTTGAAGCGTTCCGTGGTCTAAGCACAGGCGCTAACTGCCATAATCGCAACATAATTCCAGTAGAAGATGTTGTGACCTTAAAATCCAAAAACGTTTCTTATTTTATATCAAAGAAGACAGTGACATTTTTTAAAAATTTCAATATCTCCACGGAGTTCATGGATTTTGATCGAAGGTTTGGAAATCGTTAATAAAATAATTGTAGTAAATGATGTATCCGAACGAAAAATAAAAATGATGGAGGAGTTTAATTCGATTCTTACTAACGATGAGGAGCAGAAACAATTTTTATTATTGAGTGTTGAAAAATATCGCCAAAAATACCCGATGTATACCAAATATTCCTTAACGTCTCAATAAAAGTTTTACGTTTTTCACAATATCTTTGGTGTTTATTATCTGATTTGAGTGATTGAAAATGTTATAGATTCGTTATGAATGCCTCTTTATGAAATAGAAAATCTCAAAACGTTAGGGTGAATCAATTTTGCACTGGGGTGGACGGAAGTCAAAATTTTCAAAAAAAAACATATTTTTCAATTTTCAGACCAAATGTGCGACCTCTAAACATTAATGTATCGCGCTCAAATTTCAAAGTTTTTATTTTTATATCAAACCTAACAAATTTCCGCCTTGAGCCGTAAGATATCATAAAGTTTAAAAAGCCCCCATACAACGAAGAACCAGTCTATTATGTATAAAACATTTCAAAAAACTTTTTTTTCAAAGAGCCACTGTTTTTGGGATCTAACGATTTAAAAAGATAGAGGTTGGGGGAAGACAAGCCAACTGGATTTGCTTTTTATTTCGAGTATTTTTAACGAAACATTCATATCGAAACTTAAACCATCGAATTTATACGAATTCTTCTTCATATCTCGATAATTTTTTAGTTAGTCAGTTTTCGTGAGTGTGGAACATTTAAATTGGGAACATGTAACATCAATTTAATCAATATCAATAACAGGAATTTAATCAATTTTTGAGATTGACGAACTTATCAATAACTTTACTTCTAATAGCAATGTAAATTCAAATAAACATTACAATAAAATTAATTCTTGCATGCGAAAGTTTTTGATCTCAGGTAAATTATAATTCTTATTTAGAAGATTTAAAAAACTTTTGTTTGTTGAGGGTTTTATCTAGTCTATATACATGCATTTCATTGGTGCTAAAGCCAAATCATCAGTAGACCTTAAACCTAATTTTTAAATGTTTCAAACCTCTGTACTTATACAAAAACTTTTAAAATCTTAATGAGAATCATATATATTTGAAAGTACAATCCTTCCGGTTAATAATGAAAAATAATTTCATTCAAATGGCTGCATCGGCTGGCCATGCAGTAGCCTACATGATCGGTCCAATTTTTAAGCACATTATCGATTGTGTGCAGCTGTATTTCACCAAACGGCTTCACGATTATTGTCCTTTAAAGCGTCAATTGTCTCTGGGTTATCGGTTTAACAGTTATCTTTGACGGCACCCCACAAATAATAGGCCGACGGTGTCAAATCGCAGCTCCAAGGTGGCGAAACGACATCAGCTCTGCGGCTAATAATGCGATCTTAAAAAACAGGGCGCAAAACATCGAGTGTAGCTTCGGCTGTGTGGAACGTAGCGCCATCCTGTTGAAACCAAATGTTGCCAATATCCTCCTCTTCAATTTTTGTGAACAAAAATTCGTTCAACATGGCCCGATAACGATCGCCATTGACTGTAACGGCCACTCCTTGCTCATTTTCGAAGAAAAATGGCCCAATTATGCCTCTGGACCAAAATCCGCATCAAACAGTGACTCGTTTTGGGTGCGTCGGCTTTTCAGTGTATGCGTGCGGTTTTCTGTGCCCCAAATGCGACAATTTTGCTTGTTTACATACCCGCCAAGATCAAAATGAGCTTCATCTGAAAAGATGATTTTTTTTTTTGCAAAATCGGCATCTTCTATAAGTCGATCGCAGGCAATATTTCCCCGCGTTTTTAAAGCGTTCAGCGGAAGGCTAAAAGTAATTATCTGTCAAATCAGACATGAGCTAAGTGTTACCATTCACGAAATAAGCATTAGTTGGAAAAAAACGTTAGATTGCGGACCCTTTATCAAACTAGAAGAAGTTAAAAGTATTAACTTCATATTTTTATTAACACCTTAACATATTTTTGGCGGGCTTGATATTCGAGTGCAATCTTCATCGGTGAACGAAAATGAGAGAATAAGAGAGAGGAAATACAAAATTTGACTGCTTGTGAACAGAAATGTGCATTTTCCCGGTGCCGCAATACGTCATAGACATCCACATGGGGAGGTTTTCTCAGACATTCAGGAGTAGCATTCAGTGAAGAGATCTTACATGGCTTCAAAAAATCACATACATCACATCATTATCTATCAAATGTTGCCTCCTCTGCTTATGCTGTCTTTCCCGGTTTTCATATTATCAAATAAAATGTTTTTTGAAACCGGTTATTTTTTTAAGGAGAAACACTCGGTAAAACAGGCTTCAGTTCCGATTTTCGGACACTCTAGTATCACAACGACCCTACTGTAATTATTTAAGACTAAAAGAGTTATTTATTAAATAATTTTTCAAATCTGGTGCTTTTTATGGAAATTGCTAAAATTTTAGTATTTAAAATTTTTCCCAAAATTAATATTTTACATAATATATAGTAAAATATTAATACATAGTTTTATTAAATAATGAGTGCAAGCCAGTTTCGATATGTAGCAAATAGTTTGGGGTATTATTTGGTAGATACAGCATATTTTTTATAAAAAATCGAAACAGTTTTTCAACTTTATCGTATTTGTTGAATACCCAGATTTGCGCTGCATATAGCAGCATTGACTTGGACGCTGATAAATAAGTTATATATAATAAGTTATCCTATGTTCGTCATTTTATAACTCGAAAACCACTCAACCGATTTACAAGCCAATCCATATTTACGCGTTATACCTACTTTTGTGATTATGTGTTTTTCCGATTTAAAATGCCAGTTCCGTTCATTTTCATTTTTCTTTTAAGAGACTAGAAGATTTAATTTTAATACGAAGTCGTAAACGTATATTATTATATTATCCAGCAACTCAGGCTAAACGTTGTTGTTGTTTCTGTAATATTTTTAAAAAGTGTTTTTCAGCTTACCTTTTAAGATTCTTGTAGAAAAAGGTTTCTGAATTTACAAATATGTTTTCTTCGAAATTTTACTACAGCAAATCTTTCGAAAAGCGTTTTGTAAAAATGTTTTGTGGAAATGTGCAAATGTGCAAATGATATTTAATCACCTATGTGAGTTAAAGTTTTACTCCTACAGACGATAGTTTTTGTATTTAGTAAACTGCTGTTTGTTTTTAATTTTTTTTTAATTTACATGGAGATCAAACGGATAGAAGGAAGAAACTACGATTAGTATCTTTGCTGTTGCTGCTGAATTTGGTCCAAATGCAAAAATTGTTCATGCACTATCAACCATAAATCTGATCGTGTTGCTACAAGTTGGGATCGCAGTAGGACACTCTGAAATAAGAGAAAAGCAATTGTGGAAATTTGTAGGCTAATAGCTTTTCGTAAAGGATATAATGCATATATACATTGTACTTATTAAAGGACCAGGCCAGTACTTTTTGGGAGTATAACGTACTTACGGTGGACGATAACAGATTTAAGGAAAGCTTTCGCTTCAACAGGAAGGCTTTCCAAAAAATTTCAAAATATGGAAAGGTTGAACACCAATATGAGGCTTTGCCTTGGGATCGGCAGCGGAAAAATTACTGTTTGTAGTTTATTCCGTGTGGGGCGCAGAGATATTGTTATAGATTTTTCCACGCGATATGTAATAATCTAGCTCGTTATATTAATTCGTATACTCCAAATCGCCAAGGAACTAAATAGATTGTTGATGGGTTCGAACACCTCGCATTTCCCCAATGCTTTGGAGCTGTAGATGGACGTCCTATATAAATTCGATCAATTGAGATGGTTTTGAATTAATTTTAAATTTAAAATAGTAAACAATATTCCAACAGTATAAATTCTCTTTGATATCGTGCATTTACGTTAAATCTAATACACATTGGGATGGGGATAATTCACAAGTTAATTTGAATTAAGACTGCTAATGAAAATCTGTCTTCACTATAAAAGATAATTGCTTTCGCATCGCAATAGAGAGTCAGGAGGGTACATTGGTTATTCCAACCCGTTTGTAAGAATATTTCCTTTTGCTGTATAAAATGAGTTTTAATGGTCGCATTCATAAGACGTAACTGTTGCGCAATCGTTGAGTGTTTGTCTTAGAAACGCAAAGTTAAGTAGTTCCGCTCATTTTGTTGCTGCCATTTCTTCTACCATAAATTTTTTTCGCTACATTTACTCAACATGCTGTGTTTAGCTCCACAGCTGTACAATAGAGTTGTACGCTCTTATACTCTAATATATCGCCGCTTTGTTATGTGACGGCTGCAAATTATTTTGGTAAATTATGCGGTAAATATGCGATAAAGTAACGAAAACAAAGAAATATAAGGTTTAAAGATTTTTTGAACACATTGGCGGCTTAGCGTTGAAATATATATTATTTTATTGGAGTATTTTGCTGTGCATTTTTATTTTGTGAATATTAAATTTGTGGTGCAGATACTTTTTGTATAAGCCAAACTAATTAATTAAGCAAATATAAATTATTTCTTTTGCAGCATTTATATTTCTTTTCAATTGTTTACATTAATCAGCTGTTCATTATCCAATATTCATCAAGCCGTTTCTAAGACGTAACTGTTGAGCTCAACATTTGAGAACAGTTTCACAACAGTAGCTCAATAACTATGTACGTCTTATGAATGCGCCCAATGTTAAAACTAGACTAAATAAAACTTAAAATGTTTTTCTAATTTCGCTAAATGGTTTTGTAAAAAAGTATGAGCTACTATGTTTAAAAAAAGGGTTTGAGTACTCTTGTTTCCTTCTACTTGATTTTTTAACTCAAAACTATTTATTTCTGGACTATTTACTATTGAAAGCAATCAATTTTCAATAACTAAGTCAACATTTGCACGAATTTTGTGAAACATTTGTGTAGTGGCAGACACTAATGCTCGAGCGATGTCAAAAGACAAAATTGAATTAATTTTTTTTTTACAAAATCGCCTTTTTATAAGAAAAAGAATAAAATAGAGAAGAAAAAAAGGGAAACGTTTTACAAATGAAAGAAATAATATTTGCTTTCAGCTGAATATATAAAATATATCAAACAAATTTCAAATAATTTTGATTTCCCGATTGGTTTTACAAAACGAGTGACAAAAAAAATGCAGGAAAAAAGCACCATTAAAAATCAAGCCGCACTTGTTAAAAGTAGAAATAGTTATTTTTAGCTTTCTACGTAAAAACAAACCAAGTGATAAGAACGAGCCGAGCAGAAGGACTATGGCAGAATTTTTCATGTTTCTTAATATTTGTCTTTTGAACAGAAACCTCTCTAACCACCAATTTGCAAGTTTTGAATGTGGGGCTTTTAACAGCGGCAGCATGACAATACCATAAAATTTGTTTTCACCAGAGTTTTTTTTTTCTTTAAAATGACTGCATTCAAAATTAAAATGACAAAGTGCATTATTGATTTACTCTAATTATATTTTTTTCATTCATTCATTCCTTATTTGTTAAGATTTTTTTTAACACATTGTTCAATTTTCATTATTGCTTTTTCAAACAAATTTAATACAAAATGAGGTTTTCTTTGTCCTTTTATCTGTCAAGTTCTTTTGAAAAGGATTTTAGTATTTATAAGGGATTTTGCAAAATAAAAAAAATGCTAAAAATTTCTGCTTCTTTTTTAGATTTTATTTCAAAATTGTTGTTTCAACCAATTTTAATTTTTATTTACTTTTGTCTGCTGAAGTACTTTTGCAAAATACATAAAGAGTATTATTTTTTATAGTCCTTTTTTTATAATCCTTTTTGAATTTTTCACACATTTTAATGGGATTAATATCCAGTGGCGAGGTATTCAGACATAAATATGATGAATTGAATTTTCTTCTGCATAGTTGAATTTTATTGTCATTGTATGAGCTAAATATTGCTAAAATTAAGGGAGTATTGAACGGCATGAAAGTAGACGATTTTGTATGGGTCAATTGTGCACAAATATGAACTGCAAAAGTCTATAATTAAATATGAAAAAATTGGTATTTTTAAAGATTACTTTGAAATATCTCTTAAACTATGAAACGAACTGATAAAATATATGTTTAGTTTTTATTAATAAAGGGTGTTTTTAAGTACAAAAAAAATTATAATTGGCAACACTGGTTTGTTTGCCAACCGATTTGACAGCTGACAGTTGCTTTGCGGTTAGTTTGGTTTGCCATTTTAAAGTGAATTGATTCACGTTAGACCAACGCGTACATATTGTTGTAATCGGAAAAAATTCTTAAAAAAGACAAAATTTCAAGTAATGTTTTTAGTTGGCCATCAAGATTGAGCGATCTTACTCCATTGGATTATTTTCTCTGGATATATGTACATATGTATGTATGTAAAGTTTATTACAATTGAAAATACACCATGGTCGAAGCCATATTCCAACATGGCAAGGAATTATCTTTCGATTAAAGCCAAATTCATGCCAATTAACATAAAGTTCTTGTGCTTTATTTTAATTTAAAGTTCTACCATCGGGCTTAAAAAACATACATTTTTATAAATTATTTTGCTTTCAAATTTATTTCAAGAATTTTTGTTTGTTATGTGATTGTATGTTTTTATTTCAAAATAAGAAATAATTTGCGTTTTTTTATTAACTAAAATTATTAAACTTGTTGAAAGCAGAGTGGGAAAACAAACAAAACTTTTCGCAAACGTTTCCTATGAAAACACAAACTTTTGAAATTTTCTTAATCGTTTTGTAATTTCTGATGATTTAGTAAAATTATTAGACTCTCGTGATATTTATGCAAATGATAGTTCCGATTCTACTGGCGATGAGGAAATTATGATGCATTGGGGAACATAACTAATAAATGCACATAAAAGTACATAATATATTAAATATATATATTTATTTTTTTTGTAAGAAGGATATACTACTTAAATATATTTAAATAATGATACAATAGTAACTAAATCATGCCTGAATACAAATAACATGTTGTATTTTTATCCAATACTAAATTGAACTCAATACAAATACCTGATATTTATGTGATATATTGACTTCTTTGAATTTCAAAATATGTAGACTTTTATTAGTTTTTTTTTGTTTTTGTACTTACATTTTTTAACTTCTAACATGTTTTATACATTTTTTATTAATTAATAAGACAATTGCTAATGAATAAAAAATTTTAGTCTTTTTTTAGCTTTTATTTTTTCTGGTTTTAAAAAAACCGACTTAGCCTCTTTATCCTCCAGCTCCTGGTAGCACTGTTACTGATCGATTCTGATAGTCTGATGAATAAATTGTTCCAATAATACTTTATTAATAAAAATAATTTTCATTTATCAAAAAACGTCTTAATTAAAAAAGAAATGGGTTAAGTCAGATTTGAACTTGAGCCAAACAATTCGTTTCAATATAAACCAAAAACTGTTCAACTAAGTACGTAAAAACATTCAATATTAAAAACGATGGCACACGAAAAACTCCATATTTAGGTTTTCACAGTTTGTTAAATTACAAAAATCAAGTAAACATCAATAAATGGAAAAGAACTTGATCTCAGCAGCCAATGGCGCTGGAAAAAGCAAGACAGTAATCATTAATCATCAGAGATGGAAATATTCCTATCAACCGAAATGGATTTAACTTGTAGCAATTTTGGTTGTGTTAAATAATACGATTAAAAAGTTAATATTCCTAGTCAATAGTATCGACCATCAAAAGTGGTTAATTTGAACAAATACCGCTGATAGGTTAGTGTACCGACCTCGAATTCAGTGCTGATCTCTTTTGCTAATCTGAGGGATAGTTTTTCCAACATAAATAAAATTAATTTTAATTTGTGAAAAAAGTTTCTTAAATTAATAAATAAATAGGTAAAGTCAGATTTGAACTTAATACGAAAAAATCCTTTCAAAAGAAACCTAAAAAAATTACAATAAAGCAAAAAAACCACGAAATAGTCACGTTAAAAATCTACTCATGCACGCTCACTCATCCTCAATTTGTTTGTACTCATGTTCATCCACGCTTACGTGATTGGAACAAAAAGTAATCATGATCATACGTGATCACGTAATCACGAGAGCAGAGCCCATCTCTAATTGATCAGCAGCAAATTAGTTTGTGTATTTCTTGTTAGATTGCGAACAAAAATTGCCAAATTTTGTAACTACACCATTGGAACACACTTGGCACCAACCACTGAAATGCTCTAATTAAAAATCTTCATGATATGACATATTATGAACATACATAGTTTAGTTTAAAACTTTTGGAAGCAATTGCCTGATATGTAACATAACCTGTTGTCAAAATATTTGACTATAGTTTTGAAATGTTGTTGGTAAATTTTGTAAAAAATATTATTAAAACACATTCAAGTTTTGGCCAAATAAACAAGAAACGATTAATTTTTATTTTTGAATCTATAATACGACATTAGAACATATGAAAAAAGTTGTATGTGTTGTACAAGTATTTTTCATAGGAACTATAAACAACATTTCAAAACTATTGTCAAATCTTTTGACATACATCTTCGATAACATGTTGTGAATAATTGATCAAATGTTAATAAACATTAGCAATATCTTCTTAAAGCGAAATAGAGTATAAAATATCTCGGGGCTACGCTTTTTTCGTTAAATATCTTTGACGTCTGACGATATATATACATATGTATGTATATACACAAAAAAGGGATTTTCGGGAACCGTTGAAGTAGAAATCATGTAGAAATCTTTTCTGTCTTCAACCCTTAAAAGATATTTAAATCGGCATATTCTTTTCGTTGTAGCTACATTATTCAAACAAATATCGTTGAAGTTTGCTTCATTTCTAGTGTTTTAAAAAAATATGACTATTTTAAAACTAAAATAATTTATCTACACTTAAGCATTTTATAACTCATTTGCAAACTTTTTGCTACCGCCTGCTTAACTGTTGATTAAATTTTGAATTTCCCAAATCAGTTAGTTGGTATTTTCTTCAAGTTTCGTCCAATTCGTTCATGCTTTTTCTTGTTTTTTCTTTGCAAAAAAAAAAAATAATAATTCGTGCATCCAAGCATACATTTCCATAAAATAAAAATTTTACATAAATTTAGTCTAAATAAACACAAAAAATAGTTTTCCTCTTTATTCTCTTAAAAACAAATTTAGGTCAGTTATACTCGCACTATTTCACGTATTTCTCTTATTTTTTTCAACAGAACATTTTTCTGCAAAGTTCAAAGAATTTTGTTCTTACATTTTTTCGTAACAAAAGTGTTCTGTAATAAAGAAACAGCAAAAATATACGTAAAATGTTAAATATTTTACAACTTTATTTATGAATTTTTTGTGACGGAATATATTTTTTTATTTCTAGAAAAGCATGTACAAGTTTGCTGTTGTATTACTTTTTGTTTCATTGTCAATTATGAATATTTAATACAGAAATTATTTAATTAAAATACATATGTATGTAAAAGGAAAATGGTAAAAATCTGTTTTAATAAGAGTATTGGTTTTTTTATAATAAAGCAATAATAATTTTCTTGCAAGTTTTTTATGAAAAAATTTACATATTATTTATAAAACTTAAATTTATTTATTTTGCAGGTATGTATGTACAAAGGCTTTTCAACTATTTATTTTAAAATGTCTGGTAAGTGGAAAAAGTTCTGATATCAAAAAAACTCAACTGTTTCTTTTAACTAATCATTAGAAATTTATAGTGAATTTTTGTCCTTTATTGCTCCGAATTTCATCGATTGTGATGGTTAGAGATGCCTTGTAAAGGATTTACTGTCCAATACTTATTGAAAAAATCATAATTTGAGTTGGACAACTTTCATGTTGAAGTTTTGGTTTTCATGCTATGATACTACGTTTAAGATTTGCGTCTGTAATCTATTGAACATTGTTGAAAATCTAACATTTTAAATCTTAAAGATCAAATTTTAAGAGCCAACCTAGGAAGACTTTTATTTTTATCGACTAGCGTAGTATTATTACACGTTTTTACTAAATCAAAGTTTTCAAACAACAAAATAATTCACGCAAAAAACGGTCAAGTAAAATTCCGTGGCTTTGAATTTTTACCTTTTTTAAAAAATGTATCGCCCCCTTTCTCGATATTTTGAAAAATAATTTGCGAATAATAAAAATATGTAAGTTTTTAATAATAAGGGTCACTAAAAGTACTTACTTACGAGTCTTTATAGTGTTCTACTGATTGTAATAATTCTCAACCACTAAAAAGCCGGTACACAGTGATTCCAATTGGAAAAAATGGGAAAAAATCTATATCTTTGAAACTTGCGGTCTGATTATAAAACAATGTATATAAAAATCATTGAGGAGGACCTAAGCTTGAAGAATGTTGAAGTTTGGAGTTTATGATTGTTGTAATGCTTATTAATAGATAAAGGAATACATTTTATTTATTTAATTTATTAATCGAGATTACACTTTGCACATTTTATCCTACGTAATAGTTTTATAGTGTATAATAGTAATAAAAACGATCTCCTGTAAAATATAGTTTTTGTAACATCCGATAATATCCCTCACAGACGTCGATATATTGATATGGGCATTCGTGATTTATTAACTCACGATCAAAACCAAAGGAAGCACAAATAAATCATGTTAATACAGCGATACGATTTTTTTTAAATGCTGAAAACACTTCAAACATAACTGGAATAGATATACTCGTAGATCTTTTGAAAGGGTTACATATAATTCTGTAATGTAAATAACGAGAAAACAGTATTTGTCTAAATATTATTCGTATTTTGTGCTAGCAAGTGTACATAAATAAATTTTTCATGGCAAGGCAATAATCGATATTTTCATTGTGATCCATTCGTTTATCATGGCTTCCAAAAGTGCGGTTGCTCGTGCATCCTCTAGGTTCCACAATTTCTTGAAAACGTACTAAGTTGCTTTATTCTATTAAGATCGATGCGAGGACATGGGGTTCTCGCTAGCAGGTCGACTCGGTCTTATCTAGCCACCTCTGAGCCAACCGCAAAAAGGGGTGTCCATTGTTTTCAAGCAAGATGAGAGTGGAAAGCCGCATAAATTGAGAACATGAATTATAGTAGTATGCTATTTGATACCGAAATTGATGTAACAAATTTTCTACCTGATGGAATGGTACCATCTCGTGCTTTAATGAGGTCAAAGGTCAAGATTTTTAAAGACCATCAAAATACTCCTTTTCTGCGTTTTATAATTTTTTTTTATTAAGAAATATTATAAAAACATTTGTTTGTTGAGGGTTTTTTAGCTAGTCTATATACATGCATTTCATTGGTGCTAATGCCAAATTATCAGTAGACCTTAAACCATATTTTTGAAAAGTTTCTAATTATGTCACCATAATAAGGTAATTGTCCTGAAATGTTTTATGAAAATAAAAAGTCTTTTTTATTTCATTTTTCCCTACATTTCGTACATTGTTTGTCTACTTCTGCAGGGGATAGCTGCGCCAGGTCTAGAGTAAGGGTACTGATTGACCATTGACTGTCGGTTATGATTTTAATTTCTCAGCTCGATATTCCTTAAAATCATAGCCAATAGCCATAGCTCATCTTTTGATGACAGCTGTTTCTGTCTGTTTGAGACCCTGAAAGATATTCCCATTCCGAGTTCTTCGCTGTAGATGCCTGCAAAAACTATCAATTCCCTTTTAAAGCCACCCGTGTAGATAAGATGAGCTCCGGGTTGCGGAGGAAGGCTCTCCGTCGAAGCGAATTGTAATTCTCTTTCAGAAAATTCCCTTAGTGTCCACTAATTAATGCGAAAATTGCATGCGATCTTTTTACACATGATGTATTCAGCCTCTTTTGACCGAAATCGCTTTATTCGCAGTTAATCAAAGTTGTATTCCTCAAAGTTGTATTCCAAACATTTTTACGACGCGGATTAAATTATTCTAGCTGTTAAAAGAATAAAATAAGATTTCCCAGATTTTAGTTAACGAACCTTTAATTTGTTTTTGATCCTATCTAAAAGCAATCAGCCGGTTTTATTTAGATGATGCTGCCAAGCCAATCCGCATTGTTTTCTATGAATAATATTTTATTTAAGTGTTAAAAAATATAGAACTCGTCAAAACTGAGTAAAAATCTATAAAAAATATATTTTTTTTAAATTTACGTTTTTCCAATATGAAGACAAACTTTGTCAAAATAGATAATGGGTTCTATGTTAAGTATTATCGAATAAAATCTCAAGTTTTTACATAATTTTTATCTGGACATGGTACGTATAATTACATTTTTTGATGTGAAAACTATATACTATTCAAAACTTAAATATTTATAAATTTTTAAATTTATTTAAACTTATTTTATTTACTTTATTCATATGTAAGTAGTCTCCCTGATTCAATTTTTTTTTTAAATAAGTTGATTTCCATCATATGCATGATGAACTTCATGTACCCACATTGCCAGCCTCTGAACTCAAAAAGAGTCGGCATTGCTTTATGTGATATCCATACACAGAAAAAACAGTGTCTAATAACTACCTAATCAAACAGAACACAATTAATAAAATATCTTTATGGTTTTTTTTTCAAGAAGGAAGTCTTATTATTTTAACAAGGAAAATCTTTTGAAAAAATCAAGAAGAAAATTTAGGGGTTTTATTAGGTATTGTTCTTGGTTTTTTAACAAAAGATTTTCTTCTTTATTTTATTAGGCTAATCTTATTGATTTAATAAAAATAATACTTCTTGATTTTATTTGATAATTAAATTGATTTTTTTAATTATATATTTACTTAGGAATACATTTAATATAATAATAAAAATTAAGTATTATCACCAATATTTTTCTGGATTTTGTAAATTATATATTTGCTTAAGCATATGTACTCAGCGCCATTATTACAAATTGCCATTAGTTAAAGGCATGATTTTGTCGGACCGATAAATGGCTTTTCATTATAACACCTTCATTTATTATTTTTTATCCATAAAATATTATTATTAATAATAATAACAATAAAAAATTGAAGTTTTATAATGCAAAGCTATTTATTGAACATTTAACCAACGGCAAGTTGTAATAATGACCTCTAATAAATTATGATTTTCACACATACATATATATATTTGATATAATAAGTAATTACTATTACCAGTAATTACTACTACTAGAAACTAGGCCCATTTTAAAAAATAGAAATTTGGGGAATATTACTGCAACGTGCTTAATAAATTTGCAACAGAAGCAAAATCCTCAGACTTTAAATAAAAAAATACTGCTCTAAAAATGACCATAATTGCTTGCTTTTTGGGTAATGTTCTGTCTTCAAAACGTAAGATAATTTAATAATAATATCACTTCTTATACGAAGCCCACTTCCACTTCAGGCCGTCTCAAAATACGAAAAACTCGGAAAATTTCGAAAAATCTAGTACAATTCCATGATTTTTGGCTGAATATCATTAATAGTTTTACTTAAGTGACGAAATCTTTTGGGGCATCGGCTATTGAAGGCTTATATTCTTTATTAAAATTATGTGGTTGTAGTAAAGCATGTTGAAGTATTGTACATACACAATACTTAGAATCTGAAGAAAAATAAAAAAATAGACGTGTGGCACTCGGGGACTGCCGCGGCAAAGCTTTCTAATGCGTTGCATTTTAATCAACTTATGCAATTATAATTATTTATTTATGCAGTATTTTTTTTCTTTGACATTAATTCAAGTCTTTTCTTTGATAATAATACAAGTTACACTTTTTGAGCATGGTGACCGATACGAAAACAAACTTTTTTCTTTATTTGAATAAATAAAAAGTTAATATCGTTGAAAAACCTACGAATTAAGATTACGAATTGTGAGTGAGCATGGGTGAACGTGAGAGAGCGTGAGTGAGTGTGAGTGAAGTTGAGTAAGCGTGAGTGAGCGTGAGTTACTGTGAGTGAGCGTTAGTGAACGTGAGCTAACGTAAGTGAGCGTGAGTGAACGTGGGTGAGCGTGAGTATGCGCCCATTCGTAATTTTTTAGCGTAGTTTTTTCACTCACGCTCACGGTCAATTGTTTTGTACTTACATTCATGCACGCTCACATGATTGAAAAAGAAAACAAACGACTTAAGAAACAAACTTAGTGTTAGATTTTTTTAACGGAATTTTTTGATTCGGTCGCCGCGCTTAAAACCCGCGATAGAAGCTATACAATAGCTTAAAAATTAGTAAATATCAAATGTTATATAGTATGTCAATATTTTAAAGAACATTGTACCTTTTGTAATATTTTCATTACGTAAATATTGTATGTATTATTCTCTTGATGCACGTTTCATCGCACAGTTCCCATGATTTAAAAATAGCCAAAACATCGATATCTTCAGTTAAACTTTTTTGGTCCTCCATTTTTTTCATGAAACTGAAATAATACATATACACTTATACCGAATTTACATTACGCACTTTGTTGCATGCATCTCTCTTTTTTTAATGAGAAAGACAGAGCAGAAAAACGAAATGTATTCATTTCTATTTCAACAATCTCACTTTAAATGAAAATTGCATGCAACAAAGTTGCATAGTGTAAATTTGGTATTAATAAAATAGCTAACAAATTTTTTTTTAGTTATGACGACGTTGCAGCAAATGAACGATATGTAGTATGTACTTATTGCAGATGAGTGGAAAGTTTTTTAAAAAAATAATGATTTACATTACGTACATTGTACGTACACACTTATTTGTTATCTTATTTTATTATATTAAATCAGATGCACTGTTTATAAATATATTTTTTTCTAATTAAATTTTAATTTCATTTTATTTTAGTGTTGACTTTCAACTAAAAGCTAAATTTTAATATTCAAAGTGCAAAGAAAAAAAAATTGTCTATGTTGATTTATATATGTATATGAAATAACAAGCAAGCTAAAAAATAATTAAATGAAATTAATTTTTCGGTGCTTTCGTCGTTTTTATCATAGGTTTTGCTTCCCTCAGAATGATTTTCAGTCTACGTTACAGTCATGTTCTGTTCCATCATGGACGAACTAAACGGTTGTTCTGATTATAACAGTTATCAAATTTAAATAAGAATTAAATAAAAAGAAATTATAATATATTTGTGGTAATTAGGCTAGAAAAAATGTTTGCAATAACTTTCCTACATATAAGAGCTTTTGACTTTCAAAACCAGTTGGCATAAACGTTTCCCTACTTGTGACGTCTTTACGTTACGTGGTAGGTATGGAACTAAGACAGCATAAGAACTCTGACGATGAGATCATGGTTGATCTTGAAACATTAAAGCGGCAGTTCGGCCCACCCTCCAGCTTAAAATTGTTGCCTTTTTAATTATTACATACTCATGTAATAATTTTTTTCTTTAGAAAATAATCTAATTTAAAAATTAAATTAGAACAAACTTAAGCCAGAATAATTAAAATTTCTTTTGTTAAAAAATATTTTCGTGGTTCACCCTTTTTAAACGAAAATGATCCATTGCGTCTTTGTTTATCTAACTATTTTATAACAACCTTTTTCTATGCTCTAAATGGATTGTTTATCTGGTTGTTAGTTGCTTCAACAGCAAACACGGCAGTATTGTTTATTTGTTCTACTAATTGTTTAACCGAAACTCGTGCTGGTTGTGAATAAATTATTATCCTGCAGTTTTTTTTAATTTTAACAAACAATTGTTAATGTTGTTTTCGTATTTTTTGTTGCAATTATAATCGAATACATTGTTCTCAGTATGTGAAATAAGCCAATTTAATTGATAAATTATTTAGGGATTTATAATGTCAATCTATTTAACGGCTGCACATTGAAAAAAAAATTAATTGCGATTCAAGTTTAAAAGTGCATGAAGCGGTAGGAGTAAGCTCTTTAAAAGCAGTAATTTGTGTATTTAACTTAGTTTAAAATTTGGTTTCTATGAATGGCTTTTAAGATTGTTAGTATTTGTTGAATAAATAATAAGATAAAAGCTATAATATAAATTAATGCTTAGAAGATGTAAAATATATGTATGCAGAAAATAAATATCTTAAAAACAAACCCCTTTCAAATATCGAACGTTAGAAAATGATTTGAAGAACTCACCTTCCTCAAGTTATGCAATGTGTATTTTTCAACTTATTCTCGAACTTTGTTTTTTATTTTGAAAATTTCATTGTAAATAAATATGAAAAGTAAAGTTAATTTATTTGAATGTTTGGTGATAATAAAATTAATAATGTGAAAACCACTTATTAAATATAAACAAATATAAAAACAAAATCTTTAACAAATAAATAATTCATAGCTTTTCAATTGAAAAATTAAATATGAATTGTTAATCTAACATGATTGCTATTAAGTTCGTCTCGGTTTTAGTGAGAAAAAATTGAATATTCCAAAGAAACAAGAAAAAAGTTAACTTAAATCAATTTTAACTTACACGGCAGAATAGGAACAACGTTGTTTGGTTGAGCATTGTATTTGCATGTATTTGCTACTTTTCTTGGCTTGGTTCAATATTGAACGTCCTTTGGAATATTGCCTCATATCCAATTGTTTTTGTTTAAAAACTTCATCATCCTCAGCCTGATAATAATTACTTTAAAATTACACCAATTTAGTTAAAACAATAAACTAATTAAAATGTTAATTTCAGTTTCATTTTGCTAGACTAAAACATTATTTTTTATAAAATATATAAAACTAAAAAAAAATGATTTTATTGCGATCGGTACGTCTAAATTGATGAACCCGAGTTCATATTGTATTCGTCAACAACGTAAAAGATTATTTCTCTGGGAGCATCTAACGGTTCATAAGTGTAAGATTACTAGTAATGCTCCACATTCTTGGCTTTCGGATCCATTAGTATGGTTTAAGTAAATAATGTCGCAATTCACAATGTATGACGACACTAAAGATGTGACAATATTCCAAACTATTGCGAGTTAAACTGGGAGTTATATTCCTAAAAAAGCACGAGCTCTTATATGATTTATATATTTATCGAAACTGGTATTCTTAGAAAATATAAGCTATAAATATCTGGGTGTTAAACATATCAATATATTAAAAAAATATTCTCCATTATTACCTATTACACAACAAAAATATTAGTTATAAAATTTTACTAAAATATTTCAAAACACACCAAAGCTCAAAAACACAAACAGAAAATGCGGACCAACTCAAGGATGCTAATTAACTCTTAATTTTGCTATTGTTCACTTATGTACTTAGGTCACCCCATATTTCACGAGAAGGTTTGACACACACCTATAGAACACTTTTTTATGCTTTTGCTTTGACATACATACCGCACTTGATCAACAAGAGGGTATTAACTCGAAATTTCATATTTTTCACTTCCCTGAAAAAATTGCAATCTAATATTCATATTTGCCTGCTGTAAATATTTAGCATTCTTTTGTATACATTTTGTTAATGGAACGCATAATTTAAAATCTTTTTTCATGTAAAATCAGAATGTATTTTGCTTCTGTTGAAAATTTTTAAATTCTGAGTTAATGCCCTCTTGTTGATCAAGTGCGATATGTAGTAAAATTTTATGGTCAACAATTTTGTAGAACATTTCATTCCCGTCTTTTTAGAGGTGTTTTTTACGATTTTTTAGAATATGATTAAAAATTTCCGTTAAGTGGGGGAGTTAGAAGGTTAATATGCTCCACACAATATTTGCCTTATATTTTCTACAAATTTGATACGCTACACCTCCGATTTTAAGATCACATAGTTTCTTATACAAATGTGCTGCACGAACTTTAACCCCCCTAAATCAATATTCCGATGTGATCTTTCAAAACACCGAAACAAGCCTATTTTTTGGCCTCCTCTACCAGAATCCTTTATCAGAACTCTATAATTTTGGAAAAAGTTCAAAATTGTTGTACAGCGTCATGAGATCGTGTATATAATCATGATTTTCTTCGGTTATTTGTCTTCAAGAAATTGAAAAATTAAGTCGCTGAAAATCATATTAAAATAAACTGGCTTGAATTCATTTTCATATATTATTAATTTTTAAATTATTTATTTTTTTAAAGAATAGATAATGTCATGCTAATTAAGTGTTCATTCATTGGCTTTTACCACTTTTCAGGTGAATGCCAGATTTCGTTTTGAAGAACACTCTGTAATATTTTTATAAATCAAAAACATAGTACGTCTTAAATATTTGTCGTCTGCTAAACTAAGTATAAATCATAATTGGGCAACAATTTTTTTTATAATAAAACTAAGAAAAGGAAATTCTACCTTGTGAAGAGCCAAATTTTATGTTATTTTTTTATAAACTGTTACAGTTTTCATTAGAACACTTTGACATGTCTTCTTTCAATTGTGGAAGCTGCGCGTAGGCGTGCTAAAATCTTCCCTGAAAAAAGTGAAAGAGAAATTAGCCTGCTGCCATTAAAACTTGCCAAAAAATGGTTTTTCTGGTAAGCGTTACTGAAACCATTTGGTTTTAAAAAAATAGAGCATTATTACGAAACTAACATGTGCATAAATAAAAGAATATTGAATTTTGATCGATTAACCTTGGTATTGACTTTTATGACACACGACTTAACGTTGGCACATTTCTTATAAATGACTTTGTAATAAAGTAACACAAACATACTTTTAATGGAAAATGTAAAGTATAAAAATGAAATAAGGGTAGTAACAAGAAGGGATGAGAACAGAATTTTTTTAATAGATCAACCCCTGAAAAAGTATTATCAAATTCTAAGCGTCAGCCCCCAGAAATATACGAAAAGTCCAATGATTTTTATATACGAAAATTTATATCGATTCAAAAAAAATTCAAAGCTAATTCATATTAGAGTTGTGGAGCTCTTGAACGAACAAATTCAATTGAATAATTTTGTCATATGCGCCCAATACTAAGCGCTTTTGTAATCCAGTATTTAATTTTTTATTAAGGTTGCATTATAATATTTTTATATATGAAGTTTTGTATATCAGCAACAATTTCAACTTCTTATGGCATATGGCTTATATAAGCGCTTATCTTGCCAGCTGATTACTCTGACAAAGCGAAATATATATAGAACAAAATATTTTTGTTAATAAAAAGTTTAAATTTTTTATTAGCGAAATCAAAAGGGTGCATGCATCCACTACACACTCTAGAAATAAACAACTTAGGGTCAAACAGTTGTATATGAGAGAAAACCACGGATCTTCTGAGATAAAAATACATAACAAATGATCCATTAAACTAGATTCCATAAAATAAGTCCTCCAATATGAAGTAGCCCATCTGATTAGTTCGGGTGATTGTTTTCCTTGGAATGTGATAATAATTTTGTAATTGTTATGTAGAAGTTGGAATTTGCATTTAATACCATTTTGTAATAATAATTTTAATATTAATAAATGAAGGTTTTTAACCATAATTTTGTTTTAAAATCGACGCTATCTTTGAGCATGTAAGATCATTTACGTTTACATAACAGTAACAAATACCGTTCAAAATATTGGATAAATTTGGATTATCTAGACGCAATGCCAGATTTATGCCCAAACACACAGTGTGCATTAAGGTGCCCCTTAGTAAAAAATTTTCGATTTTGTCCGGTTTTGAAAATTTTTATATAAAAAAATGTATGTTCCTTTCTATGTACATACATAATTTTATATATACATATGTAATTATGTTGACATTTTATTACTATTACGATTACAAAATTACGATTCAAACTGTTCATGTTATTCATTATTTTTTCTTTTACACAACAGGAGTACTTGTGCCTGTAATCCCGAACAACTTGCAAAATATATTGTTTTTGCTGTTCATCTGCTGAATTATATTCTTCCATTAGCTTTAGTTCTCTTTCTGCTGCGTCATTGACTACTCTTAATAGACCAACCGTGTCTTTTGCTTTAGTAAAGGCTGCTAATTCATTCCATTTTGCAGAATTTACTTTTAAAAATCTTCGTCTATGGAGAATCTATCAAAGAAATTTTTTTAAATAACTGATACTTTTTGATTGTTTGTCTCCCTCCGGTCTCTTAAGATTAACGTCGCAAACATTTTTTAAAGCTTCAGCCATTTTTGTTTTAGTGGTGCAACATTTTCGTAATTTGAATACCACAAGTAAATTTGCAATTTATTAAGAGCAACCTGCGACATGTGCTTGTCAATATTTTTAAAATTGTGAATGCGCTTCAGCAAAAGAAAATCTCATAGGGCTCGTGAATTGCTGAAGTCAGGAAGGATTTCGGGGAGGGAAAACGGGGCGAAAGCACTGACGGTACCTGTTTCCGCCGTTTTTTGTCTGTACATAAAAAAGAACATAAAAAACAGTTAGGGAGAGGTTATGATTTATTGTTTGTTTGGTTGTGCTTGAGTTAATTATTCAATTATTAAGGCGACGGAAATATGTATCCTAATTTAATTTTGAAATAATTTTTTCTCAATTCACTTCTGTTTTTGTCTCTGTCACCCAAAAAGAAATACAAAGTATCCGCCTTCATCACAGTGGTTCACCAGCTATGTGTTTCTGTTACTGAAAGATTGTATGCCTATAAAGCTATACGTTCGAGATTTGGATTTCTGAATCATATCGAGAAGATGGATGCCGAAAATTTGCACTCTGCAGCAGAGGCATTGGTGAAAGTGTACACGGATGACTTAGAGCCTAGTGTTGGTAATGAGTTGGCTCAATTTGTGTCTTTGACAAAAAGGACTATGGAAAAGACCAATCGCCGGAACTATTTTACTACAAAATTCCCGAAGATCAAAATTTCATAGCTAACTTCCCAAATATCGAAATTGCCTTGAGAATGTAGTTGGTTTTGATGGTATCAAATTGCACTGGAGAGCGCTAATTTTCAAAAATTAAAATTATTAAAAATAGGCTTCGAACCACGATGGGACGAAACTGTCTATCAAACCTTTCTCTTCTGAGCATTGAAGGCGATTTACTCCGAGAACTGGATTTCAGCGATATCATCAACGATTTTGCGGCGACAACCCCTCGAAAGGTTTCGTTCGTTAACACTAAAATTTAATTTCATATATTTCTTGTTTCCGATTATATTTATGTATATGTGTTTGTTAAATACTAAGAGAATCGACTTGGTTTCACAATAAATTATTTATTGAAAAACTCGGCTGAAAAAACTTTTTAATTTTATTTGGAAAATAATATGTGGCGAGAGGGCCTCCCCTCCTTTGTTGCCCCGAGGCCTCTGGACCTCTGAAGCTCTAAATTCGGATTTTGCTGAAGTAGAAGAAAACTAAGCTTCAAAATATGTATATTGTTACTATAAATGTGTAAATTATCCGCAAAGCTTTTTTTCTTGTTTCAATAATTCGAATTCTTTACGAAACAAGCACTTTAAGGCTATAAACAGCTTTTGCAATCCATCTAAAATGATGAACAGCGCCTGGTGCGTAAAATGTTGCATCTACTTCTAAGGCATTAGGCTTAAAAATTGAAACTATGTGAAATGCTATTCAGGAGTGGTAATTTCAAGACAATATTACAGCATTGGTCTTTGATACAACAGCCGTCAACAACAACAGCATTTGAAACTTTTTTTTAAAAAATTCACTATTATGGTTACCATGTAGATATTGTATACGAGTACATGAGATTATTTTAAGAAGTGTATTTGAGTCCGAACTTAAAAAAGGCGGTGATAGTCCCTATGTCGTACTTTTTGTTAAAGTTTAAGAAAGCTTGGCCAAACGTCAATTTAAAAATTTCAATTTGGAGTAGATGATACTGTTGCAAACCGAAATGTAAAGAAATCAACCAGTCACGTTGTAACTTTTGTTAAGTCTATGCTTCTAGAAAAACAACCAAGGGAAGATTATAGAGAACTTTTAGAGATCACTTTTGTGTTTTTAGGACAAAAACCAAACACCGTAAGTTAGAGTACATCAAAATCAGATTTTCTGTGCAATAATGGTTTTCCGAATTTTGAGCGGGCTTGGAGAACGCACGCCTTAATACCCTAATTCAGTATAATTTTTTTACTAAAATTCATAAAAAAAATTTGCTAAGCTAAGATAAAAATATAGCTAAGGGCCACCCTAGTGTGTATATTACCCAAAACCATTTACCCTGTTTTTAGGTCCCTCATAACTTGTGTTCCGTTCTTATAAAATTATAAAGTTTCGAGCACAAGTTAAACCTGTTCCGATAACCTAGTGTGTAAAATCAGAGCTCTATTATTAAAGATTTACAAGATATGATAGTGAAAAAAGTGCATATTTTGGTATATACTCACTGACCACTCACTCATCAATATTTTGATGATATATATAGAGAGCTATATATAGAGAGCTGAAATTTAGTGTACAGATAAGCCTTAATGATAATGAGAAACATCTGGAAACATCATTATTTCTCATACAGTTCAAGCATTCATTCCAACAATACCTGGTGTAATAAAATTGTTGTAGCAACTGAATATTTTATTTATTTTTATTTTTTTTTTTGAGGAGAAGTAACACTCAGGCAATTAGTATGCCTACCAACCAGTAGGTGTGTTGCCTTCTTTTGGAAAGGGTCAGTGGGGGAGGTGACAGATGATGAAAGTGAGAAAGCTTAATTTTTACAACTCTGATATTGCGCGTTGTGTTAGTTTTTAGATCAATGTTGCAGCGCCTCTGATGTCAAGTAGACGCATTAAATGTGTTAAGCTGTGTAGCCATTTTTTATTTATTATTTTACTGCGCTGGTGGTTTTGCTACAATACCGACGAAGGAGGGCGCTGTGATGTGCGCTGTCGATACTGTTCAGTGACCAGTGATATGCCTTCGTCACTTAAACAGTCCAACAACAACAAATACAATGGCATACTAATGCACATCTGAAAAATGCTGGATGTTATGACTTGCTTGAAGCTGGACTCCAACCCACGTTCTTAGACATTATTCGCTTCGTAGTCAGCGCGCTAACTACTTCAGCCAACAGCAACGTAAACATTGTATTTTTTAAAAGGACAATGCAATAGTCCCTCTATGTCAATTTCTCTCAATCAGATCTCCTGGAGTCTCATTTAGTGTTATTAAAGGTTGCGCATTGTATAATAAACATCACTAAATTAATGTTAAAAAATAATAAAAATAAAAAAATCAGCATCTTTCTATGTAACTTTGCTGAACAATTTTTTAATTTTTTTTATAGGAACTATTATATAATACACCATCATATAATACACATCCATATGTCATTTAAGATCACATAAAGAGTATATATTCTGGATTCTTATAGATAGAGAAGTCGTATGAGCGATGTCCGTCTGTCTCTCTGCTTTATTTGATTTGTCTACCACGAAGGCTTACAACAGAGAACGACAAGCGATACAAAAATAAATAAATTACTCAATAGTGCGTTTAAATTGCCTCGAAATCTAGTAGATTTGATTTGTTATCTTTCTCAAAATGTATTTCGTTTACATTGCATTTTTTTGAAACTAGCAAGATTTTATTTCAATAACAAAACCAGCTGACCAATATTTAAAAGAAATAAATATATACAGACTCCAAACAATATCGAAAAATATAAGACATTTATTTTGTTCATCTTTTTTGTAATTTCTGCATTAAGTAAATTACATTACTCTTTATTTACCATTTGCACTTTATTTATATTTTCAGGTTTATTTATTTTTTCCATTTTGTTTATTAATAGGTGCGTTCGAGTACTTTTACAGTACAATGCAGTACATGAGTAATTACTGAGTAAACTTAAAAATTTACTTACAGAAAAAGCTGTTGCCCAAAAAAGTACATGAACGCAAAATTGTAAAATCTAGAGTACGCCTAGTGGTCAAAATTCGACCGCCAGTTCAAACGTATATCTGTTTTAGTTGCATTAATTTAAAAAGAAGAAACAACCGAACTTATTTACTTCCACAGGGAGAAACACAATAAACGAAATAAAGTTGCATGCAAGCACGCACATACATAAAAAATCTTATTACTTATATACATATGTATGTATGTACTTAATATTAAACACTCTCATTGCTTTACTTATGTTTTTACTTGAAACAATACTTACTTAAGTAAATGCATGTATACGTGTTTTTTCAGCATTTGTAGTGGAGTCAACTTTATGAGCTTGATAATGTTTACCACTTGGTGAAAGAATGAAGAAAATTGGTTGGCAAATAGTAGAGAAAAAGGGATCTAACAGTTTGTCTTTGCCTATTTACATATTATATTAGATTAGTAAGATTAAAGAAATCAATGTATTGATGAAAAATATATTTACACTTTTGACTACTCAACTCTTTTTCTTGTTAGTACTCGATGCAATATTTATTATATTCCGAACATTTCAAGAAATCATAAACAATTATTATCAACCATTTTTAAGCAAAATGCGGTAAAGTTGTATTGAAAAATGTGCGGTAACTTCAAAAGTGCACAATTTTACTTTGAAACAAATTTTTGCTAACATTTTTAAGAATATGAAATTTAAAAAAAGTATGAGATCCCTAAATATGAGTAGCGACGGAAACAAAAAAATCTTCTCGCGAAAATTCGCAAAAATTTGCATAGTCGAAAAAATTCGTAAAATCTTTTAAAAAATACTGTTAAACTTAAGTAGAAATTTACGAAAATTCGCAAAAAACTTCAAAGCTTGGAAAACTTAAAATATTTAATATCCTTTGGAAGTCAATGAAGCAATAAATGACAAAGAATATTTTAACCAATATTAAAAAGTTTTTTTCATTTAACAGTTTTTTGCGAATTTTTGCAATTCTTTGAAATTTTTTTACAACTTTCTACGGAATTTCGCGTTTTTTTTTTGCAATGTTGGCGACTTTTTATATTTTTTATTGTTTTATCGGCTTTTAAATGATATTAATTAAATAATGCGAGTTTTCGTTATTTCTTTAACTTTTTGCGAGTTTTGCATATTCCTTGCATTTGGGGCTCGTGTTAGAAGATTTTATGGATTATTCTTAATATTGGAAAAATTTGCACATTTTCGCGATTATAACGACATGATTATTATTGCTTCATTGAATTTTTAATATTTTATAAAAAGATGAACACAGAATATTGATCTAATATGTATGAAATTCACTGCCCTTATTTTTGTGCAAAAATATTTTTAAACAAAAAGTTAACACCAAATAAATAGATGCAATTTTTTACTATAAATAAATATAAATTAAATAATATAAATATAAATTAATAATAAATTGTTTATTTTTGTTGTATTTCTGCAAACGAATTTTTTCAAACGCTGCAACATTGTTTCTCATAGCAATGAAATAATATTTTCTATTTATTTATGCTATGCCCATGTGTTTATATTGGAAGCCGTTGGTAGTCATAACTTTCTGCCAACGTTTTGTTTGTACTCCTTTATATTAATAATCGTACACTTTTGAATATCGATATGTGCTATTTTTGGAAAATGGTATAAATTTTAAACCGTTCTGTTGGAATTTGTACTAGAATTTCTCGGCTTAAAAATTATAAAACTCGGTCCAATAATTAATGAGATATACTCGTAATGAAAAACTTTTTTTTATGTCTCCTATTCTGATGTGTTTTTTTTTGCCCCAGCAGTCCTACGGTCAATTTTATAATATATATATTTTGTTTACAGTTTGGGAAGATTTCTAACGAAAATAATAGAAGTCGGTCCATTAATGGCTAAAATTACTTTTGTTCAGTGTACAATCCGCGTAGTCGTGATTACCCGCGCACAAGCCGCATATACATTGACCCTATTATAGTTTTCGGCTCCATGGCCGTGCATTGAACACTTATTCACAAACGTCTTATTAGAGACTAATAAGTAAAAATGGTTAAAGTAGTATTCACAAACGTTTAATAGCACTATAAAGTTGCAGTTAGACACAAATAAACTCAAAAAATTTATTGTAGGCATCACCCTTCTTTATTCGTTTAATAAGTTGACATTTCTATTGTTAGAAGTTAGAAATAAATAAATTTCGACAATCGGTAGGTTTGAGCAAAGTATAACTGTAAAATAAGAACACTTTCTGTGAGGTTAAATATATTACAGATACCATATCTGAGATGTCAAAACGGCCAAAAACTTTTTCGAAAAGGTGTGATCCGTTTTTAATGTCTAACGGGCTGTTTAAATCTAGATATCGATTTAAAACTGCATCTTATCTTTCCTCGAGCTCCTCCCACGATCGCATTTTTGTTCTGTTGAAGTTGGTGTCTGTGTTTTTATTTTCTATTGTGGAAACTCTTTCTTTTACCAATTCCTTCAGCAAACTCTTGGTAATATAATAAAGTCCAATAAAATGTGTGTAAGTATAAATGTACGTGTCGTTTGTGCATACCTTTGTATCTACATATTTATACACATGCAAATGTATAATTTTACCTCGTCCTTTTTTCGCAATGTCATTTCAACAAGTCTTAATAAATTTTTATATATTTTTAGATATTATAAGCAATATCCTATTAATCTAAATTAATTAAACCACTTTTATATGGAATTAATTTCACTTTTCTCCAATCATTAGAGAATACTTGTTAATCGAGTATTTTATTTTATGTAACATTAATTTTAATTTGACAGTTAATTTTGCCATAGTAAACGTTTGTGAATAATATTTTTATTACTGGCTAATAAGACTAAAACTGATTATTAACTAATGTGAGTATAATGGCTTCAGTAAAAATTTTTTGTGAATAAGGCTGTTAATATAAAATATAAAAATATATTGAAATGAAAATTTTTTTGGCTTAAGTTCAAATCTGAGTTTACCCATATCTTCTTAATTTAAGAAATTATATTTAGATAAATTCATTATATTTTATTAAGAGAGTACTATTTTATTTGAAACAATTTATTCATCAGACTAGCAGAACGGATCAGTACTGATTTCGAGGTCGCTACACCATCTCATCACCGTTCTTTGTTCGATTTTACCACTTTTGACGGTGAATACTAGTAACTAGGAATATCAACTATTTAACCGTATTATTTAACGAATTAGAATACGGAAAGTGCAACTTATTCATTTCTTAAATAGTACTCTCTTAATAAAATATAGTGAATTTATCTAAATATAATTTCTTAAATTAAGAAGATATGGGTAAACTCAGATTTGAACTTAAGCCAAAAAAAATTTAATTTCAATATAAACCTTAAACAGTTCAACAATTACGAATAAATATTAATTATTATATAAAAATATGTATAAAAATATTTATACAAAATTATTTATAAACTTAAATAATTTTGATTTAAAAATGTTTGCTTCTTCACTATGTGCATTTCACTGTTGCTAATACAGATCATCAAGGAACATTTACCCAGGGAATATATATTAGCTGAAATAAAATTTAAGTATCAAAAAAAAATTCTTACGGCAGAACATTTCTTACAAAATTTTCCTTGAGTTTGTTTCGGAAAAATGCATCAGCTTGTCGTCAACAGGCCACAAACTGCGTATGATGCCGCCAAAGGCAGCCAACAGGTTCGTTTAATAATTGAATACTTGTTTGAGATCCTTCGAACTGTATTGAAAAGACAACTACAACGTCAGCATTTCATTGTTAGCTTCTTATAGCGAATTGGGCTGTAAGACGAAATGTTAAGGTTTGTTACGATTTTTTTAAAGCAGAATTCCCTCAGATCTTCCTGTGAATGAATAATACGATTTTGTTTTTATTTATCATAAACAGGCGATTTTTGGAATGGAATTTTGCATTTTGGCGAAAATTGCTTTCGTTTTACACGTTATGAAAATTCTAAAATTTCCCAACAGAAAATTCTAAAAATGCACTAAAAATATAATTTTAATTCTACAAAAATATAATTTATAATTTATTAAATTGTGTTTTGTCTTTTCCTGCTGATTTGATATGATTGGTAAACTCTTTTAAAGAAAATTTAGTTTTTTATAGAGAAAGACCAGTTCAAAATTTTTTAGAAGTTTCTTTTTTCATCTTTCGGGTATTTTGTTTGTAAAAGAATCAAACTATCATACAATTTTTAAAATCAAAATTTGTTTAAATAGATTTTTTACATGGAAGAAATTTCACCAGCTTTTATAACGTTTTTTGCTTTTTTCAACTTCTCTAATTGATACATTTCTTCTAATCAGTATTATTGCCAACAGTTAAATCGTAATCTTTTTGTAAATATTTATGTATTTCATTCACGTTGTATTTCCGCAAAAATAATCTTAAAGAAATGAATAACCATTACATCCTCTCATGTCTCTTACATAAATAATAACTGAATATAAAAGCCAAAAAAGCCGGTGGTTGTGTGACTGAAAAAAATTGATATTCATAAGGGAATGACATCTTTAACAATCAAAGTTATTGACTAATTTAATAATACATTTTTTCCGTCAGCTTATCGCCAGTCTTATTGGAAGACAGCAGTATAGTATCATTAATATCTATAAACGAATTTTTGGTGCTAAAATTGCTTAACGTAAAAATATTTCAAGGAAGAAAATATCCCTTACGAATAGTTACATATTTAGAAAAAACATAAGATGAAATTACAAAGAAAAATATAAAACTATTTCACTATTAGATGAGTGTAATATATAAAAGCAACCATTTACCAAAATAATGTCAAAAGTTGTCAACAACTACATATTTCAGCTTACATTTTCTCAAACATTTGGGGAAAGAAATTTGTGTTTGGGGAAATTATACATTATAGTTGCTATTAGTTTCAACGGTTACGACTTAAAATAAAAATAGCAATAAATGTACAGAAATGGAGCGTTGGTAGGTGAATAATTATAATACATTTTAAAAATGTTATATTTCATGCAAAATCACCAGCTATCAACCGATACAAACATATTTATGTTATTTACTGCTTCCTTTTTTCTGTCCGAAAGATTGACTATCAGTCGTGTATCATACCACGAATGCTTTATGCTTACACAACATTAGGAAATATTGCAAACTATGCTTTTGTTTTAAAGAAGTTTTTGATAAAATGAAGCACCCACCGCCAGTGCTGTACGCAAGTTTGTGCTAAAAATGGTGGAAACGCCATTTTATTTCATTACAGAGTTTCTATGGCCTTAAATAAAAGGTATGAAGTTTCAGTAGGATGGTAGTCGTGTTATCAGCCGTCTTGGAGGTGTCAACTGGGCGCTTTGGAGCTGCGATTCGATTCCAACAGACTTTTTCTGTTTGGGTCGCACAGAGAAGTATTTTAGCTAAAAAGTTGGCTAATAAAGGAAAAATGAATTTAAAGAAATCTTAAAAACTAAGTACGCAGATCGATACACAACAAAATTTTAATCATATTGTAAATTTTTAAGACTTTTTGTTGCGATTTGTAGCTCTGAGACACTGCTGAAGTCAGGAAAGTGAATAAAATTACACGAGCTTTTAACGTTTTTTTCAGTTTCAAGATATCTTAATGATATTTTTCTTGTGGCTATACGAATACAGGTATTACATTGATTTTTTTGTCACCGAAAGATTTGATCAAAATCTATTTTCGATATTTAAAAAAGAAATTCTCTTGAACACTAATGTTGAAACTATTCGCCTAAAAATTTAAAAAAAAGAAACGAAAAAGGTTTTTAAAAGTGAAGGTAGCAAATGTAGAAATTATGTTTTATTCCACAATAAAATTTAGAATCTCTTATTTCAAACACAGAAAAAAAATTCTTAAATTTGCCCCATTCATTTTAAAGATATTTTTTTTAAATTTTCAAATTTAATGTTTTATTGCTCATCAGGTACTTCTTCAAATACTTTTTTGACATCATAATCTTTTGTGTCTGTTGAATTATTCATTTTAAATGTTATGTCTTAGAGGGGGTTGTTGTAAATCCGAAAAAAACTGCGACTAGATTTTTTATATAAAATTACACCTACAACTATCAAATCAATCTTACAATTCAAAAAGCACGATTAATAATTTTGGCCAGCTTTTTAGATCAAATATTCCTCTGTGGGTCGTTAGGAATCGATGTTATGTGAATAATCCAGACACGGCGCACACCCTAAATATTAATATCGTCCGAACCATTCGTGTGATAGAACCAGATACCTTTAACAAAGTCTTGAAAAGTTGGACAGAATTCGGGTTGCATAAATAATTACAATATGAGTCATTTGTAATAAAGCCATCTCATTGTCCAAAATAAATTAATATTAGTTAATATTACTTAATTTTTAAAAACGTTATAGTTGTGTTTGGCACATACAAATATGCATGTATAATTATAAAATATTTTACAATACAGTGTGATTTATGACATTTCATGTTCAGCTCAAAAATTATTCGATATAGAGTTTATCTTTTTTATAATAAAATTTTTCTGAAACTATATCCACTTCATTTTACTTCCATATAATTTTATAAATATCGCGCTCTGTCAACTTTATTAAGTTATTTCCTTTTTTGAATATTTTTATGTCTATTAAAGAAGTGAACATTTACAAAAAAAATGTGCCAGTGAAAAGACATCCAAGTCGATATTAAAATGAAATTACCTACGCACGCCTGAGATATGTCACAAACTATTCAATTTCAAAGTACAAAGGTGCACCAATGGCTTATTTAGTACAATTAAGGAATCTCCCAAAGTTTGATAATTGCAGTCATTTACTGTGAATTAACTAAGTTTTATACATTAGCACTTCTAGACCATACCCTGCTCCGTTTATATTTAGCAGAGTGCACGAGAATGTTCCATTGGCTAGTGAAAGATTGCAATTACAAAAGATGTAAAGCATGTAATGTCAACATAATGGGTAGCATTAAAATGGTTCGGTACATTTAGCCCAGAAAATCATTGGAAAAGTAATAGTATAGTACCACTATTAGAAAAAATGTTTTCAAAAGAATACCAAAATTTGTATAACATAACTTCGCAACTTAGAGCTCTTGGTGATGTTCAATGGGACGCTTATGCCTGCTCAATCAATAATATATTGAAGAAACAAAACAGTCCAAATTGTTTCCTCCAAACGAATCGTTTCAGGTTCGAAAAAAAATTGGTACTTTTGGGACACATCGTGGGCTGCTGAGTATTTAAATATCCGTTTTATTTAGACCACGTATGACGCCAATGAGTGTTGTAATATCATTGTTTTATTATTTCTATTGCACAGGCGACGCCTAAATCTATTTAAAATTGGCAGAAACATTCATTTTTCCTATATTTTTCAGCGTTCTAGCCTGTAAAAGTAAACTAATTTAGTTTTTTAAGCTCTAGCCTGGACAATGCCGAAATTTTAACTTTCGCAAATTTTTAGGGTATTCTCTGGAATAGGTTATTAGGGTCTGTGTAATAGCTCTTCTGTTCATGAAATATGTTGTGATGCGTTCTTCTATTTTACCAATACTCTTGTATTTTATTTTTCAACCTGATTTCTCCTTGCGCGTTTGTAATGTAGTGCATGTCAATATAAAATATTATTTTCTTAAGTTGAAAATTAGGCAGTGGTCAATCTGAACACATACTTTATTTTTATAAAAACAAAAAAAATCGATTCAGAAACCATATTTTCTCAAACCTTCAACAAGTTTCTAGAATATCCTGCCAAATATTTTAATTTCAATAACGTCTTAGTGTTTCATGTGATGTTATAAATTGACATGGGCATAATGCTGAGTATGATTCCAATTCTTTTAGTCATGGTGCTTAATTCTCTCCAAAAATATCGTTCTTGTGATGCCGTTGGTATGGATGTAACATTCTCGTTCTAATATAATTTTAAGCTATTAAGGCTTAACTAAACATGTCTATGAGCATAATAATAATGATATTTGAGTCTAGAATATAAATAATTTGACAGACACGCCGTAATAAGTTTATGCACCCAGCATAAAATTGGTAATGACTTTTGGAAACAACATATTTTTTCACACAGGTTTTATATAACTACTTGCCAGTAAATAAATTGTTATAGGAGTGGCACAGTAGTGCAGCATGCGTTTATCATACAGTTGGTCGCGATTCCAAACCTTGGCTAAGACATGTGTTCTTTTAATTGCGAGTATAATCGTGAAAGAAAATTTTTAGGGCTTAATAAAATAGTTATATGTAGAACATCAATCACTTCCTGCAAACAGGCGAGTTCAATACTGAGACCAGACATATAGTTTTTATTTATCTTTGTATATTCAGTGATATCTACGTCCGCCAATTTTAAGTCATTATTTGTATGGTGGGTAGTACTTGCCTCTAATGGCATCGCCATGTTAAAGTAATGAGTTAAAACGACAAAGCGGAAATGGGGAAAATTATTCATACTAGCATTTCAACATACTACTTGCCATAAAAGTTTATGCTGGGTAAGAACACGTAAATAAACTACTAAACATGCTGTATTAGCTAAAAAGTTTTATATATTACGAGAAAAAGCAATACAGAAAATATAAAATTATGTTTGTTAAAATGTTTAAGTTTTTGGGAAAGTAGTGAAGAATATAAAAAAAATCGTTTAGTCAGCCTCTCATTCATTATATTGTATGTGGCTATTAGGTTGTCAAAGCTTTCATCCCTTTAATAACGAATACATTCTTACTTACTATAGAAACAGAAAATATATTATACAGAAAAGGTAGAAATTATAGCAAAACATTCCTTTAGCGCAAACATTTTTTAAATGCTAAGTAATATTTTTAGGCGAACATAAAGAAGAAAAAGACAAAAAAAATCATAGAATAGAGTTAGCCGAAATGTGAAGAGAAAAAATGTCGTGCAGTTTACTTCAGATGCATTTAAGACCAACCAGTAAACGAAATAAACTGTTAAGGTGGCCAGTATAATATCAGGTATATTGCAGGTCATACAATTCGGGCAGATATCTGCATTGCCTGATGTTGGTTATTGCTCAGTTTTATCTCAGGGCACAATTTTTATAAATTAATTAATTAACCTAAATTTTTTTTAATATCACTTAATTCAACTTTGCATCTATAAAATAATTGGCTGATAGAAATTTTGTATAAAATAAACATATAACCTACTGTTTATCTTTAATTATTATTACTTACTAAAAACTAACTTTAAGTAAACTTAATCTAAACCTCCCTTTCTCCATTTTAATTCCCCCATTTCTTAATAATTATATATATTTTTTACCGCATCTGTGTATTATTTGCTACATTTCCTTTTCTCTTTAGCCACAAACGGATCGTGGTTTGTTTTTATGTTGCGGTTTTATATTTTATATTTTTTAGATAACGTTGACATCTTTTACTTCCATCTTAATTTTCTATATTTCATTTTGGGGTTTCTCTTAATATTTTAACTCTTCTCTGACTGGTTGTGTTCTGCATCCGGAAACAAAAACTGCTATTGTAAATATTAGTGCTGATGCTGTACTATTCTATAGATTTTTTAAGTATAAACCTCAAGCGTTAAAGCATAGTGTCAATAAAAAGGGATACAGCCATAGTTTAACTCACGGACATCAATTGTATAAATAGAAAGAAAGCAACAATTCTACCATTAAAGTTTCAGGAAAAATTTTAACACATCAATAGCTTAAAGTTTGTTGGGTGGGCAAGAAGCTTAAATATGGGTTGAATTTTATTTGCTATAGCTAAGTGTAAAATATTTATGTTATTCTGTTGCTTAGAAAAATTACTTTTATGGTCTGTATGGTGACATTATGATATAAAAGTAAAACGATCTCTTCTTAAATTTTTTTTAAATTTCTCTCTGATATTTAACTGTACTGAAAGTACTCGTTAAGAAAAAAACGTGACGGGCAGATTATCACAACAGTCAATTTCTGTTCACACCTGACTGATAAGACTGTCACACTATTTAAATTATATTCAATTATATTGTTTATATTATATACAAGTATATAAATACTTGATACTATAATTTATATGGTCAGTATTGCTAAAACTTTTATTATATGTTAACATTACTTGGTTTTATAAAATTTTCCTGCCAAATAAATATTTCAACAATAACCTCATACAATACAAACATTGTATTTCTAAAGGGTCGATCTAATAGTATTTCTATGCAATTTCTCTCAATCAGATTTCTCCGAGCCTCATTTAATATTAAGTTATTAAAGGTGACGTATTGTAAAGTGAAATGAAATAGCCCTAAAGGAAAAAGAAACTGTCACAAGACACGTCCCGTGACTGAGTCCCAGGGACTAGCAACCGGTTAAAGTTCAGGAACTTTATATGAGATGTACCGGTAACTTTTACATCGCTTTATCATTGGAGGGAGTCAATTGGCTTAATTAAGATACTCGGTGACAGGTTCTAGACCCAACCTTTGCATAATTGTCTTGTGGTGGTATTCTTCGTACGAGTCCCAGTAATGGTTTCTTAAAAACTGGTAGCAGAACTATTCTAGAATAATCTGTGCAAGTCTAGTCCTCAAGGAATATGCCACAGTATAGTTTCTTAAGGCCTGGTATAAAATCTAGTCCTTCGATGACCTTTCACCAAACGAGTCTTAAAGTTTCGCAAAAATATATCTGTATGTAAAAAAAGTATTTAAAAAATAAAAATTTTATTATATATATTTTTTATAATTTTATAGGGTACAATCGTAAATGCAACAAATTTGCGCAACCGCTCTGCTAAACATTGCAGCAGTAAATAAAATGCTGCCGTAGTTGCACCGATATGCAGCAGCACGTTCAGTTATTTGCGTTAGGAGATTATTGCGAGGTGATGGTTTCCGAACGTTAAGCTTCGATTATTGTATAATTACTGCATTCAAGAATGTACCCTATATTGCTGGTATTAGCTTTTAAGTCAGTATGACTTAGGTTTAGATTAAGTTTCTGAATTTTTTTTTTTGGTCTAAATCTCCAAATACATTATTGTTTTATTCAGATAATATCTTAAGTAGTAAAATCTGTGACCATAAACAAAATATAAAAAAACGGAAAAAGATACTTAAAAGATTATGCTCCCGAAAAACTAAAAAAATTAAATGTAAATCTTCCGTTGTTGCGCAGTGTGAGGGAATTTTATAACCACTTTTCTTCTAGTTTTGTGGTACGTCCCCTTTTCAGCAGTCACGACGCAGGCACTTTTTGTACCATTCCAATTTTCACCAGTCATAGGACAGGTACATTCAGGACAATTGCTACAACATTTCCCTTAGTGATATTAAGGTAAAAAATAATTAGAAAAACAAAAAATTTATATCTACATAATGTAGTTTTAGAAAACAAGTCTTGAAAAGTTATGAAAAGAACATTTGTTTTCCATTTCATAATTACTATTACTAATTTTTTTAATTGCATATAAAATTGTATTGCATGCACATGTAAAAATAATTATATCAAAGTTTTTCCAAGCGCACCAACTTTTCTGTACCTACATTCATATAAAAATGTATTCAGATTAATATTTGTGTTATGATTGTATTACTAATGTTTTTTTAATATTTTGATGTTAGGGTTAGTAGTATGATTAGAACAATAACAACACATTAAGTAATGTGTTTATGAAGAAAAATAAAGACCCAACTATATAATATTGTTGAAGTAATTATAAACCTAAACACAATTAATAATTTGCTATCGTGGTTTTCTCAATAATGTGTTTTCTTTGAGTGTATGTATGCATGTATATATTGTTGCCAGTTGCTGGACAAATTACAATCTAAATCTGTTCTGGAAATGGCTATAAAAAGCTTAATCAATAAAAATAAAGGTATTAAATTATATACATTATTACACCAGTAAATAAAACTAATCAAACAGTCACTTTTTCTTAATATAAGGCGGCACCAGCTCTTTACGAATTCCATTAGCGAAAAAATAAAATTTTTCACTAGAGATCAAACTGGCTGAAACAAATGTCGAAAATGTTTAGAGGAGCAAGATTCGCTGGTCAAAATGCTCTAGTCATCTGCTAACTCGGTGACAAGTTTTTATCCTCCTGATATGCATACACATACGTACATATATTGATATACAACTCCTCTTGATTTATATGTTGGTCAACATGATTTTTTTTGGATAGAATTTGTACTTTGAGCTCTTCCATATCTACTGGTAGTTTTCTGTATAAAATTGTTGTCTCGAAGTCCTTGACAATTCTTCATAAAACTAAGTTATGCTGGACCTACCATTAATTCAAAAGTGGCACTCCAAGTATGGTTTGCAAACAAATTTTAGGATGTATGGCCACATAAGACAAAAAGTGATTTGAAAGCAGCATCGCATATTATAGGAATTTCATTTTAAATGAAGTGAACTCTATTGCTAAGCTTCCAAGGAGCTCGTCACACCCATGTACAATTTTTCACAACAATTCCTTCTTTAAAAAAAACTCTTGTTAACTTTTTCTCAGAACGATGGCTATCCAAACTTTATTAAAACTCCTTTAAATTATTTTACAATTTTTTTATCGTTGTTATTAATTAATTCAATTTAAATTGGATTCCATCATGAAGAAAATCTAAAAAAAAAATTTATTTAATTTGTAATTGGCATAAAAATATGTTGTACCTGTCAATAAACGCCAGATTGTTCAGAATCGCTAACTTGTTATTGTTAACTGTGATTGAATTCGAATGCAAGTATATGTGTGTGTTTCAAGCCAATTAAATAATCAACAAATCAAACTAAAATTAAAGCTAACTACAAGTACAACTACACATTTACCAATACAACTAGAAAATAAACTTTGTATTTTTATTTGATTAAAACAAACAAAATTTGCTGTGTTCATATGTAAAGTACCACAAAAGCACTTGTCAAACATTTAAAAATTTACATTTCATACATTTAAATAATTGCAACAAAACAAATTTTAAGGAATTTGTAAAATTATGACAAGCTAGATGAATATTTTACACTAACAAACATTTAAAAAAATATATGAGAAACTCGCAATGACATTTATTTGAAACTATGTATTTTTGTATATGAGCGCGTCACAAAGTTGATTTAAATTACAACATTTGGTTTGACAATAAATTTCGTCATGATAAAATGGCCAATTTTTAATAAAAATATGAAACAGTAAAAAAGCATATATGTACAAAAAGGTTTTTATTTTCTATGATTTCCAAAAGTTTAACACTTGTTAGCAAACGTTGTAAAAGGTCATACATAGTACACTTCAACTTTGTACCCAAATTGCCAGTGAAAAATATGCTAATTATGGAAAAGAGCTAAACTTTGTTAAATTTTTTAAAACACCGTACATATAAACAAATTGCACAGTGCGGTAAAGGAAAGTGAAAAGTGAAATTTTAAATTATAATAATAAATGACATGAACTTTTTATATGCGGCTTCATAGAGACTTTAGCTGTAATCGAAACATATATTAAACACCGGCAAGACAATCCGCAAATAAACGTAAAGCATATGCGTTGCAGTCACATCCTACCTGCATTTACTGTTTTATTGCAAAAAAAAAACAATTATTCAATTCAACAACGTTCTAGAATGTTGTGTCAAATAAAACTATGGAACTCGAGAACAGCCAGTTGTAAGATCATGTTGTTATGTACCCAAACGCCACACTTTTTAAAGAACACATCATGAGGAGATATAATAGATTTCGATTATTTTATTATTTACTAGTGTATCGGCTCAATTGACCGTATTCTACAAATTAATATTACATTTACATAAATACATACAATAAAATACAAAAACAAAAAACATTCTAAATAAACAATTTAAAAATCTGGCCTCATTTCTATGTAAAAGCGAATTAGACAAACGCACATACACACTTTGTTTATTTTTCAAGTTGAAGCTGATACATGCATGTGTACTCGTAGTAACCGTGCATGGGTTAGTAGCAACTTTAAATGCTTATAGCTCTCTAAATATCGAGCCGATTTAAATAAAATTAAGATTGTGCACATCTATGTAAAAATCCCTTAAAAAACATATAAATCATTCCAAAATCGGTAAAAGGGATGAAAAAACGCGATTTTTTAAGAGCTTTCGGTTTTGATTGAAAAAAAAAACACACAATTTAGAGAAATTTATAAAATCTTTATTTGAGTCGGTAGAATGATCAATGTTCAAAGATGAATTCACGTAAACGTTGACCGCGGCTAGTTCTCAAATGGCTAAAATTTAAGCTCACTCTCCGCGACATATCGGCCGGTATCTTACGAATAAATTCTTTAATATTGGCTTCTAGTGTGTCAACCGTTGTGGGCTTGTCCTAATAGACATGAGCCTATGGCTGTTAGTAAAAAAAACTTTAAAAAATTTTACAATGGATCACTTAAAATATGGTCCCATTGTTCAACCATAGAATCGTATGCTGCTCAATAGATGCAAAGTAGTAGTGGCGTAGCAAAGCACGCTGTTTTGAACCACAATAACATATTTTTTTTAATATCGAGACAGAACTCATGCATGTGGCATATAACAACACCCACGGAAAAAGTGTCCATGAAAAATAAAAAATCTTTACTCAGCGAAGCCATTTTTCGATATACTGAGAGGAGGAAATCCTTAAGACCGGCCGAAGGCAGTCAAGGCATAAACTCTTTGCTTAGCGGAGCTATTATTCGACATACTATTCCTTTTTTAAATGAAAACCATGTCCAGTGAAAAAATATATTTTTTTTAATTTCTTCTTTATTGATAAACTATTTAATATTTTTTACTATACATATATCGACAATTGAGGAAAAAATCCTTAAGCTCTTAAGTTCTATTTTTGTGTTGTATAAATGTATTTTCTTATTATACTCAAATATTTTCAGCTTCTTTATAATTTTAGACATGGTTTTAATTTTAAAGTGGACAAAATGGCCATGAACGTTATTTCTCATTTTCGATGGATATTATTTCCATTTTTAATAGGAAATATTGCCAATAGACATTAATTCCATGGTTGTTATATCATGCCACAGTTTCATTCATATAAAAAAAAAAAGAATTTGAAATAAAAAAATTTAATTAATATGTTCATATTGTCAAAAAAATATATATAGTAAATACTCGTATATAGTAATACTCTCACCAGTGCATAAATAAAATACATATTAAGCTTGTATATTCGTTAAATTGAAGTTTATTCATATTATTTTTATATCCATTGTCTAAGAAAAATTGTACCATTGCTGTTTTAATGAAAATCAATTGTGTTTCTGACATAAATAACACATTTTTAACCTTTTTTATAAAATAGTTACAAACAATTAAGAAAAATTTTTTTTACAAGAAATACTTTGCAATTGGCTTAAATTGAAAAGTTAAATTTTAGATTAGAAGAATAATCCAATAGATATTGCAGTGCCCAACTTCTCATTATGAATTCGGTCGTTGAAGTTTATCAATAAATAAAATAATGTTATTCCTTAAAGAAAATAATTTCCATGGACGTTATTACATGCCGCCAACTAAAATATGTTGCCCATAGTGCTTAAAAGTTTTAGCAAAAAGAAGAATAGTTAACAAACCCATTACCTGGACAATTTGTTTCAGTAAACAGGCAGATGTGCAGTCAATGTTGTACAACAAAATATTTGCATAAACGTTATAAATGTTATTTTATGCTGCGTATATTTAAACGTTAAAGGACGTGTACGTGTATACATTGTTATACACTCGCAATTTATGTATTTTTTCAGCTTTTAAAATAACAGTTGCTTTGATTTTTCTACATATTATCCCCAACTCACCCCCAGTTACTAACAGTACTGCTAGCACTGCGCATACAGTAGATGTTTTTATAGTATCCCACCTGACAACAGAATTAAAAACAAACGAATCTTTTCTAAAGCAAAAAGTTTTCGGAACAAAAATGCTCGATAAATGTTTGTGAATTTAAAGAAAATCCCAAATGTATCTCTATCATATCTAAAGCTTCTGGAAAATACACATTCGTAAATATGTCGAAGGTTTTTCAAAAACCTAACGTTCGCTATAGCGAATAACTCCAAATAATTTCTTGAATATATTTCGTCAAATAACTAATGAATTAAATTTAAAGTTTCATATTCCATTCACATAAAAAATGAATAATAAAAAAATCCTATAAATATTTAACAATTCTATTTCGTATTTTGATGTTGCTGAAGATTGGCTATTAATATCACTATAGAGTCTTCGAAATCATTTTTTTCCGATTCGTGTTTTATTGCCTCAAAAATTTTTTTACAAAAAAATTCAATATATTTTCGCAGGCAATATGAGAATGTAGATTTTATCATTATGTATTTGATGTTTTTAGACTAAAATATGATTTGATGATTCTTTCATCTATTCATAAATATTAATGATTTCTTAGATGCCTTTATCAGCTCAATATTAATTCTTTCAACATTTCCTTAAAAACTTCTAAGCATTGTTACTACCGTGTTCCATCGTGTCTCATTAGAATTTTTTTACGAGCACGCAGATCTGTGTTGTAAAACCCAAAAAATTATGGGATCTTCTTCGCTTATTCTAAATTCCTCCTGCAGTTGAATGAAATTGGCAAAATCATTTGCTTGCTTTAAGAGTTGAAGAACATCATTTTGCTCTGCAGCTCTCTCTACTCTATACAACTTTTCTGTTGAATAGGATGGAGTTCTATATATTGATTCCAGTTGGACAACAATATTATTTTGGTGTCAAATTGAGGATTATTTAAAACATCATGTACTTAGAACCGGTGAAGTGTGTGTGCAATACATTGAAGTATTTCAATATTAGATTGTCGTATTTCCGATAGAACATTGTTTCCACCACAGCGTACATAGTTATTTCGCTCAAATTAAATGTGTTTAAAGTTTCTCCAATGTTATCAGCCATGTTTTTCGCAGTATGGGGGTATAAAAAATATTCAGTTTTTAGTAAATCTGATGTTAGGTGAAATTTTTGTACAGCATGGTTGGTAGCTTGGTTGTTATTTGCGTTCGTCAAGCGCACAGAGGAGTATTTGGCCCAAAAAGCTTTCCAAAATTATTACACGTGTTTTTTTTTTATTAAAAGATTAAGTTTTTTGAGAGTTTTAGGTGTAATTTGATATAAAAAATATAGTGACAGAGTTTTGGTTTGTTTTTGAAACAAACTCTACCCGGGTCTTATTGGTTATATTGTTAAAAAAAACTCAGGTTGGTTTTGTTCTTTATTCATTACAGAATAATTTTCACGTTTTATTTATTACAAAATTTTGGGAAATAATTAAAAAGATTTGAAAAAAGTGTAGAAGGAATGTATTGTTTCCATTTGCATGAATACATGGATTATATTAATTCAAAACCTTTTTTTCTATTGATGAAAATTTAAGGCCTTAAGCATGGTACTATGTTCATCATTTCGTGCAAACTGCTGTCAAAAGTCCATATAAAAAAATTTATGCAAAATAATATTTATGCAAAATAATATTTGTGAAAATTTTGTGAAAACATACGAAATGTTTCTGGAAGCATTTTTTCCATACACATATTTTGTAACTGTGAAATAATATAAGTATCACATAAGAAAAACAATGTTGCTTACTTCAAGGCAATAAAACCGATAAATTTCTTCTAAATCGTAGTTTTGTCACCACTGGTTAATTGTCAAAATTTTCAATCAAAATAATCAATACCGTTGACAAATTTTAATATATTTTGTTTATGTATTTTGATTTTTTTTCATATAAAATTTATCAACGCTGTAATAAATCTTTACGTACAAAACACTAGAAAAACAGATAAAAATTATAAATAGTTAGATATTACGGGATTCCCAAAGCATGATATTGTTTGTAGTTTTTCGCATACACATATTTTGCTATTAGAGGAAATTATATTTTTCAATATAAATATAAATATAAATCAAGTTTTGATTTTGGGGAATAAAAATAATTTTTTTTTGCATTTGTACAGTTGTACAATTCGCAAGCTATTATTGTATGAGCTACATGTTATACACATGTTTTTCGTAATTTCCACATACACACGTTTTTAATTAAGTGTTTATATATAATTTATCAAGAACATTTATACATATATAAAGTCCTAAAAATCATGGTTTCTATGGAATATCGAATTGATAATGGTACGAATGCGCCATTGGACGCAGCATTAAAAAATCTGTTTTCGACATATTTTGTATATGTAGTCTTGAAAAAAATAAGAAAATATAAAAAATACATTAAATTTTAATAAAAGCAATTAGCTGAATAAACCGATAAAAGCCCTCTGGTTTGGGGTTTTTTCAATCCTGAAATAAATAAACATAAATCTTGTTATATAATTCCATTGACGGGTTCACCAACATGATTTTCTTTTAGATTGAATTTGTAGTTTGAGCAATACTATTACAAAATATAAGATTGCATTTATTTGAAAACTGTTATAATTTAAATTTTGTAATGTGTTTTCTGTAAATATCACTATTTTTGTAAAATGTGATTTTATTTCGAACTCTATTTGGATTTTAGTTCAAGGTATGTAATTAACGATGGGATAAAGATCGTAAAGTTTTGTTTTCAGAAAGAATGAAACTTCAGACAACATTCCAAGAAACAAAGAAAAATTTAACGATAATCAGTTCCAACTAACACTAAGCAAAGAAATAAATCAGTGAAAACATATATTTAAAAAATTTAAAAACACAAAAATCATAAAATTATCTTGAAAAATAGTAAATTGATTCCTTCTTAAATCTCTGTGCGTTACTTTCTAATTGCAAGTTATAAGGGAGAGCATTCCAAAGACGGATTGAGTTAATGTAAAATTGCCAATCAGAAAGCAAGCTTAGGGTAAAGGTATTTAAACAAAATGAGTCTACTACCCCGATCAGATCTCGAGAAGATGAAATGGTTGCTGTGTATATACGATTTTGTGTAGAAATATGAGCACCATTGTTTTAAATGTGTCTTCAAATTGTATACCGTATAATTTTGGCGCGAAATGTGTTGTAGACGCAAACCTTTCCATCCTTTATATCGAATAATACTTTTGTATGTACATCTGTACATCCATACATCAGAATATGCATTAAATATGTTTTATCAAGAAGCGTTCGTATTCTGATTGTTGTGCAACACTGTGTCGGCCATAGACTTCTAAGCATGGAATATGCACGCCCCCAAGCGTAATGAACGTGATTGAACAAAGCTAGATTTTCATTAAAAATAAAAAAATGTATGCAAATGATAATTCCAATTCCGATTCAACTTACACGGCAGAAAAGAAACAATAATGTTTTTCGGCAGCCGCTACATTCCCATCATCGGTGATCATATGTGTTTCCATGTATCCATCAATGTTTAGGTGGCTGATAACTGTTGTATGAATTAATAATAGATGTTAATAAAAGTATTGAATATTTAAAATTTATATACAGCCTGAGCTCGATTTGTTCACCCACCGATGCAACTTTTTTTAAAAAGCCGTCTCAACAAATGCCACTTATTCTGTTGTAGATAATTTTCTTTCTGCACTTATGATTTGAAAAGTACTTAAGGTTACACCAAAGAACCCATCTCTAAAACGTTTTCCACACGTTAATGTTGATAATTTTTAACCGACTTTATTTTTTTAATGTTTTTAATCCGACCCGAAATATTGATTGTATATTATCAATGTTAAAATTTCAAAATTCAAGAGAATGTACAAGTTAAAAAATCACAAAAACTTAAAGTAGCTGATGCCAATAAAGCCCAAAACATGTCGATGAAATGGGCAACAGAAAGTAACATTTCTTATGAAAACTTAGTTGCTATTAAAAATGTTATGGAAGCTGCGATTTCCCAAAAAATAAAAAGTAGTAAATTCAAACCAAAACATCAACAATATTCTTAATAATATATAATGCATTAACTTTTCATTTTTTTATATTAAAATTAATATTAATAAATGAATTTAAGATAAATAGTGGTGTATTTTTGCAATAAGTTTTTAATGATCGGTTATTGCAACTTATCGTTGAAAGCACGATTGCGAACATTGACCTCATACTCTATATATATATGACCTCATACTCTATATATATATACATATATCTTTTTTTTTCAAGTCCATATAGATATATTTTTTGAATAAGTAATTATAAGTACAAATATTCTCTTTTATTTTTTTTTTCCAATACCCAATTGAACTGAAAAAAATACCTAATTTTATGTAATTGAAGTGCACTATATGCACAATACGTATATTTTATTAAAAATTAATAAGACGTTGAGTTACGAAAAAAAATGGTTTGTCTTTCTTTTTGGGCGACTTAGCTTTTTCTGGCCTTTTTAAAAAGTCGATCTACCTTCTTTTTTCTCTAGCTCATGGCAATACTGATAATCAATTACTTAATTCTAAAAAATAGCTTACAAGTTATTCAAACATATTTCGAGCACTTTGAATTTTTTGCAAAATTTAATAATATTGCTTAAGTATTCTAAGTGAAAAAATATTTTTATTTATATTTATTAAATGGATTTATCAACTAAACTTATATAGTTCGAAAAAAATTAATTTCAAAAGTATCTTTGTTTGAATTACTTTCAAATAATGGTATCCAGTATTTTAAGCTCATCTTTGTGTAGAATTGTATGAAGTTAGCACGAAGTTGTCATTTCATCACTATTGAGTACATTTTCTAAGAAACACATTTCAAAATAATGAAAAAAGTAGAAGTCAGTGATATGAATTTTTTTATTATTCGTTCAGTTTTATAGCTAACTATAATCATTGACACAAAGTTTGGAAGTATATTGGTAAACGAGATCTCGATTACTATTTCTATTAAAAAATTAGTTCTATCACTAGCCTTACCTTACATACTTATTTGGATTGCATTACTCATCATCAAGCTCGCTAACTATTCCACTTTCGATGTAAGTGTAATGTGTAGTGACACCTACTGACATTTATGTTAAATCTTAATGGGAAAGTAAGCGAGAGAATCGCCACTGATTGCTATTAAATATTGTTTCTATCAGCGAATACATGATGTAAATTTTTATCACTGGGTTGTTCAATAAAATTATTGGTAAAAGCTTACTAACGAATTGAAATAATAATAAATTAAATAACAAAAACTCAACTGCAATTAATGGCAACTGTGTATATATTTGTTTAAATATTTATTTTATTATTATTCAATTCAATATTTATATTAAGAATGCATTAAATCACACACTCATACATACATGTGTATGTACTACGTACAGAAATATTTATGTAGACATTTTCGATTTACAATGTGCGAGTACATAAATAAATATTTACCCTTATGTTGGTTTGTTATGCTTTTTAGGGCTTTTATAAAAGTTTTCCAAAATGTGTACACCGGATACAATACAACTATTAAAATCTGTTGTTCATTTAATAATTGTAAGTTTTGCTTTATTTCGATTTTTTATAACAAATTTAAATGGTATTACAAAAATATTTTTTTTATTATGATAAATAAACTTATCGTTGGTGGGCATGTGGTTCGAATATTATCGGACTCGCCATAATTCTTGAACTAAATATATAAAACTGGCGGTGTTCAATTTTATGAAAATTTCACCTGCAACGTCCTCATAACCCAAAAAACATGTTTCGCAGAAAACGCGTTCAAAGTTATCAATTTACACAAAACTTAATGGAAAATTTAAATAATGTTCTCGGCTCAAGAAGTCATATTTACATAAATTCTTTACACATGATAAATTGTATTAGTATTATTAATTCAAAAAATCATGTTTTCTGAGTAATGATGATATGTAAAATATTATAATATTTTTGTTTTGGTAATTTTAATTTTGCTCCCTAATTCGCGATTTTGATCTAAGCTCTCAATGCCAGCCCATTATTAGGCTTTATTAAATATTTCTACTACCTCATTTGCATTAATTCGGCTGGTAGGGACTTCCATAACAGAGTCGTCATCAGCTTCTACTTCGAGTGCAATTCAATGGCTTTTAGTAACGATCCTGATTCCATTCTTCAACAATATAATGTGCATTCAACTTTATATTATAAATAAAAATTTCGTTAATTTGCATATATTCATTACTCTGAAGATCTTACGCTCCCATAGTGTTTTTTTCCCTGGTTCTAAAAAGCATACACATAGCATACACTGTTGACTTCGCAACATCATATTATCTTGCTAGCCAATTTACCGATTGAAGATCGTTTTAAATGTTTGGTTTTTCTTCTATTTTAAAAATGTGTCCTTTTTTAGAATACATTTTTAGTAAAACTATTACACAACCAATCAGTTTGCTATCAAATAGTATATCGCATGCGTTAAGTTATTTTTAACTCAACTATTTTGCATCTTTTCAAACCTTGTTCATCTTTTGAACTAGTTAATATTTAAAATATGTTTCACACATTAAACGATGTAGTTCACGTTACCACTACTGCGCTGTACTTGTAATTACAAGAAACGCGAAAAAGAAATCCAATAAAAATTATAAAAGAGATTAACTGACTTATGTTAGCAAACGTTAGAGATGTTCGAGCGCATACCTGGCACAGGATTTTCCTGCAATTTTCGAAAGTTTTTAACACAGAAACCCTGTTTAATACGTAAGGAAATTCCCTGAAAGTTTACTAACTACTGTTTGTAGCTTTTTTAAGAGAAAATTACGTTAAAAATCGTTAGATATGGCTTGAAAATTCCTAAAAATAAATCCAAAATTTTTAATGAAAGCAAAAATTTTTTTTTAAATTTATTAAAAATTTTGTCAACTTTGTATGGAGAATAAATTTGTAACCGTTTTTAGTGATAATTGTGCTGGACTAGCAGTTGAAACGTTTGATGGAAGTGAAAGTTTACATAAAAAAAAACAATTGCGGTTTCTCGAAGCAATGTGTAAGATAGAAAGCTCTACATTCGTTGATATGTTTTAGATCACAGGAATACTTTTTACTAAAATTAAAAATAGACAATCATGGGATTCCTTTAACCCTCTGCCAGTTTTAACAATCCACTGTCAAAAAAAGGTTAAATAATGCGATTGTTCCCAGAAAAAAATTCGCAAATTCAAATAAATCTTAACTGAAATAGGACCAAAAACACAAAAATAATAAACTTAAAAATAAAATATATCTAATAATAAATAATTAAATAATTTGAGACAAGCGAATGTTAGAAAAAATATTTTTTTCTGTGGTTGTTCATTTTAGGGTTTTTTGTGTTTCAATAAATTTATTTCTATAATTTAACTAAGGTTTTTTCTTTGTTCTTTTTAATAATAATCAACTTGAATTAACAACCATTTAGTTCGAAAAATAGTTGAATTAAAATATGAATAATTGAAATTGATCAAATAAATAAAAAAATACATTTTGGTGCCAAAAAAAAAGAAAAAGCAAAAAATTTTGTCATAAGTAAAACAAAAGAGTAGAAAGAAAATTTTAAATGATGTGAAACCAACAATAGGTTAATTTAATGTTAATTTGGTGATTTTGAAATTTCAATATCGATCATGGTGAAGCTTTAAGCTTTAAATAAGCCAAAAAGATATTAACGAGTTCGACATGATATAACGTTTCCTTGATTAATATTAAGCACTTGCTTCTTTGATTGCATTTATAATGACATCGTAAATTTTAAGGTTTTGAACTGATGAAAAAGAGAATGTAACTTTCAAAATTTGCATCGGAAAACACTATTCATAAAAGGAATTCAAGTATCACATAAACATATTTCCCAGGAGTAAATACAATAAAACAAGTTTTACCTCATAAAAAAATAAGTTGTAGACAGCATGTCTTAATGCCGTATCACACCTGAAGTAATATTTATTTATCTTTTATTTATATTTATGGAGGTTTCATTGAATGACGATCAGTTTGCTTAAAAGTGAACGAGTGACCTCTAATGACACGCTAATGTTAAAATCATGTGTTTTTACCCGAATTTGAACCAGTGCAGTATCAGTACATCCTGTGCTTTAAATCCTTTTTTGCATGTAATTTTTTACTGGGACCTATCACAATATCAAATTCAACCGAGCCACCTGAAAAGTGGCGAACACATGGAAATACACATGAACAGTGATGAGTTCCCAGAAAAACAATGTTGTATCTATTCTGCCATGTGGATTGAAATTAGTTAACGTTAGTTTTACCCTTGTTACTTTGGAATATTGTCTCATGGCTAATTCTTTCTGACTAAAAATTTTACGAACTTAACCTAATACAAATCAGCTTCGATATGTAAAATTTTAATTAAATTGAATTTTTTTTTCACACCGCAGCACTTTAAATACCAGTTATTATTGAAGTTTCTGAAATTTAAATCGCATGGTGGTGCTCAAGTTTTGTTCTCATGACACTAAAGTGAAATGCATTTTATTTATTTTAAAATTTAAATTTGAATTTTTCAAAACATAGTATTATTGCACATATTATTTACATTATTGTACATATTATTTACATTATTGTACATATTATTTCAGCTTTCAGTTTTGGCAGCTTTGCGACAAACAACTGTAATAAAAATTAATAATTTTACAAGAAAAGAGAAACAAATTAATACAATAATAAAAACTTTTTTTAAAAATGGATTTTCAAACGAGCCGAGTTTTTCTATGTGTATGTATGTCCTCTTACGGCCCCCTCTTGCGACTACCACCTACAATTATTAACAACAAAATTTCCTTCATCTATTCAGCGGCTGTACAAAAGCTTGCAGCAGCTGGAGTTAGCTCGGAACAATACAATATGCTTTTTGCAACAGAAACTTGTTACAATGCAACAAGGCAGAAAAAGTAATAGGAAATGATTGTAACTGTAAGCGCTTAAATAGCAATAGTATCCAATGTTGCCAGAAGCTGGGGAAAAAAGACCCTAAATCGGTTTCTTAAAGAGCAAGAAAAGGCCAAATCGCCAAAAAAATTATAAAATGTTACAAATTTTTTATTCAAAGTTTTATTTATTACAAAAAATGCATAAAAAATGATAAAGATAATTTTTAAAAATGCACTTGAAGTACTTAACAGAAAGAAAACGAATAAAGCTTCATATTTTTAAATAAATAAAAGTCAATATATAATATAACAAACCTATATATCCCCTTTCTTTATATCAGGTGTTGTAGTAGTACTAGTAGTAGTAGTATTTATTTATTTTCGAATTGATTATGTTTTACAATATAAACTTATAAACTTCTTTGAAATATTATAGAATTATTTAACAAATATGTACTATATCCCTCTTCGTGGGATTATTTAAAAATAAGAACTTAAGACTATGAAAATATGTCATCACTCTATGAAATGGTTATATTTTCTCAAGTTGAGTATATGTATACATATGTATTTCTAAATTTTGAATTTTTTATTATTTATATCAGGTATATATTTTGAGTTCGATTCAATATTGGATATAAAAATATAATATATCTTTTTAGGCATGATACAATAATTATTTATCATTATGTATTCAAGTATTCTTAAAAAATGTGTATACAATGAGGAACTAAGCAATTCAGACAGCATTTACATATCGCTCCTTTATTACAACGTAGTTATATCTCAAAAAACCTGATTTTTGAGTTAATTTTGTTTGGAAAATTAATAAAATATTTTGTTTACTCACCTGTTGAGGGCTAAATATTTTTTTATTTTTTCAATGATATGTGTATAAACTAAAAACTCTAAACTTTCATTTGAAATATTTGATATTTTTGAAATCAAGGGAATTTTCCCAACACAATATTTAATAAAAGTTTTAATTCAAATTTAAACAAATTCTAAATGGTATATAAAATTATTTAATAAATATATATAAGTAATAAAATATATTTAATATATTATATACTTGTATGTGAGTTTATTATTTATTCATATAAGTTGTATCACACGAGGGTGGATCAATCAGTCCGTCTGAAACTGTTTTTTTTTTGCAAAACAAAAACTTATTTTTCAAAATAATCTCCTTTTAACTCAATACACTTAGTCCCACGTTTCTCCAGTTTTTGTATTCCTTCCAAAAAATAGGATTTTTCGATGTCCTTAAAATAGGCATTAGTTTGGTCAATAATTTCATCGATAGAGCTAAATCCTTTCCACCAAGTCATTTTTTTATGTTTGGAAATAGAAAGCAGTCACTCGAGGCTAAAACCGGAGAATATGGTGGATAAGGTACCAATTCCTGGCCCAATTCAACAACGCCAAACAATACTTTGAACTTGTGATACGTTTACGTTTATGGTCAATTGAGAGCAAACGCGGCACCCATCGCGCAGATAACCTTCTTAAACCCAGCTGATCACTTAAAATCGAAACCAAACTGCCATACGAAATGCCTATGGCATCAACGATCTCAAGCACTCTTACTCTTCGATCGTCCAACACCATATCGCGGATTTTTTTCTACATTTTCTAGTGCACTTGTGCGGCCAGAACAAAAGTCAGTAAACCACTTTTTCATTATTGAAATCGATGGTGCAGAGTCCCTATAGTATTTATCGAGCTTTTCTTTTGCCTGAGCACTCGAAATTCACTTTTTTCCGTTTTTACAAAAATACACGAGGTTGTATGTTTTGAACAGCTGTAAACACAGAGTAAATAACGACACTTTCTCAAAATTTGACAGTAGTCTATTAAGAGGTGGTACTTGATGGGAACAGTGTTGCATATCATATAACTACGAAAGAAGTTCGAAAAGTCACGGCCTTATTGATCCGCCCTCGTAATTTCCTCATCGTCAGTATAATCGGTAATAATTTTATTAAATCATTGATAATTATGAAATCAGGGCAACATTTCTGTAGCCTTTTTAAAGATCGTCGAATGTATAATCTCGTAAGATTTCTTTCTTTAGCTTTAATTATTTTTATAGTATGAAAAAATTTTCAAATACAGCGTTACTGACAGATAATACTATATAGCTAAAATTCAATGTTGGCTTAAGTTAAAGGTTTTGATTACATTCAATGAAGTTTTGCCTTCAGTGGACCACGAAGCTATAATGTCCATTACAAGGTTAAAAGCCAAAAAATTAGGCTAAATCTAGCCTCGAAAAGTATAAACTGGCATCACTGATGGTAACAGTGGCAACATACAACTTTGTTATTAAACGAACATTTTTATTGGTTGACTTGTATGCAACACAAGTCTTCTTGTGTTTGGTGTCTGTCTAGACATGATTATAAAACGCTGAATGTGGAAATTGAATTGTATGTTGAATGAGAGCCAGGTACACTGACTTTATGACTGACAGTGTAGATTTGTTGGAAAACTTTTATGAAAGAGAGATCCTCTTTGGTTGGCAATTTTGTTTAAATATGCACAAGTTGAAGCGAATAAAATTTTTTATATTTTTAACTTGTTCCTTTTTAATCGTGATATGTTTGGGAATTTTCCTTTAGAATATTTTTTATTGTAGTTGCACTTGTAGATTTTTTTGACAAGAAATGTCAATACTAAATGACAATTAAATACAATATTTGTTTATTGTTATTGCTGTTGGTATGCATATATATTTTTTAGTACTTCATTTGGGTTTAAAATGACAGTTTTTACGACAATACGAGTACGTTGTAGTGAAATTTTAATTTAAAAAAATTTATTAAATTATTACGATAAAACGGAATGAATAAATTATTGTTATTGTTGAAACTCATTTTTCTGTTCCTTAATTCAGTTTTGTTTAAAATTTTATGAAGTTGATGGTTGAAGAAATTTTATATAAAAGAATTTACAAATAACAGTTTTGTTTTTTATGTTCAGACTTTCGTAAATATTTGTGATCCAGCAACGACGGATCGCAGCGGTAGAAATTTTTTTATCGATGCAATCTTTTTTAAATTTTTTCCAAAATTGCCAATGTAAAAACTTTCTGCACCAAACGCTATTTGTAAAATTTCACTAAACGCATTCCCTTCGAAATTTGTTTGTCAAAAAATTGGAATGATCACGTCTGCAGTTTCCGATACTCGCAAAAAACTTTATTATCAAATCAATACCTTCGTATTATATTGTTTTTTGAAGTAAATACAATTTTTTTGCCTTGTGACAATAATATTATAATTGAATATATGTAAATATAATTTTGAAATGGGCGATAATAATATGGATCAATATATTGATTAATTATTATCAAAATGTGAACTATGGCATAAAGTTTTATCTATATCTATATAAGTTTTAGTCCCTCAGAAATCAATAATCGATTCTGGCTTAACGTGAAATACTTATATTATTTCTCATATTAGTCAAATAAGTATTACAGCATATATTTTTAATAAAACGTTTGTTGGGTGTTTATATAAGTGTGTACCCAGCTAGTATTTCCAATCGTGAAAGAGCCTAATGAGAATCTTATGAAGAACGTTTTCGATCGTCGACGACCGCATTTTCTAATCGTAGAAGATTCCTTGCACGGGAGAAACTGTTTCTCGAACGGATTCTTCTGTGATTTTCTTCCATACCACAGCGAAGGACGCGTATATTAATCGTAGAGAGAATCGTTTGAGATTTGTAAAATTAAATAAAGTGTAACATTTCGTACTCTTTAAATAACCATTAGAAGATTTTTTTCAACTTGTATATTAAACATTCCAAACAAATTTTCGTTGCAAATATTGATGTTGCCATCGATTTTAAATCGAAACAAATTGAGATTTGGATCACTTGAGGCAGATGTGCTAAACTACAAACCATTGCAAACTGGTTTTTTAAATTCAGCGTTGTCAACTTTCAAATTTCAAAACGCACCAAAAAAACGCGCCATTAAAAAAAACGCACAAAGTTAAAAAATTTTTTTTATTTAAAGTGTTTATTGAATTAATATTGCATAAAAATTAGAATATTTTTGTATTAAAATATAACAATACACCATTCTTCTATAGTTAAGAGTTAAAAAAATAAAACAACAAAAATAGATACTAATTTTTTAGTTTTTGAATTCTATACTAATCTTTTTAAAAAGAGGTCAACGATTAATAGTAAAAATTAAAAATGAATAATAATAGTTCACTATTTATCCTTTTAATAAAATATTTTTAAATATGTACTTTTTAAAACAAGTTTGATATTGTCATGTTAAAAATTTATAATATACACAGTAGGGTTGGCCGATTTGTAAGTACAAAAATTTGTCGATATTGTAGCATTTATTTTTCGATAGCTTTTGGCATGAGGAAAAAAAGTACCACTACGACATATCAAAAAAATAATTTCGATTCAAATTTAGAATTTTCGTTAATAAATAATTCAATTTCATAAAAAAATTTAATAATAATTCAAAAATAAATTTTACCTTGGAAAGGTAATTTTTAAAAACAATTATATCAGCCGATATTTTTGTTTCATTTGTACAAGATAATACATTTTGGTACATTAATTTTATAAAACTTTTTAAAAAGAGTTCAAAAATTTATAACAGTTATTATCAATTAAACAGGTGTATTTTATTGTACAAAGCTTTTTTTCTCACACTGAATAAAAAAGTTGTGTTGAATTCGCTTTGGTGCCACCAAAAATTGCAAAAGTCACTGAAATTTAAAAAAAGCGCACCAAGTAAGGAATTTCTCGCACCAAAAATTTAAGAAGCACCTGAATAGTGCGAAACGCACGTAGTTGACTACGCTGTTTAAAGTTTCATTACCAAGAATGCCTCTCTTAAGGAAAATAAAGCATTGAAATGGTAATATAATGATTTAATAAATAAAATACTATGTTGTTTTTGTGTATGTGTGTGTGCATTAGACCTCTGCATGAATTAGCTCATTTCTATGAATTTGCAAACTCATAACCATGCGAAAAGAAATTAATTAATTAATGCAGAAATTACTAGTAATAATGTGAATAAATTAGAATAAATATGAATGCTTAATTGAACTACAAATAAATACATATACATTTCAATATAGTCATTCAAATGTCTAGCATGTTCATATGTACCATATTATTTAGTTGAATAAAACTTGATTGATATACAGTCGAACTTCCATAACTCGAACTTATATAACTCGAATTTTCTCTAACTCGATCCAATTCAATTGGCAATAGCATAAAGAGAGAAAATAACTTACAATTTCCTTCTGTAACTCGAACTTCCATAACTCGAAGCTCTCCATAACTCGAGCTACGAGTAAATTTCAGGCATATGAATTCTATAACTCGAAGCGATTTACTTACTTATCAGCTGGTCTGTTGCATACACAATATGGAAGTGAATTCTTTTGAAATATCTTTTTTATACAGTGGATCCCATCTTACGCGGAACATCGGGTGATGGCGGTAGTTCGGTGGAAGAAACCTTTCAGTAGCCTTCTAGAACATTGAACATTGAATTTATATTTGCAAAATACTCTAAAAGGCTTTGCACAATTTAGAATAATTTCTTATTGAAAAAAATTAAATTTACAGTCACTAATTCCAGAATATTTTATTTATCATATGCGGTTTTCAGTGAGTGTCTGTTTTAAATAAAAAAAAACCTATTCATTATTTAATATAGGGATATAATTCAATTGTTTTTTTAGCAAATAAATTCTATAACTCAAAATCTCCGTAAGTTAATGACTTTTTTGGGATCATACTGATTCGAGTTATGGATGTTCGACTGTATTTACTTTTTGCTATTTAAATTTCCAACAAATGTAAAAAAGAATGTTGTTAAAAATCACTTTTGTATGATTAACAGTTGGCAAGTTAAAAACGCAGTTAATTACAAGAACTAATAAATGTAGAAAAAAAGTGTTTACTAATTTGAAACATTTCAAAAATCAGTTTTTATAATAAATTTTGTATAACAACGTTTTATTAAAAAATAAATCATTAACTCGTGAACCGCTGAAGATGTCATAAAAAAATTAATACTAGCAGAGCGAAGAAATTTTTGAATTTTCCTTTAATTGAATGGCTTTTCATGAAGACGAAGTTTTATAAGTGCACCACCAAATATGTTCACCTGCAATGGTTTTTATATTCAAATGTGGTTCAAATATTTTAACATTGAGATACTCATTGAAAATATGTACAAAAATGCACCAACAGATGTAAATAATTTCGTGAAATTTAAGATATACTTTTAGATCTCGGCTTAAATTTAACTAACATCGGGTAGTTTATCATAAATATCACATATGTATATTCAATTTAGAGCTGACAAAAAGTTCCATATAGATCTCTTGTTCCGTTAAAAACTTACAGGCATCTGAATTTGAAAACACTTTTTTATATTTTTCCCAAAAGGTATTGTTATTGCTTTTTACGTATTTCGAATTCAGAAACAGCATATATTGAGCTTGTGTCAACTTCAGTGATTTTTTGGCATAAGGGTACTTAAAGCTAAGGTTGAGAATTAGAAGTTTTAAGTAAAATTGTGTTTAATTAGAGTAGTTAATAAATAGTGCTGAATAACAATCTTACATTGAATATCATAACATCTTTCCTTTTCTAATTTAATCAACAAATCTTTTTTGTAATTTTGACACTCTTCTCGACTTAGTCAGAAAGTTTTTCTTACAATTTCATTGTTCTTATTAGATCTCTTATTTTCCTTAATGTTATTAATTTTTTTCAGTTGATCGCAAACACTTTTACTAATCTTCTCACAAACATTATAAATACCCTGATCCTTTTCTTGTTCGTTACCATATAGATATCGGCGTTTTATGAAACATGTCCTTTGTTATCACTTCAGTATCTACCAGTTTTTGTTCGAAACGTGGTAGTTTGCTCTTTAGTACTCTATCTGTCAAAATTTCGAATGAACTCGGATTCTGTTCACACGATGTTTTATATTTTATCAATGCAAAACATATTTAATCGTCACGTCATTTATATTAAATTATTTTTCATTTTTTGTATTATACTCTCAACCAGTGCATTATAAATTTACAGTGCATTATAAGGGCATTATAGAGGCAACGTGTTCTATTCCACAGGACTTGTATAAATCTAAAAAATCTTAAGACCAAAAAGGTGGTGAATTGTCTAAAAGCAAATATAGTAAGAATGCCCGACAAACCCGGATTTCAGTATAACTATTAATCGTTTCCTGATATAATCAAAATAAAGAATATTGATTTTTACACATTCGTAATAATGCTACTAACAAATAATTATCATGTGATAATAAATACTTTTTATTTGCTTTCCCATATTTTCTGAAAATTTTGCAACTTGAAACCATGAAAATATTAATGTTTGTTCAGTAAATTGACTCTTTAATAAAATTATGAAAACGGTAATTACATCCCGATTGGGAAAAAATAGAACTTCTCTCAATTACATTCTTACATTTTACTATCATTTTTTTATATATTCCCAAAAAATTTTTAAATTCAGTATTCATTTTAGTTGTTTCTGCGCTAACATCTGATAAATTATTACGAGCCATAAAAAAATTACAATTTAATGACCTGGAATCTAAATGTCAACAATGAAAGCATAATCCTTTGCAAACGTGCTGATTTCTTATAAAGAGTTTTGCCATGGCCTGTGATTAGACGCAATTGTCAGATCTATGTGCAGATGGATGCAGCTACGACTAAGCAATATCGCAACAATTGTTTTTCCATTTGTGCGTAATTCGACTGCAAATCGGGTAATACAGCCGATGCATCGGCAGGTCAACTATTTTAGAGCATTATGTTTGCTCCAAGAGAGAATTTTGGTAAATATTTTGTCTTTGATATTTGATTTTCTTTAAATGATTTTAGATAATAGCATACTGAAAAATCTTTTCAATTTAGTAGGAATTGCTTTGATCTTATCGATATCAGGCTTTTAGGAGAGTAATGTATATTGGGGAATTCGCGGTCAGTTTTTTTTTTTTGGGAAATCCCGAAAGTTTTCAATTCCAAGAAATTTAATTACTACTTTTTAGAAAATCTTTCTAAACGAAACCTTAAATCGGTAGATCGTCACATAATATAAAATAAAAATCAATATCTGATATGTGACAGAAAATGGAAATCGATTTAAAAACGTAATAGATCTGATGAATGAACGTTATCATTTTGTAGATATTTCAAAAGATTTGTTTAATGCATTTTCCAATAAGTTTTGATAAAGTGTTGTGTTTTTCTTCCGACGGGGTTTGAAGAAGAGAAGAGAACACTGAAGATGGCACATAGCCGAAACCGGTCTGTTTATCAACCAAATTTGACGTGGGATGACGGAAATTCATTCCAAAAAGTTTTGATAAACTTATTTTGAAAATACGTTTACAATCAATCACTCCTATTGTGCAAAGGGGCGAGCATTTTGTTTACATGAGTAAAACAGTTCCCATGAACAAAAAAAGGCAAAAAAAACGTTGTGGTGAGAACATACCTAATAGTAATTCCGACATTTTTATGTCATCGCATATGTATTTCCAAACTACGTATTAGAGCTATGTAGCTCATGAACGAAGTGATCCGGTCATTTTACTGTATGCTATTGTATCAATAGTGTACCATTCGATTTTTTAGATGAGTTTAAAACTTATTTGTCGTTCGTTCTTTTTTATGTCAAATTTACTTTTGTTCATGGATGTTTTTATGTTGTATCCTTTTGTTTCATTTGATTTTTGATGTATTGATAATAGTTGTTTTACAAAGTTTGCGTAAATATACATTTCTATTGACCATCAACAATTAAAAAGCATATGAGAATGAAAGTGAGTGCCAAAGAGAAATCCAAATTGGTAAGAATTCGAGGGAGTGCCTTTCATTCGCTTAGGTCTACTTTCTTAAATCAGAAATAGACTATTAATATATGTTAAGTTAAAATAAAATGTCTAATATTCTGGTCAAAGGAACATGAAATTGTTTCTAGAATGAACTTAAATATGATTTTTTAATTAATAAATACACTTTTTTAATAAAACTTTAATTAATTACATAAACCAAATTTTAGTACCAATTTCCTTTAAAAAAAATAATGAATTTAAAACAAAAATGGAATTGTTGCCGCACTGTGGTTCAATTGAACGATTGAACGAACGGGTTAATTTTTGTTAATTGAACGAAAATGTCCGATCACTGAAACGACCGATTTGGCTTAGCTCTACTACGTATGATTAAACGCTTTGTTGGTTTTAAGAAGTCTCTATCAAAACAGCGTTAGATATTGTTATTTGATAAGAAACAAATTTGTGTTTTTTTAGTTCTTTAATGTTTTTTAAATTTTCCACTAGATATGGGCAACTTTAACTTTATTAGCGTGAATCACGTGATTAGTTTTTTATTTTATGAGAAGATGAATAGATTTTTCGCGTGATTTTTTTGTTTTTTTTTTTGGTTTATTGTAATTTTTGCATAAAATTTTTTTTGTTAATGTTTGTAAGTACTTACTTGAACTATTTTAGATTTTTATTGAATGGAATTGTTTGGCCCAGTTCAAATCTGACTGCAGGCATTTCTTTATTAATTTAAGAAAATTTTTTGATGAAATAAAATTCGTTTTATTAAGAAAGTTATGTTGGAACATTTTTTTTTGATCAGACTAACAGAGCAGATCTGCACTGATTTCGAGGCCGCTACACCACCCTATCAGCGTTATTTTTTCCAATTTACCTCTTTTTGCGGTGGACTAGGAATGTCAACTATTTAACCGTAATATTTAATTAACAAATTGGAATACGAAAATTGCTGCTATTCATTTCGACAAGTTAAATCTATTTCGGCTAGTGCGAAATTCCCAAATCTGATAATTAATTATTCCATATTAATATTATTACTCTCCCACTTTTCCAGAGCCATTGGCTGCAGAGGTAAAGCTGTTTTCCATTTATATGTAGTTTGTTTTTGTGCTTGCAGTTGAATTTCTTAGTAATTCAACCAAATGTGACAACCTTAACAAGGAGTTTGACTGGTGCCATCGTTTTAATAATTAATGTTTTTGACTTACATTGAAAGAAATTATTTGGCTCAAGTTCAAATCTGACATTACCCATTTCTATTTTAATTAAGAAATTTTATTGATAGATTATTTTTATTAATAAAGCTTTATTGCTAGCGAATCAGTAATAACAAAAATATTTTTTAAACTTTTTAAATTATTTTAAAGTTTTTTTTTTTTTGATCGTGAGTATTTTTTGAGCACGAGTATTCGTGATCCCATCTCTAGTTTTAACAGAAACTGGACTTTTTTCTGTAATTCAAAGTTTGTTTTTGCCTTTTAATATATTTCATAATCTTGAGGTCTAATCGTCTCTTTTGATAACGAACTACTATTTCAAATTAAAAATTTTACATTATATTTTTTATTAAATTTTATTTATTTATACCCGTATTAACAAATATCACTAATATAATCCTCTTCCAGAACCTATTGACTTATATTTCTATATTTCTCTCTCGCAGTGGAAACCACTTAATAGATTTTTTCTTTTACCAACATAAATACTTACTGATGCAACAAGGTATTTGTCAACAACGATTTGTACAAAATAATAGAATAAACAAACTTCAATAACATTAAAATAACGTTGGAATTTTTCCAACACTAATAAACCAAAAAATAAAAAGAATTCAGTATTAATAATATGCTGCCACAGCTGACAACCAACCATATTCAAGAAGATGCGATGTTGCTGACAAGAACATTTGAGACAAATTCTTCCATGATACTTTTAATTTTTTTTATTTACAAATTCACTGCAGCTGATGTTGAAAAATATGAATTCAAACTTTTAGATAAACATACTTGAAGTTCAAGTGTCTTTTCTTAATATTGTATACGGACGATTGGTGGTGGCAGTACTTGTACCATAATATTGCACAAGTGTTAAGTTTTTCATTCAAGTTGCTAAACAATTTTCAATTTCTATTAAGATAGCTTAAATAGTATATCACCAGTAACAACGAACTATGTTTGTATTAGGGATAAGGATGATAATAGGCAGTAGATAATATAAATTACTAAAATAATAATATAAAAACAAGTTCAAAAGTACATTATGTAAATATGTAGCTTCCACAATTATTTTATCGCATCTCAGGAATTAAACTAGATTCCAAAACAAAAATTAAATTTCGCGTCTTAAATTCCTTTAATTTCAAAAATGAATATTGTTTAATTAAGAATTCTTGCAGTTTTTTTAATCTATTCCATTAGAAGTTTCTTAATTTTCTTTGGCATTTTTTATTGGAAGTTATTTTATATCTATCTTTAGTTTCCCCAAAATTTTCAACTTATTTCATTTTGCAGTTAAGGTGTTTTTTAATTTTTTCCCGGTTGCGGCTTATTAAATTTTTATTGGGAGTTATTGCATTTGGATGATATTTCTTTGGAACTTATTTTAAATGTTGTTAATTATGAGAGCGACATCAATTGAAAGCTGCCAACTATTTTCTGCTGCAGTCACTTTAACAATAATAGCGCTTATAATATCAATATTTTTATTTTTATAAAGCAAAGAAAAGATTTAAACTATATTTTTTCACAAAATCACTTTTCATCAAGGTTGGCAACAGATACCAGTAATACTAATAAAAAGAATTAAATACTGTTTATATATTAAATACCGGTATCAATACCGATACCGTAATTCATTTGGGTTGCAAAATACCAGTATTCAAATACCGGGTATCATACGGGTATATTAACGTTTTGGTACAAATAATCTTATAATACAAGTAGAACTAAGCAAATAAAATGCTCAAAGGAATTTTCTTTGCTATTTGTGTGTGGAGGCGATGTGGAATCTCAGCCTAAGTTAGATGCTAATTATTACTATGGACTACGTGATGAGAATAGAAGACTAGAATTAAAAGTCGACTGTAAGAATTTAATAAAGTCTAGAGGAAACGCTCGTGCATTTATTAGTTCTTAAAGTAGTAGACATTATACAACTGTTTTCTTAAGTTCTGCAGATCACTCCCTTTCAGTTGATATCAATAAATATCTTAATATTATATTTTATGTTGTGTATCCTTGAAAAATGTAAAGACGAGGTATATTCGCAAAAGAAAAAAAAATTAATTTGATTCTTATATTATATATCAAATAATTTAATCCAAAAAAAGATTTATTAATAAATACTTATCATTAATTTTTTTCATTGTTTCCAAACGATCTTTTATAAATTTTTTGTATAATATTCATGTTGATGTTTCTGACTTTTCTTCCACATTCCACAAGCACGACGCTTCGGAAAAATGAAATAAAATCAAAATTGATTTTTTTTCTTTGTTTTATTATTATTTGTTATATTATTATTCCCAAGTCTTCTTTATACAAATCTTAAAAAACAAACACATTTTAAATAAATAAGTTATAAAGCTTATAAACGTTAACTTTCTGCTACCCGGCATTAAAATTCCAACAAAAGCAATTCAGTTAGAAATTTTCTTAAGCTATTCTGTACTAAATTTGCATTTTTAGTATGGAAGCCATTAGGACTAGATAACTTTAAAAAAATATAAATTTTTCAAGTAGAGCAACTTATGTTTTTCGGAGTAGAAAACGACCACCACGCCAAGACAAAATGATAATTTCGCATCGTAATTGATGCTATATTATAATAATATTATTTAACATTTAAAATTAATAACATATTGAACACATCTTCACAAAAGAAAACCAACAACATTATCCTTTACCGATTTCGCCAGTAGCTGCAAAAGTCTCTATTATTCCAAGTATTATTCTAGCTATTATATCATGTATGAAAGCCAATAATGTCATCATTACAATAAAGATAAAGAGATTGAATAAATAGAAGCAAATAACTGATTGCTTCTCAAAAACTTTAATTTAGATTTTACTTATTTTTTTCCTACCGAATCTTAACTCAATCTTTATGACAAATTTCAGAAATATACAGTAAATATAAATTATAAAATCATTTTAAACTTTCAAATTAGCATTGAAATTAACAAAGAAAATATAATTTATTTTGTTAGAAACAGTGATATTTCGTATGAACGATTTTTGTCGATTTATTAATTCGTTTTTTGTCGATATTCGCCGAGAAGTTTGAAGATTTTACGCCAATTTCATCTGGCAACTATGTACGGAAGGCTCTAAGCATATGGTGCATGAATTGTTTCAGTCGAGATTCTTTATTTTGCGAGTAATTTTAACAAATAGATATATATTTGTGTTTAGTTATATCAGCTGCAAAAGCAGTTTGTGATTTGAACTTGACGGCATGGATTAAAAAGAGACTTTACTTTACCGCTTAGGTATTTCATGCCGTTGATATCTACTTGTTCAAAATACGGACATAAGTGTAGTAAATATAACCACGAAAAAAGCACTATGCTTCAAAATTCCATCTTTACTCCCTCAGAGGTCACAGCATCACAACACATTACGAGAACATAAAATAATCTATGGCTAATACTAAAGATTATAATAAACCATTACGCAAAAGTTTTAGTTTTACGGCCTTCAATAAAACAAAAAATAAAATTTTCTGGAAACATGTTCAAATGTTAACAACATAACAAAACTGACATTTCCCATTAAAAGCAGACGTTTTTAAGAGTTTTTAATAATAGACATAAGAAAGGACTTCTGTTTTCAATTTATTAGTCCATACATTCTCGTACGTATTAATTTTATTTTAGTGTTGGTTTCTATAAATGCGGTCATTATTATAATTATAATCATTACAATCAGATGTTGTTCACAAGATAAAATATTACGTATTTCAAGTGAGGGTGGAAGTACGTAAAATACATCATGATAATTTTTTCTTACGAACTTTTGTTAAATGCAAGATTTTCTAAAACCAATTTTTAAAATTTTTATCATACTTTAACTTTCTTTCTTTGACGTCTGGTACTTTTTGAAATATAATACTAATTTGTTCTATATTTCTTCTCTTTCTAGGTACGTGCTTAAATTTTATATCCTAGCAAACAGTAAGTAAAACTTCACCCTGTCTGCAATTTCTTATTTTAGGCCTTACTACTTTTACTTAAAAAATGTTGAAACTTTATCACGCAAATTTCAAATCCATTTTACTTATGTTATAGAATTTATTATTTCCTTTAATATTTTTTCAAGTCCTTTATATCCTTAACACAAGAATGTGAGAATACTTGTTCCTTTAGTAAATACATGTTGTTTGAATTACGTGATGTTTATCAACAGAAGTCAAAATGGTTTAAACATTTACTTTGCTTAACATTTCTCTGAAAAAGGAGTCTTCCCCCAAAACAAAAATAACGAGTACAAATATGCTGCGCCATATTGCAGCAAAATTGTTCTTTATTTATTTTATTTTTTATCATTATCGACATTTTATTTTTGTAAAAGAAATTGTGGTGCCTTTTACTCTTATTTAACAATTTAACAAGCACATACATTATTCACTCACATTTGGGGTTATTTTGAAGAGGTTTCTTTATTACTTCTCCTCTGTAAAGTATTTGTTGTCTATAAAATTAAAATTAAAAAATAAAACATTTTAAAACGAAAAAATGTATGTTTACAAATAGAGTAATCAAAAACTGGAACTGAAAACCGATTTACAATAAAATAATAATAATAATAGATTTACCGAAATACATAATTTATAATTTTTTTGTAAAAAAAGTTTGTAGTTTCATATTTTCAATTAAATTAATGTGAAATCAAAATAGGTAGAGAATTCGATTATAACTAAAAACCGTTAATTTCCTCTTCATTTAATGCAAGTTTTATTTTCAATCAATAAAATCAGTCCAACTGGATGATTCGGTTGCTGCTGAGGAGTGTTGCGGCACCGGAAATGCACGCATGTTCCCCCAGCAAGTATTCAGATTTGGGTTTCCTGTCTTTTCTAATCATAAAAAAATATTTATAATCTCTGCATTCGAACCTGAAGCCCACCAAAAATATATCTATTAACATCTAAATATATAAATTTGTTATGGCAAAGCAATGAGTTAAAAGATAAATATACAAATAAAGTAATTACTTTTTACTACTTCTACTTTAGTATCTTATTAACTCAATACTTCAAGAAGGAGTTGTCACTGGAGATAAGTATTTATCAATTTAGCTTACAATTACCGGGACCACAATTTCGAAGTCATAAAAAATTAAATTTCTGCTTTTTTTTTACTCACACAACTTCATAATCATATTGTTTTATCCGTTAAAAACTTGTTTTTACGAACATGCGCCCAATTTATAATAAATCCGCTTTGCTTCGTGAGGGATTGAGCAGGTTATTTAATGTATGATAAGCGCAAGCTCGACTTCCTCTCCACTCAGAGAATAAATTATATATTTATTTAATAGTAAGTGTTGAAAAGTTTGTCGTTCTTAAGGCCTCTTTAGCCGACCGCAAAAATCGTGAACGTATCGTAAATGTAAATGTATCGCAAATGTAAATGTTTGTGTACTTATAAAACATTTAAAATCGTGTCATATGTTTTTGACATATATAGAAAAAAAAAAATCATTTATACATATGAAAAATCGAAACAGTGATGAGAATTCAATATGCCCGCAGTATTTCTGATAAATGCGGCACATGTTATCTGCAAATAATTTTTCCCACCCTTGTTTGGTATTACTATCTAAAAACCATTTTTGTACACTTGTTTGTATGTATGTATGTATGTATGTATGTATGTATGTATATACGTACTTAAATATGTTCAATATTGACACTTAAATTCTAAAAAAATAAGTACGATTTGCAGTCTCTTGCTAAATTTTATAAAGAAAATAAGTTGATTAATAAAATTAAATTTATTCAATATACCATGAATGTATACAAATTTAACAACTAAAATGGTTCAAATATCCAAAGAAAAAAGTACCAAAAAGGAGCTACTGTGCCACATTGATCATTGATAATCAACATACATGCATTCCATCACTACATTTTTCATGTAAAATCGTAATTATTTTTTACAGGTTGGTACGTTACTCCCATATGACATTTCGATCAGGTAAGCTTTCTGATTGCTTTTTCATCTAACAAATACGATCAGATGACACGACTACATTTACGGTCGGTCAAAGAGGCCTTTCATGATTACTTTTGAAAAAAGAGCGATTAACCAGTCTTTTCCACAAGAGCGTATTAAAAAAAAAATGTTAAAAAAACTTTTTTTAATCATTCGCAAACCCGTTACAAAAAAGTCGGTTTTATGAATACTCTATTAGTATCACATTCATGGATAAAGTTTTATTTAGTTTTAAAAGCATTCGCATTTCATTTCGATTAGGAATTCTAAAATATATTATGAAAACATTTTTGGTAGCTTAAAGCGGATATCGAGACATGAGTATTTCTTTACTCCCGATTAAGTACGCTCAGGATAAAAAAATCTTGCTCTTGCGCCTTTATTTTTAAGCTTACAATTGTGGGCGGTCAAACTGTATTTTATAGCACATTTGCGTCCAAAAGTAAATTTTTTTGACACCGAATTTGAAAACATTGTATTTGTAAAAGTTAATAGTTGTGCCAAAGATTGCAATCCATTCATTAACTCGGTTGCACCATTTCAAAACTTAGTAAGTGATCATTTTTATTGAGAAGTTAAAGGCCGATTATTGTGGTATATTATTATGGCAAGAGTTACAAAAAAAATTTTCTTTTCTTATCTTTATTTATTGTTTAACTTGCTACAAAAAAAGTTGTTGAACCATAAAATAATTCTTTATTTGACGTGTTTAAAACACAGTAAGTGAGAAAAATAAAATTGTTCAGGAAAATTACCTTATTTTACTTAATAGAATTATTGAAAAACCCTTACTTTTCAACATTTTCGATTGGTTTATTTTTATAAATTAAATCTATTGATTTTTTTACTTTTAGATGTTCCCGGCATCAATGAGTATATCTTTTTAATATTAATATTTTCGGTTAAAATATTGTCTTCGAAATTCATTACTTACTTTACAAAGTACCGCCGTGTTAAATTTTTTTAGTGGAAAATCTACTTCAGTTTGGTCATCACTAAAATAATTTATATAAAGAAAGGTGCGAGAACCTAATATAAATTTTATTCGACAACTGGATTAAAAAGGAGGGTTTTTGAAGTATATGGTTTCCGAAAGGTGCGTTTGTTCTTTTTCCAATCGAAAAAGTTTTTAACCTCAAGTAATTCTGTTCCCATCAAACTCAGCATTTAACTACTGTTAAATGTTTGCCAGTGTCGTCATTTACTTTGCGTCTAACAGCTGTTCAAAACATACAATCTCGTGTATTTTTCTAAAAATGGAAAAAAGTGAATTTCGAGTGCTCATTAAACATTATTTTTTGCGAAAAAAAAACTTTAATCAAAACAAGGAAAAGCTCGATAAATACAATGGTGACTCTGCACCATCGATTTCAATGGTAAAAAAGTGGTTTACTGACTTTCGTTGTGGCCGCACAAGTACAAATGACACTGAACGTTCTGGACGGCCAATTGAGTTCAGTACATCTGAAAATGTAGAAAAAATCCTATGGTGGTGGCCGATCGAAGAGTAAAGGTGCGTGAGATTGTTGGTGACATGCATTTCATATGGCACTGTGGTTTTGGTTTTAAGCAATCAGCTGGGTTTAAGAAAGTTGTCTGCAAGATGGGTGCGGCGTTTCTCTCAACTGACGATAAACATAAACGTGTGACAACTTCAAAGGATTGTTTGGAGTTGTTTAACCGCAATCCGAATTGGTACTCCTTAAATCTATTACTTTTGCACATTTTTTTATAATGCATTTGATTCAATTTATATTTTATGCAGTCTAAGTTTTGTTATTGCATACACGATCTTATTATGCAAATTGCACTTAAAATTATATGGCTCAGTTTGTTTCTCTTTTTAGTTCGAACATCAGTGATTATAGAAGAAATTCGTTCAGTACCTGCGTTCGCGTGAGGCAGTGACAATAAAATGAATATCAATTTTGAAAAATTTGGTGCTATTAATTCATTATCAAAGTTTGTTATTTTGATTATTTTAAACCAAAATTGAACCGCATACAAAATCTTTATCGAATTTATTTAATTTTTAGAAAAATTTTATTCTAACGTTTGCCGTTTTTGTGTTAGCTCATTGTTGTCTATTTTAAACTTTGTACATAAAATATCAAACTTAAATAAATATTTTGTTTTCTTCGAAAACAACATTCGGATTAAGAAACTTAATTTCTTTTAACATATTGTTTGTATTCAGTAGAAATGTTTTTGCAGTTCTTCCAATGCGGTCAAATATAATTGAAGACAATCATATTTTAATTGAATAATTACTTAAAAACATCTGTTTTATTGATAGCGAAATATGTGGAGATCGAACCATGCTATTAAAAATACTTCGATCGATTCCGCAATCGCTGATATAGCCACAATTCCGAACTAGAAATTATGCACCCAGAAAAAAATATATAAGAACTTGAAGCATAAAATGGTCGCAATTAAAAGCACCTACATATTAATAAAAACACGAAATCTGTCCCGTTTTCCTTACATTAACACGTTTCCATGTTTCCATCCCTATTTATAGGGATTTCCCCTATTATTGGCAACATTGTGATTGCAGTAACGTCGGCTTTAACAATTTCCTCTGTGGAGCTTTGTTATGTATTTGTGCGAAAAAATTTTGTCATTTCAACATTTTGAGCATCCAGAAATTTAATAGGATAAAATCCAATGAACTTAAATTTGTAACAGCAACAGTTTCTGTAAAAATATTTTATTTATATTTTTTGCTTTTGAAGTACAGTGCTAAAAAACCATTAAAATAATTTTTACATATTGAGGATAAATCTGAAATGATTAAAATGTATAAAAGGCCACGAAGCAAAAGCATGAAGTTCGAGGCTAAAATACGGACGCAGAACTTTGCAATAACTCCTTCAAATTTCTTTTTAAAGAGATCTAACAACTCAGGCAATTAATGCCTAACAACCATTTCGATGTGTTACTTCTTTTCGGAAAGGGATAGTGTAGAAAGGACAAATGGTGAAAGTCAGAAACCCTAGCTAATTCTCTTACAAGTTTTGCTAAGCCTTTTTTAATTTTTATTAAGCTGTATAGCCATTTTATTAATTATTTTTATTTTTACTTCGACGACGATTTTGCTATAATACCGACGAAGGAGTGCTCTCTGATTTACATCAGTCTTGCTCAGTCCATATCTCAATATTGTCAATATATGTATGTACAATTTATTATATAAATTTACGTATGTATTCGTTTTAATTTTATCTTTAGGCAAATTTTTGTTGATACAAGCAAACAATATTACCCTCTGCTACTTTCATATTTCTCTTGAGTCATTATTAAAACTAACCAAAACATTTTTAATTTATATCGAAACTACAATTTCGATTTTTAAATTCTCCTTGAAATTAAATGAACATTGGAAAACTAAAGAAATCTGTTCTTGCAGATGCTTATGATCAATGACAATAAAATATTGGATCGAAAATGTTTTTAGAAAATCCAAAAGCAAATGTGAACATAAATCCCAGAACAAAAAATAAAAACAACAAAAAAATTGCTGATGATAAACATTTGATAATGATGTTAAATGTTAAGACATGGTTCCATAAATGCACTATCAAATGCATATGTACTCATACACCTCGAGGTGTGTAACAGAATTTTTTTTGCTATTTACAGTAACAAATTTACATACTTGTACAAATACATAACTTCATATATACATATGTATGTATGCAAATACATGAGTGACTATGTGCAACATATAGAAACGTACTGCATACATTTACAATTGTAACATTTGCCACATACTTTTATAAATCGAAAAATTTTGAAAATAAATGAAGAACACAATTTGAAACAAATCGTTTTGTAAGCTCTGAAAAAAATACATTTATAGAATGAAAGCCAAAACAATGAAATGCTCTCATATGAAGTATGATTCCCAAATGAAATGATGCAAATATATGAGGCTACAAAAAGAAACAAAAAAACCCTTATGTTACTACATTACTCCATTTAGATATTCTAAGTTTTCTTTTTTTGGGATTCCGATAAATATTTTCCTGCAATACTGTTAAAATTAAAAAAAACAAGAACTGTTGCATTTATTTTTTTTAACTTTTGCAACAAACAATGTGAAGATACTTTAGTCAACGAACAGTAAGTTAAATTCAAAACGCATACCCACATTATTCTAAGGCAGACAGTCAGGCACGCAGTTTAAAGCCATAAGCCAAAAATTGTAGTGTGTTGCATTTAATGCTTGGTTACTGCTACACAGTCAGTTAGTCTCTACGACATGCCTGATAAACGTTCACCAAAGGAAAAGGATTCTGAATTTTTTTTCTTGTCCATAAATGGTTTGTGGATGAATGTTTTAATGTAAAAGTTCATGCACCGTGAAATGAGGTTATATTGCATCAATATGTTTTTTTCTGTATGTGATTTATGAAGAGCAATTTTAATGACATTTTATGTTCAAACATTTTTCTGCTCAGTTCTTTTATTCCTGCTGCTGTGACTGTTACCAACCACATTTGCAAAACATAATACATTAAAAAGCTCATCAATGAGTTTTGGAATTTTTCAATGTTGTCTTCGCTTTGTAATTATTTTCCGCTAACAAATGTGAACAGAATATGTTTTTTTAAACATGAGTTGGTTGGTCACGTCATGGAATTTATCTAAATATTGTATTTGTTTGACTTTATAAAAATACGTTAGGAAGAGCGTCAAAGGTTTGGCATTGGATATGTAACAAACAATTCTAATTTTATTAACTTTTATACCATGATACAATAATATAAAAGTACTACTAAAGAATATTTGTTCAAGTAACCTTGTTTCTACACTAAGAAGAACAAGATACATTTTGTTTTTGGAATATCTCCTGAATTGTCAATCCAAACACCAATCAAATTATTCCAAAAATTTGTTCCCTTATCTTTTATTTTTTCATTTATTGAAAATATTCTGATAGCACATACAATATTTTTTCTTTTCAATTGAGAACAAAATTCAACAATTAAGTAGAGATCAGCTTGGGTATGACCACTTCTGACTTAAAAACAAAAGTTTGCCGATTATTTGGTTAATGATATTTTGTCAACAAAGAGAAACATATTATTTATTTATTTATATATTGTCAAAAACATCAGTCGGTTGTCAAGAAAACGTAAGTCTACGATAAAAAAATCCTCCTTTTTAGTTGTTTAAAAAGTATTATAAAATAAAATTATTTTTCGCTATGAATTTTTAGATGTTGAATATGAAGCTTTCTCCCAATATTGGACAAAAATATTAACTTATATTGTTGCTTAACGTATTTCCATGTAATAAAAATGATGTCATGTTGAAATCGTATGCAAAATAAAGCTGTGAAAATAGTCTGTAATTTAGCAAAGTCATATCTTACAATTCCCTTATATAGCAATGTTTGTAAAACAATTTAGATTTACGAATACCAGGTTTTGAAGTATGTTTTCAAGTCATTACATGATGTTGGCTATCGAATCATATGTTTTGAGCATAATCAATCACATTTCAATACGAGAGATGCAGATATTTTAAGAATTCCAAGATGTAGACTAAATAGAATAAAGCAACGTGTTGACTATACAGGTAGTATGAAAGTAATAAGAAAGTAATAAGAAAACTCTGAAATCGTACATTTTTCATTTAGGGTGACTAGGATGTCCCTTATTTGTATGGAGCTATTTAGCGATAGTTAATTGAAGCTGAAATTTGGTTTACAGATGAATATGTAGTCAGAAAAATATAAAAACGGAAACTTTCTATCTAGGTTGTACCTCTTTGAATAATAACTAGAGAAAGTGATCTGAGATCTATTCGTAATAAGATCAAAATGCGGACCAAGTTCGCGGTAGGTATAACACCATCTAATTTCTAACCAGATTACTAGCTTGGCAATATTTTTCTACATTTCTAATAAGGGTGACAATTAATAATGGAGTACTTATTGCAAAGTTAGCAGGCTCCCTAGGTAGCAGGTACCTGAGTATGTATATTTGCAGTTTTACTTTACTTTTAATATTTATTTATTTTCCTCGTGTATTCTTTGATTTTGCGCCTTTTTCAATAAACACATTTTTTTTAAAAACTTCAATGTTTTATTCTGATTTTTCTAAAGTTTTAAACGTTCTTATTTTTATGGAAAAAAACATCCCTTTACATTGCAGCGTTTAGTCGTGTGAGTAGTTAAAGAAGTATACAGAAAAATATATCTACGTTTGTTTTTTTTTTACAAATTACAATTCCATTTCCTTACTTTTTTTAAATTTTCTCTTTAAAGTTTTAAATTTCTGCCTTAAGTCGTCAGTTACATGGTTTACCAATGTTCTAAGTTTAATTTAACAAACTGTTTCTACAAATGGTATTTATTTAACTTGTTTCTTCTAATTTTGGGAGTAGATGTACATTTGTACATATTTGCAATATAATTGGAAAAATGTCGACTTTTATTTTCTAAATATTGTTTGTTGATTGATGATTTTGCAAAATCATTTTGATAAAGAAAAATATAGCGAAGATTTCTTGGCAAAAAAGTAAAAAATAAGTGGCTTGAGAAAAATTATGATTTGCAGTTTGTTCTTGACAGTGGCTCCTGAAAAAGTGTACCACGTGTTGAAGTAAGGTGAAGTAAGACTGTACAGTGTAAAAAGCAGGAATAATTTTCAGTGTTTTTTATCCCAGAGGTTATGGTTGTGTAAAACTGAACGCATCTTCAATACTTCCTGTCTGCACGCAAAGGTAAAACATATTTAAGGCAACCATAATACAAGAGGAACAAACTGTGATTGAATTATATGTTTTAAATCACATAATTATAAAAAAGCTTTTTCTATAATTATTCATTTGAATTTTATATGTTTTATAAATGGTTATCATATTTGTAAATCATTTTGTTTAGAAAATATAAATTTTTTTAAATACTTTTCATATAACTGAAGATTGCTTCTTTGCTGTGGGAAAATTTTTGTTTCAAACCAACACCATTGAAAATTGGTATAGATATTAGCCCATGCTCAGCCATAGGTTTTTGATAACAGACTTGTGCCCTTATTGCCGCTCTCAACTCAACCAACTAAGTTGACCCAACTTACACACGCCCAAATTTTTTTTGTATTGTAAAGAACAAGTAATGTAATTGTAATTGTAGTGGCCATATTTTGACGTTTCAGTTGAAAGTTTACGTAGTCTATGAGCCTATTTCCACGATCAAAGTTTACTTTGACAAAGTCTTCTCAATTTTCTTTTACACACGCAAAGTTTAATATGAAAAATTGTGTATTCGTTTGTTGGATGAACATGCAAACCAAACACAAACATGCAACCAAATACAAGTATGTGTAAACGACGAACGAAGAAGAAAGCAACTTCGCGAGTACAGCAAAATGTGTACTCACCGCCTTTCTTCTTTCCCATATCACCTTCAACACAAGACTTTGCAAAGTAAACTTAGACCGTAGAAAAGGGCTCTATGTCATGTGTGATATAAAAGTTTTGTTAGGAAGTACTAAATAAATATATATGCTCTTTTGTCGTTTCGTAATCATGTTGTACTAAGGAAAATAGGTAAATGTAACAAAATATTTAAATAAAAAAAACATTATTTTCAACTTAACATAATTATATTCTTCCAAAAGTTAACTTTGTGTTCTATTCAGGCTCTATAAGGTCGAATAAAAATGTACTAAACTAATACATAATCATATTCTTTTTGTAAGCTAAAAAATAAACCAAAAATATATTTCTCTACTAAGCTTCTTGTATAACTTTTATAACATTAACGCCCGCTTTCACCATCTTCGGTAAAATGTTTCTTGAAAAAAATTAACTAACTGCTTGGTTTGGCTAACCGGTACTATTTAATCAATGGTTTCCGATTTTTGTTTCACTATCTTTCAGTTAGTTAACAAAAGAATTTGATGAAAATGTGGAAATGCTATTAGCTTGTTTACATGTAAAATTATAGATATAGGCGGTATATGTAAATTTTTAAAAGAAAACTTTATGCTGATAGAAATATTCATGCAAGTAAACATTCTTATACACACATCCATATACAATTACAATATATGTATGTATATTAAATAATGTAATTTGTTTGGTTTCAGTATGGTCTCAGAAGACTTTGATACTCTATATCTCTGTCTGAATTCTTCATCAGTTAGATTAAAGTGGTTTCGGCTATAAGAAGCATTTCTTTTATTGCGAAATTAATTTTTTTATTAAAAAATAATACAAAAATGTATTATTATTATTATTTAAAGGCCATAAGCACCGCGACCCAAAGTATCGTTTGTGCAGTCCAAGTGTTCACTAAAGTAGATTAAGGCTACGAATGAAGCCTATTACCCTACACGGTAATATATTGTATCACTTAGGAACTGCATTCTGCTTGACGCCACCGCCGGACAGTCACAGAGAATGTGCTCCGGCGTTTCTTCTTGCGTTTCGCAGAGTCTGCATATTTTAGTCTCAGAATTACTAATGATAAACTGGTGTCATCTGAGACCGCAATGCCCAGTAAACCACCCCGTTAGTAGTCTAAGGTTATTTCTGTCCATTAGCAGTAATATTTGGGAATTGTTTTGGGATAACGTAGTGAAACGTTTTGCTTCTCTAAGAATTTGAAGGGCTTCTCAGAGGCGATTAAATTCCATCTGAGCCCAAGAATTATTCTGTTCCTTGACATATTCTTTTGAAATGCCAAAGAAGGGTTTTGGTCTTATAAACTTACTGTCTGTTAGCTAGACAGTCAGCCCGTTCGTTTCCAGCATGGCCCTCATGGCCAGGAACCCAGCAAAACGTCAATTCATTTTGGTCGATAAGTTCATTTATGGCATTGAGCGCTGCCTGGCTATCTGACATCAAATAGATAGAGATGCACTTACATTTTCTTCTCAAGTATTCTCTAGCACAAATTAAAATGGCATAGACTTCCGCATGATAGATTGTAGGGGTTTTTCCCATGGGATTGGCTCTTTGGAAGTTTGGGCCATATATGCCTGCTCCCGTATCTCCATTTTCCTGTTTGGAGCCTTCAGTGAACTAGATCTTGTCGGTATCTTCGTGCCATGGAGTGTGGTTCTGCTATTGGCTCCTTTCAGTAATTAGAACTTCAAAGTTTTTGTTCAGCACTAATGTTGGTTTTTTTTAATCACTTACTCTAATGTATGGGTCGTTCAGAAACTATTCCAGAATGCCCATGTGTCCAACTAGATCTCCAGTTTTCATCGTGTCGATTTTTGGTAACCGAAGTTCGCTCCTGCGGCCCTCCTTCTACACTATTATGTGCAAAGGGGGAATGTACAGGATGATACTCAGGGCATGTGTAGGACAGGTTTTCATTACCCCGGTGATCGAAATACAAACAAGGCTATAAACTTTGTCGAGAATTGACTTAGTAGTGGCTTTTGGCCACAAACTAATGCGGCATATGTCAGTATTGGTTTCATTATGGTGGTAAAAGACCAATATGTAATTTTTGGTTTGAGTCCCCACGTTTTGGCAAACAGCCGTTGGCAGGCATGAAGTGCCCTGTTGTCTTTGTTGGTAATATAGGAAATATGTTGATTGTTTTCGAAAATCAGAAGGCCTATTTGTTTCCAAAAGAAGGGGTTTACATTTCTAAACCGACTTTGAAAAACAGTTTTTTATTTGAGAGTGTATGCTTGCAATTTGGTACCATAGAAATTTAAATGGATGGGCAAAGTGGCTGCCAGAAATATTGGTTATCGCATTGCTCCGCCAGTTATGAACGTGTTTTAAAATTTTTTTATTTGGAAGATTTTTAGCGCACTCACAGAATTATATTTACAGAATTATATTCCAAACGCTCTGCCAATGCAGAACCAATGGGTTGTTTTTTAAAGTTTTCCTTAATGGGTTGCTTTTTAAAGTTTCCCAAAATGTCTTGAGTGTAGTGATGAGCGTCCTTATCTTCTACTTTCATCGGAAGCAAAGTTTAGTATATCATATAAAAGTTATTTTGAAGCCGCATCCAGTAGTGAACAAACATTTCTTCAGTAATACCATCAGCTATATGATATTCCGCTCACGATTTATATCCGCTCATCATTAACACATACCGAGTTGTTATTTGGGCCGTATAGCGAACATTTTTTTCTGTGAGACACTCTGTTATATACAATTTAAATTTTTTTTTCGTGTACTACAATTATTATTTTGTTCTTAACTCATAACCGGGCGCTTTAAATTTTTTTTTAATTTTATTCCGATATGTGATCGAAATTTATCCATTCTTTTTTATTGACTTTTATTGACTTAATGAAAGAAATCTAAAAAATTAATTAATTCCCAATACAAATAATCGTAACAGAAGCGAAATACGATCTAAAAGAAATTAAATAATTTCCAATTTAAATTATTTAAATCTATCTGTATGTAGAGATAACAAGCCAAATGCTTTTCGATATATATAAATAATGACCGTACAACATACTAATAAAAAGGAATTTCCCCAAATTGTTGAAAAAATCGGTACATTTGAAGTGCAAAATATCTAGACTTCAAAAGGATTTTTGGCTGACTTTGGATACCAATTCGACTTTGGGAGTCACGAGTTTCATGAAAAGCTCTTACATATTATTTGAAAAATAATTTTTTAAACAAAGTTCGGCATATTAACTCCTGAGCACGTGAAAATTGCAATTATTCAATGATATACACTCATGTAAGATGTCCATAAAATATACCAATGGCATCAATTAAATAAATAGTTCTTTTCCCACTTGCCAACATCAATCATTTAAAACCATAGAGTTCTGTCTACAAACAACAAATTTAACTTGGAAACTTTGATTAAAGTCGTTTAAGGCCAAAACTAGTGACTTTTCTTTAAACGCCAAAAAAGGTTATATTCTCTTCACGTTTTAGAGCAAATCATTAGAACAAGAAATAGACAAAAAAAACTATTTAGGCAAAAACTAAAGATAAATTAACACTAATTCCCATAGTAAACAATTGAAATTTAGATAAAGAAGTCAACAGGAATAATGACAGAGAAAACGGCAGATCACATATTAATGAAACTCAGCATATGGTATGTACATACACACAAAGCAAAAACGACTAAAACTAATGTCATACACGTTTATGCTAAAGCAATTACTCGTATTTGCAGAGGAAATGAAAACAAAAAAATCACATGTATTTTTGTTATACTCGCATGCATGTGCGTATGTGACTATCAAAATGTTCTGAAATAAATTAAGAGTAAACATTAATCCTTATGTTAAAACAACAGCATCAAGAAAATGTCAAGTTGGAAATTTGTCTTTTCATCTCGCACTGAGTAAATAAGGTTATAGCAAGAGCTCGAAGAAGCAAAATAATGTCAATTATTTTGGGGACGTTTTTTTTAATTAAATTTTCATTTGAAACAATTTCTTGTTTTTTTTATATAAAACGCAAATGTATTTATTTATTTTTGTTTGGAATGTAAAATACAAGTTTTATTCTTGTTCATTATTTCGTTTATAAAAATATGAACATAAAAAATTCCATAAACATTTTTTAGTTATTGTTATTTGTTTTTCTTAATGAATTTTCTAAAATTATGTCAAGTGAAAAACTTAAAAATACTTGATAATGCAACTATCATTTCAAAGCTTAACCCAGTGCGCTTTGCTGCACCCGCCTGAATTTCCAAAAAAAAACAGTTTTGGTGAACCACTTTTCCATTTGCAAAATAAATTAAAATTGGTCCACAAACGACAAAGTTATTTGATAATAAAGTTTTGGGGCAGGCACTTTGCCTAAAGTGGGCGTGGTTGGGAAAAAAGTAGCCAGAGTCTTAGTTAAATGATGTGAAAATTTCAGGAAGATCGTTCCAGAGGTGAAGTCTTCTATAAGGTACAAACAAACAAACATACAGGCACACATTCCGTTTGGAAACAAAGATATAAAACATACTTTCTTCTATAACGAGAATAATTATAATAACTTTTAATGATATTCACAAATTTTACTTTAAAAAATTTGGTAATTTAGATTTAAAAATATGTTTACATTGATTTTGTCTGTTGTTCATTGTTTAATGAAGTTGTATAAACTTTAAGTCCTATACCATTGGAATTTCGTATCGAGTCTAAATGAAATCGTGAGACAATTTTCACTATTTTCGACAAAAAGAAACTATTATAGCAATTCTCATTGTATTATCTCACAAATTTTATCAATTTTTATTTTGATTTATTTTAAACTTCCTACAAAAATTATTGTGTTTAAATTTACATTCAATTTCACATTTTTTCTGTTAAGCTGTTAGCTAAAGTTAATTTTTTTGAATTCAAAAACACATTCAACCTAAAAAGACAAACTTATTGAGACTCACTCATTGAATTCACAAAATTGTACGCAAACTTGAGAATTAAAAAAAATCTCCATATAATATCCGTTTATTGACAAATCGAATCATTTCTCTATTTTTTAATAATCGTAAAACCAAAAAGCAAAAATTTTTTTCTTTTAATAGAAATGGGTAAATATGTGTGTGTATTTGAAAAGGATGTGAAAATGAACAAAAGCAACATACAATTTGATTTTTTTTTCGTTTCTGTTTGCGTCCAATATGCCTTCAGGCCTAAAAGTGCCACGTTAAAAAAGCAACGTTTTTGTGTACTCCAACTATGGCATGATAATGTGAGAAAGACAGGATGTTGTATACACATATATATATTTTTATTATTTTGGTTTGTATATCAGTTTATGTACTCATATTTTAAATAGATAGGGCAACATGTTTTTATAATGTTCATAGAAAGAAACATCAGCTAAAAAATACGGTTTGTTGTTTCTGATGTTTTTAAATAGCCCGAGGGACTTTTTAGGAAACATTTTTAATAATATCTCGTTAAAAAAATCAAAACATTAACGGCAAATGTACAGTTTCAAGATAACTTAATAATATAATTTGAGCAAACAAGTTGGGTCGGAGATTAAAGAATTCGAATGACTTTGAAGACAAGGCGTAGAACCATAAGGGAATAAGTAGGGATGTTAGAAGCACTTAACTTTTTAGATTCCAGGTGTTGACCGAAAGCTGCTTTACTTTTCCGTATAATTAACTTTTGCTCGTCTTAACTTTAAGGAGCCTTTACCGAATATTCAAATTTTCTTCCCCCGAAACCCTCAATGTTTTGTAAGGTGAGCTGCGGCAGTTAAATGTCTGCCAAATTGATTAATACAAGTGCGACTGACATTATATAAGTGGCAAACAAAAACTTCAATTATCAAGAAAAAATAAAAAATATAAATATCGCAATCGTTAACTACTTGAAAATTTCTTTCCTAAAATTTTTAAATAAAATATATCTCTGCATAGAATAATGAATAAATCATTTGTATTTGTCTGTAAAACATCTTAACATTTTATTGATATAATTTATTGATTGAATCAACCGCAATTTATGTAGACAATGGCAACAAAATAACAACAAAAGCCAACCACTAATAGTGGAACTGTCGTAGAATTAGTGTTGAATTAAAGTATGAAAAGAAACTACCAAATGTAGTTGGTTGGTCTGGACTTAATATCCGTTTCCGTTTTTACATTTACTGCCATTTATTTCCAGTATTGTGTGTGAGTGTTCATTAGTCGAAGTGTTATGTGTTTGTGAGCAGTTGGCTGTGTAAGTATGAACTGTATAGTCATTTCATCAGTTTCACAATGTATGTAAGTACGAACAAAACTCTAGCTGTATAAATATTTATGGTGTTTTCCAATACAATTTGTTTATCAACAATTTTCTTTGTTTTTTATGTTTAGGTTCATTTTTTGTGTGTGTGTGGGTATGTAATATAGTTGTCGGAAAAATAACAAAAGTCTTGACTGAAAAACTGTATTTTGTGGCAACATCTGTTACCTTATTACGGTGACAATTTTTGTTAGAATCAGATGATTTTTTACATTTATTTTTATATTTCCTTTAGTTGTCATTTGGGTTTTCCTTTTTTTCTTTAAGCACACCCGGAGACAGAGATAAATTGTTTAACATTTAATGGTTATTTATTTTGCTTTTGCTCTATTCATGCTAACAGTTTTTTTTTATTTCAATACTATTGGTGTTATAAACAAGGATCACGGGCAATAGAACTTAAAACAAGTAAACATTTGAAATCTGACATTTTATTAAAACACACACACACACACTACCAAACAGATGCTGGCTTGACAATCATGTTAAATCCGGTTTTTAGATAACAACGCAGCTATGAAATTATAGTAGTAGACTCGCCATTATCCTCCAAAAAGGAGCTTTTCTGTTTACAAACTACAACGGCTTAATTAAGTAGTCAGTTGTCAAACCATTTTCATAATTTTCGAGATAGCTTCGGTAGAATAAATTAACTGTTTCTCAAACAGAAAGTAAACAATTCACAGATTTTCACATAAAGAATTCAAGACATGGAATTAAACAAGCATCTGTGTGGTAGTTTTTTAATTAGGTTTCACTCGGAAAAACTATTTGCAACACTTCAATAAATGCTGTATCCGAACTAAACCCAGAAAATGAAAAAAAAATATTTAGAACATAAATAAATTAAATGTGTAAAACAATATTTTGGTTTGAAATAAAATAATTTTACGTTTGAATTGGAAAAACATAAATAACAATGAATATAACGAAACTTTAGTTTTGTTAAAAAAAATAAAATAGGACATGAAAAAATGTGTTATATACAGATACCGAATATTTTGAGTTGAAATAAAACAAAAAAAAACAATTTTCTTATATCAATGAAACTGTCGGTCTTTTAGAAATAATTTGTTTGTACTGAAGTTTAAAAATCTGTGGTCACATGCATTAAAAGCCTAAATCGAGAAACGTATTTTCAAGATAATTAATTTTGATATTCGAAAAGATTATTGAAAAAAATACAATTATGGGTTAGGAAACAAATACGTAGAACTAAACACATCGTTCGGTGCAATATTTTGACTAATATTGTAAATTGAACTTAAAGTAGTTAATAAGATATTTAATCAAATAAAATTTAATTCTTTATTGCAAAATAGAAATCTTAATTCTGAAAAAAATAAAATTTTAGAAATTGTTTGTGTTTTAAATGTAATTTTACAAACGAACGACATCATGGGCCAGGGAGTAAAACAGCTTATGTTTTTATTTTATATTTAATAATTTATTGCTATTGAGTTTATAAGGACTTAAACGATTATTGCAAATTAAAAGTAGCTGAGGAATGTGATAATTTATTTCGTGTGAGCAACCTTATTCTTATTTTTAAATAAAATAAAATATTGTGAAAATAAATAATTAAGTATACTTAAGTGCTTATCGATAATGTTAAGAGAATTCAAACCGTCTTAAGTCAATATGTTTTTTTTAAATGTCTAGATTAAAAATTAGGTTAGAGAAATGGGAGTTTGAGAAAAAATAAAGCCTTTTAGTGGTTCCCGATAGCACATAAAATTCGATTCCTTCTTACCTTTAGTCAGACTGTTTATGATTGTGACCACAGATATATTAACGCTATTATAGCGTAATTCGGAGGACCAATGCCACACACTCTTTTGAGTAAATAAGGCTGTTTCGACGCAAAAGGCCCTGTTGGCCACGATTATTATGGACAGCCAATTCCAATAACAATTATAAATCAAACTGTAGTACTGCAAATGAATTCGCTGTCCCATAATCGTAGGTGGGGCTTTCGACAATGTCGAACTAATCACAGTACAAATGGTGAAAATATTTTTTGTGTACTTTAACTTTAACAACTCCTAATCGATTTTGATGAGGAAGCACTCATTTTAATCTTTACTAAATAAGCTTTTGAAATAAATAAAACAAAAATATGTTTTCCAACAAAATATTGCTACAAAACACGAAAAATAAAAATTTAAGATATTTTTGATAATTTTTACGCGATTGAGTACAGTCTACGTCGAAAAAGTACTATTATAGAATTTTGCGGGTACAAAACTAGTTTTATCATTTATAAATCTTGATGTATGTATGTTGTAATATGAAAAGAATACCACTATTGAATCTATTATGCTTAAAACTGAATCTCTCGTCATGTAAAATTTATAGAAAGGCTAGAAATCAGACCGGTCTCTAACACTCGAAAACCAGTCACGTGATAGATTAAATCTCATCTCTTCTAAGGCTGAAACATCAGTCAAGGAAGAGGTATTTGAATATTGTGAGACCCAAGCATCCATCTACTCTGCTGATATTTCTGGTAAGGAGTAGTATATTAATCTGTTTATGTAAATATATATCGCACTCGCTTAACAACATTGAGGGTATATGAAAAATAATTTTGAAATGTTAGCAAAATAATACAGCGGGTAGATATAAATATTATCTAAATATTTTTCATAAAAATAGAAAAACTAAAAATTTCGAGTAAAACACAATGGTTGAATAAGTGCGGTAAAAATATATGTATATTGAAAGAATTATGATCAAGTATAAAAAACTGTTCGCACCCATTTAATAATAGAAAACACTTTAAACAACAAAGAAAAAAGATTTCTTTAAATACCATGCAGCCATTTGCTGCAGCACATTCATTGATTAATTAAGTTTGTGTGATCTTTTGTTGGCACCAAATGAAATTTTTTTAATAATTTTTTGTATGGCTATTAATTTAAATTCAATTTAAATGAATAGTATTATGAGGGGAATAATCTTAAAATAATACTAAAAAATATACTTAAAAATATATTGATATTGATTGATAGGCCTAGGGATAGAAATGGGGTTAACTGATTTTAAATACATAAAATCTAGAAAATATTTTTTTAAATTTGTAATTTATTCCATGGAAATTTTGTCAGCAGGGCAATTCCATATGTGACTTACACTACATTTGACAAAATTTTTGCCCTTTTCCATCGTATTTTATGAATACCAAGATGTTAACAATATTAATTTTATCGAAGATCTACAGAAAATAATACAATTTACATGTTGTTATAAAGACTTGCACACTTGTTATAATAGAAATAGGATTTATTCAGTCATTTGTGATTGTGACTTACACTACATGCAAAAGGAAGTCGGTTTTTAGAGTCTTTTTGAACTTTGAAAATCTTCCTCGTTAGCAGTGTTATGACAATAAATTTTATCTTCAGCCATAATAAACAAAATAAATCATTGGAAATTAGTAAAACGATATTCTTTACTTATTTAGAAAAAAAGTTTCAACAAAAATAAATTGTGACTTACACTACCGTCATTTTGCCATTCAAAAAATTTGCCTTTTTCCATTAAACATCCAAAACTGAAAACACAGCAAACAAATAAAACTATATTTATTTTCATTATATTGCAATTTTATTGCAATTTTACAAACTTAAAATTTTATTCAAAAAAAACAGGTAATAAAAACAAAGAAATTAATTATTCAAAGTAAATAAGTAAATATAACGAAAAAACAAACGTAAAAATAAAAAATAATTCATATGCAACAGCAAAATTTTGTAAATTTAAAACTATGCAGACTCATCTGATGAGGTATCAGAAAAAACTTCCTGATATCTTGTTTTTTCAATGGAAGACAATTTCACAGCCTTTACAAAATTAAAATTATTTACGTATATTTTGTGCATTTTCTTAATCTCGTTGATAGCCGCAGCTTCATCAAAAACAGAATGTAATGCAAGTTCATTATAAATTTTATTAATATCGTCACCATCCATCAATATCACTTTAACTTTTGAACGCTTATCAACAGCTTCAACGAATTCCATTGCATTTGATACGTTTTTCTCTCTTCTCATTACTGCTATTCGCACCTGACGTTTAAGAGCACCTCCTATACCATCTACTGGTCCTTTTCCATGAGAAGTGGTAAAGAAATTCCATGAAATTTTCAAATCATGCCGTTTTGCAAGTTTTGGAAGAGAGTTAGCAATGTACCTGTTTTTGAACTGGGATGCTGGACCATCTGACCAAATGCGTACTTCTTTTATATCACTTGGTATTTCTTGTAAAGCTCTCTCAATATAGGGTATGACTGTGTCTTTATTATGTTGAAGATTATCCGAGACAATGGCAGATGCGTGTTGTTGTTGGTGATACCACAGAGACATAGTAAATATTGATACTTGTGGCTGCACCCAATGGTAAGATTGAATTTCATCCTGGGACAGACAGGTATAATTTTCAGCAAAATCCACTTGCAGAAGAGAAAAATTACATTCTGCGGTCATACAATCCGCGCGATCATTATTATACGCTTTTGCTTGATTACGTTTTATATAACTATGCTCCTTAAAAGTTGGAGTCATACTCGAAATATGTCCACAAAGCATCAGCACTGTGCCTGTCACCAAAACCTTTTTAAGACGCCCTTTTTCCTCTTTCCATTCAAACCAGTTTACTGCCATATCTCCAATGCAACATGTAGATCTTTCTAATTTAGATTGTATCATAGCTTTGCAATTTAAACAATTGTGATACCAACAGGATGTTGTTGGTTCATCACAAATAGCAAATTGTGTCAAAAAGTTCCTGTCGTATGTAGGGATTTCATTGCAGTTTTTGGCTAATGCATTTACAGCTAATATATAATTTTCGTGGTATTTGCACAAACAAACATTTTCTGGCGTTTGACTGCTCGTGAGAATGTGTTTTGGACGTAGCTCAGCAAATTTACTCTTTCCAATGATATCTCCGAACTCTTCACAAAACAGAGCATACGTTTCTAAAATATTATTGTACAAATGACGTTTTTGCATATTCACTTTTCTTCCATCTTCACCAGGAACCATTATTGTGTCTTTAATGCCAGGACTTTGGCGACTAATATCATCTCTGGCATAAAAATCTCGGATTTTTTGAATTGTTACGGAAACAATTCTTTTGTTAGATTTACCTTTTTCGTGAATGATTATGTCAGGTGTTATATGTTTAGCCAATGAATGCACAACTTCTCTACATTTTCTTGGACTACATGGCAGATTCCGCGTTGCTCTTGCAACTGCTTTCCCATATGAACTTTTCGAACTAAATGATGATTGTGATGCAAACACAGAAGTATTTAATGGCACCTTTTGTTGATTTAGCTTACTTCTATACTTCCTCATTTCTTCAGCTTTTTTTTCGTAATGAAGATAGCACATCCAAAGACGCTGTTTCTTTCAGCGCCGATGTTTTGGCCATCACTAAAAAAACCATCAAAACGTTACATTTCATGTGATTACGCCGTGACTTACACTACATTGTGACTTACACTACACACATGTGTAAAACAGTTTACTATTTATGGATAAAGATTTTTGATTTTTGAGGATGGCGTTATATAGGCAATGCTGTCTAGTAAGAAAATTTAAAATTTAAATGATGTACGATAAGATTTGAAGAAATCAGAAAGAAAATTGTGTTTATATTGTGACTTCCACTACAACCTTATGGTGCACTCTTTTTACATGAATATTTTTTAAACGCATAATGTTACATTAATAGCAAACTGTTTCGTCAGTAAGTTCATACTTTACTTTTCAAAATATAATTATTAATTATTCACAATTTAAAATACTTACCGAGAAAATGCAGTTCCTATTCAAAACTAATAGCACAATCAGCTGATGCAAAACAAGGTCATATGGTATATGGCAGTATTGTCAAAAAACAAAAATAAAAGTTAGGGTTTTCATTGCAAATTCTTAAAGTATAACTATCGTATGATCGTATGAAAGTATTTTTGTTTCCAAAAATTAATTTTTATTTTTGTAACTTAAGGTGTATGGAATTGCCCAGCAAATGAAAAATTAAATAATTATGTGAGAAAACTTGTTGCAGTAGTTTGTTTTTCTTAAACTTATAACATCGTTAGAATCTTACAAATGTACAATAACTATTAACGATATTCTTTAAGATTTAATATTTTCATTTAAAAAACTTTTTAAAATTATTGAGTAAGATCTTCCTTAAAAAAGTAAATTTTCAAAACTGGAATTAGAATTCTTTAACAAAAATACTCGCATGCTTTTTCGATGCAGTACTAAATAAATATTCGTTGTAACGATATCTTTTCTCAACCTTTAAAAATTTGAAAAGCACTTTATAATCTTTCCAGAACATAATTTATGGCTTTTAATATTTTTATAAAATAACGTAACTTATACATTATGCAAACAAAATTAAACACCGAATAAAAAGAAATGTGAATGTAAATACAGTTTACAAAAGACTTCTCCTTTAATAACACCCCAACCATATTTTATTTTAGACAGCATTGCGTCCTTCAAAAAAGGAAACAGGAAAATCAATGAAGTCTGTACTTAAAAATGAACCTTTTTAAAGAGAAATATAAAAAAACTGTTAAAGGAAACGGAAGCTAAGTTAGAAAAATTTTCTTATTTTTTATGAAACTTAAAATTAAAATTTTTGAATACGAAAACAAGAAAAGAAACATATTAACGACCGACGCACTGTGGACCATTTTAGAAGGCGGCGTTTTTTTTTATCTCAGCGACTGTAAGATATTAAAGTTCATTCGAAAGTAGACACGAGTGTACCTCGGGACCCAAAAAATTAAAATTTTATTTTACCTATATCACAGTGAACGGTGATTCAAAATGGACATTTTCAGTATTTCGCTAAAATGAAAAATTTCTTAGTAAGTTTTTTTGTTTTGAAAGATTTTCAAACAAAATAAACTTTCTTTATTTGCTAAAATTGTTATATGTTAGTACTAGAAAAATGAAGTATTTATGACTTTTAGAAATTAATTTTTTTTGTTTTGTTTTATTTTTAAAGGTTCAAATTTTCCTAAACTCTCCCACTTATTAGAGCATAACTTCTAAAGTTTGCAAAAAGTAAAAAAATAGCTATCTGTTGTAGTCCAAACTCTCTTCTACACCCCTATATCCCATTGTTTACCCGTCCCGATCCGACCCTTAGCAGCAGAACAAGTTTTCTGACACAACCTCAAATATTTTTTGCAATATTTGAGTAAAAGAGTTAAATAATTTCTTTCTGTTAAGCTCTTTGTTGAAGAATTTTTTTTTATCAAATTGCTTTTATGGAGGATGATTTTATGGAGGATGATGAGACTGATTTTAGATGGATATTCATATTTTTAAAAAGAAAATTAATAATTGTTAGTCAATTTCCAAATCATGTACAGTTGGTCACAGAATAAATTTTCCTACTTAAAATGAAGTAAATTTATATAATTCAGGTAACAAAAGTACTTTGGTTTTTTGTTTGTTGTTCTTCTCGGAATTGTTAAACTGTTTTGCTTTGGGTAGAATATATATTCATAACTGCGCACAATAAGAAACGGATCTCAACTAATTATGGTAAAAACCATTGATATGTAACAAGCGCTCTTACAAGTAATTATGATTTGGATTTTGGTCCGTTAGTCGAAACAGTGACAAAAAATAAGGAAAGAAAACAAAAAAAAAAACCAATTTAAGAAACATATTTAGAAATGCAACAAGGAGATTTTTTTCAGATTCAGAAAGTGCAGCAAAGATAAATGCAAAAAAATTTGTGGAGTACACAGTTTATAAAATTTTGTCCCATGGGCAACAAATAATTCAAGACAACATGGTACCAATAAGGAATATATTTGAAGAAGCGCAAGAAAAAAAAACAAAGACTACAGATTTTTTCGCGAGCACAACACAGTACATGTTGTACTAAGGAATACCTGATAACTATTTTATCATGCACATCAGATCCCTATATGTCCAATATCCGACAAAAATGGAAACCTAACTCTGTTAAATTAGACGTAGAAGCTAAACTACTTCAAGAAGATGAAAATCAAGGCTATTTAGAAGAAATGTTTACTAAAATTATTTAATTAATAGAAATTTTTCAAAACACTAGAGGTATCGTTATTTTATCGCTTTAACATTTTATGTACATTAATCAACTTTAAATTTACAAATTTCTAATAAAAGATTACACATATTTATAATGTCTATTTTGGACTTAAAAAGAAACCCACGTCTTCTTCATTAAGACCTTTTTATCTAAAGTAAATTTGAACCAATATTTGCAGTTTGTATTTTCGCTACTTAATGAACTAATTTTTAACCCAATCTGCTTCAAAAAATTAACCTTTGGCCCTTCGTATTAAAAATATCATGGGGGCCAAAGTTTGGCACTTTCTGACAAAAGTTAAGTTTTTAATAATTATGACTCAAAATATAAGACTTTGTGTAAATTAAAGTTATAGATTTTTGACCGCCTTCTCGCGAAATGGTCCACTGTGCGACGTGTTTTAAATTATTAAAGAGTTAGTTTTTGGAAATTTAATGTTTTACGATACAATATACAAGTTAAACGGGGGTAGATATAGTGAAAATAAGGGAAAAACTAAAGTTTACGAATTTTATCACGGATAGGATAAGTACATGGACGTTTAACTTAAGACATTTAATATAAATAAATCCTTAACGCATTTTTCATTACAATTTTTGTGCATATTTAGAGAGAATTCGTCAAGCTTACAATGATTATAAGAAGTTTATAACAGAAGACAATGTTTAGTAAACGCTTTGAAAAATAATTTATTTTCATCAATTTAGAAAACTTAAAATACATTACTATCAGCTCCTAAAGAGCGTTCCCTACGAAAGTCATAGTAATTACCCAGACGAAAGTTTGTCGCTTTAGTGCGGAACAAATTGATTTGAGGCGTTAATATTCATTATTGTTGGAGTTTATCTTTAACGGGTTCATGCTTAGCTATTAATCTTCAAATTCATCTTTAATATTTATGAGATCGGCTTCAAGACCAGATGATATATCTTTTCTTCAAAACATAATTTAGGTACGATAAAGTTACACACAGCAAAAATATGAAGTATCACTTAATTGATTCCAGTGCAAAATTGAGAGTTATTTTATAATAAAATAATTCCCAATACTTTGTTGAGAGTTATTTCATAGAAGTAGGTAAGGAAATTTTTACCAAAATATTTAATTGGGCATTATAATATTTTGCTGTCTGTTCTTTAGGGTTATTTCACTTTTTTAAACTGAGGATAAAATTAAATTAGCAATTATTTAATTTTTGGTTGGATTTATTTCATTTCATTTGGAATTACTTCTTTCATTCTAAAATTGCATTTCTGAACAGTCAAGAATAGTCTGCTTTTCGTCAGGCGTAAGGATATTCTCGTCTGAGGTAAACTGATTTCTCTTACATCTATTAATTCTGTTTTCACAAGCAATCGAAGCCGACTTTTAAATATTTCGAAAAATTATAAAGCTATAGCGACCTCTAAATATTCATCGATTCATCTGCATTTAATATAATTTTTTTATCTGTCTTTTCGAATTTGTTTTGCTGAATATGGCGTAAATTATGAGCATTTTACATTTAGTATTTTGTTTAAAAATTATAAATCGATAATAATTTATTGTTTTTTTTTTTACTTTTTCAAACAAACAAAAAACTTTTTTGATTAACTCGAGTGATTTTGTACATTTACAGTTTCTCTAACAACTCGACCGAAATATTGTTTTTTTTTTTCTAAATTGTTTCAGAACTTTAAGAACCTCCATTTCGATCAAAAGAATAAAAATTTAAAAACCACTAACAACCAATTTGATCGAAAAAAATAATCATATCAAAAATTTTATTTATGTACGACAACTTCTTCTAAGTCTTTCCACTTATTATATGAGATATGAAAGTACAGGGTGAGCAAACTTCGACTTACTGATTTGAAATCCTTATAACTTTTTTTATTTCGACAGTTTTTTATTTTCGCAGGTAATAATAAAATTTCAAAATAATAAAAATGTCAATGCAAGAACGTATAAAAATTGTTAAATTTTATTATGTTTCGGGACGATAAATTGTTAAAATACAAAGAAAATACCGTCAACATTTTAATACTGCAAGAGCTCCCAGTGTAAACATGATAACAATCTTACGCCCTCTCAGATGCACAGCTTAGTATGGAATTATGACTGATAGATAACTCCATATTTTGTCGAAAATAATGCTGGGTTACCGTCATCGCGGCGGTATATGGGACCATAATTTTTTTTACGTCCGGTAGTTCTCAATAATCCTGCCATATGGTTTTAGCGAAATCTAGCTATAGCTCATACCTCCCTCACGGAATTCAACGAGAAATCAGTTAGCCGAGGTTGGATCAAAAATTAATACATATATATGTATCACCTTTTAGATCGATTGAAACAACTATATAAATAAATCAAATCTATCGCAAATCAAATTTGTAATGAGAGTAAATATTTATGTATACGATTGTGTACATAGTTTTCCAACATTCAAGAAATATAGCAGCTTAGATTATTATAGTGTTGTCGTAAAGTTCAAAATTATGTTGAAGATTTCAAGTTTCCATTTTGGCTTGTCTGTAGAAACACCCAGGGTCTAGGCAGGAATCGAACCTGCGACCGCCCAACTAGTCTAGTTTGCTATCCACAAGCCTACGGGGGCTCGCCTTTTTATGTAAACTATATCTAAACAAAATTTCAGAGAGACTAATTTGATATAATTCAAATTGTCAAGGAGATGGGAACATATGATAATGATTTCGACGTTTTTAATTACTTTGACTTTTTCGTGCGTTTAGTATTAAATATTATAAAAAATATTATAAATCTATTGACTCTTTTTAACCATATAACCGGCCCATAAATATATTGAAATGATATTTTTATGGCTTGAGTTCAAATCTGAATTTACCCATATCTTCTTAATTTAAGAAATTATTTTTGGATAAATTCATTATTTTATTAAGAAAGTACTTTTTATTTGAAACAATTTAAATACTAAGAGTGTCAACTACAATAAAAAAAAATAAAGTAAACAAAAATGGAAAACTGCTTGATCTCAAAGCCAATGGCTTTGGAAAAAGCAACGAGAGTATGGACTATTTGGAATAATTAAAAATCAGAGATGGAATTTCGTACTAACCGAAATTGATTTAACTTGTAAGAAATGAATAAGTTGCACTTTTCGTATTCTAATTCGTTAAATAATACGGTTAAATAGTTGATATTCCTGATCACTAGTATCCACCGTCAAAAGTGGTAAAATCGAACAAAGAACGCTGATGAGATGGTGTAGCGACCTCGAAATCAGTACTGATCCGTTCTGCTAGTCTGATGAATAAATTGTTTCAAATAAGAAGTACTCTCTTATTAAAACCATGAATTTATCCAAAAATAATTTCTTAAATTAAGAAGATATGGGTAAATTCAGATTTGAGCTCAAGCCATAAAAATCTCATTTCAATATATTTATGGGTTATCGTACATCATGGTAACGCTAAGGAAAAACACGGTCTATATGAGCTCTATATGACCGGTCATCTTAACCTAACCTAAAGCACAAATACTCCTCTGTGTAACGGTGGATTGATTAATATCCTAATAGATTCAGGCGCTTAAAATACTTTTTGTTAAATTTAGAAATAAAGTGAAACTTAACAGTCTAAAAATGTAAAATGTTGATGAAAACAAAAATTAAAATCTGGAAAATAAAATTGCTTAGAAAGCGAAACGGTGCCAAAAGAAATAAGTTAAAAAAATTTAAAAGCGTAAAAGCTGAGATGGAAACTCGGAAAAAGTAAGTAACATTATAAAAATAAGAGAAATTCGAAACAATAATCTGGAAGAGATGAAAAAATGTTTTACGATATCGCTGTAGTTTCAAGAATATGCCAGAATTTGGAGTAGGCAAAATAACTTGAATGTTCATTTAAATGAAAACACAAAATAGAGCAAATATCAATTAACTAAAAAAATAAAATTTTAATTCATATTTATTTATCGCATCTTGCCCTTTTACTTATTTTGGATTTTTATTATTTTGAAAATTAATATTTTTTAGTATGTTTTTATTAATGTTAGTATTAAGTACAAATTTAGTTAATATTAAATTGTAAATTCGCTATAAAATATACAAATTTTAAAATTTTGCTTAATTTATTATCATTTGTTTACTTTTTGTAAAAATTTGGTAACAAAATACTTTTTAGTTACTTTTTGGAAAAATTTGGTAACACGATACCATTTTTTAGAAATGACTAATTTTTTATGCAAATGTTCCAACACGGGTAGTGTATAATAATTTTTGAACTATATGGACAAAGGTATAAAACCGAATTTTGAAAAATTTTCACATTCTTTCTCTTGACATCCAAAAATTCCACGTATCAATCAAAAGCTTTACGGGTAAAGTAAAAATAGTAAATACGATTAAAAAAATAGATTTTGAAAATTGTAAAATTATACTAAATACATTATTTTAACACTGCAGTACTTTATTATCCCTTAATAAAATAGCTGTAAACTCTTATTTATTAACTTTATGAAAAAAAGATAAATATCAAAATACAACATGATTTAAAAAAGCATATAAATTGCAAAAAGCTAATCATGTTTTACTTACTAAAGTAATAAATCATTTGATATTTTGTGTTTTCTTTACTCATTTCTTTTATTTCACAAATATTTTGCTGTTCACCAAACCCTCACCATCTCCTTTAACACAACCCTAGAATAAAAAAAAACAAATTACTTGGCTATAAAAAATTTGCATACAATTTATTTTCTTTTTTTCCAAAATCCTATCAATGTTTATGGAGCAATAATAGGATGGGGTATTCAGTAAGAGTCGACAAAAGAAATAAAAGTTAAAAAAATCTGTGTTTAACAAACAGAAAAAGTCTCTTATGACCAACGAAGCCCTTGAAAATAAGCACTGAAAACATCATGAGGAAAATAACTAAAAATTAAAGATAACAAATGAAAAAAGAACTGCAAAATGATTGAAAAATTAATGATGATCCTTTTTTTATATACACTTTTATAAAAGGAGTAAGACTTGGTAAAGCAAATATTTGCGGAACTGCAGTAAAGGAATTTTCAAAAACAGTTTTGCTCAAATGTACTCGTACAAAGTTAAATAGCTGAATTTAGAGTAGTAAAAAAGTACTTATTTTGTTAAAGAGTTAAAGAGATATCTGTTTGAAGGCATCCAAGTTGATATTGGGGGCTATAGACAACTAGCGGAATGACAATTAAGAAATAAGAGTTTTCTTATTATCTTAATCAAATGTTCTTTTGACAGCTAACAAACAAACATCTTATTCCTTACATTTGACTTCTAGCAACTTTTCCGTAAATTGGTAGTAAAATCTCAGGGAAAAGACAACAGCTGCCTAGCTTGAAGACCTTGCGGAAAAAACTGTCTGCAGATAGTAACACATGTTGATATACTTCGAAATTAATTGCGATAAAATAATCTAAAAGCTTCTAGGCCACGAACAGTTCAGCTAATTGTTGTAAGAAATGAGAGGAAACGAATAATTTCCACGCAATGACAGTGTAAGGGCGAGCAATTTTAGTAATTTTTTATGGTTGGATGAGAGCAAAATTGTTTCAGTTGGTAGAAAAGAGCTCTTGCGAATACTGCGGCAGAATCGAAGGTAGAATATAATATTCGACTGCAAAATACCAAGATTCTTGCAGTATGGGATGTACAATATTTCCCATAATACTGAGTGTGTGCAATTTCGTGGATAAAAACAATTATGATAATTCGGATCGAAAATAGTTAGGCTGATGTCTTAAAACACGTGCCTGTGTGAATACCGTCAAATTTTGAGCAACTGGGGGCTTCCGTTTACGAGGCGTGAAAAATAATTCCCAAGAAGAGATGTGTTGTTGAAAGTGATGCGCTGTTGTTATTGACAACAAAGGTCGTGATACAGAATATTAATTTATTTTATTTTATATTTCCATTATTTTGCTTATGTTTATTTATTATGTCTTTTTTTCATTTTGTATTATCTACATATGAAAGTGCTTTTTTTACCGCCCAATTTAGACAGTGTTTTGCGAATAATTTCATTAAAAAGTATATGTAGCAGAAACTAATTTTATTTAACTGAAATGTTTGAATCGCTCATGTTATGTGCCACAAGCGTATTTTTTAACTAATTAGTACTCCACTACTGTTATGAAAACATAGTTTCTCTATATTGCTTTTTTTTTACCAAATCTGTAATTTATTCGTTGAAAGCCACATTAAATGCTTTGACGTTTCAATGTATTTTGTATAACTCAAAAAGTTTCCCTCCCAATTTTTATTAAAATATTTAAAAAAATAATATCGAAAAGTGCAGCTCACAAAAAATTTATTTATGTTATTCGATTAATCGAAGTAAACTACTCGCATGAATTTTTACTCGAAATTATGTATTTTTCATTTGATCGAATATTATTTGTCTTTTAATTGTTCGATTAATCGATCAAACATTATTCGAATGAGAGTCATATACATTATTTAAATATTTCATTCTATGTCTGACTGTATATCTTTCCTTCTTCTTTAACTCTTAAATAAAGATTTATGCATTCTTTTTAGCATCAATATTAATTTTGTTCGAATTGCAAGACATAAAAAATAATAATTTTTATATTTTTTTCATTTAGTTTGGAAAATGGATGTATTTAGTTAGTTGATAATAGAGTTTCTTCCTCAACTATGAACAGCAAATAAAAGTTGGCTTCTACTGCTGCTAGTTTTGACTTAAACGTAATTCAGTCTAGAAAATTGTGTGTTTCTTTTTTAGTTAAATAATGTATATTTCATTTGTTTCATGAAAGAAAATTTACATAATTTTAAGTAAAAAACAAAAATGATTTATTGGTGCTTTTTATGGGAATCGCTAAAATTTAAGCATTTTAAATTTTTATTCGCACTTTTTCCCAAAATTAATATTTTACTTATTCAGTAAAACAATAACCATTTTGTTTAAAACAAATTCCAATTGATTATTGAGGGTTATAGCTTCTTCCTATGCGCATTTCACTGTTGCTAATGCAGATCATCAGGGAACTTTACCCAAATATTTCTTAGACCAACTGGAGATATTATATTAAACCTTCATTAAAACAAATAAAAAATTAATGTTTATAAGTTTCTAAATAAAAATTAAAAATAAATTAGAATAAATAAATGGGTAAATTCGGGTTTGAACTTGAGCCAAAATTAATCGTTTCAATATATAAATACAAATAAAAAATTTTGTAATTATATTTTTTTAAGGTAAATACATTCTTATGAAGAATTTATTTATAAAATAAAATTTGTTAAGCTTGTTAAATGCGTGACTGCATTCAAAATCAAAAATAGCTAAAAGAAGCTACAATGACAACGTTTTTCTTAAAAAGGGGTTTGTTAAATGTCTTTTTGAAATATTCTAAAGTATCAGTCACAAATAAATACAAAAAAAACTTAAAGAGTCTGAGACTTAAAATAATTGTATATTCATAAAGATAACTTTCTTTGCGTATTTTGCGATTGTAGAAAATTGTATTCCAAATTACATAATTGTCTAACAATATTCACAATATGATGGAGCTCTTTATTGGTGATTTTGGAGCGTTGTTGCCGTGGGATGAAGCTGTGACTTTTTTCTAATTGGAGAGAACAGTGTTTGTGAAAAGCTTACTGAACAAAACTGTGTATGAACGGAAAGCATGACCTTTAAACTGGGGTCATTATGGCAGTAATAAAGCATTTGTATTTGTATGTAAATATAGAAGACACGCTGTTGATACAGCCTGGGAAAATATAGATTTCTGACAATTATCAGAGGTTTCATGATTTTGATGTTGCTTATATAAACTATTTAAAAAAATCAAAACATATGTATTACTTTGAATCTCTCTCTCTTCTATTCAATAAGTAAGAGAATAAATAACTTTATACGTGAAAATAAACTGAGAGATCTCTGTATTCTTTTTGCGCATCCATTAGGATAAATTGTAATTTGTTAAAATTTAACTTGTGTTTCGTTTGAAGCAAATTAATATCCGACTTTATACATTTCAGGTGCATGTTAAATCAAAAATAAAATCGTAGCTGATGAAAGGCAGCGTAACTTCGGGAACTTTCGACAAGTAGCAAACAAAAAATATCTCTTCCACCTGATACTTCTACTATATTACATCTTCTACCCGTTACCACATATTTAGTTTCGTGAAAGTTTTACTTCAATTCATGGAAAAATTCAATGTTTCCCAATAGATCTTTGTATTACAAAGAGGTTTGCACTAACACTTTTGTCCTAAAAAAATGGTTTTTATGTAACTTTCGATTTTAATACGGTTAAAATCCTTCAACCACAAGTAAGAGTTCTGGATACGCACACTTCATGATTGGTCTCAGGCGAACGATGTGGCGTGAAATAGAAGTTTTAAAATAAATAAGCAGATTCCTCATTACAAAATCTTGTTTATCAGTTTATATGCGGTTTAAGTAACCGAATATGGTGATGATAAAAATGTCAATATTTTTATTAAAAGTGTTAGCAGGCAGCAATGTAATTTATCAATACTTTATTTAACCCCGGTGTAATTAATTGCAAAATATTTAAAGTGAATCTAAACACCAAATCAATTAATTTACCCTAATATTTAAAATGCCCTCTATATAGAAATTAATTGTATCTATTTATATATGAATACTAGTTATCACTCTACAGTTATCATCGATTTCCTGATTAAGTTCCTAAAAAAGTAACGTAATGCTGAGCACAACAGCAAAAATAAAGCAACTGCTATAAACTATTAAAATGACATTTTTAAATACATCATAAATCTCTGCATAAAAAAAATAATAATGAAAAAATCTCACAAATCAAACTTAAACAATCTGCTTCGTAACAAACTTCAACAAAATACTTAAACCACAATTTAATTGAATTTTCATATCTCTGCTTTAAGATGAACTATCCATAATGGAACAAAAAAAACTGTGGAATAGATCATTAGTCATCTTATTATAAGATTTTTTTATTTTTCTATAAAAAGAAACTGTTACACACAGTTGATGCTACATGCTGCAAAGCGAATAAAAATTATGCTGCAAGCATAAAACGAAACAACACATGGCTGAATGGTTGAATGGATGGTTTGCTGCTGCTCTCGTGGATGGAGTTTCCCTAAAAAGTGTTTGTGTAAAAAACGAATACTATTTTTTATAAATGATCTTTTCAAAAAAAAAGAAATAAATGATTTTCCTTTTTCTAAACTTCCAACAGAACTACACACACGCTGCAAAGTTTATACTTGTATTTAGTTACATTAAGAATAAAATCGTATTTAATTATTTTGACAGCATATTCTGATGAGATTTTCCTGTGTTTGTATGCATTCGATTACTTGTTTAATTGGGAGGGGTCCTAAACGTTTTCTGGCAATTATTCATTAATTGTAAACAGTTATCGTTAAAATATCAAGAAATGTTTTTTAATGCATATTAAATAAAAATCATAAAAAATAAAACTTAAAATACTATTCGAGATGCACTTCAAAGACGCTCTGCTGCAGACTGCCAGATTTATTACGTGCCATTCCCATTGACTTATATCGACTTTATGGAGAATTTGTATATAATAACCCACGCAAATAGTATTGCTAAAAGCGGCTACTTTAGACTATTCAATACTACTCAATATTTTTTTCAATTGAGTAGTCGCTACTACTCAGTACTTTTAAATTCGATTTTATTATTACACGTACTCCATAACAATTCATGGGTTAGCAAATTTAATAATTCATCAAAAAAATTAACTAACTTAATAATTTGCGCTTAACTTTCCTCAAAACCGAGTTGTATTAATTGAAAACATTTTTAAGTAAAATTTTCGTATTTACATATCGACATACGATTTCAAAAAAGCCCTAAGTTACAAAAAACTCAAAAACGACTTCATGATTGATTCACGTTCCACTATATCAAAATACATGTCCCTGGAAAGTTTTATAAATTAAAATTGTACTAATTCCTTAATAAGAAATAAGCTTAAACTGAAAAAAGTATAAAAATGTTGCCTAAATTTTCATATTAGAGAGTCTTTTGTTTGTCCTCTAAAATTTTTTCAATGTAACTTAGGGCTTTTATGAATTCATATGACGATATGAAAATGCATCTCTGAAAATGTTGAGTAGTTAGTTTTTGGTATGTATTGAGTACCGGGAAATATATATGGTATTGAGTATTCGGTATTCAAATACTCAATACTTTTACAACACTTATAAATACCAGTGTTACCACAAGATAGTTTCAAAATTACGCAGAAGGTGCCAAAAAAGACCTAATGTATTTGAAATTATACCTAATTTCATAAATACGAATAACTACTTACGTATTTAAAAAAATAAGCAACGTTGCAGAGTTAATGCTTCTGACGCATTATTTTAATTATGAAAAATTCAAAGTATTTGTAGCCCTTTCAGACCGCGATTCGTTGCTTGTGAGGGTGGGTTTGGATCTCAATATTTTCGCTTCTGCTTGACCAACGTCAAACAGACCGCTATGTGTGGATTGCGCAGATTGTTCTTTATGTTTGTTTTTCACATTGTTCCGCTTTTCGTTTTCAGTTTTGCCAAAATAAGCCGGAGAAGCAAGTTGTGTTTTCAATAGCAAAAGTACTAATCGTTAAGAAATAGTGAAGTGGGCATATTTCAATAAATCAAAATTATTAATTTTATAAACATTAAAATTTTAAAATTTATAATGATGTAATGAAAAATCATTTTGGCTAAAAATTTTAGCGAGATATATCAATTGTGCGTGTCCTGAAAATCCTTTAAGGATATCAAGATGATGAAAAATAAACATTGATTATATTTTTATACGATGTAGAGAACATACTTATATTTAAAAAATTATATAAAAAATTATTAGTAGCTTAGAGTCTGGTCTGAAGGTCTAGACTATTAGACAGCATACTATTTCCACGACTCTCGTATCGCTACAAAATATGTATCAATTGTTTTAAACTTACACAGAAAAAAAACGCCGCATTTTCTACTTACTTTGAGTACGAGTCGTACTCAAAATTTTGAGTACAAATAACAATAAAATGTACTTTAATCAAACCGAAAACGGAATTCCTTTAGATAACCTGTATTTTCTTAAAATGAGTACAAAATTCTTTAATGACGTGAAAAATCTTGAATCAACTAAATTAAATTGAGCACTTAGTTCTTACTTAAATCAATCTTTCTGTACTTGATTTTAGTAAATCTGGGATTACCGTACTGTTAACACCGCTTGGGATTAATTTAAGTACGGATGGATTGATTTTTCTCTTGAGTGTACTTAACATGACTTGTAAAAATAAATAGTGGTGGGTCACTTTAAAAAAAGAGCACAAAACATTTTATGTTTTTGTTCCTTTACCTCTAACAATAAATATTTTCTTTGTGTAGCAACATCTTGAGTTTGGTCAATTATAATGCAAAGCATCATATCGCTCCTTCATTGCAACGTAGTCATATCTAAAAGTTCGTTCGTAAGAAAATGAGCTTAAAGTTTTTAATTTACACACACAACAATGGAAAAATAAAAAAGTATTCTCTTCTCAAGAAGTGAGTAAACAAGATATTGGTATAAATTTTTCACAGAAAATTAAGAGCGATACGACAAATATTTCTGCATTCTTGGGTCTTATTATGGTTGTCGTATCTTCGTCTTCGACTTCGACAGCGTGTACTAGATTAAAGAATGATTTTGTGTGCTTCTTTAATCTAGTAAAACTTGTCGAAGTCGAAGGTGAAAATACGACAACCGCAATAAGGCCCCTTAGCTTAAAACCACATACTCTGGCTTGTTTCCAACTCGAAATGTAATTTTAAGCAGCAATTGAAAATAAATGTACAAATGACAACAGCTAAATCAATATTAATTTATTATATCTCTAATTTAGTCAAATATTAAGTTGAGAGTACATATCGGGTGTTTTTTTTAGAGGTATAGAACTTCGAATTGAAATAAAACACAAGAAAATCGTTTTAATGTCCATCAATTTGGCTTTATTGGAAGGATAATTTTATGCCATTAATGTTTAAATATGATTTCGGGCATGTGGCCGCCGCGGCTGGCTCGAATAAAGCCAATTCTACAGGTCCAATTTTCAACCACTTTTTCGAGCATATGGGGCCGTATGTTGGCAATAACGCCACGAATGTTGGCTTCCAAGTCCCCTAACTTTTCTGGTTTGTTGGCGTAGACGAGCGACTTCACATATCCCCAAAGAAAATAATCCAATGGTGTCAAATCACACGATCTTGGTGGCCAATTGACAGGTCCATTCCGCGAAATTATGCGCTCATGGAATGTTTCCTTCAATAAATCGATTGTGACGTGCGCTGTGTGGCATGTAGCGCCGTCTTGTTGGAACCACAACTCATCCACATTCATGCCATCCAATTCGGGAACAAAATAGTCGGTTATCATGGCTCTATACCGGTCTCCATTAACGGTAACTGACTCTCCAGCATTATTTCGGAAGAAGTATGGCCCAATGACTCCACCAGCCCATAGAGCACACCAAACAGTCAGTTTTTGTGGATGTAATGGCGTCTCAAGGGTCTCATGTGGATTCTCTTCACTCCAAATGCGGAAATTTTGCTTGTTGACGTAGCCATTCAACCAAAAATGAGCCTCATCACTGAACAAAATTTTGCGATGAAAATCAGCATCGAGATCAATCTCATTTTCGGCCCATACACCAAAATCACGACGCATTGCATGGTCTCGCGGCTTTAATTCTTGCACAAGGTCGCAAGCCAAGATCTTTGCGCAAAATCTTCCATAAAGTTGATGGACAAAGCTCCAATTGCTGTGCACGGTGGCGAATCGATTCATTCGCGTCCTCTTCAACACTTTGCTCTACAGCGGCAATTGTTTCTTCGGTGCGCACTGTTCGACGTCTCTGCGGATGCGTATTATCACATAGAGTAAACGTAGTGCGAAAACGATCCATGGTTAACCGAATTAATTGCTCTGATGGACGATTATGTCGACCATAAAATGGACGGAGCTTGCGGTAAACTTCGCGAACTGAACCAATATTTTCGAAATAAATTTGCACGATTTGCAAGCGTTGTTCTTTTGTCAACCTGTTCATGATGAAATGGCAAACCAAACTAAATATTAATTACTTGACAGCTGACAAAATGGCCGCCAGTTAAAAAAGTGATGCCAACTTAAAGTTCTATACCTCAATAAAAAACACCCATTACAATTGGGATAATTACGCTCAATTCGGCAACGCTGATTGATATATTTGTTGCTTAAGAATGTAACTTTTAAAGTGTTTTAATATGAGCTGGATGTACTTAAGAGATTTTGTAGGGTACTTAAAATTTGTTACGCTTATCGCCTCAATGATTGACGAAATTAAAATAGGGCTACTGCCCCAACAGCATTAATCGGAGTTAAGAGACATTTTTTACTCACATTGACTAATTTGAAATAATAAAATTGTGGTTGATTTTGGAAGAAAATTATGCACCATAAACTCTTAATATACATACTTACATCCATACATTAGAGCAGAGCAACTACTTTGGTGACACTACACAAAAAAAAGCATGGAAAATAAAATGCCAGTATGTTAGTGAAATAAAACAAAATGTGGTATGTGTTTCACGATCAGTTGGGCTATTGAGCAGACCTGACTAATAGGCATTAGAAATTTCGATGACTGTTTACGTTTATTGTTGCCTTACCTAAGTGTTCATGAGTGAAAATTTTCTTCCTTTATATCCCAGTATTCTTTGCTCTGGATTTTGACTATCGTCACATGAGAAAGAATTCTTTTCTGACATTCAAAAAGTGACAAAGTGGACAAAGCAAGTGATTCTTTAATCAAACAAAAGGTTGTTAATAAAAAAGGTCAAAAATATAGTGATTAACAATTAGTTACATAATAGTTAATAAGACAATCCACAAACAAATTAAATTAAGTGCATAATTTGAAAAAATAATAAAAAATATTAAACTTAAGTGCATATACTACTAATGAACTAATCAATAATATACATATGTATATATTCTACTGAGTGAGCAGTTTTAAAAATAAACACTTAACAAAATAAAATTACATCAAAGAAAATTTTAAAGTTTTATGGAGAAAAGAAAAGACGTAAGTTCATCCAAACCATATACATATTGAAAAACTAAGTTTGCACTGTCGAAAACCAAACCAGCTTCTTAGAGCGGGAAATACAAGAATTTTAGCTGTCCACCGCCTCTTCTAACCTACCCGATTTCTTTTAAAAAGGCGGATAGTTTGATTAGCCCAATACCAGGCATTGACATAGAAGATAACACACACTTTCCACTTCCTCTTCATGGTTACAACTCCTGCAATAGTCGTTAAAACTAAGAACCATTTTTCTAGCATGGGTCCCGATATTCCAGTGCCCAGTTAGCACTGCTACTAATAGTCTCATCAGACCTTTCTTGAACCTAAATAGCTCACGTGTCTTGCTCAGGTAGTAGTGGGCCACGTTGACTTAGCCACTCGGCAGGTACATTGTTTTCCCCACCTATGTTGAGAAAGTCGATACCATTGTGTATGATTATCCGGCATTTTAGGGCTGGGAAGTTTATTCCTGCTTGTAATACGTATCCGAAATAATAGATCCATATTCCCCAATGTGCCTCACACGTAGGGTTCTTAATTTCCTGACCTTATGCAGCTCATTCCCTTTTTTTCTATCATTCCCGGGATTTCGCGGTTGTTAAATATAACTAAAATTAAGAATTCGTTTGAAACATATGTATGTTTTATTTCCAAATAAAAAGCTATTCTATAGTAATTTTACAAATTTAAACCTTTTAGTTAAAATTTTATTAAACGAAATAACATACAGTCGAACTTCTATAACTCGAATCATCATTATCCCAAAAGAAACTTCGACTTACGGAGACTTCGAGTTACAGAATTTGTTATCAAAATATAATAAATGCTTTCTGTATTATGTATTTTTATTTGAAATAGCCTCTAATAGAAAACTACATACTTAAGTATATAAACGTAAAAGCATATGTACTTATACTCGTATAATTAAAAAAATTACAGTTGAGTAAAATATAAGTGACTGAAAATTAACTTTTTTTGTTATTTTTAGTAAAAAATAACTCCAAAGTGCTTAAAGCTTTGTAGTGCTCATCAGTTGTTTTGTCATTTGTCTGTAAATAATAATTTAGTGTTCGGAAAGAACTTTCTACATTATATCTTGTTGGCTTTTGAGAAGTTTCTTCTACTGAACTTTCGACATCACTCTCCATTACGCTTAAGATTGGACTCTCTGATTCAAGGCAATTATGCTTAACAATATTATTATCTGTAGGAAAACCAGTTGTACAGAGCTCATTATCTACTTCAATTGGGGCCTTAACTCTTTTACTACATAAACGAAATTGAAATTCAAACGAGTTGATAATTGATTCTTTATTTTTGAAAATTGTTAAGACCGTCCTTGCCGTCATACTATATTTATCAGCTGCTTCCTTTTTCTTTAATCCATCTTCGACTTCTTTTATAAGTTTATACTTTTCTTCAATCGATAAGCATTTTAAAACACGTTTAGTTGCCATAATAATAGAAAAAAATTTTTTCAACCATTCGATTTCATCTATTCAAACCATTTACATAAGCAAAATTCTTCGAGTTATAGATTTTTTGTTCGAGTTATGGAGAACTCCGAACTATGGAAGTTCGAGTTACGGAAGGAAAATGGTATGTGTTTTGTTCTCTTAACGCTACTGCCGACCAAATTAGTTCGAGTTAGAGAATATTAGAGTTAGAGAAGTTCGAACTATGGAAGTTCGAATGTATTTAATTTTAAATGAATTTTTACATTGTTTAATTTGTTTTTAAGGTTTTGATTTTTAATTCAGAATTGTTTTATGTAAAAAATAAAAATTTTAATTGTAAAGAGATCTTATATTTGTACTCTCGTGTATATTTGAAAAGCTTAAAAAAATAATTAAAACTTAAAAATATCCAATGACGAACGAATTCGATCGTTTTTACATTTTTTGTATCGAAAATAGTTTAAATTTTAAACTATTAATTTAGGAAATATTAGTTATGTTGTTGTCAATAAGATAGTGTTTTAAAACAACAAGCGCGTTAATAGCACTATTCGAAAGCTGGTTCCTAATTTGGTTGATGAAATTTCCAGAAATGGAAAAAACACGTTCACTTTCGATAGATGTAGTAGGGCTTATTGTCAATACTGCTTCAAATAATTTGTCCAAATTTGCTGTTCTTGTACCAGTTGCTTCAAACATTGAAAAATCTCTTTTTATATCTGATTTTTCAAAACACTTCCTCTTTTGCCATCTTTCATAGCAGACTCAATAGCTCTATTAAGGTATTCTTGAAAAGTATCGCTATTATTCAGATCAGTTTCAGAATCTGAGTCGGGAACATGTATAGCATCATCCTGAAATAATCTGTCATATAAACTTTGAGCAAAAATCAACATTGATGGTTTTGAAGCTTTTTGAAAAATGCCATTGTCGCATTCTGCATTATCAAGCTAATTAGGATTCTTTAAATATTTCAATAGTGTTATTATATCAATATTTCTACGCTCACAAATACGTTTTTTTGCCATACAATTATTTACAGCTGTCCAAACTAATTTGGACAAAATAAGTATTGTTTTTATATAGTATTCATTTCATTTTATAATTATTTACATTGAATTTACCTACTTACCATACTTATACTTATTGTGAATTATACCTACTTAACCTAACTTGAATTGTCTATTCCGTGAACTCACTGTAATTACTAAAATGTAGTGTAAAATTGCCCTCACCGTAATGCAGATATCAACCGGTCACACCGGTTGACTTCGGGTTTGTTACCGAATTATTTCTCTCAAGATCTGCATTTCGTGAGAACAATTTTAGGCACTTACCTTTGAACTCGCAACCACGTCACGTCGGAATCGCAGTACATCTTACCTTTAATACTTACCATTTCTTACCTAAAATTATATTGTAATTATCTACCAATAAAGGAACCCTTTGGTATTAACTCACTATAATTTACTGGATCAATTCCTAAAGAAAATAAACCCCCCTATAACTGGTAAGTACCCAATTACCAGTTAGATAAAGCACGAAGAACTAATTATTTCTTTCGTCTTTATCCCTTAACCCCCTCACAATTCCAACCATTCCTTGAGTGTTTGAAATTTCTAATTCCCTTGAAGGTTGGCCTTTTGCATCCTGCAATATTCAGTCTCCAACTAAAAAGGGAAAATTTTACATAATTGCCCCGCAATTATTCAACAGCTAACATTTTATTGAAAAGGACTAGTAGAATTACATCTGCTGTTAATAAATTTGTGCCTCGCCGACCTATAGTTTCAGCAGCAATTTTTACTGGATGTAACACATTGTAAAGAGACTCGAGGATATGAACGTGATCATCTTTCCACATATGGGCTAGGCTATAATCGATTAACGTTTTTTTAATTGCATTTTTAATTCTTAAAAACGATTCTGTCATTATTATTATTGAGTTCCATCTAGTTCTAATATCAATAAATAGTTGTAGCTCATTACCAAACTCAGACTTAACGTATTTCTGTAGAGTATCATTTTTCAATGCGCTTCTTTTAAAAGTTTTTATAATTTGTCTAGTAGCGTATTCTTCGCTGATATTATAAGTTAGTGTTTCTTCTAATTCATCGAAATTATCAGATTCATATAAACTGGAACTACTTTGATTATTTACGTGTTTCTTATAAAGAACGTCCAAAACCGCTAAATGAATTGCGTGATTTACACAAAAAATTCCACACACACAAATCTTTTCATTACGTTTGACCCGTCCGAAATTGTTGCAAATATATGTTCTTTAAATTGTAAATGAATACAACCATTTAGTTTTAATTCTACAATTTGTCTTCGTTCAGAAGCACCACACTTCCCTTTGATTATTACCATACCAAGGTTAAATAACTTGTGCTTCGGTCCATATAGAGATATGTTTAAATATCGTTTATATTTCAAGCTCTTCCATTCATCAAACACCAATCTGAATTTTTCATTGGCTTTGATAATTCTGACAACATTTAAAATCATAGTCTGCTTGATATTTTCATAATAATCTAATATAAATTTCATGACAGCAGCTTCACATCTAGGCACCTTGAATCCCTTGTTTGATAAAGACTCCCGGATAAAGGAACTGCGTGTAATTGCTCGTATAGAAATTCCTTCGAAAGCAGCAAGTTTTGCTAAGGTTTCACCTAAGTTTTTGTTGCAAACGAATTTTCTTATTAACATTTGTCTTTTTAGCGGTGGTTGGCATGTGTGGCTGGAGTTCTCATCATCGTTAGCTATTTCTGCGTCTATATTATGAATATTGGAAAGATGCCTAAGCAAACCACTGGTTAAGGAACCTTTGTAAGCGAGCATATTTGGACATAAACTGCGATTGATTGGCCCTTTCTAAAAACTTAGTTGCTTATAATCATAATTTAAGGGCACTTACTACTAATTTATTTTCTCTATAATAAACTTTTTTTGCTTTTAAATATGTATTTCTTCATGAGTTTTTATTTTTATTATTTAGCCAGCCGTTTTTACAATTCATTATGTGTATACACGCTTGCTAGGGTTGGTAGTTTTTAATTTTCGGGATTCCAGACAAAAAATTCCGGGAGCCGGGAAACAAAAAATAAGCAAAATTCCCGAGAAATTCGTCCCGGGATTTCCCGGGATAAAAACTCTACTCACACGTGATATTAAGCGTTGAATTCATTTGTCCACCGTATAATAAAAGCCAATCCCCTCCTCTGAGGGAGGACACCAGAACTATCTAGAATTTTTCGTCAATCTGCTCATTTAAACTTGACAAATTCATTTCGGCATGCGATATATCGTATGTAATTAATTTAAAAACCCATCTTATCTTATCTTATCTTATCTTATCTAGTCTTATTAGCAAAATATTATAGTATAATTTGTCAGTATAAATAACGTCGGTGTGCAATCCGTTAGTAATAGATATATTGATCAGTGTTGTAAAATAAGGAATGTTCGTCGTTGTTGAAAGACCTTTACGAAATCCGTGTAGAATCCTTGTAAACAGTGAATTAACTTGATGAATGAGGATTTCGAAGACAAATTATTCGAAAAGTTTTCCATTTTTTTAGGAAAATATACATACTTTAACTAAATATTGAAAATAATAGATAATGATTAAATTAAACGAGGAGTTTGGTATATCATTAATAAAGACCGATGAATTAAAATTTTTTAAAAATTAACTATATGGAAATATCGATTGTCGACGTTAGTATTATTTGTATTAAATTGATTCTGTAAGTACTCTTAATTTTTTTGTTTCCTTATTAGATCCTAAATAAAAAAGTTAAAATATAAGAAAAGCATTGCAAAAAGTGCACTTTTTAAGTTCACTTTCATACGCACTGTGGCTGAAAATCGTTTTTCATTGGCCAAAAGTCAAATTTTTTTTCGTCACCGATTTTTAAAATTTTTACGCCCTTTTGCAGCTAATATATCCAGATTAAGGTAGCCAAAAAATTAGGTTAAACTATTGATAATTGTGAGCGTGGCATGCTGTCAAACTCAACGGTTTTTTGTAATTTCAGAAAAAGGTGTTTTCCTGTTGTTTTTTATCAAAAATAAATGATTACTACTCGCAAGCTATCATCGATAATGGCCTGCGGTCTTTTTTATAATGTTGGTAGGATTATAGTCTTTAGTTGTTGTAAGTCGTCAGAGCTCTAGCTTTTAATATTAGGGGCGTTACGGAATATTTATGAAACTGCTATATTTTTCTCAAATTTAAACTTTAGTGGAATAGAACTTCTTGGGAACAAAAGCGAACAAGAAATGTATACCACCCGGAGAAAGGTGAAAGTGTTCTCTTTACCGCTATATATGCTTTTGCACCCGTCACGAACCGTGTGCAGAACACTTTTTTCATTTTAATGAAATTACTCCAAAGTACTCGTATACAATGGTGTATATAATTTTCACTTTTTTGCCTAAAAGTTTATGTTTTTACTTTAGACTACGTAAAACTAAAAAAATTAAATATAATACCTGCGAAAGGGTTTAATGGCTTTGTTTTGATCAGCAAAAAATAAGTCATAAAATTATCACAAATTATCACAAAATTCTACAGTAAACATATGATCTGTTTCTAAATTTACCTGTTATCAAATGTTAGGGTCAACCAAAGTCATAAGCAATTTTATAACAATAATTGGGACATTAAACCACTAAAAATAAAAAAACAACCCAACAACAACAACAAATATTGGCGAGATACTAATTAGTTTTACCTGATATTAAGGTCTGGACAACATGTGCAGTTTTGTGCAATTTAAGCACTACCTGCTATGAAATTAAAGATCAATGTGTGAATAACATGTATCTAAAAATGTATAAAACTACGGATTCGATAAGGGATTACTCAGTAATAAGTTAATCCTTTAAGTGTACGGGTAAAACATAACAGACGCAAATAAAAATATTCAGAAAAATATGGAGAGCTTCAGTTATAAAGAACTGGCGGAAGAGTATTTTAGAAACAAAAACCAGGAAGATGTTCTTCGTTACGTTAAAATAAAATTAAACTTAAATTCGTGTAGCACCGAAATGGAAGAGGAATTATCTAATTTCGTCAAAGCACTAAAAAAACGCTACAAAGAAGTTCGCTACAGTAAACAAAACTTTTATATAAAAAGTGCAAACTGGTTAGAGGGCCAACTTACTGTCGCTGCAGAAACAGCAAAGCAAGATAAGGCTGGAAGACCACGCAAATCATTAATGGGCAACTGCAGCGATAGATCTAAGAGGCGGAAACTTAAAGATATTAACGATGCAATTGGTTGTACAAATATAAAAGAATCTTTCCTACATCAATTACGATCACAGAACCAATTAACAAAAGTGGATATCATTGAAAAAGTTGTTAAAGCTAGTCCAGTGAGAACAAAACGGATTCTTAAAAATATACCAACTCCGAGTGATGCAATACAGTACACAAATGAGGAGGCATTAGCATTATTTCTGGATTTGAAATTAACAAAACAGCAATATATTAAGCTCAGACTGCGTGCGATTGAAAAAGGCTCAAATATGTATCCAGCATATCATCACATAACCGCTGCTAAAATGGACTGTTTGCCATCAAAGGACACTATTACAATCACACCAATTTCGGCAGAGGTACAACTACAATCTCTACTTGATCACACAGCCGAACGCTTGCTACAATCAATAACAGGAAATGAGTTAAAGAAATATGGAAACACAAAGTTAATTCTTTTTTGTAAATGGGGATGTGATGGTTCTTCGGGACAAAAACAATACAAACAAGTTGTATGTGAAAATATTTCGGACTCGGATATGTTCATGGTATCATTTGTACCATTGCGATTGAAAAAGATTTTGGAAGATTCAGAGCCTTCGACTAGAACAACGGAAACAATGGATATTTGGAAAAATGAGACACCATCTTCTACGAAATACTGCAGGCCAATCAAATTTGAATTCAAAAAAGAAACTCATGATGCCATTAACAAAGAAGTTAGTGACATCAAGGCCCAAATTGCAACACTACAGCCATTACAATTACAGTTAGTTGGCCAGCAAATTGAAGTAAGCTACCAATTAGTGCTGACAATGATAGATGGAAAAGTAGGTCAGGCTTTGACTAACACGAAGGCTGCCTCCAGCTGCATTATATGCCAAGCAACATCAACCCAATTAAACCAAATACCGACAAAATCATTAGATAATACCGATGCATATGAATTTGGATTATCACCACTACATGCAAGAATACGACTTATGGAACACATACTAAAAATCAGTTATGATTTGGATTTCGGGTCTTCAGGATCAATAAGAAACAACGAAACCAACAAAGAGTTAAGAAGTTCAAAAAAGAAACATGTTCAAGATGAATATCGCAAATTTGGATTGATTATAGATCAGCCAAAACAAGGGTCAGGCAATACAAATGATGGCAATACCGCAAGAAGATTCTTTTCAGATCCAGAAACAGCATCTGAAATAACAGGAGTGGATTTAAACCTTATTTTCAGATTTAAAATAATCCTAGAAGTACTTGCGTGGAATGAAGAAATTGACTCTAGAAAATTTGGAGATTATGCAAAGGAAACTGCAAAAATATATACAACCAACTACCCATGGAGAAATATGTCTGCAACAGTTCACAAAATCCTTTATCATGGAGAAGATGTCATTAAATATCATTTGGTGCCACTTGGAGATCTATCAGAGGAGGCTCAGGAAAAAAGGAACAAGGATTACAGATTTTATAGAGAGCACAATACTAGAAAAATTTCAAGAAATTCAACAAATGAAGATCTATTTAATATATTATTGGCAACGTCAGATTCGTTCATCTCCAGTATTCGAAATCAATGGAAAGTGGAACATCGGGATTTAGATGAAGAAGCCAAAAAACTACTAAAGAACAGAAATAGCACAGAACAAAATATGGAATATTTGCAATCAATATTTGAGTCAAATGAATAATAATTATAATTGCTTTTCATTGTTATTTAAGTACGAAAAACATAATATTAGTAAAAAATAATAATAAACAGAACCTACCATTGTTGCAAATGCTATTAAAATTTATTGCAGTTTTTATTTTTAAAATTATCAAATTTGACAGCAAAAAATAATAAATATTTCTGTAGTAATAGTAATATTTTTAGATAATATTATTAACGTGTTTTTTTAAGTGTAACTATTCTTTGAGTGTAAACAAATTTGCAAATTTGTCAGCAAAAAATTTTCAATTTTTCTGTAATAGCAAAATCTCCAGTTGATTTTACTATTTTTTTCAGTGTAAAATTTTTTTTAAGTGTAACATTAAAAAAATTCCATTATTACAAAAAATATTTATAATTTTTATTAATTTCCAAATATTCAATTTTTTAATAAATAAAAAAATAATAAACCCATATTTCACTCTAAAAGTAAAAAAAATTCAAAAGTTCAACTTTGACCTAGAATTCCTTAAAAAGTCCTCAATCAATTTTAATGTAATTTAAACTGAGTCAAGCTGAACTAAATATCTATCCAATACAATAAACATTACTTCAATATTTTGATCGGTTCAAAAGTTACAGAATTTTGGCCAATGAAAAACGATTTTCAGCCACTGTGATACGTACAAATGCCTGGTGGGTTCTTGGATTTGTTTTTTAATATCTGCTGACGTGTCTAATGAATTAAAATAACAAAGCCGAAATAGTGAGATGTATGTTATTCATATGTTTATTCGCATTTAAACTCATTACTTGGCAATAAAAGTTCTTGCTGCAAATTACTTTTTGTCCCTGTTAGTCAATATCAAAATTCCCGTCGTAATACTTACTTTGTCCTTAAACATTTGTTCAAGATAACATAATACGATTATAAACAAAAAGATTTGTTCAAGGTTTACTGCCAGGCTACGAAACAAAGTTTTAGGAATTCTTCTTGGTTTTAAATGTAATTTAACAAAAGAAAGAATTCATTGGACATCGTGGGCCGCCAGTTACCGGTTTTTTATTTTCACCAACAATTGCATTAAGTCTAGATTTAAAATAATTTTTTCAAAAAGGAATTATTTAGATTCTACTTGAATGCCCTTGTAGAGGGCAGCATACGTAAACCTAAAATAATAAAAAAGTTGCAAAAAACAGTACAAAATGTTACATGTATTCTCGTCTCCGAACATTTTTATGTTCGTTTCAGTGATGACAAGAGTAGAGAATTTTCCCTTATTTTAAGGAATTCATTGAAAATTTTCAAGAAAAACGAAAAAAGGCCAGATTTCACATTTTACGGAAAAAGTAGGGAATTTTCAAAACTTTGTTTTTCTTTCTTATATGTTGCGGTGTAAATTCGTAAAACACCCCACAAAAGTGATAATACATATAAAAATCTAGATTTTAAATTGTGCTGCAGTATTATGCGACCTATTTCATACAGACAGAAAACATTTTTTGGTAAATAATATATAGTGGCAGCGAAAGGCAAAGAAATGTCCGATTGTCTTGGGAATAGAATTTGTATGAAAAATGAAAATAAAATTGAAAATTTTAGATTTTTTGTTTTATTTATAAATTAGGAATTTTTAAAAATATATATGTATTAAGCTATTTTAAATATTCAAATGCTCTCTTAGAAAAAAAAAATAACTTTCATTCTTTTCATTCTCGGTCACATTTTTTTAAAATTTGGATAAAACTTTATTAAGAATTCAGAATTAAGATTTTGATTACCTTCTAAGATCTCCACATCTTTATTTTAAAAATTTAAGAAATCTATATTAGCAATGAATGCGAAGAATTATCATAAAATCGTGCAACATCACTCAAGTTAATCCAAAGACTTCTCTTAAAAATTAAATAATTTTTGAAGAAATGTTATTAGTACATTCGTTTGAAAACTATAAAGGCACAAAGGCTGATATTGGAGATTGTTAAAATTAAAAATTTATATTAATTTTTATTGCTGTTTAATTACAAAGTGTTAAAAACCTACAAAAAATGGTATTTTTTCCTGAAATTATTGAATTTTTAGAGTAGGGAAAAATATAGGAAACTTTCTTTTGTGTGTAGGGAAAAAAGACGATTTTTTTTCGATACATGCAGGGATTTTGTTAAATTTCTGCTGGCATCACTGATTCGTTACTAAAAAAATAAGCAAAACTTTCAAAAAACAGCTTGATCGCTTGATGTTCACAAAAAACCGGCAAATGTGTAACATTTTTTGCACTCAACTTTGGGTGATGGTGAAATGAAATGAATGAAAGAGTGTTAGATGTGAATTAATGTTCATTGTAAAATGAAGAACTTATTTTTGCTCTATTAAAGTGTTGTAACAACACAAATCATGTGTAATTTTTATTTTCATGTCTAGCCCATGTGTAATTGGCTGCATGTGTAACTAATATATTACTTAATATGTAAAATTAATATTTGGGAAAATAGTGCGATTATAAATTTAAAATACTAAAATTTTAGCAATTCCCGTAAAAAGCACTAATTATTAAATTAACAGCACCCGGTCACAAAACTCTTTCTTGGCTTCACTATATACAAAATGTATAGCCTTTGTTGTTTTTACATTTTCTACAAACATCTTACAACTACAATTAGAGTTGAAAAAAAGTTAACCTAGGCAGTAATAGTAAAGTAAGTAAACAAAAGCAATTGGTTGATTATTAAGTTCTTGTTACTACTTTGGTATTATTTAATTTTCATTTGTGTTAATGAATGTTTAATGTAATATCTCCAGTTGTTCTAAGAAATATTTGGGTAAAGTTACCTGATGATCTGCATTAGTAGCAGTGAAATGCGCAAAGGAACTCGCGCAATTTCAATTTATTCTAATTAAACTAATAATATTTTACCAAATATATAAAATATTAAAACTTTATCGTTTTTGAGCGATGACGACAAAAAAGGATTGGCTGTGATATTTAAATTTATTTATAATCCTGTTTTGCATTTTTTTGCTTTAAATTTATTAAGTTTTTGTTTGTGATTGTCTTTTTTGCAATAAGCGAAACTGTGATATTTTTAAGAAGAATGATGTAGAATTGGTCTAAGAAAGATGATATATCTACAAAAACTAAAAAATGCCCTGAAGAAGTTGGAAAACACCAACACTGTTCTATTGCAACCGTAAAAATGTTATCACTTTTCGAGTGTGTTGGTAACCTGTAAAAAGTATCACACATTTATGACAAAATATTTTTTCAGAATAGAAAGCGCCATTAAATGAACACAATGAAAGAAGTATGAATTGAAAAGAAAACTTGCCAAAAAAAATGTTGTAAATTCGTGCTAGTTAGCACGATATCGTTCTAAGTCCAGATTAAGAAAACGAATTACGAGTATTACATGCAAAAGTGATTCCAAAATCAAGAATATTTTTAAATTTGATGAATTTCTAATGATTTTTACAATGGCCTCTCCACGCAAGAGGATTCCTAATTTTATTCTTATTCGCCGGAGCTCTATGACATTATTGTGCTTAAGGAATATATTTATATATACATATATTTATTTCTTATATTAATGTAAACGGAAAACAGTCTTTTAATGAAAATTTAAATTAATAAATAAATTTTTTAATGTGATATTCGTATCGTCTTAATTCAGAAACAATTGGGAATAAAAGAAAAATTAAAGCTAACCAATTGCAACAGGACAACGTTGTTTTCAGTGGATGCCAAACTTCCTTTAATATATAGTGTTAATGTGTTATTCATGTGTTTCATCACTACTCCGGTTATGCTGCTTTTAAGTTTATTCATACAGTTTTAGAAAAAATAAATATAATTTCTTTGTTCAAAATATTTGATAAAATGTCACTAAAAACGTACATTTTTTAGTAGAATTGTGAGCAAATTACAAAGTTTTGTAGAAATTAAATAAGGCTTTGTCGGTTTTAGATTAATTCGCTGCCTAACTTCCTAACATATAAACTTATTGATACTTAGAATATAATTATTCCAACCACTGTTCTCTTCACAAAACATATTATAAGATTACAAATACGATCGTATGTACGTGCATGTATGATTTTAATTTAGCATCTTATAAATTTCGTAAATAATTTAAGTAATTGCTATCAGATAAATAATTTTGTTTACATTTTCCATTTTTACATTTCTAATAGAAATACATTTAAGTAAAGTAAAGAAATGGAACTTGAATTTAGTGCTTTATTTGGGGAAATGCGCGTTTTTCCTTGATTTTAGTGCTTTTTGAAATTCAAAATTTGAGAACGCTACAACAAAATCTACTTATTAGCTATTTTTTCACTGTTCACACAGTAGAACCTTAGGGTGAAGGCGAAGCCGAAAGCATATTGGTCTTAATTAGTAGAAAGTGAAATGAACATGACGTACTCTAAAGCAGAAAATAAATACCTTGCATTTTTAGTAGCTTTTGTTATGGTGTTCTTGTCAAAATTTGAAACGATGTTTCTTCCAACACGATGGCTGGTATCATTATCCAACAATGATTGTGGTTTCATCGTTCCACAGAACACCTTCTTAACAGCTTCTAGTGTACACCACGATGCGAATTCTGCGAATTCTTTTTCTTTAGCAACGTAACTTGCAACTATTCCCTCTGCAAAATTTGCGTCATCATGACATTTCTCATTGAAGTTTGATATCTTAGTTAGTAAGCGACTGATAAAAAATGGAGTCTGGAGCAAAATATGTGACGAAATTTCAAAAATTGCCCTGCGAGAAAGAAAACATTAAAAAATTACTAAGTTGTTGAAAAAAAGTAATGACAACTCGGGAGGGATCTTTTCTACTGTCATCTGTTATATTCTCTCTTATATTTCAAAGTTATTTTTAACTAAATTTTTCTAGCAAAATTTACACTTTTTTCTTTGTACTGTTTGTACGTATATTTTCTGTAATTAATTTCATAATCAAGTAAAATTTACATTTTTATAAATTTTGCAAAATATAAATTTAGACTCCTTACTTTAAATCGTTTTCAAATACAACGTTACTATATTTTTCTCAATCAAAATTTATAAAGTTGCAATAAAAAAATATTGAAAATAATTTATTTTATCGCAAAAGAAGTAAAAATTTATTGGATTGTTGGATTGATAAAAAAATATTATTAAAAACGCATACATATTTTGATAAAAACAATCAATAAATTAATTTTGAATACAAAAGTAGCTAACGAAATTAACCGACGCTATAAGAAGTATTAAAAACATGAACAAATCAAAACAATACTCAAATAGCACAGGACTGCAAAAGGACTAAGAAATGGAATCTTCTCTATTATGGATTGCTTTCGATTTTTCTTACCTTTTCCCTAAATTACAAGATTTTTTTTGATTCATGTTATGTTAAGACTAAAGAAAATCATATCTTAAAAACTAAACACTAAAAACTAAAATTTCATAAGTAATAATAGCTCTCATATTCATTTTTGACATGCATTAAATTTTTTTGAATACGTCAGGAATCCATTTAAAAAAATATAAGAGTTTTGTGTATTCAGTACTTTAAAACAAATACGAATTATAAATCCCGTTTAAACAAATATTTTTTATTCAATAATAACTTATTTTTGAACGCATCCGCATTAATTTATCACTACTATACTTAGAGCTCTCAAACTAATTTTTAAAATTATGAATATCAAACATCTATAAATATTCCTCTTTATTCCTTTTTTAGTAATTTTTCCAAGTATTTTATGAATAAATAATTATAAAAAGACTTACTAGTGAACGAAAATAAACATTATTTGGAGTAAAAATGCTTAAAAAAAGAAAGCACTCATTGAATGACAAACGATAATTACCATTTTTAATGTTAAATCATACAGAGGTGGACAAAAAAAACTTAACATTCATTTGAAATACATAAGCAGAATTTTCAAATCTAACTATGTCTGACCAAGTAGCATTATAAACTCATAAATTTTCTTTGAACCAATACGACGATTAGAAGGCAAAAAACCAAAAAAAAAATACAAAAAAATAAAAATAATACTTAATAGTTGTTACACTTAACATCCAAAAAAGAAAATCGTGAACGAAGAAGAAATAAAAAAATACTCAGTCATTTACAATATTTATGTATGCCATAACACAACAAACATTGTGTTTTGTGACACAATAAACTAAAGGTATGAAAAAATTTTTTAAAATCATAAAATCCTTTTGCGATTTGAGATTTGGCTTAAGTCAAATAAAAGTAAATAAGAATTTTTCTGATTTCGAGTAATCTTCTCTTTTTTGCCAAGTATGAAAGAGCTCCTCAAAAAACAGTTATTTTAAATGTGGTTAAGCGCAGACCTGGAGTAGGCAAGTAATTTTAAGTGGATTCCAGATAGTGTTGCAATTTTTTGTCGATCTTCAGTGAAAACACTCATGGTTGGTTGGCTGGTTTACAAGGCTGCCCTCTACACGTATGCATCAAGTAGAATCTATATGATACGGTGATTGGTCCTAGATCCAACCCGTCGCATTGAGATAGATATCTGATAAGGTCACACAGTAAAATCTCTGATAAATATGTAAGGTAGTCCATGACTTCCTAAAAACATGTGTCTCGATAGATGCAAAGCTGGACATTCGCAAACAAAGTGGAAGATTATATCTTTTTTGTTTTCTTCTCGACAACTTCGGCAGTGGTCACTAAACAAGTACCATCAGCAATTGATACTGGTTAATAAAATGCACATCACTGCCCCGCCCCGTCAGCAAAACTGCAAAAAAATAATCTTAATACGCAATATCGGAGTTGTAAAAGAATTAATTAAGCGTTCTCACTTTTCACCATCAGTCCTTTCTACACTATCGCTTTTCGAAAGGAAGTAACACATCGAAATGATTGGCAGCCATTAATTGCCTGAGTTGTTAGTTTTATTTAAAAACAAATATTAAGAAATTGTATATTACACCCACCATTCATCTTGTATCATATGATATACGTCTGACACAGTAATCCAAGTTATGCAAAGCAGGTGCATGTACAGATTTTCGTTACGGGTTCCCGATTTTTTTGCATACTTCAAAGTTTTTAAGTTTAAAAAAATAAATGTGTCCTAAATTATTAATATTTTGCATGAATGATGAAAATGAGGACTATTTTATGCGTGTTTTTATGTTTTTCTCAGTAAAAATTGATTTCGATAATACACTTTCAGGAATTTATCCTTCATTATCTTGTCAAATCTAGAATAAAAGTGTTTGAGAGGAATGCATATTCAAGACTTGAATATTGAACACCACATACGGAAATTTCATCTCTGTGGTTTTTTATATGCATAAAGCACATGTTTAGCAATATTATATTAGCTCGAAATTTTAATTTTTTTACTTGTTCTCATTAACAATCTTTCATGGCTTTGTTCAACTTTTAGTAACGAGTGATTTACAATTTATTTTCCATAAAATTAAATTTTTTTGTTCTTCTCTGCATATTTTAAAATTTCGAGTTAATATAGTATTGATAAACAGGCGCGACATTCATATTACCGCCTGTTTAAATTTTGTCCCAAGAATAAAATATACTTGAATTATTAAAAGTTGAGGATTTTTCACACGCTTCTATTCCCTTCGTTTGTCTAATAAAGTTAGAAGGTTAGTTTTTAATTTCCTTGCCTCTTCTAATTTTTTGCTGGGTTTTAATTTCTGTATACTTCTTAATTTTTTTCATGTGTTTTGTGCTACTTTTTATTGTTCAAACAAATCTTTTTCTTGTTTCTTTTTTTTACATTTTTGTTGTTTAACAAACCGTCTGAAAAAATAACTCAATGTTGGTATTAAAAGTTGATATGAAATTCAGTAATTAACTAAAATGTCACGTACATTTTGTTAGAATTAACATTCATTTTGTTAATGCGTTTTGGGCATTTGTTTCTTTATTATTAATTTTTTTAAAAATTTATTATATGTGTTGTAATAATTATAATTAAGTATTTTTGAAATCGATTTTTATTTTAATAGTGAAACACTTTTCTTACAGGTATGTAAAATTTAAGATGTGGATTATCCTACACAAAAATTTGTATTGGGTAAGTTTTGTTTCTGTGTATATACTCGTATATAAAAAATACGGGCCCATTCTATGGGAGATGTAGTATTTTGATAAAAAATTAATTTTTTTTCGAAGCCGATTAATATTACTCATCAACTATAAATAAAAATAATCGGAACATTTAAAATACTGTTGAGCATCGATTATCCGCGTTGTACGGGTTTTGCTTTGTACGCATAATCAAGAAATATGGTTCTTCAATATTATATGAAAGCCCAAAAATAATTTCTGGCAAAAATATGAACTTATGTAAATTTTAACCTGTTAAATACGGTAGCATGCGGTGACGTCCAAGGAAATAACCTCCATCGATATTAAATGATCATTGTTTGCTTTCGGAGGAAAGTGATATATATGATTATTTTATTATTTTTTTCTGTTTGAAAAACAGTTTTTCAGTGTGAGTGTTTTCTGACTTGCCGGCATTCGGACGTACTTTAAGGTTTTCTCCTCTCGGTATTTCAGTGGTTTCGCTGAGTAAAGATTTTCTATACATATCTATGGCTTGCGTTGTGGATTTGCTCCAATGATTCAGCCAAGCCATTATTCCACATACCGAGAGGAGGAAATTCTTAAGTCCGGTCAAAGAAGAGCAAAGCAGAAAATGTTTCATCTGAAATTTTTTACTAGAAATTAGTTTCACTTTAAACTAGAAATAATATCCATGGACATATAAATAAACAACTTTAGTCATTTCGGCGTTTTGAGTAAAACTGCAGTTTTTCTTAGCAGGATGCTACTGTTATTTACACCATAATCTTTATCTTAAAATTTTCTACCATACTGCATTTACAGAATATAAAAATTTTGCCTCGTTAAATTTTTATATAAGAAAAGGTAAGCAAAAATGGAAAAAAATTATAAGTTCGTATTTGAAAATCTGAATTTGTAATGCTATGATTAAAAAACCACCGAACCAAATGGCAATGTTGCTTTAATAAACATTTAGGAAATTCAATAAGCTTTCTAATGCATTTAATTAAGTTCAAATTCATTTAGAACTGCTTGAGTTAGAGGCAAATTACCAACGCAAGATTTTTTCCTTTTCTGGAAAAAAGGCTTTTTTTCTTAAAAAAAACCAAAAACGATTTGGGAGACCACTTCCCGTTCATCAATATTTGAGTGTTATACACCAAAATTCTTGGTTTTTAGAGCAGATTAAGAAAATCAATGTTCATGAAGGAATTTCGAAAAAAATGTAACGTACATACATATATATTTATATTAGTTTTTCTTACAATTCTGCAAAACGAATAATCATCTTACAACAACAACGCAATTAAAATTCTATTTAAAAAACAAATTAAAATAAAAACAATAATACTAAATCGTTTTCACACAATCTTCTTGTGCAACATACACAATCTCGTTAAAAAATCAACACTCTATAGTGCAAGAACAATGTGTCACTAAAAATATCATTGACACTTTTACCGAATACATTTTAGTATTGAAAAAAGCAGAAATAAAAAACAAAAGCCCAAGCCAAAGCAATTAGCCTTAGTGTACAATAATATTAACAAAACCATAAAAAAGAGTCTTGCTTTTTATTATTTTTATTTTTAATTTAAAACTACACTCGAATTCGAATGATGACAAATAAAAATGACACGTAAACGAAAGTAGAATACCTGGATGAAACAAAGAAAACAAATGAATTCACAGAACGGAAACCTTTAAAAGGAAATAAAAACTTTAAACAAGGATTTGTAAAAAAATATTTTTGTTTACTTGATGATTTCAATCAAGCTAAAAAAAACAGTTTTGCAATACGGTACATATTCGTAAACCAAATAGTGAGAAAAATTTATAAAAATCAGTAGAAGTTAAACGAAAGATTCGTTAAGTAAACAAGCACGAGTTTAATTTTTTTTTTGCAAGTTCACAACAAAACGTTAAAGGATAAAGCTTTTGTAAGCACCTTTGTATACATAGTTTTATTGATTTACATACATATTTTATTTGAATGGTTTAATTTCTGTATTGTTTATGTTCCTTATAATGACATTTTATATTTAAAACATTAATCAGAGCATGACTACAGCAAAAATTTATGTCAATTTTAAATAATATGAAAAACTCAACTAAAGCAGAAAAGTATTGAATTGTAACAAAATAATTAATTCTTCATTTACATAATTTTAATGAAAATGGAAAAATTTTATAAACCGTTTGATGTAGGGTTTTATTCAGCAGCAAGAAATATACTTTTTATGATAATTATATGAACAAATTGTGATACCCATGTATTTTTTACACAAATTTTCAATTGGAATAAATTGTTAGTACTTCTCCTCAGGTACTTTAAATCTATGAATGAAAAATAATTAAAGATATTCCTCAAATATTTGATGTGTTCAGATATGGCAATTCCACCATATCTGACATCAGAGCCATAGAAGACTAAAAATAAATACTTAAATTTGATAATCAAAACATAAAAAACCTAATGGCCTTAACTAAGTAGGTTTGAGGACCCGCTTCGGAAAAATATTGATATAATTCATTAAGATGTTTGTTATTTAAACATTTGTTCAAAGTTATTGAGATTCATGAAAATTTGTTTGTTTGTAAACATATTTCGACAATCAGGATTTAATTGTTTTTATTTTATTCTTGTTGATGCTTTCGCGTTTCGTAACAGTAATGCCACAAGATATCAATAAAGTTGTACAATAGAAGTTGTCCCCGTCAAGACTTTAATTTTCTGTTGCAGCAATTCTTGATTTTATTAGTGAGAGATATACACAGTTTCATGTGCTCCGCAATTCCCTTTTGCTTTGAAATTCGCATTTATCAATTTGAAATTCGCTGTACGTAAGCAGACCAATGCTTATTTTTAACAAATTTACTTGTTGGATACAGCGACTCGCAAGAACACGAAGTGCCGAAAATATGTATATATTAGTATGAGTGCGCAATCTTTGGTTTTAAGATATTTCGGTTTCGGAACCTGAACAATCATTATGTTTCTCTTTATTCGAGCTCTATATATCCGAAGGAATTAGCGTTAGTAAAGCGTTACCATTCTTCATAGACATAATTTGTAACTATTATATCAAATCCGGATAAAGTTTTATTGATACACGTGAAGTAAATGAAAGTTTTAGGAAACAAATCTCTCTCGAACAGTTTTAATGTATTTTTGAAGCTTAATACATTGTGTGCCAAATAGGTTAATATGTCCTTGCAGAGATAAATTTAATGATTTTAAGTGCTAAAAAATGTCTGTGCAAACGTTATATCTAGCAACTATTGGGTACCTTCAAGTTCCGGTGAAAATTTCCCTTTTTCATTGAGATATTGTTTAATTGGTTCCATAAACTTAAAGAATTTTGTTAGAACATTGCTTAATGTGAGCTACTTTACTAAACAAAACCGTAATACATAATCTAGAAGCTCATCGTTTTCTATTTCTTGTCTAAAGACTTTGAATTATCGTATGTAGTTGACAAATTTTTAAAACTACGTTCATAATATGGTCATATAAAAATGTTGAATGTAGAGTCGGCAAATATGTTTTTATTTATTTTATGTTTTTATTTAAGCTGCGTTGCCTTGTAAGCAATCAGAAATTAAAATCACCAATCCATTCTCATTTCTCTTTCTGGGCAGCACTTCTTTAAACTAATGCACTTCAAAATTAGATAAACAGGAAAATTTGCGAAAAAAAAAATTCGACGCGTTCTAAAATTCTTTTTAAAATAAGATAATAATGTATTGTTTTCAAAAATAAATAAATGGTTCTTTAAAATATTAATTCGCAGAATTGGCTCCAGAAGTTAGTATATTATGGTAAAGGTATTTTTTATGTTATTCCCCAAATGAATTAGATTCAGCTCCGTACAGAGCTGTGCAATAATCACATAACTCTTGTCACAACAAACATTCATACTTTTGCTTTTGATAATCCTTATTTCTACATATGTAGGTAAGAGATTTACTTTTGACTGATTGGAAGCTAATATTTCCTGCATCAAGAATTAGAAGGGAGTAAATAAATATCATTCAGAAGTATTTTCTATTAAAAAATGATCTTTATTTGCGTGTATGTTACTCCTTTAAATAAACTACTTATGTATGTGTGCACATTAGGGTGAGTCAAATTGCTCGAGCCAAGAAAAAGGCGAATGGCGGCAGGCAAAAACGAAATCTAAGCGTAATTACCATTAGAAACTTGGGGTTTGAAATTTAAACCTAAACCGAGAGGCATAAATATTTCAGTAAGCTATTTATGCACTTAATAAAGTAGGCATATGTCATTTCTTTTTTACAAAACTTTTTAAAATAAATAAAAATACTATTATGGAAACCCTTTCCATTCTGAAATAAGCATATTTTTAATGGCTTTTGGGTCAAGTTTTCTGACCAATCATAACAAAACTATATATAATTGACATACCAAGTGAATTTAGTAAATTGAATTTTCCAGTTTTTTTCATTTCTCTCAATATGAATTATTTTGAGTCCCAGATTTTATCTTATAAATCAACATACATATATTTCATTTAAGAATTTTAAATTTAAAAAAAAAATTGCCTGGCAAAAGAAGAGCAGCATGTTTTTACCTCTGAAGATTGAAAAATAAACTATTGCATATGTCAATTAAAAGGCAATTCTTTGCCCGTATTTGAGCGGATCAACTACTGTAAGGAGCTTCTAATATATACATACGTAATTTAGCTAAGTCAGTTTAGTACATTGAATTGAAAAACTTCAATTTTGATGTCTCTAATCGGGTGCAAGGGTTTGATTTCGAACTCATAGTTTCTTGAGTTTACTTAGAACTATATGTAGTTCATGCTTTTGCTAAAAACCTTTTGCCAAAAGCAATTGACCCACCTTAATGTACATGTAATAAAATTTCAGTTCTTAAAATAATTCTTTATAAATAAGAAAATACCAAAATTTGTACTTGAAACCACTTTACATATCCTTATTCAAGTGTTAATAAAACACTTTAAAAAGATTCACTCAAGATTAACAATGATCAAATATGAATGAAAAAAATCTAAAGTGCTAAAGAAGCAAAGAATTGTTCACTAATTATGTGAAACAATAGTTTAAGAAATAATTTACGTTTTATAATAAAAATGCATCCCCTATTTCCGGCAAACTCTTAACACTTTAACAAAACAGACAAAAAAAGTGGAACCCATATTACTTCTACGATTTATATCACCAGGGATTAAAGTGCATTAAATGATGCATGGGTTAGTGGAAACATAATGCGGCACAACAATAAGACGACAGTGTTTGAAAATATTTATTATTTTACACTGTGGCGTTCGTTGTTAACGATTATCATTATAATTCACTCAAATGCGCTCTGTGTTTTGTCCTTAAATGGGACAGATGTTTTATATATTTTGAAACAATAATTTCTATTGATGACTAATGAAAATAATTGCACAATCCTTAATATGAAACGACAGCTTGTTAGAGAATGAGCATTCAACCCTGTTTTTGTTTTTATGAACTTACTGCAGCTCATTTTAAAAGTCTTAGATGTTCGAACACTAGCCTGGCTGATGTTTCACATCATAAAACCACCATGTGACTGACAGGCGTTTGCCTCCTGTCTTTATAAGAGTACGATTATTTTTATTTGTTCTCATATTTTGTTTTTTTTTTTAATTTTAGGGTTTTCAGTTTAATCGAATTTATAATATTTCAGCATTACTGAATTTATAAACGAACTACGCTAAATTTTGGGATAATATTTATGTTTTCGGCTTTTTTGTTTCTTTCTTAGAAATGCATGTGTTTTCTTTTCTTTTTTATAAAGATCTCTTCCAGTATCTCGCTTTGGATTACTGTCCTGGTACATTTCACGGTTGTTTGAACCGTTTTATTTGTTCGCAGTGCTGCCAGCTTAGCGGTTTTATAACAAAATCACTTTGACTTACAAGCAGCTTAAACTTTTATTTTAACTAGTGTATCCTGTGGTCAACTAAATCGACCGCATTATAGAAATTATTATTTAACATTTACATAAATAAATACGATAAAATATAAAAACAAAAAATATTCTAAATAAACAACTTTAAACTCAGTCTCATTTCCATGCAAAAGCAAATTAAACAGACACACATGCACATTTTGCAAGTTGAAGCCAGCGTTGCTATTTTCTGTATTATAGTACAAAAACTGTACTATTTAAAAATATGTATATTATTTTTGTACCAGTTTTGTACTATTCTACTAATTGCAGAAAAATATAAAATTAAACCAGCAAATTCACCAAAGTATATTTATAATTGCTTTCTTCTTGGTATTTTAACTAATTTTAATTTAGTTTTCCTATCAGAATCTCCAATGTTATACCAACTAAAAAATTAAGTTATAAAAATACTTAACATTTTATTGTCTAATTATATAAAAACAGTTATTATCGAACAAAAAAACTTATTTCTGATTAATCACTCTAATTAATTTTGTTTGTACAAAAAATTAAAATGCATATTGGTGTCGCTGCACAATAGACTATTTCATTTTGTTCCGAATCAGAGCAACAAAAAATGTATATCGATTTCGGAAATTTTTACATTGAAGTGATTAGCCAAATTGAAAAAAAATTTGATGTTGACCTTTAAAGATATAATAGATCCAAAATTTGCACAATCATTTGAAATAAAATCGTTATCAAATTTTAAAACCAGATTTCCTTCCGTTGAAAAAGATTACCAAAAATTAGACAATGAGTTGTGCGAACATGCACTTTTGCACCGCAAAGACCTGAACCTTTCTTATGATTTAGATGTCGAAATTTATTGGAAAAGAGTTTTTAAAATAAAGAATTCTGCTGATGAAACTCTCTTCCCAAATTTTAAAACTGTTACAAAATTTCTTCTAATATTACCATTTTCTAATTCTTCCGTAGAATATTAAAACGGATTCGAGAAATAAATTGTCAACTGACACAATTGCATCTATGAGTTTTACGAAAGATGGTATTGAAAAAATGGGGGTGCAAATTTTGCACCTACTAGTGAAATGCTGAAAAAACTGGATAAATAGTTCTTACTTTTTATTTTAGAACAAAAATGTATTAATATTTTGACGGTACAAAAACAGTGACCACTGAAATACATACATAAATATGTATGTATCTATAAAATAGATATAAGTATGTATGTACTTGGATAGTAAGGAAATAAATGTATTTTTTGCTTTATTAATAGTTAAGTGTATTTGGTATATATGTGCGTTTATACATAAATGTCTGTATATATTTTTATATTTTGAAGTACTTATGATTTTTAAATAAAAACAATATGTTTTGATGGAAATAAAAAAACCTTTTGTAGAAATTTTTTTTGTACAATTTTATTTGGTTTTGCGCTATTTTTGCCAAACTTGTGTACAATTTTACCTTTCTGTAGTGGCAAGTGTAGCGTTGAAGCTGATTCATGCATGTGCAATAAGTGTATATGTGTTATTAGCAACTTTAAACGCTTATAGCTCCCAAAGTATCGAACCGATTTAAATAAAATTAATATTGTGCGCATCTATATAAAACCCGTTTAAAAAAATATAAATCTTGCAATAATCAAAAAAATTATCTAAAAAACGTGTTTACCTATTACTAATATAGATTGGGATTTTTTATATAATAGATACATACATAAATATATCAAAAGGTTTTTCTTATACAAACAGTGAATAACATTGTTACCACCGCAATAAAAAAAATTAATTAAATAAATGTAGTTATGTACTCGTATATGCATGAAAAAAAAATTAATAAAAAAGCACAAATTTTCGAAGGCCCTTTTTACAAAGTCTGATTAAAAGCCAACGTTAGCTTTCACTGTAAGTTAGGTTAAATTTCATTTCCCAAAGTATGATTAGTTCTTAGCTGACAACGGTAAAATAATGAAAGAATATGGATAGAGTTTCAGCCAGATAATGTTTCTTAAAACTTACTGCGGATACACGTAAAGAACACAAAATCATCTACTACCCTAGAGGGAAAAGAACCTGTCACAGGATACGTCACCTGACTGGTTCCCAGGGACCAGAAACCGGTTTGAATTCATGAACTTTATATGAAATGTGCCGTTAACGTTTGCATGGCGTTGTCAACGAAGAGGGTCAATTGGCATAATTAAGATACTCGGTTACAGATTCTAGACCTAATTTTTACGTACTTTGACTTTTATGGTTTCTTAAAAATCGGTAATAGAACCATCCTAGAGCAGAGTGTACCCTGCTACTATTAGATTTTGAGTGGGTATGAGTTCGGTTTAGATTTAGATAACTTTCTGAAAATTTGTTTGATCCAAATCAACAAATGCATTATCATTTTAATCAGATTATAATATAATTAATTAATGTAATCTATATTATAAATAATTAAAAAATAGAAAAAAATACGTACAACTTTTTTGAGTGAGGGAATTTTGTAAGCACTTTTGTTCTACTTTTGTGAAAGGTCCCCTTTTGACTAGTCACGACTCAGGAACTTTTTGTACCATTCGCATTTTCACCAGTCATAGGACAGGTACGTTAAGGACAATTGGTACAACAATTCCCGTAGGGTAGTGATTCGTTTTTATCAAAATAATAATGTAATGAATGTCAATAAATTTTCTACCGATTGTATACAACAACTGTTAAAAAAATTTTGTGATGCCCTTAATCCAATCTAATGAATCGCTTCTTTCGCTTACACCCATAATTTTTAAATAAAAGTTACTACTGCAAACCATAGACTTTGCGACCGTTGGAATTATTTGAAGAGGTTGTAGGTACACAATAGAATAAAGTTTGTAGACTAGGTGTAAAAAGTTGTGTCTTTGTGTACAATTCGATCGCAAGCTTAATGTGTATGTGGCACAACATGTGTATACTAGTATTTTATGCCAATTTTTGTGGTGAACACAAATAACATTTTCACTAAATGATCGCTATACAGCATGCATAACGATCCCATCTAATTGAAAAATTAAAATTTATATAATTTATATAAAAGATAATGAATTTGTTTTACACACTGCTTTAGGCCGGGTCGAACTTCACTGTTGCTCATTTTAGACGCTAGCTTATAATCAAGCGCTGGTAATTGTTTGTTGCTAAAACGAGCTTCTGAACGACTGCGGGCTACACAGCAAACATATTCGAGCAGTATTTTTCTAGCACGTATTATTTTAGATCCTTAAATAACGTTTTCAAAAACATTGTTTCTTACCCACAATATTATTGTGAAAATATAACATATCAATTATACTTATGCATACTCTTTTATGTTTTATTCTATTTTATTTTTGTTGAAGTTGTGGCAACACTGCAGCCGTTGCTAGTGGCTTGTAGCAATAAATTAGGAATGGAAAATTTGTTACGATCGCAAATTTTTCACATTACATATATATATGTGCCGTGCAGGCCCCATACTCTCGCAGAATATTCGCTGTTTTATGTAAATAAATTAATATATATTATATTTTTCCACGTTTTATTTCAATGTAATGTGGTGATATTATCTGTAGTCTCAAATTCAACATCTAAAAGTTTCGTCTTCCATCTCTGCAATAAATTAAAAAAAAACTAAATTTGACACAAAAGTGTCTCAGCTAGTAAAAAAAAAGTTAGCTGATTTAGTGCGGCCACTTTATTGATAAACTTTCGGCTGTCCCTTTCCCAACTTACACAAAGAAAGTTTTGCGTTATTCTTTCATAATAAAACGTTTGTGCACTGGGAATATGTTTGAATACTTCCGATTAATTTTACATTGAAATAGCATTGCATATTATGAAGGCAATTGCTGCTGTAAAAAATCTTTAAAAGGCACTGATAAAGATATGATTTGCTGCAAATGAAACATCATAATCATACATTTCATTAAATTTTTGTTTTAATGTTCAGCAACACAAAACCTTCTTATTTGAGTTCTCATGCGAGATTGGCGTATTTTATTTATTTTCAATTTCAATATCCAATTCACGCCTAGATTTTTTTTCATCTTGCCGGAAGAATTAGCCATTTTTGAAAATAAATTTTGTATAATCTTTTTATGTGAACTTTTGACGTTTTTGTATTAAATGTGTTGTTATTACTTTGATTACTCTAATGTGGTAATCTACTTATATTAAGAAATCGAGTTCAAAACGACACTGTTTATGAAATTTCTCGTGTTCGATAAAAGAAAAATTACGAGACAAAAATAACAAAAATGTTTTTTTAGATATTGTTTAAAATTAGCCAAGGAATGTTTACAGCAAATAGGAACAAATGCTTCACATGAAAAAGTTGAAGCTGATGGATAGTATGTTCCGCATTCTACTTTAAAGTAGAACTCATTTTAAATTATGTACTTCAGTTTAAATTATTTAGCATTCTACGATTTATATTGGAATTTCAATACTTAATACAAATATTAAATATTAAAAGATAAATGTATTTGAAAACTGTTTTTAATAAAAAAAATAAATAAAAAATATACTTATTTAAACTATTGAAAATAACGTTCTCTCAAATCAATATAGTAAAGTTTGTAAATGTCGAACGTATAATTTTTTATTGCATTTCCGTTTTAATTAAATAAATCTTTAATTGTATATTTTAGTCATAAAAATTTTGTGTTTCATCTTGGCATCTGCGATATTTTTTAATACCTTCTACAACGCAAACTTATTTTAAATTTTATGAATATGAACAGTTTTATTTGATATAGATGTACAAATTCGCATACAAATATATAAATAAAATCTATTTGACATTAAAGTTAAAAAAGAATAATATTTAATTCCTGGAATAAATTTACAGTTTTTGATTATTTTAAAAATGCCTTGTTTTGTTTCAAATGCAGCCGTTTTTAAAATGTCGGGTTGGCAACAGTGATGAGTATGTAAGAGATTTTAAGAGAAAAAAAGCCAGTTTATAGAGCAAATGTTCCCTGTTTTTAGTAAAATATTTGTTAAAGAGCGGAAAAACTGAAATTTACAAAAAAATTACTTGAGTTATTTGGTTAATTGACATAAGCTATTCGAATAGATGACTACTCGAAATTTCTGTATATTTCATATAACTTTTATATTTCGAATAATCGAACAAACACGATTGGAGTGAATGCCCTAGTAGCTTTATTGATTTAAACAGCTCGAGAGTTTTATTGTATTAAAACAATAGTGGTACACTACTGATCCTTGCCCAACATTAGTATTATTGCTGTCGTTACTATTGCCATTTATTATTTTTACCGTGGGGTATTTGTTGTACGTTCGAGGGTTCACAAGTCAACAATTTGTAGAAAAACCCATCATTTGAAGAAATAACAATCTTATTTTTAAAAAGGAAATCACTACGATTTTTAATCCAAAAAGTTTACTGCAAAGTAAAATGAAACAGTGAAACTTTTATGTCAGTTAAGAAATTCCATGAATTGGTAAATATTTTTATATAACTTTATAAATTCGGGCTAAAAACTCACAACTTCATTGAAAAAAAAATTATTTTTTATTTTAAAAAAATGTTTTGACTAAAACAAATAAAATTTTGATTAATATTTTTAATTTATTATTGAAATTTATTATATTTGAAAAATTTTAAAAGTATCAAACAAAAATTTACTGAAATAGACAAATATATTTCCTTTTTTGTAATATGTCAAAAACTTTTTTTAATCAGTTAAACAACTTGCTTGAAAATGTATAGAAATTTTTAATAACAGTAGTAGCTAAAAGTAACGTAAAAGTATCAAACAAACTTTTTGTTTCTTTCTATAATTTATTTTAAATACTTTTAAAACATTTATTAATAGTCCATTTATTAATTGTTTTCAACTTTCTCTATGCAAAAATTCTTCAGGGATATATTTAATTAAAAATTAATAATAACAGTTATTCTTTTCACAAACCAATAAAAACTTATTCTAATTTTATTTTTGCAAACAAATTTAGAATAACTTTTATTATTAATTTTTAATTAAAAATATCCATCTAGACTCCACTATTGTGGAATACACATGTACATATGGAATATGATGTACAATTATTCATTAGCTGTTTGCCATCCAAAATCAATGAATGTATCGGAAAGTTAAACCATGATCTTGACAACGTATATAAATGGCCTTTGTTTAAACGCAAATAAATCCAAGGCAATGTTAATAATTAAAAATAACTACGTACACTCAAACTTACCACCGATACGCATTGGGAAATCCGTAACTGACCTAGTTGAGACTGCCAAAAATCTTGGAATTGTAATAAATAATATACTAACTTGTTCAAATCATGTAAATGCAGTATGTGGGAAAACTTATTCTATGCTAAGAAATCTCTGGACACAGTAATTTACACAATTTCATATACGCATGCTTCTTGCCAAGACATATTTACTGCCGACCCTTCTTTATGGCTGTGAAATATTTGATAGCTGCGATTCACTATGCCAGAATAAGCTCAACGTAACTTTCAACAATATTGCAAGATATATTTATGGTCGAACCAGATATAGTAGAATCTCGCAGTTTTCTTACCAAATTTGTAAAGTACATTTTGGAAATCTACTAAAATTCCGAACTCTACTATTCTTGCACAAAATCATTTGAGTATCTTTACAATAGGATAACATTTTCTAGATCCAATATTAGAGGCTACAGAATAAACTCCATTTCATACCAAAAACTAATTTCAGAAAGACACTTTTTTGTTAATGCCATTCGCGTCTGGAATGAACGAACTCCCACCTAATATACAAATTTTAAGCAATGCTGAGCACTCAAGTTCGAAATATTTACTCATTTCGCTTAAATAAAATGATCTAACTTGTTTTTCAATTTTCTTTTAAACATTTTTCTTACTTGTTTTATACTTTTTTTATTTAAATTCATATTATTATGATTTATTGGTAATATTATTGTATATATGTTAAATTTTTCAAAACCAGAATAAATGCCTAAAAATCTGCCATTGTATTAGCAGTACTGTTAAATAAGATCAAGTCTTGTTGTACTGTGATTTTCTAAAATAAATAAATTAAATAAAAAAACAAATGTATCGGATTTTTTATACAGTTTCCAAATATTTTTTTAGGACCATTGTGGACTCTAATACTAGCCGCAAGAACAAATGACGGACGACCAACGAAACGATTATCGAGGGGAATTCTTTAAATAATCTAGTATATCGACAGTACTTTAGTTGCTGTTCCAAAAGACAAGGAGCAATATCGATTACATTTTATTCCGCTAAAAAACGTTACAACAAATTTTGTTCGACTAAGTCACTAAGACTGTCTACAGACCGTGTTCACAAAAATATCCATTGAAACAAAACTGTTGTTTTTGATTTACTTTTATAGCTACATATTATGAAAGTAAACTGTTCAAATACTTACAACACTTAAGGTTGTAAGAACGTAAAGTCTACTAATTTGTTTAACTTGTTTTTTTCTGATGACCATCTATCTGTAGACGGTCATAGTTATTAAAGTTATTGTTAACTTTTTTAATCATTAGACCAGCAGAAATTATCAGCACTGATTTCTCGGTTGTTACACTATATATTTAGCTTTATTGGATTCTTTTAGTGATTTATCAAAAAAAATGTTTCTCGGCTATCCCCCAAGCTGGAAGCAAGCATACTCACTCGAAAAATAATAACGTAAACGAAAACAGAGAAAAGGGATTTTTTATATACATATTAAGATTTTCTATTTAACTGTTGGATTTTGAAGAAAAAAATTAAGTGTTTCTTTCAAAATGTTTGGCCGGTTGAGATGTTTTCTTAGTATGACTGTGACTATTCTTGTATTGTTTTTACTTACGGACATCAGAGGTAACAAACGAGTTTAGTTATACGTTCTAATCATTAGCTCTGCTTGCCTCAGTCGAGGGAGATTGAACCAGAGGTGTTCCCTGTTACTTCTCTGCCGATAAGTCTTCCCGGATTTTATCCAATCCAAGCCCATAAAACGGCTCTGATCCAACCGCTAGCCCTCTTCCTGGCCATTTTGTTTGCGGTTTCGTTTGCTACAACCCCAACGTTTTCAGGAACCCAGCTGAGTGTGACCTCATTCATCATGCTTAGCTGCGACATTCCCAATCCAGCTTAGAGGTGAACTCGCCTGAGCTGATATTTCGACTAGATGACTATTCGAAAAGATGGCTATTTCACGTCCCTGTCAATATTAAATTGTGCACATCTTGCAATAGAAAGAACTCGTTGTAGTTAATCCTCTGTTCTACAACTCCCTCACCTGAGCGTTTTGGCGTTCTGGAGCCATGAGTATACCACCTGATGGTGTTAGTTCCAAAGGAATATCGGGGTGACGTTTCCCCCATTCCCTTCTGTTGGCCAGTATAGTTTCGAACCTCTTGTCAAATTCGTACGTTTTGTTCATCACATCAGGGGGTTTCACAATTAGATTAAATTGTCTTTCCATCGATGATTGCTCGCATTGGCTAACTAGGCAGTCCCTGTTTGTGTTTTTTCCTGATGATTACTGGAAGCAAGCAAATCAGATAATAACGTAAACGAAAACAGAGGCAAGGAATTTTTATATATACATATTAAGATTTTCTATTCTATCTGTTGGATTTTGAACAAAAAAGTTAAGTTTTTCTTTCAAAAAGTGTGTGTGTATTTATGTATATGTATTTGACAGGTAGATAGCATGCTAGACTATTAGTCGAGGGGTTACAGGTTCGATTCCTGCCTAGACACTAGACAAGCCAAAATGGCTTCGCGGTTTGTGTTTGTTCTTAAAAAAAATTAAATTAAAAAAAAACATATTTTCGAAAAGTTTCAAACCTCTCACATTATAGAACAACTTTTATAAAAATAATTGAGAATTTCAAAAATTACAAAAAGTATAAGCACTGTTCATTTGAAGCTTAATCAAAAAACACAACAAAAGAAAGTTATATTCGATATGATATTATTTTATTTTTTGCCAAATCATAATTAAGTATTTCTAATAATATTTTTCAGTTCTATTATATATATTTTTCGATTTTTGAAAAGACCCTTTTGTTTTAAACGGCATATAACAATAGGGTACTCTTTAACCAATTTATTAAGGAAACACTAAAACAGTTACTATTCTTTAATCTTTAAATGAGGCTAAAAATTTAAAAAATGTATTTAAGTTGTTTTCTCAAAAATCCATAGATATGTGTTAAATTATTTTTTCTTTTTAAAATAAACAATATTTTTCAATTAAAAACACAGCTGTCCATTGCTAAGAAAATTACAAAAGATTGCACTTTGATTGCCTTTAAACAGCAATAAAATTTAAAACAGAATAAATCGTTTCTACTCCACCCTCATCTTTAAATTTTGAAAACACATTTCAATCTTCCCTTCCAAGAAAAAATCGCATTCAAAAAAAAACTTCATTTGATAGGTACAATCTCAATATGAACAGTATGCAACACAGAGATGCTGACAGTGATAAAGCATAATTACAATATGTTTCTTTTTGTTAATGCACATATGATGATGTATAATACCTGGCGGACTGTGTCTAAATGTGCAACACAAAAGACTTAAGTAGAACATGCAGCACGTGCGTGTTGGTGACAACACAGAACTTTTTATTTGTTTCTTCTTATTTTGATTGTTTACTTTTTCTTATTATGTGGATGATTAAGCATTTTTAAGATTGTTATAAAAATAAATATAAAAACGTTCGCTGCGGGAAGGAGAATGAATGGTGGGCAGATGTTTGCAATATACCTAAAATAAAACTTGTTTAGTGTTGTGTTTTTCTTCCGACGGGGTTTGATGCAATTTGGAATGAATTTACTGAGTTACTGAGAGAACACTGAAGATGGCACATAGCCGAAACCGGTCTGTTTATCAACCAAATTTGACGTGGGATGACGGAAATTCATTCCAAAAAACTTGTTTAGTTTTTTTTCAAACATTTTTTTAAAAATAAATTAGAATAAATAAATGGGTAAATTCGGGTTTGAACTTGAGCCAAAATTAAACGTTTCAATATATAAATATTAATAAAAAAGTTCGACTAATTACTTATAAACATTAATTATAAATAACGATGGCACGCGTCAAAAAAATCTGCATGTTTACGTGGTCATAGTTGGTTGAATACTAAAAAAGAAATTCAAGTACAAATGACAGAAACCTAACAACATGATTAAGTACCGTTTATTCTCAGTAGCCAATGGCGCTGAATAAGCAAGAGAGACTAGAATATATAGAGTAGTTATTCATCATAGATGGGATTTCGTACTAACCGAAATTGATTTGACATGTGAAAATGAATAAGTTTGTACTTTTCGTATTCTAATTTGTTAAATAATACGGTTAAATAGTTGATATTCCTGATCACTAATATCCACCGTCAAAAGTGGTAAAATTGAACAAAGAACGCTGATGAGATGGTGTAGCGACCTCGAAATCAGTACTGATCCGTTCTGCTAATATGATGAATAATAAAAAATTGTTCTATATATAGTACTCTCTTAATAAAAAAATAATGAATTTATCCAAAAAATTTTCTAAATAAAAATTAAAAATAAATTAGAATAAATAAATTGGTAAATTCGGGTTTGAACTTGAGCCAAAATTAATCGTTTCAATATATAAATATTTTTTCAAACATTTTAATCTTTACATAAGTAACCCACCTCTCTAAATATTTGGCTTATATTGTCCACAAAGCTTTAAACAAAAAATATTTAACTCAATATATTAAAAAATTATAAAAACACTTGTTTTTCAACATTACCATACGATAGAAGTATCTCACGTCACGTCACAGAAAAAATTATTCATCATTATTTTCAAAATAGTGAAAATATATTTACTTAAATTTATAAAATCTTTGAAATGTTAAAAAGTTTGATGTTTTATTCCATAATAAAAACGAATTCAGCTGAAAACGTTAAATAAATTTAATAAATATTTGTCTAACATTTTTCTATTTAAAAATCACAAAATCACTCAAACCATTCGATATCGAATTTTAATGAAGTTGTATTGAAAATTAGTTCGATATCGATTGCCGTAATTTGCCTCCAGGTATTTGTAATATTTTGTACTGTAGATAAATAGCACAACCGATTGCTGGCTCAATTAAATAAAATATTTACTGAAATTTAAAGTAATCAGAACAAACAAAATTATATCTTATCACTTTGTATAGCTTCTTTTGATTTCAATCTTTATAAAAAATATTGTGCAAAAAAATTTTTCTCTTTGTAATAAATAATTGTGGTATAATATTAATTTTAATACGATAAATGCATTTTTCTGCATTATCTGTGTACTCTCAAGCTAAAGTATCTCGTATCTACAGAATACGTTTTTTGTAATTAATGCTTCTACAAAATTTGTGACTTAAACTAAAAAGTTGAACATTACAATATAAGTGCTTTCATGTAGAACAAACGATAGTGTGAACAACAAAGTTTTTATTGCTATTACATACATATAACTCGCGTTCAATTTCTCAAAGTGCATGAACACAAGATAGTTTTTGTATAAAATAATTTCATATAAACTTATTGTGAATACACTTTTTAAAGTTACTGCATACCCACTTTAATCTGGATGCGGATCGGGTAACTTATCCCAAATAGTTATTTTAGCAACAGAGTTTATTACAGAAACCTGGTGCCTGAAGAGTATTTAATGAAATATGTAAATAAACCTATTACATTTAATGGTACCAGTTAGTGTATTTAATATTCTTGCAAAAAATTTTATCTCGACTATCTATTGCCTTCGTTTATTTTTGTATTTCGAATTTCCGTACACTCTGTGCTCCACCATTTTATTCAGATTTCTAAATATGTATGTAGTAGTACTTATATTTCCTAATTCCATAGCATGCGCTGTGCTCTAATTGGACAGTTTACTTCTAATAGCCCGCCATTTTAACAGTTGTCAGAACTCAACCTGTAAGTAGTTGACAGATGACAAGTAAAAACTGCGCCATTAACAATAATGGAACTATATAAGCTTAAACAACACATTGAAAATTTAAGCTGTTGAAGACCATAGTCTTGTTCATTTTTGTAGATTTTTGAAATTGGGCATTTCATAAACGATATTACACCTCATTTTGCATGAAGATATTGATGTGGACGACGTTTATCATCCACAAGACGTTGATACGTGCTACACAAATAACGATACCATTGCTCTTTTATGTGAAAAGTTTCTTGATCGTGTGGCTTCTCGAAGAGGCTATTACAATTGGCCATCATGATCTTGTGATTTAAAACCTTTAGACCATTTTCTTTGGGGCTACGTTAAATATAAGGTATATGCCAGTGGCCCACAATCGATTCACGACCTCAAAGATGGATTTCGTGAAATTAATCAGGGGATAGAACCACAAAAGTGATGGAAAATTTAATGAAAAGAATTTGGTTGCAACCCTGGCCGTGGTTTTCATTTGGCTGATATTGTTTTCCACTATTAATGTCAGACGTTTTTCTATACAACTAAATAAACATCCGTTGCGTTTGCTTAAAATACAAACTTTTTGAATTTTAATTGTGTTCTTGACAATGAATTCTGATAGAGATCATAAAAAATATTAGTGAGTCGGCATTTTAAAAAGAGTACAACGGAATATTATTTTGGGGGGTTGGGGGGGTAAAGTTTTTCTTTTTGAATAATTATTTTGTAATTATATTACGAAAATAAAATCGTTTTGCTGTCAGAACTGGGTTAATATTGTTATAAAAGTAATAGCACAATAAATAATATGTTCACGAAAGAAAATTATTATGATGGTTCCACTGCTCATTGTATTTTCCCAAAAACGTCGATTCTGGTTCTGTGAAACTGTGAAATTAAAAAAACTTTTCGTTTTCATAAGAGCTTTTCATATTATCATTTCACAATTACACAAATTGCGATACCCGTTCTTTTAATGAAAAAGTGTTTCATTCCATATAAGCCGTGATACTTTAGTATCTATTATAATAAAAATGTAAAAGTCAAATGCAGATAACAATTGCTTGAGCTGCATGTATTTATTTTTGATAAAAGTTTTCTAACCATTTTTAGCCGTTTTTGTCTGATTTTTTAAATAAAAATATTTCGTATTACTAACATTGAAAATGCACAACACGGAATTTCTTCCGTTTTCATTAAAATCATGTAAAAACCACCTAACCAACTAAAAATTTAAATAAAACATGTATAAAAATTTTTAAGTTAAACAGTTTTATTGAAAAAAGGATAATGTAATTCAAAATATTTCGTATTACTTTCATTAGTATGCATTTCATTAGTGATAATGCCAAATCATCAGTAGACCTTAAATGAAATGCATGTATATAGACTAGCTAAAAACCCTCAACAAACAAAATTTTTTGAAAATCTTTGAAAGAAGATATTGAGGCAATCTCGATTAACAAATTTAAAAAAAACACAAAAAAAAGTATAATAAAGTTAAATAATTTTATTGAAAAAACTATAATGTACTAAACGCTAACAAATAATTTAATCAATCAAGGGCATTGAACACACAAAAAAATTAAAATCGTAAGGCGATCATAACCTTAGTTGACCATTGATACAAATTTCAAGATCCCCCGAATTCATTTTTTTGTCTGCCCTAGATTGATTTAATTATTTGTTAGCGGTTAGTACATTATTCTTTTTTCAATAAAAAACTATTTCACTTCAAAAATTTTTATACTTATGTACATAATTTCAAGTTTTTAGATTTTTTGTAATGAATAAAAAATTTTTCGTTCTGTATTCTTCGAGTCAAGCCCTTTCATTTGATACCCATATTTAAAAGGTTGTGAAAAAATATGTAATCCGCCATTTTGTTGGCGGCCATATTGGATTTGCAATGCGTACTCTATTCTACTAGTCAAGAACTTTCATTTAATGAGAAGAATTATGTAAAGCGCCATTTTATGTAAATATGATTCTTTTTATGAGATTATTATTATTAATTTTTTATTACTTATTGTTCGCAATGTTCACAATTTTCTCTAAATAATTAATTAAAAATTTATTTTCATTCCTAATTGCGTGCTTGCCTCTCCATGCTTTTTCCATTTTTGTACCGTTAAAATTGTGCGAGAAATTAAAAATTTTTGACTCTTCTTTGCACTGCACTTTTCACTTATCTGTGAAAAATTTTTATTTGGGAAATTTAGTCAAAAGTCTCAACATTATATACCAAAAAATTCACGTGAAAAAAGTGGTCCAAAAATTTTTATCAGATATAATGTTTGAAGTTATTTATTGATTTATGTAAAAATATCCAAATTCATAGAAACAATTTTTTAAGTTATAGCCATTTTGAACTCCATACGAGAACAATTATCTGCACGTAGACCCGCGTTAACGATACCAAAAAACTAAGCATTTTACACTCACGTCACTTGCATTTGCATTAAAACGGAAATCACGTGAGAGGAGCCCATCTGTAAGCACTTAAACAAACTTCCTTTATTAAGTCTTCGTTATGCAATTTTGTTCGCATTATCATTATTTCTTGTTTATTTTCTTTTGAATTTTGGGCTTAGCTAATACTATTGATGTGTTTTTGCGAAATCAGTTTTCGTTCCCATCAGCTGCTCCCCTCCCTTTTACACCACGTTTTTAAAATTTGCATCTGTTAAAAACGAAATTCCCTCAGGTTTGATAAAAAACTTAAAGAACTATTAATCTAGACCGACTTTAAAGATTATAGAAATGCTTCCGACAGATTTCAAAGCAAGTCAGTTACAATTCCAAAACATTCCGCTCAACAAAATAAAAGAAATATACAACAAATTCAGTCAAAGCATTTTCGAAAAACAACCACACAAATATGTAACTATTTCTGAAGATAACAGAGAAATTTTTTTGAGAGAGATAAAAAGAAAGATTTTAAGTTTGCAACTAATACATTTAGCTAAATTTTGAGAACGAAAAATTATGCCTGCGTGCAGCGCAGAAAAAAACTTTTTTTTAATAAAAAAAACTTTTTCTTTAACTAAGTCAAAATAATAAACGAAAATAAAAAATTATATTCCATTTTTATTAAAAATATTTCATAAAAAATACATGTTTTTTCTAAATAAAATAAAACATAACATAACATAAAAAGCACTACATACATAATATGTACGTATATTAAACGTCATATAAATAATAATAAAACATAAAATTATAAAACATAAAATTAGATTGCTTAAAGTTTGTACAATCAATGTTATTTTTTTATTCAAAAATTCTTTTACTCTCAAAACACCGCATAAAGTGGGAATTTCTAATTTGTTTCTAATATTATTTTTGTTTAAATTAATTTTTGAAAAAATTCGTTCTACAAAATTGAATAAACTATTTTTTTTAAATAGGGATTTTGTTGAACGACTTGAGATCTCGTCTGCGACTGCTACATCGTCTATGGTGGTTTCCTTACATCCTGTGCACGAGGTCCCTAAAATCAATAATTTTTTACAAATGATTGTAAATAGTACAATAATCTTAACGTTTTTCATTTACGCATGTTCTTTAAAAAAAACTTCAGTTCAATTTTCTACACAACGAATAAGTTACTAACTTTCAATTTATAATAACAGCGTCGTTGTTTTTGTTGGAAAAAACAAATCAACATTGTTGTATAAAAAGGGAGTGAAAAATATAAGGTCGTTTCATTGTATAATGTGCATTCTATCGTTAATGTATATATTCATAAAATATATTCCAAACTTTAAGTAATTAAAAAAAACTTGAAAAACTGCATATATGTATTACAAAAACTTGTTTTTTCATTCAGTTAATTTAAAACTTTTTTGCATCTCAAAAAACTAGCAAAAAAAGGAAAAACTTGGCAAATGGCAACGCTGCCTGCGTGATACCTCATATTATATTTTGTACATTTATGTTTACATTAATCTTTTGTGTTTTTAGGTGCTGAAACCTAAAAAGATTTTAATTTTAATAATAGAATTGTACTTTAATTTAATTACAATAAAGTCAATTTAAGCAAAACTGACCTATATCATTTAAGAATCTACTTTCCATCTATATAAACACAAAATAACAATTAAATACTGTAACTATTCCATAAAATGGTCGAGGAAATGATATTTACATCACGATTTTTAACTTTTCATTTTTATCACATACGTATGTAAAGCAAGAGTCAGGTGTAAAGATGTTAAGTCAAGCCAGTTTTGCATTGTAATGTGAGAGTTTGTGAGGCAGTAGTCAGAAGTCAGTCGTCAGTTGAGTTTTAAATCGATCGGTCGTAAAGCTGTTTCCCTTTTACGTTGAAGGAATATTACAATCAATCTTTAATTTAAGTTTACCTTTTTATACCTTTCAATTATTACATCCTAATTTAATCTAAAATTATTTCGTGATAAATAAATACAATAAATGAATTATTAAAATAAAACATTTACAATATTTAAATTCACATCATTACATGTACATACATACGTGAAGATAACTTATTATATATTTTCTCAAACATACGTGAGGATAACCCATGTTATTTTTACTTAAAAATTTCATATACTTTACTTTACTATACGCGTTAAATTTTTATCAAAAGTGGATATACAATAAAACGCCTCCGTAATATCTTAAAAACCATAAGAGATCTATAAAATTTACCAAAGGAACTGACCATATCTATTTTTTTTTTGATTTTGTGATATACATGAAGATAACTTCGGGACGACGATATGTAGAACAAGAATCACATTACTGTGAAATTGTGAAAACAATTTGTTACATTCCACGTGTTCTTTTTATATGAAAACATTTGAATTTATTTATCATATTTTCATTAAACGAGAATCAGAAACTCTTTGAAAATATGAAAAAACTTTTCATTTCACAGTTTCACAGAACCAGAATCGACCCACTGAACATTAATAATAGTTTGCATGCAAAGTTTGAACAAGCAACGTCTTTTACGAATTAAGCAATATTAAACATTAAGGGTAGGACTGTATCAATGACAACAGGTGACAATTTAATTACATCAGTATTTATAGATAGAACTCTTTTTCAAGTGGTTAACAAAAAGGGTCTGTAAAGGTCTGTAAAAAGGTCTGTAAAGCATAATCTTTTGCTCAATTTCTTTTCCAATTTTCTTTTTAATCAAATGTTTGCTCGTCCTATTAAAATCTGACTATGAAATGTAAACGTTTACGCAGTATGTTATTTAAGCCGGACAAACTTATAAATCAGCAAACGGATATTTTTTTAAAAAGTTTCAGAGAACACAGCGAAAGAATTTGCATTTAATAGACATGTACGTCAAGAGAAGGGGCACAATTTTTGAAAATTTGATATCATGAATAATGTGTTTACTTCAATATTTTGTTAGAAATTCCACTTTGATCTCTCTGAAACGTTTTATTTGATTTTTAGATTTCTGGCTCATGCCACCACAAATATCTTGAAAAACCACAACCACATTAAAGTTCTTGTTTATTTGTTTGTATCGAAAAAATACTTTATGGTAGGTTTTTATTGAAGTATACAAATCTAAAATAACCCTAAACAGAAAATTTAAAATCTAATATTTAATAGATATGACGCCAATGTCGTACGATGCAACAATTGAAATCTTACTAGGGATTCTACAAGTTGTGAATATTTGCTTCTTTGTGTTCCCTCCTCTTACCCCACCAACAGTTGCGTAAATTTATCCTACTTGTACAAGTAAATTATTCTAAATACATAAATGTAAGTTAATCAAATCTTTAAATACAATTTGAAATGAAAAATTTTTATTTATTACAGAATATTGTTTCCATTATGTAGATATTTTGTTTTTGATAAATATAAATTGTATTTTTGCAATTTAAATTTGGAAGCCAAAATATGAAGAAGAGTTAGTATCAAACAAGAAAGAAATAATCGCATGCAAGTATTATTATGAAAAATGCGTCTAGCCACATCAGAGACTGTCTTACGAGTACGACCATGCCACAACTTAAATCTTACTAAACAAATATAATTTGTATAGAACTCTTACATGCACCATAAGCCGTCTTCTGCTTTCTTACGTATACTGATGAATTAAAGGAAATTGTATAAAAATTGCAATCACCAAGTTTGAGTTTTTGATAGCATGTGTCTTCTTGAATATGAAACATTAAAATGAGGGAATGGTTGATAATCATCAATTTTCTTAATAATTTAGTGACAATAAGAAAACAAGGGGTTGTTTTTTTCTAGAGTTCTTTGTTCTACGGACAATGTAAGGACCATACAGTCTGAAACTTCAACACCATTTGATAGAGCTATATAACTCTGAAATTATTATTTACTCTAGCAGTTGGAGTCTGTTATGATGCGGTATTAAAAATAATGTGTCTGAGTAAAACAGTATTAGAAGGACTCAAAACGTAAACTATATAATTAGACAATTTTGCTTAAGGATCTACGTTTTTCTTATAGTTTTGTGAAAGACTCGATTAGGATAAAAATTAATTTAGTTTCGTAAAATTCATCAACAGTTAATGTTTGTAAGTAATTAGTCGAACTTATATATATTATATATATGTATATTGAAACGAATAATTTGGCTCAAGTTCGTACTAACCGAAATTGATTTAACATGTAAAAATGAATAAGTGTGTACTTTTTGTATTCTAATTTGTTAAATAATACGGTTAAATAGTTGATATTCCTGATCACTAATATCCACCGTCAAAAGTGGTAAAATTGAACAAAGACCGCTGACGAGATGGTGTAGCGACCTCGAAATCAGTACTGATCTGTTCTGCTAGTCTGATGAATAATAAAAATTGTTACAAATATAGTACTATCTTAATAAGAAAATAATGAATTTATCCAAAAAATTTTCTAATAAAAAAAATTAAATAAACAAATTTTTTTTTTAAATAAATGGGTAAACTAGGATTTGGATATATGTATATTGAGCCAAATTATTCGTTTCAATATATATATATACAATTCTTCAACAATATCTATTCAATTAAAAATTGAAAAAATATATGTATATTTCGATGAGCCATAAAAAAAATCTTGCTACTAAAAACAAAAAACTAATAAATTCATAAAATGTTCACTTATTTTAGTTTTAATTCACCATAAAAATACGAAAAATTACAGGGACTCGAAGTCTTCCAATAAGAGGTTTTATGTCCTTGATAACTTCAAGAGTTCCTTTTTTGAGATCTTGAATCGGTTGTCGGCCATTGGCATAACCCTCATCTTTTACGTAGCCCCAAAGACAAACCAGTAAAAGTATTAAATCACAAGATCTCGGTGGCCAATTGTGATCGCTTCTTCGAGAAATCACACGTTCAGAAAGCTTTGTCTTTACTTGTGTCTGACTTACTGCCGACTTATTGAAAATAAACGTCATCCGCATCAATATCTTCCAATTTCTGCCATGCCAGGTTCATGGTTCGATAGAGCAATCCATAAATTGTAACAATTACTACAACATTATTTTGGAAAAAGTAGGGTCCACTGATCCCGCCAGACCAAATCCGCATCAAATATTTTTACAATAAAGGTGAAGGAAGAGGCTATTTAAAAATAATTTTTGGGGTTTTAATTTTAAGGTTTTGTTTGTTGACAAAATCGCAGAGGTAAAAATGATTATGATATCATATGATTTTTCGATGAAATCCCGCTTCTGTTTGATGCATTTCAAGGACCCATTCGACAAGGTGGTGACGTTGTTGGTGGTCAATATGAGTGAGCTTTTGTGTTAGCTGAACTTTAAAATCATGAGATCTAAGTATTTATGCAGAATACGCTGTGGTGTCGTTTGTGGAATATCCAATTCCAATAGGCTACAACAGCAATATTAAAGGTTGCTCTTGAGCTACGCATATTTGGTAAAAATCGTTTTTCATTGACTAAAACTATGTAACTTTTAAACTAATGAAGATTTTTATATAATTCTTTTACTAAAGGATAAACAAAACTTTTATCCAGATTTAGTTTCATTCAAATCACTACAGTGGCTGTTAAGAAAAAAGTTTTTTTGTTGAAAAAAAGGACTAATAATGAAAATCATTTTTATAAAAACAACAAAGTAGGTTTTTTATATCGGGTTTTCCAATAAGGATTTGACAACTTTTTTTAAATAAAATGCAAACTGTTTGAGATATTTCGAAAAATTTATGATGGACTGGAAATACAAGCAAAACATTTATGAATGAAACTCGACTACGTTCATATGGCCACCGCGGGCACGTCGGCAGCGGTCGATTCGTTGGACCCAACTTTCGATGACTCCGTCACACATTTCTGCCGTAACAGCCGCTATTTCGCGTTCAATGTAGGCTCTGAGTTTTTCCAACGTCGTCGGCTTATTGGCATAGACCAATGATTACTCAATATATTACTCTTCAATAAATCGATTGTAACGTGTGCTATGTGGCTTGTGGCACCGTCCTGTTGAAACCACATGTTGTCCAAGTCCATGTTTTCCTCTTCGGGCCAAAAATAATCGCTAATCATGGTGCGATAACGCTCGCCATTCACTGATAGATATTGTCGGCGAAAAGGTATGGCCCAATGACGCTGACATGCAAACCGCACCAAACAGTTATTTTTTGTAGATGAAGTGTGATTCATGAAGCACATGTGGATTTTCACCAGACCTATAATGCATATTTTGCTTATTGACGAACCTGAATTGAGCCAAAAATGAGGTTCGTCACTGAAAATGATTTTGCGATGAAATTCACTATCTTGACGCATCTTCTATAATCGGAGAACGTACGTCGCGTTAAATGGGCCATCGGCTTCAATTCTTGAGTCAGCTTGATCTTGTATGTATGCAAACCAAGATCTTTACGCAAAATTCGCCATGAAGTGGTCTTGGCGATGCCCAGTTTGCTACGTACGCTTGAACGGTTGCGATGTTTTCGTCATTTCGCCCAACACGTTGTCTCACTTTCACGGCATAATCACACAATGAATATGTAGGCTCAAATTTTTTCACTAAACTTGTTATTTATTGCCTACTAGGCCGAGAATAACGACCGCGAATAAGAGTTAACGCTCTTAAAGTTGCGGTCACCGACTCTGAATTTAGGTAGTACATTTTTATATTTTGCATACGTTGTTCGTTCGTGTACTTTACCATGATGAAAATGTTGAGTTTACTGAAAAAAAGGAAAGTAACAGTTAGATGATCAGTGAAATAGTGCGTTCACAATTTAAATTCAAAGTTGTCAAATACCTATTGGAAAACCATTTACTTTATTTCTCTAAATATTCCATATTCAGATCTGTATTACTTCTGTCGTAGAACAGTCCTTTAGCCTCGGCATGCAATTCAGAATGATCCAATTTCCATTGATTTCGATTATTATTGATTAATGGATCTGACATTGGCAATAATATATTAAATAAATCTTCATTTGTTGGGATTCGGCGTAACATTTTCCTAGTATTGTATTCTGTAATCTTTATTTCTTTTTTCCTGGGCTTCCACCGATAAATCTCCAATTGGTAATAAATGATGCTTAGTGACATTTTCCTCATGATAACTTTGACTTTGTCGGTTCTTGGATTTACTGACTTGATGTTGCTTTGCATATAATACTGCTGGATACAGCATTTGTTTCAGTCAATGCCTGGGCAATATTTCCATCTATTATTGAAAGCACTAATTGGTTGTTTGTTTCAATATCCATCTATCTCCAATTCTAATGGCTGTAGTGTGGAAATTTGATCTCTAATATTACTTACTTAATTTTTAATGGATTGTAGTTACCATATTTCTTCAACTCACTTCCTCTAAATGATTTTAGCAACCGTTCGGCTGTATGATCAAGTAGAGCTTGCAGTTGTACCTCTGCCGAAATGGGAGTGATTGTAATAGATTCATTTGAAAGCCAACAGTCATTTTTAACTGCAATTAGATGATGATATGATGGGTATAAATTTAAGCCTTTTTCCATCGGACGCAATCGGAGCTGAATAATGCGATGGCATCCTCATTTGTGAACTGTTAGTTGTTTTTGTGATCCCAGTTGGTACAGCAAAATATCTTTAATGTTTTCACGTCCGATTTTTTCATTTATATTCATTCTTCAGTTCTCGCCTTTTAGATCTATCGCTACACTTATCTAGTTAAGTACTTAAACTCTGAGTTTTCGAATAAAATAAACTCCTCTACTCGGTCCATATCTCTCTTTCCTTGTTTATTTTCTTAAAGGTAAGCATAAAAAGACCTTCGAAATGAATACCAACCTGTAAACCTTTCCTAATATTCAAAAATCAATTAACTCTACAAAATTGCAGGAACACAATCAACATAATATGTTTTGCTACCTGCGATTTGTACTTATGTTTGTTTATTTTGAGTTTACCATTTTCGGTTTTAAATATTTATCTCTATTTTAAACTCTCTTCTCTAAACATATAAGTTCGTCATTATTCTTTTTATTTTGTTCAAGTAGATTTTATAATTTTTGTGTATTTTCATTAACCCGAATGCCCGAATTAATTGGGGCGTGCAAAAAATATGTTTAATGGTGTTTACTGGTTGGTTTGGACTCAAGTATGAATATATATCAATTTCAAAGTCCTGCGTGTTCTAGTTTAGCCGTAGTCGAAAGTTGCCTATAGGCAACATTGGGCAAAAGCTATAAATTTTCAATATGTAACACATTTTAAATATATGTGCATACGCATTTTGTTCAGTTAATTTTTTTATTCAATTTCATTAAAATTTATTTGGTAAGAAAAAAACAATTTTTTTTGTGGATTTGAGCACAAATAAATATTGCATTTCGAGTATTTAGAGCGTGGAAACCCAGTTTTACAAAGCCAGCATCGCCCTTTAGGTCCCTATTCGAGACAATGACTAGTTTGGTCATATCTTATTCCACTTGTAGCTTCCGAAACGTATGACCTTTTACAGGAACTGGGTGGGGATGCTGATGAAGATGATGGTGACGATGGCAATGGATTTGCTTATTTTGCTAACGAAAGTAATATAGGGCGACCTCTTTTGCGAGATTGAGCTGTTTCTTTAGTTGCGTTCAATAACTCATTAGCGATTTCCAACTGAAAGTTTAGTAATGCCATATATTTGTTATCCCCGCTGGAATTTAAATAGTTTCGCTGATACAGCAGAAGACTATCCGCATATACCACTTTTTTTTGAACGGTGGTTGGTTTTATACAACTCCACGAGCATATAAGCAAGATCAACCCCTCCTGTATTTATTGTAACATTTAGCAATACCCGGGCGTAATATATTTGCGTAGATCTTTGCTTACCGACACCATCGTTTTCATTCGCTCATTGGCTCTTTACCTACATAATAAGACATGAGTTGCATACTTTTATTGTTGTCCCATCGACAAGCAATTAAATCATACGTTGTTTCGTATTTGAAATCACTTGACCCTCGTCCTTTTTGGGACAGCTCTTTTTCGCTAGTTAGAGGACAAATACTTAGACGATTGCTGCGAGTTTTTCCTACGGCTAATATACCTTTCTCTTTCAGAGTAATTAATAGGCTTACAGAAAACAGTTATCAAAAAATAGCGTGAAATTTTTGTTTTCAGGAATAGCAGAAGCCATATGTAAATATATATCAGATGATATTCCTAAGCCAAAATATTGACACGAACCTTCTTCAATATGGATACTAAAGTCATATACAATGCCAGATACGCTTGCTCCAGTGAACATTTTAAAGCCCCACTTATAAGGCTTTTATGGCAGATACTGTTCTAAGCTGTGTCGACCTAATTAAAAAGTAATGTATTTGGCTTCATTCGAATACATATAACAACAACTCACCTTTTTAAGAAATCCTTTTTTCCTCCTGTGAAATGTTGTTAAATTTGTCTCTAATTTTCTCCAATAATGGGCGCACTTTATATAATTTATCAAAGGTCGGTTGTCCTTTTTGTTTAGAGTTATTATTGATATTGAAATTTTCTTTTATTTTTTTGAAACGATTACGGGATAATGAATCTGCTACAGCTGACATTTTTAAATTTTGCGCCCACGCCATTCGTAAATATGTAATATTTATCACCTTTTTATTTCATGGGTAACAAATTTTGGTTCTCTTCCACTATTTTGCAACGCATATAAGTTGGATTCGTTGCAAATCCTTTGAATTCTGTCATCGTCAAAGAATTGGGTAAAATATTTAATCGGTTCTTTGACTTCGCTATAACTTATTTTGCTTTGCCAAGAAGTGTCTCGTACATATATTAATTGACTTCTCCACCTCAAACTTTGTAAATTTACTTTTTCAAAGCCTTCTTCCGCTTTTCTTCTTCCGCTTTTCTTTACCCTGAATATCATTTTCTTTATCATCTCTAACTACTTTTGATAATATTTCTTCTTCAATACTTTCATCACTTTCTGTAATACTTAAAAGCGTTTCTGCAATAATATTTAAAAAATTTGTAATTTATTTTTTTTCTTCATTATTTTTATCATCAGAATTATCCCAATCAAGCTCTACAATTTTTTTCTTGTCGCTTGTCAATAAATTACAGGTTGAATCATATCGGCCTATTAAAAATCTGAACAAACTAAAATTTTCAAAAGAAATCTAAAACTTATCGGTGCAGCACATGGTGAAACCTTTTTTGCATTGCCAAAACCGAAACTGCGTTATAAAAGAAATTTGCATATTTTTAATTTTTTGTATGATATTTCTCAGTTGGACTCCCTTATTGACGTGTAGCTTTAAAACTAATGTTATCTTGGAAAAATATACATCTGCATTTACAAATTATCAGTATGGGAGAATTCTTGTATCTGATTCAGCAATGTATATTTTTTGCTAAAACTTCAAAACATTTTTATGCATATTTTGCATATATAAATATGTTAATATTGTTTTCTCTGCAAATATAAAAAGAAATTAACACTTAAGTAGATTCTAGAGTTGTCATTCAAGTAAATATTATTCGAATGTTCTAATAACTTTTCTTTATTTTTTTATCATGCCAACAAAATTTTTGAGCTTAAAGTGGAAACTTATATAAGAAATAAGTTAAAAGTTCATCCTACTTTCAACTTTCATGGGGAGGCTTAGCCATTTGAAGTTGGCATATTTCCTGGTGCATGGAGAAGATATAAATTAAATTTAGCTTATTTTTCAAATGGTTTTTATGCCAAAAATATAGTAAAATATAAGCAAAATGACAGCTAGATTGTCACTTTTGCTAAAGGTACCATTAATTTTTGTCAAATTTACCGTCATGTTACAATAATGGCCTTTAAAACAACAATTATGATATATTAAACTTCTATTATCTTAAATGACAAGTTTTTACTTCATTGGCTCACATTTTGCTCAATTCTAATTGTAGTTTTAATATAGAAAATAAAAGGTAAAAATAACAACTGCTACACATTGAGTATAGAGTAATTTCAAACAATAGTTTTCCAACCGGGTTCTGTCAAGTTAATAATTGGTGGTTCTTTGCAAATTGCTTTAATTATGTTACAGTAGTTTTGATTTAGCTGCCTTTTGTTGAAGAGCACTTTTGACTTAACTGCACAAAATTAATAATATCAGTCACTATTCTTTAAAATCCCATACAAATTCCTTTTTTAAGTGCACTATTTGTATTTGCTAATTTAAGATAAATGTCCAAAATTTTTGGCATTTTAAAATGATTTTCATAAAAAATTAACGTTGGCTGCATTTTTACTCCCCAAAAATACATATTTTCTGTATCTTCCTAAACCTTGCTTAAGTGCATTTTGTATACCTGCATATTTGCCATATTTTTTTGGCAGTTTTAAAATACTTTCATATAAAAAATCACATAAAAAAATATGGTGGCCACTTTTTCAAGTTATTAAAATATATCGCATACAAGTCACACAAATAGCAAGTCGTCATCATTAAAATTCATCTATTTTGTTTGCATGTACATACTTATGTACATACATTTAAGATAACAGCATTTTTGACCTATCTGCACAAAAAATCGTGAAAAGTTGATTGTGCAGCTAAATTCAAATTACTGTATTTAAATTTATTATCGCAATACCAACAGTTTTTAGTGCAAATTCCCTTTGAAAAAAGTGCGATTATAAATTTAGAAAAACTAAATTTTAGTAATTCTGGAATTTAACAAATACTGGAATTTAATTTTTGAATTTTTTATTTAAATAAAAAAATTAAAATTTGTGTATAGCAGAGGGGCGAAAGTTATGATCAGAACTGTTTTGGTTGCAGTTTCGACACTAATTTTATTAAATATATTTTAAGAACTTCTCAAACTGAAAGATAAATTTATAAAAAAAAATTCATGTTCATAACATATATTTCGTAAATTTATTATCTAAAATATTCTCTCTTTTTTTATTTCTCATATCTCATTCCACAACAAATAAATATTTTTATATACAAATAAATTGGAAATAAAAATTTTTTGGTTCTGTGCACGAATATCGCGCTTTTTTATATTTTTTTGGTAAAGAATTACTTGTACTTCGGGTGAAATGGATTGTTTTTTTAAAGTTCTGAGCGTGTTCCAAACTTTAGAAAAGTGCTATGGTAAAAAGTATTTGCTTGTGGTGAAAAAATTGCATGTTTCTGCTGTGTCAAATGCTGTCTTTTATGACACAATAAATTTTTGACGTCTGTAAAAAAAAATCGCTTAAGCAGAGAAACAGCTGATGAAAAACTAGTTGCGGAGGCGCGGTAAAAAATTTAAATACAAGCCTCCGGCTACCAACAAATTTTTAAAATAACTTTTATACTCATAAAACAAAATTTTCTGCTGTATCGAGAAATTGTACAATGTGATCTACAATTAAAATAAAAAATTAATTTTTCAAAGTCTAACAAAAATTCGATGTATTGGGAGGCGGTTTGAATTTTTAAAAACGACGGCGCTGATTTTATCTGGTTTTATGATATCATGATTCTAATTTGTTGCTTGTAAGGGCTAGTGAAATTTTATTCACCTCAGAAGTGTCAAAATTTTACTAACAATAGTACTTTGCTACCGTTTGGCACACGCCCTTTGTAAGCTAATCAAATAACACTTTTTATTCATTTATTGTTCGAATATTTTAAACTCGAATAATTATAATTTGACAACTCTGGTACATACACAAATGCGTGAGTAACTTAATCTCTAGAAAATGCAAATGTACAAAAAAAATGTTAAAAATAATAGAAATGAAAACTTTAGCAGCACATGTATAAAAAAATTAAAGCCTACACAGAAGATGATTTTTATTGTACTTATTTGAGAGTACAAAATATCTATATTAGGGGTAAAGAAAATTTAAAAACCTAAACGCAAAAATTCAAAGTTTTCGCAGATAATGAGCAACAGTAAAGCATCTGAAGAGCCATTATAATACGCACGTATGAAATTCGGTTTTCTTTTCAAAATATGCAATTAAAGGAGGGAGCTTTCTTCTTTTAGAGCTATTATACCTTATTCATGATACCTTTACAACTTTTATCTACACTTAATAGTTTATTTGGCATAAATGCTCAATATAACTTGTCTACTTACCACAAAACAATCATTAAGTCAAATTCACTACATAGCTACATATTTCTCATTTGCTGCAAGGACGTCATATCTATAAAAACTAGTTGTGCAGAAATCAAGTGTAAAGTTTTCTATTTACTCACAACCGAATGAACAAATAAAATAATATTGTTCACACAAGAGAACAGCAGGCAAGGAATTTATATGTAGGAAGGACGATATAATTATTAATTAATTTATTAACTCAAAAATCACATTACAAAGTTATGACGTTCATTCAGGAAAAGAACGATATCACCTCTCGGAAATTTAAAAAAATCTCAGGATTAAATGTTATTATTTTTACACAAAAATATTTAGTACTCTTGCGTTCCATATCGTTACCTAAAACACAAACGGCCCTAACATTTTGAAAGTTTTAATGCAATTCAGCAGTGCTATTGAGAAAAGCAGTAACAAATTGATTTCTGTTAAAATAAAATTTTATAATACTTGACGATCTATTTTAGTTAGATCCTTTGTTTGGTATTGTATTTCTGTAAAAGCAAATGCCGTAAGTACCAATGTATACATTCAATGTATGTAACTCTATAACAACACATGTGTGATGCATCACTACATGTATGATACGTCGAACTCCATATAAAATACATTACTTGAATAAATTTACTTTGGTAACTATATTTTGATATAAAACAATTGCATCATAGAATTTATTATTTTTTTGTAAGAAAGCGCTGCTTAATAAATTTGTTATAAAATGTTTTTTTATTTTAATTGTCAATATTAAATCAATCAAAATAAAAAGTGTATTAAATTAATTCAAAAAACCTAAATAAAAATTAATTCATTTAGGGATGAATTGCAAAAATTAAGATTAGAAAAATTATGGCAATCTTCAGGTAAGTTTTACATCAAGAATATGCTGCCATTTCTTCTCTTAAATCTTTAATATTTGGTCATGTGGGTTCGAAATAAAAAAGGATATTTTTTTTATTTAAAGTGATTATTTTTCAAACAAATTGGATGTTTAGTAGTTTTTAATCCAAAGTGATTATTATTTTTTGGTTAATGTTCGTAACGTTTTTTGTCAGAAAGAATTGGACATGAGACAATATTCCAAAGGAACAAGGAAAAATTTTTTAACACTAATTAATTTCAACTTATACGACAGAACAGAAGCAACGTTGTTTTTCGAGAGCCGCTACACTCCCATCATCAGTGTTCATGTGTGTTTCCATGTATCCGCCACTTTTTAGGTGGCTCGGTTGAATGTGATTTCAAATTTGTATTTATACAAATAATGTCTAGAAAAAGCATACGAGAGTTATTCGTATTATTAGTTGTTATTACAGTAAACACTGCTTTACCAATTTTACCATCACTAATTAACGTTAAATTAACCCATTGTTACACGTTGGTTTTTATCTCATGTACCATTTTTCTTTCTAATTTTTGTTTTACTTAAGACAAACATTTATGGTTTGACTAATACTTAAGTATTTTTGTTTTTTGTTTTTTGCCAACTAGTTGAGTTTTTTGATTTATTTGATCAATTTTAACTAGTTATGTGACAGCAATTAATTAGTGTTAAAAAAAAATTGTTCCTTGTTCCTTTGGAATATTGTCTCATGTCCAATTCTTTCTGACAAAAAACGTTACGAACATTAGCCAAAAAATAATAATCACTTTGGATTAAAAACTACTAAAAAGGATATTTATTCATTCTTCATGGAAATTATTGTTGTCTATACTAGTTTTAAATTAAAAGGTTCCGATTTGTTTTTAACTTTTAACATTTAATGAATTAATATATATGCGTAATTTGTTGAACTTTTTAGGTTTATATTGAAATGAATTTTTAGATTGAGTTCAAATCTGAGTTTACCCAATTCTTCTTAATTTTTAAGAAATTTAAATTAAAAATTAAGAAGTAATGGTAAACTTAGATTTGAACTCAAGCCAAGAATTCATTTCAATATACTTAAGATTCAATGAATTTTCAATTTCTATTTCTGTTCTCTAAGTTCTAGAAAATAACGTGAGCCTGTTAATACTAGTCAGTTGCTTTCTACAACGGGTGGACAAGTTCCAATTTTTTGGTATTGTATTGACGTTACGTCGATATTGACAACTAAAAAAAGGGTGAATTTTTTTTCCTCACATATAGAAACCAAAGCATTTGAAAATATTACATTTTTGTTTTGGTAAGAACCACCATTGCGTTAAATAATAATAATTCACTGCCTTCAGGAAAAATTTTAATTTAATTTTTTAAATGTTCAATTATAATTGTGGTAAATGTAGATGAAACGAGACTTCAATCGATTTCGTACTTATGATTATGAATCATTTTATAATAATACGAGTGAGCTTTGGTTTGAGATCCTTCTGATTTTGCATTTGCAATATAATTTCCTTTTTGAGATCTCATTTTGTCAATTTCATTTCGATGGTTTTGAAGATGCTCCTGACAAATGTTATTTATTTGCCTTATAACACACAATAAAGTCACGTCTCATTGATCATTTCGAGGTAGAAATTAAAGATGGGCACCGCTCACGTGATTAGCTTGAGTCATGCGGGATCATGCATAGTCGTGATTAATTTTTTGTTTCAATCAGGTGGCAGAATAATTAGAGGTTTTAATAGTTTCATGAAGTTGGGAAGTGATACAGCCCCAATTTAATTTTTTCTATATTCATTACGTGAGCTCAAGTAAAGATCATACATACATACTTATATCTCTTTATAACTTTTGAAATCTGTTTCAAAATATTCTTTTAAAACAAACTCTGATTCATTACGTCTCAGTATATTGTTTGGTAATGATAATGTTAAAGTTTTGCCAAAAAATGAAATTGACATTTTCCACTGGGTTGTTACGTGTTTACAAAAATTGAAAAAAAAAACTTATTTGTTTTACATCCATTGTTGATGTCTGCTTGTCACTACAATTGTCACTGACAGACAAACGTAAAAAATAAAAGCAACACCATGTATTAAAAAACAACTCAGGTTGTTTGTAAATACGCACGAACACTGGCTCACACACGTACTGACATGCAACAACTTGATTTAGTATATTTTGCAACATACATCTTAAAAAAATACATTAGCGGTATTCAGTGTTTGGTGCGTTTTCGATTGCAACTGCTTCCAATTGTAACAGAATTGGCGGCGTTTTGTAGACACAAGACGATTCATATTTTAATAAAATAAAAGCCAAATTAAATAAATTAAAAAGATACTAATAAAGAAAAGCAGCCCATACACATTCAGTTTAGTGTGGAATTTTAGATATTGTACAATATCATTGCAAATGTGTATTACATTTAAAAAAAAAAATGAAAATAATGATTTCGGAAAGGCTAATGCAATATAATATGCAAAATTATCTTTATCGCTACCTCACAAATATTTAAATGTAAATTTTTAAAAATACTAATTTTTTTTTGGCAAAATTTATACTTAATTTTCCTATTTTTTCTGGAAAAATTTACTAAATAGTCAAAAAATTTTAATATTAATCTGAAAGAAAATTCTTTAAGAATACAAGTTTTATGACTTTTTAGAAATGCACTATACCTTTTGCATTGGTCGAATATTACAGTTTTTTATTTATTTATTGTAGGCCATTTTATTTAAAATAACTGGTTCAAAAGCATCTACATATAACACGCTATTTAAATTTGTTTCTTTGGCTTTGTATTTCAGCTTAGGATATTTAGCTCAACGTATTCTTAATTCTACAAATATTACTTTAATATCAGTTTTCTTTTACCAAACAATAAATTATATTTTAGAACGTCTTGCCGAAATTAGCAGCAAAAGTTAACAACGGCTACCGAAGAAGAAAACGTTCAGCTGCGGCGTCAGCTGATCGGCTTTGCTTACTGATGTAAAATGTTCAACCGCAAGATTTGTCAAAAGAATACACGTTCCAACAAAAAACTATGCAAATTTTGATGTTGTTGATTAAATAAAAAAAGTCTTCGATAATTTAGATTTGCACTCTCGCAAGATCATTTGCACTAAAAACTGAACTCCGCTATTCACTCTGCTCACCCAGTGACGGGGAAAAAAGAAAGAAATATACACAGCCATCAAAGAAGATGTAGCACATGCAGTCATTGTCATTTGTAATCAGTAAGACTTTATAAAAAAATGAAACTTAAAGTTTATGAATTTTTAACCATAAAAATAATTTGCATACGCGTTAAATATTACAAGCAAATAAATGTCGCATTTAAATGCAATTAAAAGTTCGTATGTAAATTATTTCTTATGATTTTACATTTCCACATATGTATGTATGTAAATACAGTGAACTCAAGCTTTCACAATATATTTTTCTATGAATGCTATAAATATTGAACAAGGTGCAGTAGCTCTTAAATATAAATATATCTAGAAATATTTTTTTTCTATATACATACATGCATATGTATATAGGTATAGAGTAATTATACGATATATAAATGCATATACATTTTAAAGCGTATAAATTTTAAAGTCTTTTGGATTTCAAAAAGTTATATGCAGGTACTTACATAAATACCAATTTTGAAAAACTCTGTTTGAAAGGTTTCGCTTGCAGATTGGTCCTATAACACTTTTTTCGAAAATCGGACCGGCGATTTGCACGACCGAAATAATGGTTATTGGATAATTCCTCCAAGTGCTCGATAAGGTTTGCTTGCAGTTACTTTTGTAAACTTATTGGTTGTATTTTTTGTATTGAAATCGGATCTTTTGCAGAGTTATAATTTGTTTAAATAATATAAGACATCTCCAGATTATACAAAAGCCATTGTCGCCTCTTTTACACAAGGAAGTTTACTGTGCAAAGTCTTAATTAAGCTTGAACAAAGCCATACATACCTCTTTGTCTTCCTCTCTCTCTGTCATTTTACCAGAAGAATTTAAGGTTTTTCAAAGCAAACTTTCCGTGTCTGTAATAATGAGATTCCAGAAGTAGAATATGAAAATCATAAATTTATAATTACGAGTAATATCCAGCGGTCGACGGGGAATCGCCCGCATTCCAGTAGTTAGATATTAATGGTCTTATTCACAAACGATTAATAAACTTATTGTAGGTTTAATGTTTGATTTTTATATGGGAAAACCGGTTTTAATCTACACATTAACTTTATTAAGCGTTTGTGAACAAGGCCGTAAGCATTTACGTAAATATATACGATAGTACAAAAACAAAAAACATTTTAAATAAACAACTTAGAACTCTCTTACTTATCTCTCTTTTATTACAAAAAACTCTGTCTCATTTCTACACAAAGCAAATCGGACAAACACACACACACACTTTGGATGTGCAATAAGTACGCATGTGTTCTTAGCAACTTCAAACGCTTATAGCTCCCAAAATATTAAACCGATTTAAATAAAATTAAGATTGTGCACATCTATCTAAATTCCCCATTAACCGAAATTGGTGCAGTATTACGGCTGTAAAAGGAATCTCAAAAAACGTGTTTGCCTATTAATAATATATGTAAATAAATGGTACTTTTATGTGTACGGGTGTAGCGAATCATACCGGGTGTATATGTATATGTGTGTATACATTATGAGCTCGATTTGTGCAATAGAAAGAATATCGAGGTTGTTACTTTAACCGAAAAGTTGGCATAACTAGACTTTTAAATATTTTTGCGAAACTGCAGCTTTCATAGTTTTTTTAATAACAAATACATTTTCATAAGAAATGTTATTTGCTGCTTACCATTCTGTGGAAATGTTTTCTAAGTTTTGGTATTTTTTCAATATGTATATTCTCTGGAATTTTTAGTTTTTAATAACAATAACTAATAATCATTATTTTGGGTTCGCAAATTATCAGTCCGATTAAAAAAAATATGTCCAACTTGCAAGCGTTCTTTTCAAGCAAAATTTGAAATTTGAAATTTAGTTTACAATCGAGTTATGCGTGTAAAAGCAGTCGAACTGTTAACCTCTTCAAACTTCAAGTTGGCTAAAAAATGTTCAACACTAACGTGTGAAAAACGTTTTAAATATGGATTCGTGGTTGCAACTTTGTTAAAACATGAATGCAGAGAAAAATTCAATAAAACTGAAAAATGTGCACTTATCCATACCGTTTTTTTCAATATTAGTTTATAAAAACTGCAATTAAAAGAAATTATCTGTTACACTAGTCGGGGTGTTGCAATAATCGGTGGTTGCGCAAATCGAGTTCGCACTATATATATATTTTAAATGTTATATACTTTTTATCATAAATTCCTCATCGCCAGTAGAATCGGAATTTTCATTTGCTTAAATATCAGGAGAGTCTAATTAATAATTTTATTAAATCATCGGAATTCGCGACCTTCTTGTACGATTTTTTTCTTCAGTCGTGGTACTTAACAATTGTACAACCTCAGCGGTATTTATACTGGATAGCTAATAAATGTTATCAATCAATGTATTTTTGTCTTCAGAATACTTACATTTGTACATTGGATTAATTTGTTAATATGGGTTCAGCAGACAATAAAAATTATAAAAAAAATTTTTGTTTTTTGGAGGCTAAATTTAAAATAAGAAATTTCGAGGGTAAAAACCAAAAAAAGTCTAAATAATTGTTTTGAAAACGCTAAACTGGCATCACTGTCAACAACTAAGGCATCATCTAACCGCGATACCATGTCCAACAACCACTTGTTCCAAAATTAAAATATCTGACACATGCATACATACATACATACATACATGTATGCATAAGACGTGTGTGCATAAAGCAAAATGTTTATTTATAATATATATTATAATTATAAGTTATGAAATGTTAAAAAAAATACTTTAACTTAATACAGACGTGGTTTTTAACATATGGCGATTTTTCAGAAAAAAATTTTTTTTGTCACTTTTATTTCTTATAAATAACTCTTATTGGCTTTTTTTAATGTTAAGCCTAAATGTTAAATTTATTTCCATTTATGATTACAAAATTTTGTAAATATGTAAAAAGTACTTCTTAAATAAGATACATACAGTTTGTCAAATAAATATTAATAATTTAAATTAAGTTTTTCTTCGGAATTTTCCTTTATAGCTTTTCACAGAAAGAGAGAGAGATAGAAAAATGTTTATAAGCATTTCTTTTTCTAGCATTAATTAAATAATAATTAAATATAGTGTGCACCGTGTCATTTACTACCACATCATAAAAAATCAATTTCGCAAAAAAAAACATATTTCTTTTTCTACTACCTTTGTGCAAACATTTATTCGTCACTAAACTATCTAATATTAATCAATTTTCAGAAATATTGTTTGAAATTGTTTTTATAATTCTGCATTAAAATTAAAACTTCCAAAAAATGCTGGACATGTACCGATTTATGTCACAAACTCTGTATTTTTTTTCAAATTATATCTATTAATGTCGAAATAATCTTGGATTTTTTATTGTTTGATAAATTACAAATATTTACTATATGACTTATTATATAAACATACAAATATATACATAATTTCATTTTTAGCAATAAGTACTCCAACCCATACATGTATTCGGCACCGATGCATGGGCGATACTTCAGGTTTGCTAAAATATCGGTAAAAACGATATTTTTATAATTTTTAATTTTTTTTATGTTTTTTTGCAATCAAACATTAAAAGTAATCTAGTTCTTAAAACTGCTTAAGTATTTTCAAGTCTAAACTTGAAAAAATTTTATGTCTAATAAATTTTTTTGCTTTCTTTTCTTTCAGGTGTGTCATATTGCTCCCTTAAATCCATTCTTTGTTTCCATTGAGTCGTGATGTCTAGAAAATTTTATCTTGTGTGGAGTTAAGGCTAATGGATGCTTAATTTTTGCTAAGTATTGAACAGAAAAAATTACAAAATTATGGTCGTAAACTCACCAAACTTTCAAACAAATTAAGACTTTTAAAGAAATTGAAATAAAATAATGTTTACAGACTTAGTTGTCGGCATTTTTATACATTCTATCCTTGGTCTTAATAGAACAACTATTGTTCTATTAACTTACAATTTAGAAATTCAAAACCCACCATACTTGTTTCATTTATATTATAATGCAATAAGATTTGAATGAATGCTGCAATAAAAAGAATTGAATTTACTTGTAATGAAAATGAATTTGAAACTACAGAAATAAAAAAAATTAGAACCGCAATTGTTGTAGATGAGTGTTACAAGCAACCAGCCTATTTTTACTGGCCATTCAATGACAATTCATGTTCATACATTTGTTGTTTTTATTATTAAATACTTGGTGTATTCACACCGTGTCCTATCATGTCATATTTTCATAATGTCTTATTATTTTATGAAGTCTAAAAAAATTTTTGTTGTGCTTCAAAAAAAAAGTCCTAAAATAATAAGACTATTTATGCTGTGTTTTTGTTTTGTCATAACTAAACAGCAGAAATTTGGGAGAGTGTGAGAAAAATTACATACTGCTTGTTCTTCCTCGACATATTTTTAAATGATAGGTTGTTCACAGCAGTCATATTTTTTCGTGTTAATATTTTAAGACATATGACTATGACGACCGTGTGAATACGCCAACTATTTTTATCATCTATGCGGACCAACGTTGTCACTTTCGTCTGAGGGTTTAATTAACCTTTTTTAAAAAACTTCTAGATTTGTGTAATTTATTTTTTAAAATAATAACATACAAAAAAAAAACAAATTTTAACGAGTGATTCTGGCAGCAAGGGCCACCAAATATATGTGTATCGGCGTGTTTAAAAAAATATATAGCCTCTACCTTTTGGTGCATATATGATGTATTCAGTAGGGATTCATTATTTTAATTGTCGATACAACGATATTTTTAATTTTTTTTTTTAGTTTTTATGAATAAACGTTATTAGATTGTAGTTCAGTTCTTTAAACTGCTTAACTATTTTCAATGCTTATTTAGCTGCATAACAAGTATAAAATCAAGACATAATAATGAAGTACAAAAATTTTTACTTAGCTGCATAATCAACTTTGCACGAGTTTTTGTGCAGATAAGACGAAAATGCTTTTATCTTAAATGTATGTACATATGTATTTACATGCTAACATAATAGATTAATTTTGATACTTGCGATTTGTGTGAATTTTGTGCGATTTTTTATTAATTATAAATAGGGTAAGTTTCATGTTAACGTGAAAAAGTGGCCACCATATTTTTTTTAATGTGTGCAGCTAACTTTGATTTTTTATGAGGAAATATTTTAAAACTGTCAAAAAACATGGTAAATGTGCAGGTAGTCATAATGCACTTAAGCAAGGTTTAGGAAGAATAATTACAGAAAATATGTATTTTCGGGCAGTTAAGTCAAAATGCAGCTAACGTTGACTTTTTATATGAAGATAATTTTAAAATGCCAAAAATGTTAGGCATGTATTGAAAACGTGCAGGTACAAAAAGGGCGCTTAAAAAAGGAATTTGTATGGGATTTTAAAGAATAGTGACAGAAATGATTGACTACCAGGCCCACGATGTCACACGTATTCGTTGATTCGTACAGTTACATTTAAAACAAAAACAAAATTTTTGAATATGTTTTTGTGTGCAACATCTTGGGCCTGGCAGTAATTTTGTGCAGTTATGTAAGTCAAAAGTGTTCTTAACCAAAAGGCAGCTGAATCAAAAATACTGTAATTTCCTTCAATTTTGCAGCCGTTTCAATGTAGTAAAAAACGACTCGACTTTTGATTTGACTTTGTGGGTATTTGATCTTACTAGAGAATCCGGGGATGACGATTTTCTGTCCATCCTAAGCTGTGGTTCTGCTAAAGAAGAAATCTAAAGATACAAAAGGCTTTTAATACGCAGATCAGCCTGTTTGCTGGATCAATGACATCTCATAACCAAACTTTAAGAAAATGGCGCAAAAATTTTTAAATGCATCTGATGGACATTTTTATTTGCACGAACGAGGGATCAAAACGAGTTTCAAGAGTACAAGCATGTGTGCACCAGGGCTGCCAGTAATATTTTCAGAAAAATCGTCATATTTTGTAAATAAAATCGACAAAATCGTCAAAAAAAGAGTCGTAAAAAATCGTCATTCAAAAATCTTCTGCTTTACTCAACAATCTTTCATTTCAAAATTAAAAATTCAACAGATTTATTAAAACCAACAAAAACTTTAAACATTTTATTAAATTCAAAGCAAGATTTGAAGAGATTTTGTGTCAAAATATTTTGTATACTTTCCAAAATAAATGTTAATTTTTTATATATGTTTTATATTTTAATTTAAATAGAAATTCATAGAATATACTATTTTACAGTTTTTCGTAAACTTGCAATTCATGTGTAGAGTCGAATTAATTTGTTGATCTATTATTCCATTTTATACGCGTACAAAACATACATACAAAGATGATATTGATTTAAATTGGGTAATTATAAAATTAAAATACTATACATACATATCATAGTTACGTTTTTTTATATTTTTTGTAATGCTAATATTGTAACATTCAGAGGAATTGGTGCTTTCTTTGGAAATTGCTATTGTTTGTATTGTATTGAAATTGTTTTAAAATTTTATCGCACTATTTCTCATAATTAAAATTTTACATACATATGTAGTAAAATATTAACACTTTTATGAAAAACAAATTGGAATTGATTGTTGAGGGGTGTAGCTAGTTCCTATGCGAGGAAGTATTTTTTTAAATAATCTTTTGAAAAAAGAATCCCTTCAAGGTTTTCTGTTTCCAATGAATATTTTATTTTGGTTTTATTAACATTAAATATTCTTTCAACATTAGCTGAAGGGTTTGGCAAAGTCATTAATGCTGCCTTTTCACACTATGTATTTTACATGTATTTGTCAGCTTGAAAATGCATCTGCAATTGCGCATGCTTGTCAAAATTGTACATTTATAGCAGCGTTGCCATTTGCCAAGTTTTTCCTTTTTTTGCAAGTTTTTTGAGATGCAAAAAAGTTTTTAATTAACTAGATGAAAAAACAAGTTTTTTTTCAATATATGCAGTTTTTCAAGTTTTTTTAATTACTTAAAGTTTGGCATATATATTATTAATGTATACATTGACGATATAATGCACATTATACAATGAAACGACCTTATAATTTTCACTCCCTTTTTATACAACAATGTTGATTTGTTTTTACTCTCACAAAAACAACGACGCTGTTATTATAAATTGAAAGTTAGTAACTTATTCGTTATGTAGAAAATTGAACTAAAGTTTTTTTTAAAGAACAAGGATAAATACTTAATGAAAAACGGTAAGATTATTGTACTATTTACAATCATTTGTAAAAAATTATTGATTTTAGGAACCTCGTCGAACTTTTATTAATATTTTTTTATATATTGAAACGATTAATTTTGGCTCAAGTTCAAACCCGAATTTACCCATTTATTTATTCTAATTTTTTTATTTTTAATTTTTATTAGAAAATTTTTTGGATAAATTCATTATTATTTTTTATTAAGAGAGTACTATATATAGAACCATTTTTATTATTCATCATACTAGCAGAACGGATCAGTACTGTACTAATTACTTATAAACATTAATTATAAATAACGATGGCACGCGTCAAAATCTACATGTTTACTTGGTCATAGTTGGTTGAATACTAAAAAAGAAATTCAACTACAAATGACAGAAACCTAACAACATGATTAAGTACCGCTTATTTCTCGGCAGCCAATGGCGCTGAATAAGCAAGAGAGACTGAAATATATAGAGTAGTTATTCATCATAGATGGGATTTCGTACTAACCGAAATTGATTTGACATGTGAAAATGAATAAGTTTGTACTTTTCGTATCCTAATTTGTTAAATAATACGGTTAAATAGTTGATATTCCTGATCACTAGTATCCACCGTCAAAAGTGGTAAAATTGAACAAAGAACGCTGATGAGATGGTGTAGCGACCTCGAAATCAGTACTGATCCGTTCTGCTAGTATGATGAATAATAAAAATGGTTCTATATATAGTACTCTCTTAATAAAAAATAATAATGAATTTATCCAAAAAATTTTCTAATAAAAATTAAAAATAAAAAAATTAGAATAAATAAATGGGTAAATTCGGGTTTGAACTTGAGCCAAAATTAATCGTTTCAATATATAAAAAAATATTAATAAAAGTTCGACTAATTACTTATAAACATTAATTAAAAAATATAATATTAGTCTAAATCTTATATTAGAGCGGCAATTTTTCTAGACTTTATGAGAATATTATTTGAAGCACAAGAAGTTGTGTTTTAAATACTTCTTAAATTTAAAAAATATCATTATTTTAAAAGATATGATTTTTGCTACAAAAAGGTCAAAAGGTGTCACCGTGCGCAGTGCCTATCATAATGCGGGAGCACTTATTTTGTAGCTGAAGGATTTAAAATTCAAGTGATTTTTAACCATTTGAAATATCTTGGTAACTTCAAAAATTATAGTTTTTGCAACGAAAAAACCACTGTGCATAGTGCCTCTGTGGATCTATGGCCTTGCAGGTTACTTATTTTCAAGCGGAAGGTGTTATCTTTAATGCTTTATACGTTTTTAAAATATCTTTATTACTTTAAAAGTTATGATGTTTGTAATGAAAACAGTAAAAATCCGACACTGTGCACAGTGTCGCGGCTAACATATGACCATGGAAATCTTGTATATCGAAGTATGAGAAGTATTCTTTCAAATGCTTTCTAAAATTTTAAAATATCTTTATTACTTTCAAACTTATGATTTTTGCAACGAAAAAACTCAAAAGGTCCCACTGTGCATCGTTAAGATTGAAAATAACGTAAATTCAATATTAGTTTTTCAGCAATAATACTACTTAGTGCCAAACTCAACTTTCATATCTACAACTTTCTTATCCGTGGTGTCTTATAATGAAATTTTTCTTAACACATATTTTTAATACAAAACAGTCTCATAAGATCGGCGGCAGTAGCTTCAAATGTTCTCGTATTATTGTTTGCTTCTCTTTTCTTTGTGTTTATCGTATGAAACATGTATGAAATTTTATGAAAACATGGTAATATTTTTGAAGAAATTATAGCATAAGAAAAAGCTCTGTACATATAAAATAGATTCTATATCACGACCACTTAAGGGCCTTTCACACTATAATACTTTGTATTAAGACTTGCCAAAAACTATAATAATACGTGCAAGTGCGATAGTGTGAAATCAAAATGTTATTTAAATGACAAATAATACGTTAATAAATTTGACATACCATAAGACTTTGCCATTTTTATGAATTTTTCTAAACGATAAGATTTTTTATAAAAGCAAGTTGAACGGTCGATTGTTTCGTGCCGTCTCTAAAGAGTATTTTTTTGGCATACACAGGCTCAACATTTGGAATGTGTATCAAACCATGTCTCACAATTAATGAAATTTTGTGTTATTTTTTTATTATGTTGTACTTTGATATATATTATATATACTATGTAATTTAACTGCTAAACATTTTAAAACGTCGGCACGTTCGCCGGCTACATGAAGATGCTTAGCCGCCGCTAATTTTCTACTCATATTTTTCATTTTACTTGAGATCTGATAGTGTGAAAACAAAATGTAATTTTATGTTAAATTTTTCTTTCACACAATATCAAATCAAAATGTTTAGACTTGTATGATAGTGTGTAAGGCTCAGTTTTATGATCATATAAACTTTTTTTAAAGTTTTGTTTTATTGTTGGCGTTCAAGTTGAATTTTTAGCTTTAGTGTCTTGGGAGACGTATGCTAAAAATATGTGCCAAATATTCTTGTGGATCATTTCCGACCGCTATATTGCTGTTTAAGGGATTTTTTGCACCTATAGGGTTAACATGTTTCACAAAAAAATGTTCTTCCTGCACAAAAAACTCGTTCTGCAGAAAACGAGTTTAAAGCTTTTAATTTACTCGCACAAGATGTGAGGTAACGGGATATTTCTAAGAATTTTTTACACAAGAAGAACAACGATACGACGAACAATTTTGAATTCAATTATATCGTTACAAATTCAAGTATAGATTCAAATTTAACGAACATAACAATAAGTACAGTTTAATAAGCCGTGTATGTAGTATCGACAGCACTAAATTAAACAACAACATAAAATTCAAAATAACGGAAACATCCGTTTCACATTCGCCGATGTTACATCAATAAATGAACTTCTTTCGAATAAAAAATTTTCAAATTGTAATAAATATATTATGGAGGTAGTGCAATACTTTTGGTTTTCTGTTTTTTCTGTCGACTGCATTTCACGTATTCAAACTATTTAAATTTATTTCATATAAGTTTCCGACTTTATTGCATGTACTCGTATATAAAGTGTTGTTAAAAATAAAACATATTATTTTTTATTGTTATATAATGACGTTTATTTTTGTCTGTAAAAGACACACATAAATAGTATGTTAAATTTTTCAAGTGGTTTGATTTTAAGTGCATGGAAGTTGTAGAGTGATAGTCTTTTTGTGTGGCATTTATTACAATTTGATATTAAAATAACGTTTTTAATATAATACACATTCTAATATTCTACTATGAGACCTAAATGTGCAAGGTGTAATCTTTTTTTATTATTTTTTTAATTTATATACATATTTATATTTTTTAATTGTCCATTTTGTACATTTTTCTTCTTTATTTATTTGTGCAAATGGCACTTGGCTTACAAGTTTGTGATGTGTTTCTGATTTTGAACAACAATTTGGCACTACTTCTTTAAATATTTAATTTTATAATTATTAAATTTATTATTCGAGACAGATCTCAATATCTTATTTCAAAGAAAACTTTTTGAAATTCATTTAATTTCATTTTTACTTTTAGTCGTAGGTTTGTTGATTGACCCACGATATTATTACAAGTTTTGCAAAAGTGGGTCTTCTTTTATTTAAGTATAAATTATAACGTGTGTTCCTGTTCTTTCTGAATGTCAAATAAATTGATGAAATTTGTATACAACAAAGATAACGAATAAATCAATAAACATGAAAAATTATTTAAACAGTGATTCACAGAATGCTTCGAATATTGTGGAGTAGGGCGAGTATGAGTCAGAACATTGAACAGTTTTAAGCATATTTAAAATATAAAAGCAGGCGACAATTCAAAGATTGGGGTGACTGCACCATCGCCAGCGTCTTCTAGACTTTAGCAATTTATTGCAGTCGACTGGCAGTTATCGAATTCCATTCCCACCGCTGACTTCGTACTAATCAATAACCGCCGTCTTAGGCTGAGTTAAGCCATCGTATCCACATCTTATTTGTCCGCCAGTGGATTTCAGTGTAATGGTAGCCGCGGCTAGCGACATATCGTGCCCGGCTCGCTCGACTTCTACCCAGGTGGCAGCTGAACTTTCCGTAACCTATCACTGATGATCTTTACGTCGGTTCTCCCTCGCCTTAATCTATCACGTGTCCACAGCAATCTACATCAATGCGGAATCTTCGGCGCCATAGCCATATATAACTAAAGTTAAGAGATTTGCTTCACTGCCCAAAACTAGACAACGTTGTCCATATCTCTATCAGCAAAAAACTATTCCTACTACGGTTTCTCTTTCCTTTCAGTTGAGACAAATCTCAAGCTGCCTTGAACTGCTTTACCCCATGCTCTCAATGTTTCACACAAAATTTTCACGCGATGCAAATATTATATTCTTCGGGCCGTATTCAAAAAAATAAATAATTTGAAATGTATTCTAAGACATATTTTTTATACAAATTTTCCTTAAAATATAAATCAAACCTAAATTATTTTCTTTATTTAACCCTAACTTTTTTTTAGCAATTCATGTTAGATTGAATCTTATGCTTTTATAGAGGTTTCTTTGTTTTTAACTGCCGCTTTAACAGGTATGATCAGTTTTGGTGTTAATATTCAAATTATACTCTAACTTGAGTATTTGCATAACATCAATATTAATTAATTAGAGAATGACTTTTTTGATGACCCTCTTTATTGTTTGTAATTCCATAACTATTATATTTCATTGTTAGGCATTCACTAGAATTAGATTCATTTTGCCAAAGCTTTTAGTACATTTTGACTATTTTTTTATAATGACTACATTTTAAAGAAAACCCTATACTTTGAGTTTTTGTGTGTTAATTTTGCAGTAGCGGCCACAGCTTGGATGTAAAAATATTATACAAAAGCAATGCTAAAAATATTAAACATACTGTAATACTATAATTAAAAATATCTTTTGGCTTGACTGAAACTATCATTGTAATGCCAAACAAGCTTTCTAGTGCTGCCATTTGCAAAGGCTTTAAGAATAAATCTTTTTAAATTGAAAACATATTTGCTTTAAGCTGTTTTGACACCTGTAATTATTATATATGCTTTTTACAAGTACCACCCGTTCCTTCTTTAATTAAAACATTAATTATTGTTAACATTATTAAACCTCTCAGACACGCCTGATACTCCGGTTTATTCATACGTGTGTCATCAACAACTGTCACATTCAGCGGCTTTGGAAAAAAATTGTAAATTCAACTCGGCAATACTGTATAAAAATTCAATTACGTTTGTACAAAAAGACAAAAAATGGTATTTATTAATAATAAATAAATAATTTTGTATGTTTAATTTTGAAATGTTTATCACTACAACTCATATGTGCTTAAGCCATTCCATTCATTCAGTTATTTAATTTTAAGGTTTTCCAGAGACCGATTTTTGAGAAATTTTGTCTTGAATCCCGGGAAAGAAAATTTTACACAACACGCAACCATTTGGTGTAAAAAAACTTGTAAAGGGGAAAAATTATAAAAATAAAGGAGTTAATTGAAAATTAAATTTGGTACTAGAGTTCGAGAATTGAATTTTAAATTCAATTGAAAAATAAATAATATTATTTAGTATTGTCACGAAAGGAATATAGAGATACTAAATACAATAGTAGAATGCAGAAGTACCGTTTTCGACGGTCGTATATATCCTTATTGCTTAGTTAAAAATAACTTATGCAACAACTGTTAATATCTAGACGCGCGTCATCGAAAGCGAACATATGTACATACATATTTATAATATTTCTGGAAAGTTTTGTATGAAAGCTAAAAACTGTTGGTCAGGTTAATTGATTAGTTGTTTTGTTGGAGGCTTTAGAAATGTCACTTAATATGTTTGGCACTACATACTTATGTACATTAAAATTTAAATATTGGAATTTGTTATTCCACATTAAAACCGAATTGAGTGATTTTATTTTTTGTTATATTTATATTCAACATATTAATTCTAAATTAAACCAATAACGCTCGGAAAAATTTACAAAAAATAATTCAATTCTGAGTTTTTTAATATATTATTTTTGTTTAAATAACATTTTTGAATATGTTCGGAAATTCCCGGGTACTTGAGAACGAAACAAATTCTATCCTTAATTCTGTGAATCAAAAACTTTCGTGAACTTGGAAACTATTGAATTCTCAACACTCATTGATGTGCATGACTGGAAAATATTATGTATTGTAGTCACCCATCTTTGTAGCAAAGGAGTTTATATACATATATTTTTTTATATTAACTTCAAGTTTAAATCCAACTCATCCGTTACCAAATATGTGTGCTTCTTGATAACTAAAAAGCCGCCTTAGTAGTTTTCATTCATTGTAAAAAATGTAATAAAAAGAAATAAACACAAAAGATGATGAGGAAGAGATGCCGCGATGCTTGTCGCCTTAATCAAATAATCCAATTTAAAATAATAATGCATGGCGTCTGCTTGCCATTCAACTCTCCGCATCTGTACTACGTATGTATATTCTTCATCATACTGCCCTTTTTTCTTAATGTTGTTTATGATGATTTCTTCCTAAGTTTATAAAACGAGCCATCATATTTTCAACCTAGTTCAAAAAAGAAGGAGGTTGTCAATTTGTTTGTATTTTTTATTTTTTTTTTACGTTTGAACACGCATAACTCTATCATTTGTAAACGGATTTTCAAAATTCTTGTTTTGTTACTGACAGTTCGGGAATCGTATATGCTTGCGGTTTGCGTATCGCATAACTCTGCCAGTTATGGACCGATCTTGAAATTTTGTATTTAAAATTTCATGCTTAAATATTAAATAGAATGGATGGTATTGGATTTTAAACCAACCCATAACTGTGTCCGTTTCAGTATCTGTTTGACTGGTTCTTTTCATTCAGGTCGGTATTTTTTCCCAGAACTAGTTACATATACATATTATTTTTTTAAAATAGGAGTATAGATTTGTGAGCTTTTTCCTTGAAATTAACTGTAAAATTAAAAAAGAAGCAAATTTCTAAAAAGAGTGAATTCTTCATTCACAAATACTCATCTTAAATTCTGCTTTTATGAACTTATTTATTGCCGCCTTTATGTACAAAATTCCGCGGACAAGCACATGCCGGAAGATAGCTAAACTACAGCTGCAAAGGCACTAGAGAACAGTGATGGAGTGTATTAGGAATAACTTGATGTATGGGTTCAGCACTGTTCAGGTATGTTGTCCAGCCCATCTTCAAATATCGAAAACATTTGTACATAAGCTTATCAAGCGGTAGAACATAATATCTTTTTGTTCCCTCCCTAACTCAGCGCATGGTTAAACGCTGTTTCTGCTTCAAGGCAAATAGATAACATAGCCCCTAAAATGTTGAAAGCTGACAATCTAATAGCTGATAGAAATCGTGTGAGCTTCTGCTGCCGACATTCCCAATAAAAGAGATAAACGGCGCTTTGTTACGGAATTTATACTTAAAAATGAAAAATGTTGAAAACTAGTTACGATTTTGGTGATAAGGGACGGTGTCCAAAAACGCCGAAATGGCATTACTTAATATTTGAGGAGCCCGCTTTTAAGAGGCATGGTGGACATAAGGGGGATCGGTTTAACAACCGATATTGTGCCATCGGCTTGTCCATGACTTTTGGCATAAGGAAAAAAGTTAAACTACGACATATCAAAAAAATCATTTTCGAATTGCCCAAAATTTCAATATTTTTACTTTTTCTCAACTTTTATTTTTAAGATTTTTTAGTAGGTAATAAAATAATCGGCGGAATTAATTTTTTTTAAATATTATCTTTCCAATGTGAAATTTCCTTTGAATTATTATTATTTTTAATTTTTATTGAATTATTTTTGATGAAATTCAATTATTTATTAATGAAAATTTGAATTACTTATTAATGAAAATGACATTTTGCTATTATTTGCCGAGAGTAAAAAAAATGTGCGGAAACCCCTTAAAAATAAAAGTTGAGAGAGAACAAGTAAAAAAATTAAATTTGGGCGCTTCGAAAATGATATTTTTGATATGTCGTAGTGGAACTTTTTTTCCTAATGCCAAAATCGATAAAGTTTTCTCCGTACTAATCGGCGGACCCTAGTCCACATATACATGATACTTAGCTAAGAAAGGAATACGCTCATCAGATTTGTGATTGTAATTTAGTTCTTCTGAGTAGCCGACAAAATAAAACCTTTTTATATAATCGTGTTTTACCACGCGCAGCGGTTACGATCGCTAAATGTGCATCTTCTAAACTGCTACTCCAATTGCAAAAGTGAAAAGACCCAAGCTTTCAGAATATTATACTAGGGATCATTCAATAGAATACAGACGACCAACAGGGGTTCTAAAAATTAATCAAGCTATGAAACTTTTACAATTATACCCCTAGTAATAATATTTTTGTACATAATAATAATAAATCATGATTGTCTTTTGAAATTATTTCTTTTAGTTTAATAGTTGTTGACAGTGAATTTTGGATCCTTAGTTATCGATTTGTCCTTTATATGCACAGGATGTTACATATACTGACGTCAAGTCGAAAGCGTGCAAATAATGACTGTTCGCAGAAAAATTTTAAAAAGTCTATATCATATCTTTTAAAGGTAATGCCATTAAAAAATACCCCGCCAAGATATTTCTGCTGTAATTGTCTAATTGTATAAAGGTTGTAAAGAAAATAAAATAGATTCATATCGAATAATATAATTTTTTGTGGGGATTTTTGAATAAGTTTTCTAAACCTACTATGCTTATTTATAATTTTGTAATTTTTGAAATTTTCATTGTTTTTTAAAAGTTTGTATATAAGATAAGAGGTTTGAAACATTTCAAAAATATGGTTTAAGGTCTACTGATGATTTGGCATTAGCACCAATGAAATGCATGTATATAGACTAGCTAAAAACCCTCAGCAAACAAAAGTTTTTGAAAATCTTTGAAAGAAGATATCGAGGCAATCTCGATTAATAAATTTAAAACAATACTTGTAACTACAAACTTAACATTTTTTATTTTTTTCTTGTTGTGTTATTCTGAATAACTTTAATATAATTCCGAATAATTCTAAAACACCACTTTTGGCAGGAATATGCTAATATCGCACTTCCGATCGTTATCGGGATCATCGAGTGTTTAAATATGCTCCGATATCTCTCATATAGACGATTCTCAAATCAAACAACTAGTATCCTCAATACCTTCTGAGGCTTTCTGTTCAAACGTGTGAAAAACTTTTTCCGAGTTAAGTTCACGAGACTTACTTTAGAAAAGGTTTACAGAAAACTGATTCAAAACACATCCGCAAAAGAATTGAAAAGACAGTTGAATTAGTTATATTAGTATAACATTTTTAAGAAGATGTAGAGGTTGCACTGTGGTAGAATTTCAACAATTGTTATAGTTAATAAACATTTAATTACCACATTTTGTTTTGACTTTGAACAAAACAAAATTTTTGGAATTTGGTTTTTGTAGAAAAACTTTCGCTTTCACAACCTTCGAAAAAAATTTAACAAGTGTTAACGATTTTGGAACTTAGAGTATACAAACCATATTTTGATGTAAATGGCCAAAATTGCATAGGAAACCTTTTTAATGCGGTCGGGTAAAGTTTTGTGTATAAAAATTGTTCGACCAAAAGTGGAGTTTCCTTAAAAATAACGCAATTGCATTGCATTACACGCAATAACATTGCATGAAAAAATTTTAAAAGTAAAGATTTCTAGTCACTTTTGAAATACGCCGCATTATTTATTATATTTTTCTAGAAATCTTTTTTTCTTATTTTTGATAAATGCCAAATTAATACATATACAGATATAAATGTTTAGAAATGAATTTGAAAAATGGCAAAAATATTTTTTTTTGCTTTAATAATAATGGGCTTCAAGAAGTTATTATTAAGAAATTATAAATCGATCGATACATACAGCATTAGTGAATTTTTCAACGTCATATTTAATTAAATGAAATCGGTACCAAATTATCGCATAAATAAAATGTCCGTAAAATATACAACTTGAATTAAATATGTTGCAAGCTTATTACACAGTGCAAAAAGAAAAACCAGCCTCAGCAACTTTAATGGGAAGTGAAAGTAGACCATTAAGTTAACAGACCTGCCAAAGGGTTTTCAAAAGTTCGCTCGAATTTAATTTTTATGACCTCTTGAAGTTGGGCCATTTACTTATAAAAAACGTACAAATATATAAAAATATTGAATCGAATGTAAATGTGCTTATTTATTGTTGCATTGAATCCAATGTGTAGAAATATATTTTTTCCTTTATTTCAATAAATGGTGGGTGGCACAGGCGTAGTCAAATACAAAAAAATTATCAATTTTGGATTAAAATGCACTACATGACCATTCATTGTCTTTTTCAGAAAAATTTTAAACTGTTCTGATCAAATGCATCTGAAATTTTATTGAATAGAACAATTTATTTTCAGAGTGTGATAATATTTCACTCATAGTGCAAAAAATGGTCAAAAATGGTCCAACTTCAAGAGGTCATAAAAATTAAAACTTTTGGCAGTTAAGTTAACGGTGAACTGTCATTTCCTATTGGAGATGTTGAGGCTGGCAGCTATGACCAGAAATTTGTTGCACAATGTTAGTGAATTCTGATGGTGACATTGAATTTAGCTCTCTTAAAATACTACCGATTTTTGTTTTAATCAGTTGGAGACCTGATCGGTAGTATGTAAGACGTGTTGAAAATTGTTTGTAAGAGATATGCATTATTGCATCTTAAAAAATTTAATACTTTTTGTATCGCTTCACATTTCTTAAATAATTTTCTAATTAATTAATTCTATATTACATACTTATTTCACACAATAAACGACTCTTCTTCCTACTTTTTTAGCTTTTTTCTTAAAAAAAAATTATACAATTTTGCAACGAACTGTGTTGAATGCGAGATACCCGTATTTTGTGTTTTCTACTGATTGTTAGGGTGTAAAGAAAAAAATTTTACAAAAATAAATACGTGTTGTTTTATATGGCGCATCCTCTTCGAATTGCCATAAATCAGATATAACGATTTATTTTCAATGCATATGTTGTCATATCGTTAGTTTTTTATAAGAATAATAAACCATGTATATTTATTTCATTTCTTTATTTGTATGAATGATTGGACTGTCTCGAAGACTGGCTGACTGACTGACTGACTGAGTGAATATTTTTCAGCTAATCGGAGGAGTTATAACTCCTGTTGCGTTCAAGCACAACGTGAATTCACTACTGTTTGTTTGTATGCAATTTCTTTTGTGAGTATTTGAAACGTTTCTTTAATGTCAATTGTTGACGTGCTGCCAAGAAGTGTTTGGTAGTCGTTGTCAAACAACTAGTTGGAGTTATGGACTAGTCAAACAAATGTCTGTCTGACTGACTAACTGGCTGCATGTCAGTGTTTATAATAATAATCATTATAAATGATTTAGGACAACAACGAGGGAATTATTAAAAAGTGGAAATGCGATAAATGTAGTTAAAAAAATTTAAATAAGTGTGGGAAAATTTGTTATTGCACTCAAAGGTACTTCATAATAAAATAAGAAAGACATTAATATTTATACGTAATTGTTGAACTGCTTAAAATTTATATTGAAATGAAAATTTATGGCTTGAGTTCAAATCTGAGTTTAACCATTTCTTCTTAATTTAAGAAATTATTTTTTGGATAAGTTCATTATTTTATTAAGAGAGTACTTTTTATTTGAAACAGTTTATTGATCAGACTAGCAGAACGGATCAGTACTGATTTCGAGGTCGCTGCACCATCTCATCAGCGTTCTTTGTTCGATTTTACCACTTTTGACGGTGGATACTAGTGACTAGGAATATCAACTATTTAACGGTATTATTTAACGAATTAGAGGATACGAAATAAATCAATTCTTACAAAATAAATCAATTTCGGTTAGTACTAAATTCCATCTGATGATTAATTATTTCAAATATTCCATACTCTCCTGCTTTTTCCAGAGTCATTGGCTCTGAGCTCACAAAAGTTAAATTTTGGAAAAAAAATTAATTAAAAAGTACTCTCTTAATAAAATAATAAATTTATTGAAAAAATATTTTTTTTAAATTAAGAAGAAATGGGTAAACTCAGATTTGAACTCAAGCCATACATTTTCATTTATGTATTTAATTTATCCTAGTTTTCGATCAATTTGACATTTCTCGCAAATTTGCATTTGTCTAGCCTTGATTGAGACCTTTCATTTTTCACGATATAAGTTTTTTTAATACTATTGGCCATAATAATCGAAGTAGGTGAAACTTTCAATTATCTCCCTATTGCAATTCAAAAGATACATCCCTGCGATAGTTTTAAATTTTTTTTTGTTTTTATGGATGCTTTAGTGATACAAATTCGTACATCTTACGAATTAAAAGATGAACCCATGATAGAAAAGCGAAACTAATAGCATGTGGTTGGCATCCTCTCATTACGGAACTCCAAAAAATACAGCAACTGCAACAAGAAAGTCTTTAAAAATTTTTATGGACACGTTTCTTTAAGTTCTGGCTGAAAGTAGGCTTTAATTTTGTTAACTATAAAAATTTTAAAACATGAACGAAAACATGTATTATTTATGTTGATAAATTTTTTTTATATTCCATTAAATTTCGGCAGCTTCTGAATTTTAATGAAAAAAATATCTTTTAGGCGATCCCACTACTACTAACTTTAAATCAGTCCAAAAAAATAGCTGCATTCCTAAAACACTTAGAACCCATTAGTTTGTAAAGTATATTTTGCAGTGACCTACCGAAACCAGTTTATTAAGGCCGAACCGAACCAACTATGCGACAAAAAAAAAAATATTGTGATTTTATTGTCAATTATATCAATTCTCTTAAGGAATATTATCAAGGAAAAAAGTTAATAATATTTTATTTATTCTACGGACAAATGGTAAATGTAGAATCTATAACCACCCAGTAAAAAATGGAAGTAATTTTTAATGAATGACTTATTTATTAATAATGGCCAGTTTATGACTTCGAATTTAATTGATATTCATCTTTAAGTTCTATTTAAATACGAAATTCAGTTTGATAGTACAAACTTAAATGAAACTTAAATAATATTTAAATGACCAACCTTAATGATTTAAATTCTATTTAAGTTATGCATACATATGTACATACACAACAAACATAAGTTTTTGCTAGCATGTTGTTGTTTCGCACAACAAAGAAAACAAAAAATTTGGGGCCATTGAAAAATCAACATCTTTTGGGGTACAATTTGGACCTCTTTTATTATATTTATTTATTAATATTATTCTATTGTATCTTTTTCCTTAATTGTTTTACACTTTTAAAACATTGCAGCAACCTATCATTGATGTTATTTTCAGAATCCACATTAGAAATTTTTCTTTAATTTTGTTCAACAGCTGTTTTTCCAAAAAATTGACAGAGTTTCGTGATGCTGCCGTATTTTTATCGTAATTAAATACAAACAATTATTTAACACTGAAAAACCGAAACTGTATTTAAGTGCAATTTAAATTTAAATGAGAATTAACTAAATGCGTATTTAAATATGAAGTCATAAACTGGCCATAAGTATAAACAATAAAGAAAAGTTTATTTAAACGTGGCAAACCTCTCTTGGCCAATCTCAAAGTCATGTTTATGTCAACATCGTAATGCTCTCGATGGAATTCTATTCGTAACAGTTTATAAAAATGTCAACAAAAAAATTAAATATGTATGTTATTAATTTTTAAACAATCTGAAGGCGGCGTCAAATCCAACGAACTGACATAAAAAAGGGAATCTCTAACAATCATTACAGGAAATCCGAATTTGCGCTGCTTCTGGATCACAAGTTCAAGATCTTAACGAATTTTTCGGAAGTTGTTTTTTACTGGGATGCATTTGACTTAAATTAAATTTTAATATTGCTTGCGATTTTTTCGATAATAGTTGCGTACAAAGTTATATAAATGAATGTAACTTAGACATACTCGTATATCTACATAATATGTACATAAATAAATATGTACGTACGTGAATCTTATGTATGTGGACTTGATATACAGGGTTTCCGTTTTGCGATTTCCAAAGTAAAGTTAAATAAAACACGCATAAATGTACGATTTCGATGAATCTCTTATTTTATTATTTACGAAAAATATTGAGGTATTGCCCCTTGGTTGCAGCAGTCAATCTTTTCAAGGTAGTTTTCGAGTAATTTTTGGAACATTTCATGCGGTATCTTTGCAATAACATGACGAATTAGTGTTGGCTTTCAAATGATCCAACCTTAAGTTCTAACGGAAGCGTCTACGAGCGGATCTTTCCTACGATACTGTACCATTCGCCAACCTTGTTATGTAACCTGCTATCGATTATTAAAACTCGGTACTAAAACATTTTCAAATTCCATCACTTGTCGTTATAACAACTAGTCATTGGTGATGTATAGAAATGTGTGTATGAACTTATTTAACACTCGTAGCATAAAGTAAATAAGTTGATACAAATATTTTATGTTACGAAGTACAATTTTGTTGTTGATTTTCAATTTGTGTTTTGTGTTGCTATATTAATGAACTGAAGTATACACATTTAGCCATTGAATTGGTATCGTCAATGATACTCTTAGTTACTTAATAAAATGTACATCGATGATTGATTTTATGTTCCTATGTACGTAAAACAAACATTTGATAAAGAAACACGTTCCTAATGTTAAATAAGTCTAAGTGCACAACACTCCCGTAATAAATGAATAAATAAATACACTCCGTGGTCAATAAACCAAAAAGTTACATTTTAAAAAACTCTTAAAACAAATATATGAAACATATCTTTAATGCAAGGTATCACTCGCATTAGGTGACAATTAGAGATGCCAGTCATGTTTTTTAAATCTCGGAGAGCGGGATTTAAAATATGTATATTTTTAAAATAAAAACGGTTTTTGCAATCATGAGGATTGAATTTTAGGTAATACATATCTGCATATCTTTAATTCTTATTAGGAGCACAGTACGGCCAGCTGCCATACTTTTTACCGCAATAAGCATTCTGGTGGCTTCGATTTCGATTTGTCTGCTACCCTTCCTTCGGTCGCAAAGATAAATCGTGGGTACCAGTCAAAAGCGTTTCTTGATACGTCACCTGGAGGTATGAATAAGGCGTGGCCCATTCAACGCGAGTTGATAGTTATAACCCAGCAAAACGAATGCTTCGCTCAAAGCTGGCTTAAGCGAGAGTTAATGATATAACTCCTGCTTGGAAATACGCTTCCAGATGGCATGATTTTGATCACTTGGGAGCTGTTTTTTTACATAAAACTTCGGCTCGTTCAAATCAAAAATACACTAAAATCATATCTCTTGTCCAATTGCATCATCGTCAATCTTCGATGTTTCATATGTGAAATCGGCAACCAACAGGAAACCAAATCGTGAGTCTCTCTTCCATTCAATAAATGAGGGATTAAAATATTTTATATTTAACTGAGAAAACTCTCTCTTTGAGAATCTTCGACTGCTCTTCAAAGCAGCGCTTTTGCAAAGCGTGCACATTTTTTAATTATTCCATAAACCAAGCAATTTTTTACTGTGCATCAGTACCTGCCTGATCCTGCCATAGCCTTTCGTTGGTAATTTTGGTAGACCAAAAATTTTTAGTAAGCAGTGTGACCATCTGTTAATAAATACTTGTTAGTCTGAAAGATAGCGGCAGGTGGCATTCTAGTGTTCACTACCAGAGTGCTTCAGATTTTCCACAAATGTTAAATATATTAAGTTGTGAAGCCTGAGAAGGCGTTTGGACTTACAGACAGAGTTTTTGTGATCGTAAGATTGTGCGGCTATTTAATTCGGTTTGCAACATCGTCTTTTGAGGCACAATTTTTTTTTAATTCTGCAAAACATATCCACATTTTCGAATGGGTGATATTACAGTGTGAATTGTTAAAAAGAGTTTATCCGCACAAAAACATAAATGTGAAAAATAAGGCCAAGTTCCTACCGAAATACTTCGGTCATTAACAGCACTGAGATCAAAAAGAAGATCAAGTTCTTTATAGGTGAACAGCGTTTCATTTATACGCAAACTTCCTTTCAAATGAAGTATTGCTTAATGAGGATATTTTCTTCTTAGAAGTACAGAGTTATTGATTTTTCGGTTTCAAAAGTAATGTTGAATAAAACATTCATTAATGACGTTTTCTTTTCTAAAAATTTTTTTATTTTTTAAAATTGCTATAAAAATTTTCTTAAGAAAAAAATTTTACCTTGTAACTGATGATATAATAATTTCTAATAAACTCACTATTTCAAAAAATCATTATTATGCAAACATTCAATAAAAAATGTTTCATATTTTTTTAGAAAAGAAAACGGCATAAATTATGATTTTGATTAAACTTTTATTTCATTATAATTCTGGGACCTTTCCATTATGTACGAAATACAATGTCATTTAAATGACCACCCTTAGAAAGGTTGCAGAAGTCGATCTTGGTAAGGTAGTTTTCGACTACTTTTTCCGACATTTCGGGCGGTATCTCGGCGATTACGGCGTAAGGTGATTATCCTCGTAGACACGATCAATGGCATAGCCACACAAAAAAGTGTAACGGCGTAAAATCGCATGGTGGACAATTGATGTCGTAAAACGTGAAATTACGGGTTCTACAGGCAAACAAAGTAGATCAGACGAATACGGTTCTTCCAGCGTCATTTTCGAAAAAATACGGATCAATGACACCTTCAGACCATAATGCACACCACTTTTCGCAGATGCAATTCCTTCTTCACAATCACTTCCCGGTATTCCAAGCGCCATACGCGACAATTTTGCTTTTTGATGTAACCACCGAGTGAGAAATAATCTGCATCAATGAAGAAAACTTTTTTTTTTTAAATCAGCATTGAAAACCTTTTTCTCTACCACCTATTTTGCATATCTGCAGCGTTGATAATTGTCAGCCGGTTTCAATTACTGCGTTTGCTATACTTTTTATGGATGGAGGTGCAAATCCAAATTCAAGATACGCCAAGAATGAGCCGTAAAATAAGCACAATTTTTGCGAACGCCATGAAATCGGCAAATTCGTATTATCCGACACACTTTTTTAACAGAAGCAATATTTTCGAAAAGTGGCCAAAATTTAACTATTTTTACAAGTTTTTCAGTTCTTCAACGATCAATATTCGTAATGTCAAACCTTTCTGATGATAGATATTTAACTGCTGACAGCCTTGCCAGACCGGTGGTTTCGAAACCACCCATATTATATCATAGTATTATTGTGTGATGCTGTTAAGATGTGTTTTCCGAATTATCCATTTGGAAAATATTTAAACTAAAAAAATGGGGTAACAAAAAGCACAAAATTTTTTCACATTGCAGCTGCACGTTTCTGCAACTACGTCAACTTTTTAGTTTGCTAAACCACCTATGTTTAAAGCTGTTGCAAACTTACCGGTTGAGCGTGGTTAAGAGAAAAACTCATATGATTGGAGAAAGTACAATTTTAGGACATGTTCTCGATATTTATATTATGGCGTCAGCAACAATTTTTTTTAAATATTCAAACATTAATTTGAATCACTTATAGTTGTTACTATCATATGACAACAACGTCAACCATAAAAATTATTACTAACCATTTAAAATATGGTTGACATAAGCAATACTCGAGAAAAGTAATATTCATATTCTGGGGGAAAATGTTGGCCATTGACCCATTTTATTAATTTAAATAAAATATTAGAAGACAGTACACATAGTGAAAGTAATTTATATGCAATTACTTAAAATCGTTTAGTTCATGAAATCAGAACAATGCGCATTTTTATGAATATGTAAAAATAATTGACACCCTACAATCGTTTCTTAAAGTAAAGCAATTAAGAAATTTTCGGAAAGTTTACCAGGAATCTGAAATTATATTAAAGATACTGCATAGACTCTGAGTCGTCAGGACTCAAACTTGTTAAAAGCCGAAGAACGTTATTATTAAAAACCGATACAAGCAACTTTAAAATAAAAATTAATGAGCAAAATCAAGGAAATTCGGGGAAGCCTGCAACGCTTTAATATTTACAAGTCTTGCGTCATCTGATTTATTTGGTACCAGTCCCAAAATTTAATTTTGTCATTTTCATAAAACAATGATAGTCTCCTTTCATTGAGCGCTAATGTTAAATATTATCTGAATCAATTGAACTATAATTTTACAATTTTTATCCAGTAGGCTCTTATCGGTTCTCTTTAAAATGAAACAACAATGATTGCTGTAAAATTCCAGATAATACTTTGATTAATTTTTTTGAAAAACTATATATTAAATAAAAACTTATTGAAAAATTGGTCATCAGGACCACATCTGTAATAATTTCAATTTAATTCGTATTTTGAGCACCTATATAGCTTTTTAATACTTACATGTTATATTTCAAACAGTTTTAATGATAATTAGTAATGCTTGAAATCACTTCAAAAATTCATTCGGTATTTAATGCGTATTTAATAGCGTATTTAATGTCTTCGATTTATTAAGTTTTTGTGTTGAGTTGTTTTCCGGAATCGTATACTTTCCTTGCCAACCAGTCCCATACGTTCTCGGTCGGGAAAGTATGATGGACATTCAAGGACATCAGCTTTTTGGCTCTGAATCCACGATTTCGTGGATCGGGCCTTGTGGATTGGAGCATTATGGTGCTGAAAATGACACTTTAGATTTACAAATAAGTTTTAATTGAAATTATATCGGGTGGTGCTATCCTGAATCCTAAAAATTAATTTAAGTATTACCTTGAATGCTAAAGCAATCATTGTTTTTTTAATTTTAAAGAGACTCGATAAGTGTCTACTGGATAAAAACTGCAAGCTTATAGTTCAATTGGTTTAGATAATATATAACATAAACAGTCAGTGAAAGGGAAGGTGCTAACCTGATGACGCGTTATTATAGTATGGTGTTTTCAAACATGGCTATGAGAATAATTAATTGTATTCTAATCGGAAATATCACATACAAATTGGCATTAAATATGATTCTCGTAGATCATATGATCATATGTTGGTGTAGAACACCCACCGGATTAGTACAATCGATGCACGTGAAACAAAATCTCTAATTTTCTGTTTTTTACTTGTAAAATCAAAATCATGTTGTTTTAACAAAGTATAATTATTTATTATTTTCAATCTTATAAAAACTACCTAAAGAAAGAACATCGTATCAATGACCATTATTGTATCAGTGTCATTATTATTACTACTAACATATCAATACAACATACACAAAGACTTGGACGTCACAGATGTCTGTCTGTTTAACAGTGTGTCACCCTTCTTATTGTAAAATATTAATTTTTTTATTTTTTCATTAGTCTGGCTCCTATTGCATTTAATAGTGTGTAAATGTAAAAAAGCAATAAATGTTTTATACCCGACTTGCATTTATTCCCATCTATTCTCATTAAAGTGTCACTACGTATCTTTAGTTTTCGACAACAACTTCTGTGTGTGCTTTTGGTTGACGCTGTGGTCATTCAACACAAACAGCGAGAATCAAAGTAGTATTTTTCTGTTTTTAGAACTTCCACTTTGTGGACGTCAATAGTTCTTGTAACTTTAACAGATTTCCTAAGAATATTTTAAGGAATAGATAGATTTCTTTTCTTTCTTACATGCTGAAGCTATAATTCCTTTGGTTGCATTTTTATATTGTGTTAAATGGCGCCTCTATATTTTATTAGAATTTACGGTAATTTAGACAAAAAAAATATATATATATTTGCGCTTTTTCTGTTAAAAAAATTTTTTTATTTGTAAATAATTACCGGCAAAAAAGCGTACAGACAATTTTGTTGTCATTGCATTTTTTTGCAATACAGTACAACCTGTGTAAACTAAACACAAGCCATGTTCAACGCTTCAACAGTTTATATATTTTTTCTCTGAAGATCATTCGTTTGATTCCTCCTTGGATCAAATATTTACTTGAGTTTTGAGTTAAGAATGTATAATTATTCATGTATCGTTCTTTCCATTGAAGTGTGTGTAAGTTATTAACTTTAAGTTAGTTTTCTAAAGAATGAGTATTTTGAGTTATGACCAAATTTAATATAAAATCTATATTGATAGTTTATATATTTATTGTTGTTAAAGGAAATTTGTGAAATGTAGGAGAGCAACTTTATGATCTGGATAAAAAAATGTATACAAACAAAAGTAAGACGATTGTACAAACAATAAAAAAAGCTGTAATTAAGTTCTTTTATTTTTATTTGAATTTGTCCATCATTTTCATTGTCGTGTCTATAAGATTATTTACACACTACAAAGCACTTCTACTAGTTCCAAGTTTTTCACCCACTCACTAATAACACTGTACAACATAAAAAATACTAGGTCCGGCCTATAAATTTTGATAGAGGAAACAAAAAAAAAGGATATAATCACTAGTGTGCTACGTAGCGCCACCTCGTTGAAAATAGACGTCATCCATTATCCATTAATATATTTATTCAAAATACGGTGTAGTGTCGTTTTTGTAATGCCCAATTCCAAAGATCAATGAGAAATGTACAAACCTGGATTTTCCCCAACACTATGGGCTACAACAGTAATATTCTCAGCTGAGCGACCTACACGACTTTAATTTTTCACATCCCTATCCCAACTGCTTAAACTTCTCCACCAGTTTTACAATTGCTCACCGAGAAAGTGCTTCACTGCGTTCCGAAAATGCTTTAGTTTTGCAAATTGCAACCGCGAAATTTTCACCATGTTTTTTGTGAACTTCAATGAAATTACAGTTTGACTCATGACCACTCACAAAATGGCGGGCTATTGAAAATTAAACGTCTTATTGGACCACCTCGTAGTATTCCTTTCAGTAACGTTGAAGCTGAAAATGTTTTTAGTACCATGGAAATAATTAAAACTATACAAAGAAATCGTACTAGAATTAAAATGCTTAATTCTTTATTATACATTCAATGCTCTTCAAAAAACTTTTAGAAATGTTGCCATGATTTAGTAATTTCCAATGATTTCATAAAATTATTGGACTCTCGTGGTATAAAAAAACTAGACCATTGTTGTTAATAAATACATACATGTATATAAATATGCATTTGTATTATAAAAGAGATTAGTCGTACATTGTCTTATAAAATTTAAAAGTATTTTCTTTTGATGAAGCAAAGTTTGTACAATTGTCATTATTTATTTTTAAACAGTCTTTAGTTCTTAAAATAACATATAATGTTGAAATTTTCAATTTATTTCTTATTTTAATTTTATTTAAATTATTTAGCGAAAATATTTTCTCTGCGTTGATATAGGAACCGACAGAACTGCATAAACTATTTTTTTTAACAGGAAAACTTTAGAGCCATCACCACGGCTTACTCTGAATATTTCTTCCCAAAACTTTTCAATATTTTGTTCTTCCAAAAGATTAGTTTTCGAAAAGTCAAAGTGAAGAAGCTCGCGCCATTCAGCATCTGTTTCTTGAATATTGTCTATGTCAATTATATTTGGCAGAAAACCACACTGTTGAAATGTACTTTTGTTTTTCCTTTTATTTACATTAACAGGTCCTAAAGCACAATTAAGAAAAAGGTTCTCAAAATCAAACCCTTTTAAACGGCCATTATAAAGCTTAATATTAAATATAAAACAGTGCTCTCTGAAATCAACTTCGTTGCCAGCATTTAGGGAAATATTGTCTTAAGTAAAGTTTGAACAGTTTTGAAATAAACAAAAAATAGCGAAGATTTACAAAATACATATAAAAATTATTTTAAACAAATGTTGTTAGGTATACAAATTTCCAAAAAAAACTTTTATTTGAGAAGAAAAACTTAAAACCGTTTAGGACCCGAAAAGACTTGCAAAAAAAAATAAGTCTTACAATATGACAAAGCTGCTGTCAGGTCAGAAATTTAATACATGTCAGCACACTCTTCAAATTCACTATCTTTGCATTAAGGACTCTGGTTCTGACCAGACTGTCATATGTGATGAGCCTATCAGAATTTTCCTTTCAGTCGTCCCTATTCAGCATTTTCAATGAGGGGTTAAGCCGATTATTATCTATAAACTGGATTGAAGAGCCATCCAAAAAGGACGCTGAACACATTGCTTGCTTTTGAAGATACCTTGTGCTGTTTCAACATATCTACGCTTTTGGTAGGCGTACTGTCCCACAGAAGCAAGGAACGACCAATGATGTGTATATCGATTAGTCAATTTCGCTGCACCTACAATGCAATCCCTCATTTGAGTTCTTTGTATGATGGCTATACGCCAAAACCGGGCACCTCATCTTCCAAAATGGGAAGTGAGTTCCATGAGTATATCCTAGGCTTATGTGTTGCTATCAGTAAAGTTTAAATTCAGCATCATGAGTAATATCGACGTACCCATTTCCATTTGAGATCAAATTTATCCTAATAATGCTTCAAAGTTGAGAAACCATTGAAACTTCGTCAAACGTCGTTCCGCTCTAGGCCTTCTAATAATAAATTACCAAGTTATGATAAAAAAAATAACAGGACCAAATATAGTTTTTTTTTGCTTTTATCAAAATTCCAATTGATTCAGTGCATCGCGCAAATGTTCAAACTATATTTGTTCAAACTAAGTATGTTATACTCTATTCAATTGGTACTCAGCTGTATTAGTGACAGACTAATTTTCAATCGGCTTACAAGTCATAAACACCGTAAAGTCAGGTAATGTATGAAAAATGTATACATTAAGGAAATGGAAATTCCATAAAACTACTCTTAAGTGAAATGGAGAGAAAACTACTGCAATTAAACAAGTTGTGAAATAAGAGATTGCGTTTCTTTAGTTTTTATAGACAAATTGAGTTCACATTAAAAAAATTATGTCCATAATTACAAGAAAGTTACTTCCTTTAGAAAATTTGTTTTAGTTGAGAATTGAAAAAAATAATGAATTTTTCATTATATACCGCAAGCGCAAGCGGCTGGTATTTTTTCTATCAAATATATTAAATACTTCGTAGAGCTTATCTTGTACGAAGGTGATTATCAATAAAATAAATAATAAAATTGTCGACAATAATTTATTACTATTCATATTACCAACCTCTTGTAATTTTTTAGTGGTCTTAAAAAGTAGAAATATGCTACAATAGTAGTCAACTGTTGGCGAACATAAGTAGCATGACGTAAAAAAAAGTTGGAAATGCGCATGGTCATGGATTAAACGTACTAGATAAAAAGGCCAGAGTTCTTTTCAGGTGTTAAAACTTTGGTTATTAACTCACTTTATCCTCCAATGTTTTGATTGCTTTTTGAAATGTAGTAGAGAAAAGTAGAGAAGTTCCTTGAGAGTTTTCGTAAGTGTTTTGAATATCTTTATCATACGCGAATGTTAATGTATGAATATGAATAAGTTTCGGGATGCCAGAAGAAATGTTAAATATATGATTGGCGTCATGATAAAATCCTTGAAAAAAATTAAAACCCATTTCTTTAAAAAAAACAAATTGCGGTCGGATTCAATATTTATAACTGCATCGGCATTAAATTTTTACCTCTAAATGTTTCTGAAGCAAGGGCACTAATTAATACTACATTTTTATGAATATTGCTACGATATTTCGCATTAGTTTTCATTAATGTCTGTCTTCCCTGAACTCCTTCTTTACATTTAAATTTATTACCTTATTCTTTTTAACTACTATTTTATAGAGATTTTTTAATATCAAGTAATCCCTAATAGTACAAGTAACTCCCACTACTGTATTTAATAAAGATTCATTTACTTCCTTTTTCAACAAAATTAAACACATTTTAAAAATAGGTAATCATAAACTTAAATACAAAAACTAAACTTTTTTTCGGTTTTCAAAACGAAGTTGCTGCTTACTTAAGAATTTACTACTTAAACTTGAAACATTTCATCTCTTATATTAAGGCTTAAATAAAATATAATAAAATAAAATAATAAAAAGAGATTTACAATAAACTTAATGGCTTAGTATAACATTCCCATATTGTCATCCAAGTAACAGCCAACATTCTTTCTATAGTTGATCATTATTTGTGCATAAATTAGGATTAAATGTCCCCACTGACCATAAACGATATTATTTTTGTTTTGAGAGAAAACTAAAATGAAAACAAACTTAACACAAAAAGTATGTTACAATTTTATGCCTGTTTTTGGTCAATAATAATGAGTTTAAAATGACAACAATATTCCAGTCATCATACATACTGGGTTGGTAAAGTGTTTCGAGGGTGGTCTGAGAATAATGAAACCTAGATGAAATAAATACGAACATTTTGGGAAGCCATCAATACCTTTTTAATAATTTTCGTTGTAAAAATTGTCATATCTGATAATTTTCTTTAATTTTAGAAAAGAAAATTACATAATAATTGACTTTGACCAATGCAATGCTGATATATCGCTCCTTTATTGCAACGTAGTCATGTCTCAAAAACGTGATTTTTGAGTTAAGAATGCACAATTATATATTGTATCGTACTTCATCTTTTGTAAAACATTCATATAAATATCTTGTTTACTCGCTACTGGACGGGTCAATATTTGTTTATATTTCCATTGAGCTGTGAGTAAATTAAAAACTTTAAACTCGTTTTCTGAAGATAGCGCTTTTTGAGATATGACTACGTTACAATAAAGGAGCGATATGTACTCGTATGTACCCCTACATAGTCTTGATGAAACATCACTAGTCCGTAACAACTTAAATCGTAATGGACTCATTTAGCTGCAAGTGTTCAGAATTAAGCTAGTAAAAAAATGTAAACATGATTATGCATATTATTTCGTTGACTCCGCAATTATAATGAGTATTTTAAAATGGCAGTTATCCTACCTATGACCTTAGTAAAGAAAGTTTTTTAATGGTAGCTTTTCCCTCTTTTGCATTCGGCTGATATTAGGTTATTTAACCCATTATTCGAAGATTTTAAAATTCTGTTACAGTTCTGGATTCATATTTATATATCTCAGAGGGAGCTTCAATAAAAGTAAATAGTTTCAAAACTATGCTTTTAAGCATTGTGTGATAAGTGTTTCTAGCATGTTTCTAGGTATGTACCTGAGAAGACTCTATAAGTTCTTACTTACGACAGTCAATAATGTGTGTTTTATTAAAAATAGTTCAGTATGCTCAGGGGGCAAATTACGGCATTCGATATCGAACGAAATCTCATACAAAATTTTTTGTATTTGTATGGAAATTTCGTTCGATATCGAATTCATTAACCCCCAGAATTATAAGCTCTAAAATTTCTGTTAACACCCAGCAAACATGAGGTCAGAGTCTTAAATTTTTTACGCTCTAATAATTATTAATTTGTATCATCAAAAATGAACTAACAATAAATATTCAAATCTTAAGTCTAGATATAATAATTAGGCCTAACCAGTGTCGAACATGAACTTAGTGATAGTAATTAATAAGTGGAGTGTTGCGCCCTAGTGTCCCTCTTTTATAAGCGGATGTGTCCAGTAAAGTTCAAGATGCTACGAGCAAACGGATTAGGATGGGACTCGAGCTTTGTTAAATATTTTCCTGCGTATTTTGCAGTAACAAGTGGCATACTCAGATCGCGATGTAAATTTGAATTTTTGATGTACCATGGTGCCAATGTTATTAAACTTAAAATTTTGGAAAAATGTAGGAAAATTGCGCTAAAATGTTCAAAAACTACTAAGCTGGAAAAGTTTCAAGCTGATCCAAAATCGCTAAAGCTGTGAATAGGTTAAAAATTTTAATAAAAATCACTTCAGTAGTGAAAAAACATAAATTTTTTTTTTAATTTCCTGATGAAGCGAATCAACGATATTGGCGAAATATTGCTATTTTAAAAAAATAAAAAAATAAGTATTATACATTTTTTCTAATAAAGAATTGCTCTCTTCTTTATTAATAACTAGTTTTTTTAACATTATTTGTTGGTTTTATAATTTGATAAATCGTAAACAAACTGTCAAAAATATGGTTAATGATAACATTTTATTGCTATAGATAACTATATTATTAATAGGCAAACACACTTTTTTAGATCCTCTTACGGCCGTAATACTGAACCGATTTGCGAAAGATTTATATGATTATAAACGGGTTTTTGCATACGAGTAGATGTGCACAATCTTAATTTTACTTAAATCGGTTTGATATTTAGGGAGCTATAAGCGTTTAAAGTTGATACTAACAAATGCACACTAACTACACATGCATGTATCGGCTTCAACTTAAAAAATAATCAATGTGTGCATGAGTGTTTGTCCAACTTGCTTTTGCGTAGAAATGAGAGAGTTTTAAGTTGTTTATTTAGAATGTTTTTTGTGTTTGTATTTTATCGTATGTATTTATGTAAATGTTTAATATTAATTTCTAGAATGCGGTCGATTGAATCTCTACCGCTGGATACAATAGTTGTAATAATTTTGCATTGTAATGTATGGAATAGTAAACTCCCGGAGGTAGTAATTTCGTACTAACTGAAATTGATTTAACCTAGGTGAAACAAATAAAAGAAGTTTTACTTATTCGTATAATAAATAATTTTGTTGAACTGTTTATATTCCATCCTTTTAGTATCCACCGGGACAAGTTGTGATATTGAAGAAAGAACGCTGATGTGATGTTGTTGCTACCTCGAAATCAGTAATAAATAATTAAAAAATATTTTCTACAGAAACGAACGGCACAGAACGGCAACGAAAAGTAAAAACTAATGAGGCCTTTACTTTCTTAATAAAAATAATTTGAATACATCAGAAATTCCAAGGCCCTTATTTTGTAAAACACAACATAAAGCGTTGACGAATTTTAAGAGTATTTTGTTTTTCAGTTTTTTTTGTTTTCTCCATATAAAATTTAGCAACGTTAAGCGTTTTGTTTTACAAAATAAGGCACATTATAAAATAAAAAATTTGTAAATTCTTGATTTGAACTCGAGCCAAAAAACTCCTCTCAACTTTTATGCGGCTACATGAATGTTAGAACTGTGTAGCTCATGAACGAACGGATTAAATTGAATGAATCAGCCGACTGAAGGAAGTGATCTATTCATTTTACTACACGCTTTTGGTTCAATAATGTACCGTTCAATTTTGTAGCATCAATACCCCTTCATAGTACTCGTATATATTAAGCTAAAATAAAATATATAATATTCTAGTCAAAAGAACGAGAACATGTTTCTAAAATGAACTTAACTATAATTTTTTAATTATTAAATCCTTTTTTTTAAATAAATTCTTCAATTTAATTACATTATTCAATTATTTACAACCGATTTTCTTAAAAAAGGAATTAATTGAAAAATAGAATTGTTGTAGTATTGTCGTTCAAATTGAACGATTGAAAGAACGGGTTAATTTTTGCTAATTGAACGAAAATGCCCGATGAAATGAACGATTTGGTACTGCTCTAATGAATGTACATATATCAAAGAGCTGCACAAAAGGTTATGAAAGTTATGTGTTTTATTTCACACTGCTTCCAAGGTATTTCAGTGTAAACATTCAAGCATGTTTTGCCTGTTCAACTTCAGTTTTATTGTAGTAAAAGACATTTTCCTTATACTTATGCAGATCTTTAAAGTATCTTGTATCTGTCGTTCGTTTCTGATATTATGAATGAGAAATCAAAACGAATTTCATGAGTTTCTTACCTCTTATTAACACTGTCATACGACTAATAACTAGCTCTTCATAAGTTTCATATATTTATTGTCAAAATTGGACAGTTGTATTTAGCCGAAGTTTTTCTGTAGTTTTTATTACTTGCCTAGCAAAAATTAATTTGAAGACAGATATACTCTGTACGAGATTATTAATGAAAACCACATATCAATACTGTCACTTTTTACAAATGTCATCGAAGGTTGCATCTCAGTGTAGCACAATTTAAAGAAAACCTTTAGTGCAATTAAATGGCCTAGCAATTAGGTTTCCTTCCAACATGAGCTATCTATCGCAATTGAGTAAGTTGTCTACATGAGTTTGTGTAGTTCTAGAACTGGCCTCGTAACGTTGTAGATGCAGTCAATTTCTGCTGCTTGAGCTTTTGCTGTATGATTCTCATGATGAGCTCACAAACTTTATTGATGTTGCTTTTTACTTTTAATTTAATTTTGGCCTTATAAGGCTAAAGGTATGACTAAACTAACAAAGAAATCATTGATATTTTTTTATTTCTTTAAAATTGTTTAAGAATACAAAACAACTAAACCAAAGAGTTAATTTTTTATCTAAAAAAAGGAGTCTCTTGTGTGTGTGACAAAGTTTGCTTTCATTATGACTTAAATACATCATTATTTTTGTGCTTGAGTGGCTTGAATTTACCCAGCCAACACGCTGTTTTGTTCTGAAATTCTAATTGATTTGAAAATAAAACTCTTTTCAAATGCTAAATATTTCAGAATGATCTGAAAATAATTTGAGAACCCGTTTTCTTAACAAGAGGGAAAAAACTTGTAATTTATTTAGATGGAACATGACAGAATATTATAACAAAATTTGTTGGTTGATTTTTATGTCAAAAATTATTTGAAAAGAATCTACAATTAGTTAAATGAAATATACGACAAAAAATAGTTGATAAACTGTGCTTACACAACTTGACCTGTATTAATAAACCATAGAGAAACCTTTTTTTGTTGTGAAATAGTAAATATTTTAATTATGAATTAAATACTTCGTTTTTGTAGATTCGTATCTTGCAAAATTATAAAAAAATCACTTTGAATTTGTTTTATTAATAAAAAAATTATAAAATTTACAGTTTTCCCCTTTTTTATACATATATATATTAATAAAAGTTGTTAATAAGTTAGAGTATATTCTTATGACAGTTTATCACAAGCGGCGTTTATGACTAAATCAAATTCTCTCACACATCAAAGTCAACAATGTGCAATAGTGATACAAATATTGATACGATCGTACTTATAATTGATATTAAAATATAAAGTGTTACATCGCAGTCTTAAGTGATGTTCTCACTTCTCCCATGACCTCAACAAATGAAATAAAATCCGAACCTTAGTTCTATACAAAATAAAAATATTATCGTTTTAAAATAGTATTCTCTTATTCTAAAATGTTGTTCTTAGATGCGTTTGCTTACTGCAAGAACGTCGTAACTGAAAATGCCGTTATTTATATAATGTGAAAATTTTCTACAACTCTGCACATACTTCTCAATAGGAGAATATTATTTATTTTTTCCATTAAGTTCTAAGTAAAGTGAAAAAATAAAGGACAAAATTCAAAAAAAAATTTTTGAATGTAAAATTATTTAAAAACTTTACGATGTGCAATGAACCCTTCAGGATGTTTTATTACAGCCTTTTAATGAAGATTACTCCACCCAAAAAAGCATTCAAATAGGTTTCCTTTAACGAAAACTGCAACAGTTTGCTTCCAAATATAAGACTTGAAAAGGTTATAACTTCTCTTATGCATAGCATTTCGATTCATGCAAAACGGTTCCATAGCTTAGACGTTAAAGATTTATTAACACTTTTTTAATTTTACGCCACTCATAATTTTATTTATCGATGTATACTCGTATGTACATAGGGTTGCCAGAAGGGCCTGATTTGGCCTGATTGTCAAGTTTTTTAATGCGCGTCAAGTGTCAAGTGAAAAAGTGATTTGTCAAGCTTTTTTGTAAGTTATTTTTTTCTCAAATTTATTCTAGCTATTTAATAATACTTAAAAAAAGTATGTGTATATTTCTAAAAAACAAATCTAAAGCCCATATTTTTACTATCAATAGAACTAAGGACTAATATGATACATATTTTTTTCTGCAATTATAGTTTAAAAAATAACTATAACTTTCTGTACAATTATTATAAAAGTGCCAACACTGATATTTACCCTATTACTCAACACTAGTAAGAAGCAAGTCGTGGACTTTTCGTCGGCGGCGGCGGCGATTCGGCTTGAGCCGGGGTTTTACCGGCGCGCCATCCTTCTATCAGCTTAGCCGACTTGATATACCCATGGTGGAATAATACAGGCGGTTTTTCATTGTTTTTTTAAATAAAACTTATGTGTTTGAAGAATTGTCAAGTTATTTATGAAAATTATTATTTATTTATTATAGACTAGCTAAAACCTCTCAGCAAAATTGTTTTTACGAGTAAAAGTTGAAATTCAATTCGTATTTTCCCAATAATAATTATCCAGAAGTTCTTCTTTAAAAACTAAAAATCTCTTTTATATATTTAGTATGAGTGTTTTTATTTGTCAAGTTTTTTTTTTCAAAATCAAGTTTTTTTTTGGTCAATGTCAAGCTTTTTGACAAATTAGATCTGGCAAGCCTATATGTACAATAAGTTAAAAAGATTAACCATTTATTTTCACTTTGAATAAATTTTTGGTTTCTAAATTTTTTATTTTATTAGGACTTAAAATAATTCAGTGAAGATATATGAAAATTAATTTTTAAAATGTTGACAAAACATTACGAATTTTTTTACAGTGTATCTGTAAATTAAGTAGTATATGTAAATTTTTCATAAAAGCGAAAAAGTAAAAATTTCGAGTTAATACACTCTTGTTAAACAAGTGCAAAATGTGAAACATTTAACATTGTGTTCGTTGGGTAGTTTTTGTTGAACGTTTATGTTGCATGATTAAGAGCGGTGAGTGTGAATGTCAGGAATGCATTTGTTTTGTCGTCAGGAAATAATGAATAATTAAAATTTATTATATTTTCGTAATTGATGACAATTTATTTGACACTTTTGTGTCAGAAAAATGTTGTTAAACTGTCCAATATATATGTATGTAAGTATACATATATATTTCTGTGTACAGTTTGTCGAATAAATCTTTAAACATCTAAAATTTTTTGGAAGTTTTAAATTTCAATGAAGAATTATAGCAATAATTTAATTTTCTACTCAATTTAATTTTTTCTACACAAGTCGCCTTACTTTGTCTGGCTGCGACTCGAAGCTACCTTATGAAAAACATGCTAATTTATGAAAAACATGCACACAATACAACAACAAAAAGTTAGTGCCATGGTGAGCATTGATGCATTTCAATTATTATAATGGAAAAACACATATAAGAAGATCTCTTTAAAGCTAAGTAATGTATGTATAGGATAATTTTCCATACATAAAAGGATGAAAAATCGGAATTCAAATAGAAATACCTGGATAAATATGTCCGATTTTTCGGACACCAGTACATAATTAAGATTTCGATAAATATGTAAACCTTTCTTGTCGAACAAGCCGTTATTTTATCCAACTACCTTGCATGGAATGCAATCCATACCCATAACTTGCGGTTTTACTAACTTTATAGTGAACATATTTTATTTTACAAACCTTTCACTTCGTCTCATCGCAAAAAAGTGCCATTTCCGTGCGCTCTGTTGCGGAAATTATCGAACATAGTACATTTGCGTTGTCAACACATGTTTATAAACAAGCAGCAATTGCAGTATAGTGTGCTTTTCTAACACTTTCCCAACGGTCTCATGTAATATATTAGACCAACAGCAAAATTTCATTACCAGTTCTATTCCTCTACTATTTGAATTAGGGTTTATCATAAACAGTTTTTAAAATTTTGCTTCAATCGATGCAATTTTGTTTATTAAATCTGCCAATTTTGGATGTTATTGCTTTTTCAGAGTGTGATATTTCGTTGTAATCTCCCTTAACTTCCCAAAGATAGTTTAATTAATTTTTTCTTAGCAATTTGCCTTTGAAAGAAAAATATGTATTTTTGAGAACTCGTTTTTCTAGAGTTTGGCATTTAAACATCCGGAATATTGACTATCCAAAAATCATGTTATCGGTCATCTTGAAGATATCAGCTCTCGAATAATACACAAACAAGTCACATCCTTAAGGCTAATATCCTTTGGATTCGATATAGAACCAAAATAAAATAAGTTTAGTTCATTTAATTTAATTTTCAAAATATACATACATATAAGAAAAGGACGATTTTCTTTGTTATATTCGTTCGAGAATTTGGTTATTATTAATTTCAATTACAGTAACTGACTTTACACTCATGCTCACGATAAAAAAATTTTACTCATGCACGCTCATGCACGACCTTATATTTTTTTTAGCTAACGTTCATGCACGTTCACGTGAGTGGAAAAAAAGATACAATCACGAAAATTCACGCTCACAAAATACTCACGAAATTGAAAAAAATCTAAAAATGCTTATTATTATTACTGATCCGTTCTTTTAGTCTGATGAATAAATTATTCCAATAATACTTTCATAATAAAAATAATTATAATTTATTAACCGAAATTTTTTAATTAAAAAAGAAATGGTTAAATTCAGATTTAGACTTCGGTCACACAATTCACCATCAAAAGTGGTACCTTCGAACAAATAACGCTGATGAATGAAGAGGTGTAGCGAACTCGAAATCATTACTGGTTGGAGTGTTTTACGCAATTACACTGCAATGTAAAAGGAAGAAAAACGAAGTTTTAAAAATTTACTACATTTTCCTTAAAAATGAGAAATCTGTCCTTTTTTAACTTCTCTTGAAATTTTCTTATGAATTTCCTGCAAAAAAGGAAAAATTCCCTACTCTTGGCCTCACTGATTCGACTGAAAATGCAACAACATTTAATTTTTCCAAAATTTATCCGACACACTTTTACATTAACAGTCTCCTGATAATCCTGCAACTGCGCATGTCTTTTCGAAGTTACGGAAATACAAGACCCAATATATCTTATTAATTCCTCCGGTGTTCGTGGGAGCATCAATCAAGCTTTATTTGCATTGAACGCAGCTAAATTACATATATGTACATGTAATTGTAAAGGGCTATCCATTTAGTGGTTTCAAAACCGCCGCCCTGGGAAGGCTTTCAGCTTTTAGATACATATCTATCATCTGAAGTATAATTTATTTTATGAAAGGTTTGACATTTACGAACATTTATCGTTTAGCAACCAAAGAACGCTTAACTACAGCCCGAAAAAGTAGTCGAAAACTATCTCAAAAGGAATGACCCACCTAGAGGCGGTCATTTAAATGACATTGTATATCGTACATAATGGCAAGTTCCAAGCACTACAATGAAATAAAAGTTATATTGAAATCATAGCTTTATGTGTGTTTTATTTAACTTTTTTTTCATCTTCGAATAGGCTGGATGCAAGGGAATTCTATTGTCCGCCCATTACTCCTCCGCCATCACAACAAAGGACAATAGTATTTTTACATAAAGTGATCCTGTTGTTCGATTCGATCCCAAATGCAATTAATGATGCAACTGAAGAAAGGATTTCTCTTGATCCATTTCTTACAAGACCATTCATAACTTTTTTCTACACTTTTTTCTTATATCAGTACTTTCATCAAATGGAACATACTTAGCCAATTCACAAAGTTTTCTATTACGTCCTGTTTGTTTCTATTGCGTAAAATTGTATGACTGTCATAAAAATTTTGTTGATATTTTTCATATAAAAATAATATATGACATTTTTTATGTTTTTCCAGTGTTTTATTTAGTTAACTGTTTTTGTTTGCAAATTCAGACAACTTGTTATTTTACTTTACTTAAAAAAAAATAAAATAATTCTGATGAAAAAAGTATTTCAGGATATCAAAATAAATGAAATGGAAATAGAAGAAAATAATGTGGTTAGTGACTGGATATAAAATTTAGTTACTGATAATTTGTGAAATAAGTTTTTGTCTGTTTTGGTGCACATTTATTTCCATTAATAATAATATCTATATTTTTCTGTCATTTGAGTTTAACCTTTACGAAAACAAGCAGCAAAACAGGCTGTTCAGAATACTGCTATATGGCCTTAAATAGTACTTTATTACTTATCAGTTTAGAATAAAGATGGGCACCGCTCAGTGAGCAGTTTTTTGTTTCAATCACGTGAGCGTGCATGAGCGTGAGTATAAAAAAACTTAACGTGAGTGAGCGTGCATGAGTAGATTTTTTGCGTGATTGTTTTGTGATATTTTCGATTTTGGAATTTTTCTCATATGTTTAATAAAACAAAAGTGACAATGCCACGTTGTGCCAGTATGTATTAATGTACTGATGTAAATGAAAGATTCAAAGCGGCAGTATAAGTCCGAGTTTCACCTGGCGAACATTTGGAAGAAAAACATCTGCAATTCCTTTTCGTTTTTTTCATTCGCGTTCACACCGACGAAATGTTAAGGTTTTATAAAAAAGCGAAGGATCTTCCAATTGTGCAAAAATTGGCTAAACAAATACTGTGTGTACCATCCAGCTCAGCTACAAGCGAACGAGTTTTTTCAACGCCAGGAAGAATACTTGAAAAAATGTGAAACAGACTTCTCGGGAAAAATGTTGACAAAATTTTATTTCTGTACAAATCTATTTATCTATTATCTGTTAATGCTAAAGTACAAGATCCTACTTAATCTTAATATTTTACACAGATTGCTTATGAGCAAAAAAATCAATGATTTTAATGAAAATATTTTAAATATGTGTATAATTTTAAATTTCACTTCAAATCTTTAAAATGAAAGAAAATTTATATTTTCCTTCAGAATTTGCAATTGTATTCAATGTTTAAATTTAATTTTAACTACAAAGTTTGAAATCGCATGATACATCAAACATTCATTCGTACGTGTTTTCACATTAATATATTAATAATTTTTGGTCTTTCATAAGAGCTACCTTCTTCAACTTATTCGTGCTGGTTAGTGCGATTTTAGTGTACTTTCGAATGACATAAAAAAATAATATTTTAGCTTGTATTTGTTGCGAAATAATTGATCATAAAATTTTGTGGCGCACGTAAAAACAAGTAACTTTGAAAGTTAAAGTGTTTTTTCGTAATATTTTGCGAATTTTGCATAATAAAGTACACAAAATATAGTTCTCAAAAAAAGATGAATATAAGAGAATTCTAAAATAACTTATTTGCAGCCAAAAAATGTTGTCGTTTTTTGTCAGAAGACATAAACCCTTTGTGACGCACCCTACGTGAATCACGTTATATTTTATCTATTATATTTCTAATCTGAAATCTCATACCTTATTTCAATGTTTCCAAAATAGTGATTTTTTTTTCTAAAATTGAATGTATAAAAATTTGGCTTTCGATCGGGCCATCCTTATTAGCAGATCTGAGGTAGGGTAGGATTTGTTAATAATTTGTGCATTATTGATCATTGAAATACATTTATTTTATTTATAAAAATATATATTCAGTCTACTACTCCATAAAGATATATAAAAGATAAGTTGGATAAATTAAAAAAAATTTGGGTTGGTGGACTATTTATGGGACTTACCCATACATCAAAATTCAAAATTTTGTTTTTCAAAACTAACAAATTGTTTCAGAAAAGTATATTTCTCAGTTAAACATAATTTTCCTCTTTTATTGCAGAATTTTCTAATTGCATATTTGCATTCAGAAATTTTAATGTATAAATACTTATAGGTTGTGTTTTTTTTTCGTGAGTATTTCGTGATTGTGACTAACTTTTTTCCACTCACGTGAGCGTGAGTGAACGTGAGCCAAAAAAATTAGGTCGTGCGTGAGCGTGCATGAGTGAAATTTTTTTATCGTGAGCGCTCATGAGCGTGAGTGAAAAGTCACTCACAATTCCATCTCCAGTTTAGAACAACCGTTTCCACATGGTGGTCCGTAGCAACCATCCGAATGAAGCTGAATGAAGAGCCGAAAAATGGCGTTTTGAAAAAATAATATAAGTTTTTATTTTCGATCTATTATTTTTTATTTTATATATTAACATACATACGGGTATGTATTCATGTTTTGAAATCTTCAAACTTCAATTAGTCTGAATGAATGTAAAGTGAAGCTTAAGCATGTCAAAGAAAAGAAAATATTGTGAAGATTATTCAAATTTTGGCTTTACACATATAAATAAAAACCGTGAAGACTGTGCGTTATATGCCACAATACACTTTCGAACAATGCAATGAAACCATTTCAAATGGAGAGGTATCTTTTAAGGTATGTTCAGATTGATGAAATATTTGAACAAAATATTTGTTTGTATATTTGCTTGAAACAACGTCAAACAAAAAGAGATTTTGTTTCATGTTCATACTATGCTCAAATATTTGATCATTTTTGTTTGTTCAAATAGTTTTAAAATAACGTCAAATAAAATAAAAGAAATCATATTTTTCATGTGTTCAGACCAAAAAAAATATTTGCATTAAATAACTGTTTTATCAAAGTGTCAAAAATATCAATTTATTTGGAATAAAATCAAAATGATGAACGAGGAAGACAATTTATTTGTTTTATGCTGTGGAGCTGCATCTCTTGTTTTATTAATAGAGGAGAACGATAAAGAAAACAAATCAGGCAGGCCATGGGTACGTAGTTGGATACGCAAACGAAATGAAGAAGGATGTTGTGCAAAATTATTAAAAGAGTTGCAGTCTGAAACACCTGCACTCTACAGAAACTTTCTCCGCATGAGTGCTGTTGATTTTGAATTTTTGGTAAGATCAACTTTTTATTTAAGGTCATTTTTTATTTTCTTTAATTTTTAGCTTAAATTGGTAACACCTGCTATAACAAAGAAAACAACATCCTTTCGCAAGCCAATTTCTGCCTCAGAACGTTTAATTGTTACCCTTCGTTATTTGGCAACAGGCGAAAGCTTTAGATCGTTGCAGTACATATTCAGAATTCCTTTCAATACTATTTCAGTGATTGTCCCTGAAGTTTGCGATGCAATTTATAATGCTCTTAAAGCAGAGTATTTAAAGGTATAGAGAAAGCATTATACATATGCAGGAGTACTAATTTTTGTAATGGTTTAAGTTAAGGTGCCATCAACTGAAGTGGAATGGAAAGCCGTATCTCAAGCATTTATGGAAACATGGAACTTTCCAAATTGTATCGGGTCTTTAGACGGAAAGCATGTCGTAATGAACTCTCCTCCTCATTCTGGAAGTATATTCTACAACTACAAGGGTAACTATATTTCTTAAAAATTTTTATTATTTCACTTTCATATTTTTTGTAGGTACGCATAGTATTGTGCTGATGGCTATTTCTGATGCGACAGACAAATTCTTGTACATCGATGTCGGATCGAATGGCCGAATATCTGACGGTGGAGCAACACTTCATTCTTTCAAGCTCTTAAAAAAAAATAAGCTTAATTTGCCATCACCAGAACCACTTCCATCAAGAACTGAGCCGGTTCCCTATGTCCTGGTTGCGGACGATTCTTTTGCTCTGAGTCCAAATTTAATGAAACCATTCAATGCTCGCAACTTGAATGCCATACAAAGAGTTTTTAATTACCGCTTGTCTAGGACAAGGAGGGTTATTGAAAATGCCTACGGTATTATGACAGCACGCTTTCGAGTAATGCGTGCCCCAATTAAATTGGAACCAGCAAAAACGCAAAAACTGCATTTAAGCCAAATTTAAAAAAAAAAAGTATACTTTCTTAAAAAATATTTTCAAAATAAACTTTTTTGGTATATAAAATTTCGATATAAAAATTTTTTTAAATTGCACTTAATATGTATGTAATTTATTTAGAAAAATGTACAATTTTACATAAAAAACTTTTTAAGCTGAACATTTTTGTATCAGCCGATTTTGCAAGGAATTTAAAAATTAAACCTTTAAAATTTTACAACATTGCACGAAGCAGCTGTTATTTGCTGCTGTTTGTTCCTATATATTTTTTTAGAAGATGAAATAAATGTTTGCCCAAAAAGCGGTTAAATATTTGAACTTCTATGTTCACATGATGTTCACATTAGACAAATATTTGTTTGCCAGCAAATAATTTTATTTGTTCAAAATCAGCTGTTATTTCATTTGAAGTTGCAAATTATTTTGTGTTCAGACTACGAGAATGAAATATTTGATGTTTTCTTTCAAATATTTTATCAATCTGAACATACCTTTAGCAAATCATTCGGCATTGAAAAACAAAACAAAAAACTTTGTTCCCACTAAGCTTGCTATGTTGGATTCCACAGGGGTATTTAACATAGACAATGAACAAACAATGGAAGCTACGTTTACGATTTCATATATATGTTCTTGTTCTTTTCTTTTTTGCGGTTTTAATTAAACATAAAACACAAAATACAACCTGGGCTTCAGAGAGGGTCCGCGAAAAATTTTTTACAAAGGGACCGTGATCAGGAATTTGGTGAGAACCCCTGCTTTTGAGGACATTGTGAATTCGCTAAATAAGTTTTAGATTTTGTATTAAATTTTTATATTCTTTGTTTGCTATTACATTAAGAATATATTTATAGCACTTTGTTCTACTTAATTTGCAGTTATATATTATTGAGGAATACGGAAGAATTTCCTTCAAAAATAACATCAAATGGTCAAAGAAAGACTCAATTAATTTTTAAATATTTGTGGCTAAAACCAGCTGTTTATGTTGCATCATGTTTCATAAGATCTGATTGCGAAATAAAGAACTATTGAAATTAAATAAGTATTTTGAAAATTTGTATTTTGACTTTTGTATTTCAAATATTTTCTACAACTCTCCATATTTCAATAATATTTCACACATACATTATTGTAACTAACTTCTGGACTGCTTTTTCCAGAATTCCAAAAACATTTATGGAGCGTAGCCATGATAGCCCACGAGCTGTATCGTGTCTAAAAATTTTATATTTCTTTATTTTTTTTCCAGAAGATCAAAAATACAATTTTCAAATTCAAATAAAACGAATTGTTCTAAAACTCATTGAAAACTAAAAGATACATTGATTTTTGTAGAATATCGTATTGCCGATGGTACGAAATATCGCGCTGAGCGCGCTGTTCGATGTGGTTTGAAAAACCTTTTGTCATATGAAGCACTATTGTTTCTGTCGGCTGCTAATATTGTTTAACCCTCGATATTTCGTTTTCACGAAAATTCGTTTTCGATGGCAAAATATTACTTAAAATAAGGCGCATCTATGGTATAAATTAAAAAGCAATTCCATTGAAAAGCAATAAGTAGCTTTTTTTGCGATTTTATCGGTCGAAGCTATTTTTTAAGAATTTTTTTTAAAGCTATTGCATAGCTTTTATCGCGGGCTTTGAGCGCGGCGACCAAATGAAGGGATTCCGTAACGAAAAAAACCTAACACTAAGTTTATTTCTTAAGTCTTTTTTTTAATCACATGAGCGTGCATGAATGTAAGTATAAGACAATTGAGCATGAGTAAGTCTGAGTGAGCGTGAGTGGGCGTGAGTGTGCGCCCATTAGTAAATTTTTAGCGTAGTTTTTTCGAGATTTTTTAGGTTTAATGTAATTTTTTTCATTTAACTGTTTAATTTTTCTTATTATTTTTTAGTTTATTTTTGTAAGTATTTCGTGTATTTTCGTGAATTTGTTTTATGATGATTAACTTTCCTCTCACGTGAGCGTGCATGGACGTGTCTGAAAAGTTACTCACCATCGCATCTCTACTTGAAACACAACATTCGGCGAGTTAGTGGGGATATACGGCTGCAATTATTGCATAGGCTATCAGTCAAGGAGATTCAAAGAAAATGCAATTTAATTTCAAGCTGAATGTATGATAGACAAATGGCGCGCGTAATAAATCAAATCTACTGATTTTCTATTCTATTTTTAAATGTTTTATGTATATTTTTGTTTTGTTTCGATTGCAAGATTTATTTTTAGTTACAGGTAAATTTAACACTCACACACACAAACTTTCAACAATTAGAAGACTATCACATTGTTTACAATTCTTTATTGAATCCTCTCTGTGAGTCAATAAAGAAAACTTGAATTAATATCAAAGAAAAAAAACCTGCATAACTAAAAAATAAATAAATAATTATAATTGCATAGGTTGTTAAAAAATGCTATACAATAGCTTTGCCGCGGCAGTCCCCGAGTGCCACACGTCTTTTTATATTTCAGTTTTAAATCATTTCTTCGTTTAGTAGAAGACCATTGCCTTTTTGATAAAGCCATTGAAACACTTCCTGGATATGCAAAGCCTGATTTCAAATATCTACTAAGGGGCTGTATATAGTACGCATTTTACTCTACGGAATTCATAATTTATAAAAAAAAATAAAAAATTAAATAAAAAATATTCACTCACGTTGCACTAAAAGGTTAAGAGCAACAGAAAATAAATAAATAAATAAATAGATTTATTCCCATCACAACATTTTGTAATCCACACTTTGGTGTAGGGTATATAAGATTCGGCAAAGCCGAATATAGAACTCTTACCTGTCTACTAATGTGCTTGATATAATTAAATGCACATACAAAGATTATAACCTTTTTATGTTTACTATTACTTCTTTTATTTAATGTTTATACCCAACGGTATGGACTAATATTATTTTATTTTTCATTTAATTATTATATGTACATTGTCTATTATTGTCCAGTTTTAACATTCAATTAAAGACTGCATACAGTAATTTCATTCTAGGAACTATAATTTAATAAGTTCCGAACCGTAATTAAAAAATAAAAGTTAACAATGCTGTAGTGTTGGGTCCTCGAAATCATTCTACTAGTCTAATTTGAATTTATCAAAAATTCTTAATAAATAAAAAAATATGTAAATGCAACTGTTGAACTCAAGGCAAAATAACTTTCAGCGTAACTTAAATTTTCTATAAAATGTAAAACCTTAAGATTTGTTTGTCATACTAATATGTATGTGCCTATGCATAGCAAAAATTATTAATTCTAGATCAGAATTTGTGTAGTATCTTTATTTCAAATCCCTCAAACATGTGTGTTTGGATGTTGGTTCAGTTCATTACTTCATATGCCAGTCAATGCCTTTGTATATTGGTACCTTTTAAATTAAAAAAAAGAAATTAAACCAACTTTAAATGAACAAAATATGTTTTAAATACAAAAAGGACGTCTAAGGTTCAAACTAAAGAGTATGAGTTAACAAAAAAAAAAAAAAAAACAAAAAAAACGAAGCTGTTGAAATGTAATCCCGTAAGGGATGTCCGTTGTGAACTTAATAGACAGGCAGAAGAATCGACCATCCAACAACCTAAAAGAGAATTGTAAATTTGTTGAACATTTATTTTAACGCATTTATCAAAACTGTTTTCTCTTTCTAAAATTGTATTTATTTGAATTTTTTATGAAAATCGTATGGTAAAAAGCTAAAATTGTATGACAGAGCGTGGTTGGTGATTTGAATGTCGAGCGTCTGTTTTGAATTGATAAGGCAACAAATTTAAGTAAGCGTAATTTTAATTTGGGTTATTTGTTGTTTGTTTTTTCATAAATAATTTTTCGAGTGAGTGAATGAATGAATGAATGGGTATATAAATCTTATTTTTGTGAATAATATACATATATATATATATATATATATATATATAAGCACCCTTAATAGAAGAAAATACACATACAAGAACGCCGACCGTTGCCATTTACATTTAAATAAATTACTTTTTACATAAAAAAAATTCTTAAATGCTTGCTCAAAGAAATAATTAACTTTGAAAATTCTTGTGAACATCAAAAACCTATAGACAACAAGAAATGTTTGTATTTAAGTACTTTATTGTGTCATTTTATTTTTAACCAGACACATAAACCATTTTGTTTGTTATGCTAAAAATAAAGAAAAACCTGAAGAATACATTATATTATGCAATAAATTATAGCATCAAACCCAACTTTAGAAAACAAAAAATATAAAACAAAAGTCGCAGAAAAGAAAATGATACTTACATATACATATGTATGTATATGTTACAAGATATGCGTAAAAGGGTGGAGAAGTCGTTTGGCTTGGATTTGATATTTTCATATTTTATGTTCCAGAGAGGAACAATGATTATTTTGTGTTGTTTTTTTTATTGTTGTTAAAAACAAAACTTAAACAAACAACTTAAAAAAGAAAAATAATTTTAGTATATTGATGAAAATGTAATTTTTCTAAACAAAAAATGCAGAGTAAAATTTATAAAATTCATTAAATTAAAAATTAATAAAACAAAAATAAATAGAAACAAAAGAATGATTGAAAATACGCATGAGATAAATTTAGATTGGTAGCAAGAGTAAATTTAACGGCAAGTAGTGATGGTAAATTTTAATTTTTCAATACTTGTATATGATCGAATTGTATTAATTCTCGAATTCTATATCCTCAAACGATTGGAATATGTAAAGATTTAAATTTACGTAAAACCAGCTCCGTCAATACGTATGAACCCTAGAGTTGGGCAAAACAGTTCCTTTTGCTGAAGCGTTCACAATACGTGATGACGACAAGTTTTGTATGGGTTTACCAAACCTTTATTTTTTCTAGAACTTTTGTTGCAAAAAATATTCAAGTAAGTTTTAAATTACTTTACACAATAGCTACACAAAAATTCTTATTCGTTTAATATTTTATAATTACACAATACAACAAATGATACACACCGTCTTGATGAGCCATTGATTTGTGTGCACATGTGTCAAACTTCATTTAAAAAACTTAATATAATATTGACATTGATTTGTGTATTGATTTTGACATTTCGTCGTGCCGAAGTTATCTTCACGTATCTCCAAAAAATTTTTATTGGGGAAATTGAGTCTAAAGTTTCAACATTATATAGCAAAACATTTACGTAAAAAAGTGGTCCAATATTTTTGTCAGATATTATGTTTGAAGTTTTTTATTGATTTATGTAAAAATATAAAAGTTCATAGAATCAATTTGTTATTTGTTATTTGTTATGCATTTTGAACTCCAACAATTTTTCTGCATTTTATTGTATATGCCACTTTATTGAAAATATTTTTTACTTTGTGGTACATACGTGAAAATAAACCGATAAAAACCGCACTAACTTTTTAGCTTCAAATTTATCTTCACGTATATTACAATTAGTAAGGATTATAGATGGGGTTGTGAACAACTTTTTATTTACGTAGATGCTCGTTAACTATACCAAAAAACTAAGCATTTTACACTCACGTCATTTTTATTTGCATTAACACGGAAAATACGTGAGAGGAGCCCATCTATAAGCACTTGAACAAACTTTCTTTTTCAGTCTTCGTTATGCAATTTTGTTTCTTATTATCGTTATTTCTTGTTTATTTTCTTTTGAATTTTGGGCATAGCTAATACTATTGATGAGTTTTCGCTCTCATCAGCTGCTCCCCTCCCTTTTACACTAGTTTTTAAAATGTTTACCTGTTAAATTATTAAAAACGAAATTCCCTCAGGTTTGATAAAAAAAAAACCTAAAGAACTCTTAGTCCAGAAGGACTTTAAAGATTATAGAAATGCTTCAGACAAATTTCACAGCAACTCAGTTACAATTCCAAAATATTCTGGTCACCAGAATAAAAGAAATATTATACAACAAATTCAGTCTCGCAGAAGATGAATTTCAGTCAACAACAGCGTTGCCATTTGCCAAGTTTTTCCTTGTTTTTGCAATTTTTTTAAGATGCAAAAAAGTTTTTAATTAACTGGCTGAAAAAACAAGTTTTTTTTTAAATATATGCAGTTTTTCAATTTTTTTTTAATTACTTAAAGTTTTATGAAGATATGCATTGACGATATAATGCACATTATACAATGAAACGATCTTATATTTTTCACTCCCTTTTTATACAACAATGTTGATTTGTTTTTACTCCCACAAAAACAACGACGCTGTTATTATAAATTGAAAGTTTGCAACTAATACATTTAGCTAAATTTTGAGATAGAAAAATTATGCTTGAATGATATTGTATTTTGTATATTTTTGCTTACATTAATCTTATGAGTTTTAATTATTGAATTGTACTTTAATTTAATTACAATAAAGTCAATTTAAGCAAAACTGACCTATATCATTTAAGAATCTACTTTCCATCTATATAAGCACAAAATAACAATTAAATACTGTAACTATTCCATAAAATGGTCGAGGAAATGATATTTACATCACGATTTTTAACTTTTCATTTTTATCACATACATACCTGAGGATAACTTATTATTTATTTTCTTAAACATACGTTATATCCTCAGCCATGTTTTTTTACTAAAAAATTCCATATACTTTTTGTCGTATATCTATAATAGTGTTGCACGCGTTAAATTTTTATCAAAAGTGGATATACAATAAAACGCCTCCGTAATATATTAAAAACCATAACTGATAGAGACCTGGGGATTCTGCAGATCAATAGATCTATAAAATTTACTAAAGCAGGCGGTTCTATCTAATTTTTTTTCTCATTTTGTGATATACGTGAAGATAATTTCGGGACGAAGATTTTGCAAGACACTTAATGACTCATCAAGACAGTTTGCAGTTACGGAACGATGAACGAAAAAATGGAGCTTTTGAAAAAGTCCGAAGCATTCAGGGCTACCGAACTCTAATTAACACTGATGGTGGAGGTTGTGGCGTCCTCCGAAAATATCGTTTTTCTATGCTGGCTTCGTAGGAGTTGATTGACTTCAAAATTGTTCATTGTGCCTTGGAATGTTGTCTCATAAGCTATTCTTTTTGACTAAAAATGTTACGAACTTTAGACAAAGATCCATTTCTTTGTATTAAAAAAACAAATTGAAAATTTAAAAAAATGTGTTTTAATAATGAAAAAGAACTTGGGGCTGACGTTTGTTTTCCATACAGTTTCACATAAAATTATGCCAAAGAATGCGATCGTAAAATAGAATCTATTTTATTTTTACAGCGTTTTTTCTTATGCTTTCAATTTTAGACACCCACTATCTCAAAATGCTGCAGTGTTTTCATAAAATCTCATACATGTTTCATACGAAAAATTCAAACAAGAGAAAATCAAATAATAATAATAGAGTATTTGAAGTTACTGCCGGCGATTTTATTATGGGCCATCAGCGATTGTTTCTGAAGTTGCAGACTTGTTCTGTTTAATCTTTTAAATGTAAAAGAAAAAAATTCTTCACCAATTATTAAAAGTCGTTATGTTTTTGTAATATTCATTTGCGACGCGTAAAACTTTATTTCATTCTATCATTATTACAGTTTTGGTTAATTATTCATCTAAAATATCGAGAGGTTTCCTAATTTTTTAATAATACGAAAACGAATCTATTTCTCTTCTCCTAAAAAATTATGTGCTAGTACGAGCTCGAATTGCGCAACTACCGATAACTGCAACACCTCGTTTAGCGCAAAACGCAATTTTTTTACATTGGAGTCTTTATAAGTGCAACTTTTTCCAAAAATCAGTCTCGATAAGTGCAACTTTTTGTGTTTTATAAAATTGTAAGGAAATTTCTATTTGAATTTATTTCTTCAGAAACGTATTTTTAAAGAGTACTTAAAGTATAAGCAAACTCAAAAGCGATGATGGAAACTTTGTCATAATGTGCCCGCCCCCAAACTCCACAACTTTACTTCAAGCAATGGATCAGAATGCAATAAATTTAACAAAAATCTATTATAAAAAAAAACCTTTTAACACATTTAATTGGCACAAAAGGCACGGACTTGAAAAAAAGCTTAAAGGTTTTTATATTCACATGTCAGTTATTCTTTAGGCTAATGCATGGGACAAGGTTTCTACCGTTGCACAGTGGCAGATTTGAAGAGATGGCGGCCAAAAGTCTTAAAAAATTTTTTTTTGTGTCACCGATTTAATTTATTTTTATATAAAAGTAAACACATAGGAACCTCGAAATCCAGAAATTCAAGTTTTTATTTCGATTATTTCTCTTCGAATAGGGTGATCAAAAACGCGCTTTTTTAAGAGAAGCTGAAATTCAAATTATTTTAGAATGAGTTTTGAATATGAGAATGAAATAACAAAAGAGAATTGAAGTAACTTGTCGGTACAAGCATGTCTGTACTCCTCTTCTTTCTTCTTTCCTCTATCACGTTTAAAGACATACCTGGTTCAAAAACAAAAACGATGTTATATTACACTTTTAAAAAGACCCTTATTTTGAGTTGTGCGACCATTTAAAAAAAATTTATGATTTTTTAACGCGATTAAATAAACGGTATGATGAATGTTATAGAAATAAGGAAAAAATGTTTAACTGCAACAAACAATGGCTTACAAGCGAACTTGTATTTGAAAGCCAACCAAAACCAGCAAATGTGGGCCGACCTGCCAGACCAGTTGAAGACTGTAGTGAAAGGTCCCGAAGACGAAAGCTGCAAAGCATTAATGAAGAATTTTCTCAAGAAATAATTAAAGATACGTTTTTCCAAAAGGATTTTAAAGAGCATTCCAACAACAACCGATGATAAAAATTTTACATCTGAATAATCATTTTCAATATTTCTGGACATAAAGCTAACAAAATATCAGTATATGGAATTGCAGTTGGAAAACATTGCTCCATTTATACAGAATATAGAGATTTGTTTTTAATTAAAAAAGATTGTTTACCGCCACAAAATTCTATAAACATTACAGAAAGTTCAGCAGAGGTGGTATTGCAAGACATATTAAATCATACTGCGGAAAGATTGTTGAATACATTGGACGCAGATAATATTAAAAAGCTTGGTGACTGTAGCCTAACATTAATTTCTAAATGGGGATGCGATGGATCTTCTGGACAAAAGCGATATAAGCAGTATAATGCAGAAAAAATATCAGATTCTGACTTTTTAATGATATCTTTTGTTCCGTTAAGACTAAAAACAAATAACATTAATTTTGAGCCATCTACTAGCAAAGAAACCGTTATTGACATATGGAAAAACGAAATACCTTCCTCAACAAAATATTGCAGACCAATTAAATTTGCTTTTAAGAAGAAAACGAAGGATGTAATATTAGAAGAAGCATCTAAACTTAAACAACAAATAGATAAACTTCAACCGATAACTTTGTTACTTAACGATCAAGAGATTCAAATAAATTATCAAATGTTACTTACAATGATTGATGGAAAACTTGCACAGGCCATAACTGAAACAAAATCATCTTCGAGCTGTGTTATTTGCAAAAAAAAACTGTAAGCCAATTTAGTCAACTTCCAACGGAAGAGACTACTTTCCAAGAAACATATGATTCGATTTATGCTAAAATTCAATTTATGACACACATATTAAAGCTAAGCTATGATTTAGATTTTAAAGAAACAGTACGAAATAGAAAATATTTAGAATTGGGTTTACTGATCGATCAGCCAAAGCAAGGAGGAGGAAACACAAATGATGGCAACACAGCAAGAAAATTTTTTTCTGATCCTGAAACTGCTACATCTATTACAGGAGTAGATTTTGAATTAATAAAACGCTACAAAATCATACTGCAAGTAATATCATGCAATAAAAAGGTAACTGCAAGAAAATATGGTCAGTATGCTAATGAAACAGCGAAACTATACAACGAAAAAATATGATTGGAGGAATATGCCATTGAAAGTCCATAAAATACTATATCATGGGGAAAACATTATTCAATACAATATGCTGGAGATCTTTCTGAAGAAGCGCAAGAAAAAAGGAACAAACATTATAGATATTTTCGCGAGCACAACACAAGAAAGATATCTAGATATAATACCAATGCAGACCTTTTTAATATTTTACTGTGCACTTCTGATCCATATATCTCCAGCATTCGACAAAAATGGAATTCCACCATCATGGAATTGGACAAAGACGCCAAGCAGCTCCTTGAACATGAAGAGGAGACATACTTAGATGAAATTTTCACTAAGACAGTTAAATGAAACATGTATTCTATGCAAATTAGCATAAAATTTAGAGCAAAAAAGCACAATAAATATTGAAAATTTATAAAAGAAATTTTATTTTATTTGGAATAAAAAGATTTTCTTAGAATTTATGGTAAAACCTTTTTTCGGACATGGATCTCCTACATATCTGTTATGGATTCACGTTTAAAATATATTTAAGCTGTCGAACTTACATTTGTTAGTGAATTATGATCACCAAGGCTATTTGTGCTCTAAAATTTCACAGGGATATCAACGACTAAAATAAAATTAGTTTCGCTAAATATTATATCAATATTAATATATTTAAAACAATTATGAGCTTCAAACTCGTATTCTAAATGGTCCATTGGAGAAGAGGGCTAAAGGACGCGGGTGGACGGCTTAATTAAGTATGTAGTTTTTTAGTTCAGTTAACGTTACTATTTATAAAATGCAATGTTAAATCACTACATTCACAAATTTATTTTCTTTTAAGGCCGATAATACCTTTATTTTTAAAAGTCATTTTTCAATCATATATAAGTGTACTTTAATAAGGCCCGATTTTAAAGTTAATACATTAAATTGAAGCTTAAGATGTCTTCTATCCAACAAAAAAAAAAATTCATTAAAAAATTTCAAGCCAGTCAAAAGTTATAGAATTTTGACCGCCAACTCACAAAATGTGCCACTGTGCGTCGCCATTAAGAAATGTGGGAACGTTTTAATGTAAAAAAATTAGCAATGGACTGACGAAGTCGATCTACCACGGATTTTGTTACGGGATCAGATAGCAGAAGAACAGGCTTCAATTACACCATCCACTTTAAATTTGTTGCAGGATGTTTTACCGGCTATCAGAGAGGATTATTCAGAGAAAAATGTAGCTATAGACGTTTCAGACAAAGAAATTTTAGGAACTGTACAATTTGAACATAAACAAAAAGTTAAAGTATATGATTTAAAGCTCCGATTTCCCAAAAGGCTAAAAAGTCTAAAACTCAAACAAAAATTTTAACATTCTTTCCCTTAAAGTAAGGGTTTAAACATATTTTCATAAATAGAACTTATATAGGAGAAGCAACAACCCCAGTTTTCTTTCGGTTGCGCAAATCAAGCTCGTACTGTACATACATACATATGTAGGTACACAGGGCATACAACTTTATGTCGTTCTCAAAGTTCCCTAAATGTTTTACTGATATAACAGATATGCTTTCGAGATTAGTGCCATAAACTAGTTAAATCGGTTTACAAAGGGCTTTATCTTTTGAACTTATATATTGTTTATTAAGTTCTTGAGTGTTGTAAATTACAGCTCTTTCTTTCACGAAAATCCGATTTTTGCCGGACATTTTTATTATACTTTTGATGAGATTGTAACTGTGGTGAATGTCGATTCGACAAAAAAGACTTCAACATACATATTTAAAAAGTTTTAAAGATTTTAGAGAAAATTTAATTTGGCAAACTTTATCTTTTATTTGTAACTATTATCGTTATAATAAAATAAAATTAAAAAAATTTTAAATTCGAAACGACTACTTGTACAAACTTGGCATAATCTATTAAGAAAATTTATATGACTATACGACAAAAAAAATCGAAAATCGCACATAAGCTTAAAGGCCTCCAGCCACGTTCAAAATGCTTGCATGGTTATAGTATAAGTGAAAATTTGATAGTATGTGTGACACCAACGACGAACTTTGGCGCCTTTTCCCAAAATCCGTGGCAAAAATACAAATTTTGATGACAAAATTTTGTAAAATGAATGAACACATCGTATAAAGAGCTTCTTACTGATGAATTGGATGAATATTATAGCTGCTGGAGCTCCTTAAAGTCGACAATTTTTTAGAATACCAAAAAAAAGGTGATATTTATGTATATATTGAAACGATTAATTTGGCTCAAGTTCAAACCCGAGTTTACCCATTTATATATTCTAATTTTTTTTTAATTTTTATTAGAAATTTTTTTGGATAAGTTCATTATTTTTATTAAGAGAGTCCTATATATAGAACAATTTTTATTATTTAACTTACTAGCAGAACGGATCAGTACTGATTTCGAGGTCGCTACATCATTTCATCAGCGTTCTTTGTTCAATTTTACCATTTTTGACGGTGGATACTAGTGATCGGGAATATTTAACCGTATTATTTAACAAATTAGAATACGAAAAGTACAAACTTATTCATTTTTACATGTTAAATTAATTTCGGTCAGTACGAAATCCTATCTATGATGAATAACTACTCCATATATTCCAGTTTCTCTTACTTATTCAGCGTCATTGGTTGCTGAGAATAAACGGTACTTATCATGTTGTAAGTTTTCTGTCATTTGTAGTTGAATTTCTATTTTAGTATTCAACCAACTATGACCACGTAAACATGTAAATATTTTGACGAGTGCATTCGTTATTTATAATTAATTAATAAAAAAAATTTAATAAATAAATCTGTAAACTCGGGCTTGAACTTGAACCAAATTAATCGTTTCAATATATACAATATTGATAAAAAATGTTCGACTAATTACTTACAAACATTAATTAGGTGATATTTATTCTATTGTCACCCAAAGGGCGTCTAAAGCGTATAAAGTTTGTAAAGAAAATAAAATAGATTCATATCGAATAATAAAATTTGTTTGTTGGGATTTTTGAATAAGTTTCAAAACCTACTATGCTTATTTATTCTTTTGTAATTTTTGAAATTTTCATTGGTTTTTTAAATGTTTGTGTATAAGATAAGAGGTTTGAAATATTTCAAAAATTTGGTTTAAGATCTAGTGATGATTTGGCATTAGCACCAATGAAATGCATGTATATAGATCAGCTAAAAAACCCCCAACAAACAAAAGTTTTTGAAAATATCGCATTAATATTAAAAATATTTCACAAATGTGTATCTGTAGTGTAAATAAAAAATATAATATTAGTATAACATAAGATATATTAGGGTGGTATTTTTTTCTAGACTTCGTTATGAGAATATCATTCGAAGCACAAGAATTGTATTTTAAATGCTTTATGAATTCTAAAAATATCATTATTTCAAAAGATATGATTTTTGCGACGAAAAGGGTCACAAAGCGTCAACGTGCCCAGTGCCTATCATAATGCGGGAGCACCTTTTTAAAGCTAAAGGATTAAAAATTCAAGTGATTTTTAACCATTAGAAATATATTGGTAACTTCAAAAATTATGATTTTTGCAAAGAAAAAACCACTGTGCATAGTTTCTCTGTAGACCTATGGCCATGCAGGTAACTTATTTTTAAGCGCAAGGGGTTATCTTTTAAATGATTTATACATTTTTAAAATATCTTTATTACTTTAAAAGTTATGATGTTTGTAATGAAAACAGTCAAAAGCCAACATTGTGCACATTGTCGCGGCTAACTTATGACCATGCAAATCTGGTATATTGCAGTCGGAGGAGTCTTCTTTCAAATGCTTTTTAAAATTTTAAAATATCTTTATTACTTTGAAACTTATGATTTTTGCAACGAAAAAACTGAAAAGGCCCCACTGTACAACGCTTGATGGAAAAACAAAATATTTAGATTTTTGGCATGCTTGCTGTCAGTTGTTTGTACATGTGTGGTGTTAACCCATCAAGCACGAACAAATTTTACGTAGAATTATATATTCATTGTGAACAGTTGTCAAAAAAATCGTAGTAACTTTTAAAGGGCTAGAAAGTAATGAGTAGTACTTACTATTTATTTCCCTATGTGCTTGTGTTGAACAAAGTAAGTACATTTTATATCGCTATTTGAAAATATTTATTTGAATACATTCAATAAATAAAAAAAACATTAAAATAACAGACAATAACTTTTGAAGCGCTTAAAACACAAACTGGCAATGACACAGTGAAGGAATAATTGTGTTCAAAACCGATAGACTCGTTCGTGTTCGTACATCAGTTTTTTTTTGTTTATTTAATTTTTTTTTCCCAATCATTTGCATACATTTCTAGTTGGATGCACGTAAATCAATAAATCATTAATTTCTCGTTGTAAAGATACATTTTAAGGAGTTATACTTAGTTTTTAACTTCTCGAACAAATGCGCAAATGCATACCTATTAATTATTGCAGAGTAGAATAAATAAATGGTATTTGCACATTTCAGCGTGAGCGAGCGTGGACGTACGTGAATTGCAAAACTTGGTTCTTAAGTATACGTGATCGTGAGAATTTTAAATTTTGTCGTACATGAGCGTACAGGTGGCAAAATATAGCCCTCCTGACCCTGCATGGTCGTGAGCTAAAACTCAATTACGTGCACATTCCTAGAAAATGCAATTTTGTTAAAAAAATAACATAATTTTATCTTCTTAACTTATTACATTAAATATCATCAAAATCTTTTCACCTTATTACATCAAATAGAGACAAAAATTTTAAATTTAAAACATGTTCCCTTAAAGACAACGACATGTCGCGACACTGTCTGAAATGTCAATTTGACACACACTTTCCTCTTAACTAAAATGTAATTCTCTTATACATTTTCCGTATACTTTTACTGGCTTGCAATCACGTGTAGTTTTACACATGTCTAATGACACATGTCTGAATACCATTTGGCAAAAAAAATTCATGCACAGTATAGAAAATCGACAGTTTAAAGAATTTTATATAAATTAAAATACACGTATACACGCATTGCAGATACCATATCATTTTCACTGTTTTTGCATTTAAAAAATAAGAGCCATATTTCAATTATTTTTATTAAAAAAATGCAGAGCTTAAACTATCTTTTAATCTCTTTTGCAAAATATATTTTTTTTGAATTTCTTGCTAAATAAACATAATTAAGTTCTATCTTCACAATATATTCCTTAATGTTTGCCGCATTCAAAAACCGAATACCAAAAAAAGAAATATAAAATTCTTCAGAAATTCTAACCGCTTAATTTAACTTTGCAATTAAGGAAATAAAGTCGGTAAAAAAATACTGCAGCAGCAAGCAACACTTTGACGTCTATAAATTAGTTTCATTCATTTTGTAAACAACATTATCCACAGAACACCCTGCTGGTCTCTCCGCCACTCCTAAAACTTTTAATTTTATAAATTGCTGATGTCGTTTACATCTACTCCTTCCACATTTGCTGATGAAAGTTATATTATCGTAGTAAACATTGACAATATCTCTTCATCAGAAAAAAATGTTGCAAAAAGAACATATTCTTGTGCTTTGAAATTGTCTTAAGAAATGAAAAATTAAATAAAAAAATGCAATTAAATTAAAAAAAAATATGCAACATAAAAGTTTTATTTCTTGTAAATATCTTTAACAATTTTTTGTTTTTGCACCCAACAACTATACAAGCAAACTGTCAACCTTGGAAACTATTATTGTAATATAGCAGAAACAGCTTCTCTGGCAGCCTACTAAACTTGAACTACACACTCGTATAAAAGATGATTTCAAATGATACATAATAGTGCTGTTGTAAGGATTTAGTGAAGGGTGTTCTCTGCAATAAGCCTAGTTAAAGATGAACTGTTGCAACAGTTCTCCTGTCCAAGCTCAAAGTAAATATGAAATGGTTCATTATCATTGTTGTAGCTAACGGCACGAGGATTTATCCCACCGGGTAAAACATTTCTACTTAGTAAGTGGAAAAGCAGATATTACTCAAAAAACAATGTCAAGATGTTAATGTGTATTCAGGAGTCACTATTCAGGATGTATAAAATAAACCATTCGAATGCTAGCGACACCTAACTGTCGGTGAATATCTCACGATATCTGCCTGTCAGCACGTCTTGAACCAGCAGCATAACGAATCAACAACTCAACGTGGTTCTAGACCAAAACTGCTAACAACATATCACATTTACATATCTTTGCATTCGTAATATTATGTTCGAGAACTTTGTATCTGTGAAGAAAATGTACATTGTTAGCTTAGAGTGTAAACCTGCTAAATAACTTCAATAGTGTTTGACAAAGCAGACAATGGAAGCTTTTTGTCTGCTTCTTTATTTGCTGCTCAGGAAGTTATCCAATATAAATTTGATTACTTTTAAATTTTTTATAGTTATATAATATAATGTTTTTTAGGATAAATATAATATTTTTAATACTTATATTATGAGATTAATAAAACACGTCAAGTAAAATAAAAAATTAAGTTAACAGTAAGTATTAAACTCTAAGCCGACGATATACCAACAGCTGGTGCCATTGTGTCTGCGATTATTATCTTATTATACTCATGAAACTTTGCTTTTTTTTCTTTATGCAAATACATATGTGTACGGCGACATATGTATACATACTATATGCATACGATAGCCTGGAACAACTTCGTAGCTTCATCTAAGAATGCCAAGTGAGAGTGTTGCACAAGTTTTTAGTACGTGTGTGCAGAAATAAAATAAAGGAAATTTTTTATTTAATTTTCTTTTTTTTAGTTTTGTGTATAATCTAGGGTATTCATATAATCTGGCTTTTGCTTAAATCGGTTATCTCGTTCGATTAATTAACCGAGGTTTTTGGTTTAATCGGTTAATAATCGCTCAATTTTGTTATAGATCAAATAAAGAATATCTAATTTATCATTTCTTCTCATGGATTTCTGTAAACATATAAAATCTTCCATCATGCCCTTGAAGTCCTGTTTCATATAAAATTTTTAAAACTTGTAATGTTTCGGTTGATTCTGTTAAAAAAGTACGGGAAACCAAAAGCTGTTGACAGCAAACACTGAATGCCTGCTTTGTTTGTACAAAAAAGAATTTTCTAAACACATATAAAAATATCAGACGAAGCAAATAATTAATAGGCTATTTCTGATTTAAGAAAGAACGCATTCATTCGCATTCTATGAGAAAGAACATTAACTTCGATTTCTCTACATTATTTCTAAATTTACAATGACTCGATAAACAACTTGAATGAAAACGTAAATGTTTTCATATAAAATTCGATTTCTGTGCTACGAATGTGTCGTTAACATTGGGAATGATATGTTAAATTCAGTCACTTGTGGTTTTGCTTTCGTAACAAAATTTTTGGATTTAATAAAAATAAATCAGATTAAAAAATTAGCTGGATAAAGCTAATCGGCCCTCCCACCCATACTATTTTTGAATGAAAAAAGAATAGTACGTTTGTTTGTATGCTATAGGAGAAACCTACTGAACATTTTATCTATAGAGTAAGTTCGGAATTGTTGTGTAGGCGGGAAATATGGTATAGTGGCTTTTTTGAATAACTAAAAACTAGAAACTGACAAAACCAAAGCTGATTAATTCTAGATTTCGAAATATTAATGAATTATAATTCGATTTGCTTTTTGGAAGCTATACAAAGAGGTGATAATAAAAAAATTTACTAGCTTATGATTGACTTTTTTGGGTTCACTGAAAAATGTCTGTTACTAAACTCGAGTTCGACTAATGTGGTATAGGCAAAGGAGGCTTAAGTGGAATAGCGTATAACATACCAATTATACTCATGCCAAAGAAAAGTGATAAAAGGAAATGAGAAACAGAAAAAAAATATATGTTTAGATAAAACAGGCATTGAAAGTTCTTATGGAGTACCCTAAGCCATTTTTTTAACCACCGAAGATCACTTGTTATGGTCATATTTCCATTAAAAAATACCATCGGCCTCGCACGCTAATGTACCACATTAACAGAACAAAGTATACCACATTACCCGCCAATTCAATGGCTGGTTTATGGGTTTTTTCACTTTCTTTCAAATGTCTCTAAAACTTGGGCTCCAAAGATTTTTTTACTCCCCTGAATATAAATCTAAGATCGGTCGGACCCGTGTGTGTAAGGTTACATCATTTGTAACGACACGTTTCCGCTGGTTGCTGGGGTAGAGCTCATCGGCGTCTAGGGTCTTTACATACCTTTGAGGATTTCTTTATTGACCGACTTGTGTCAGTAAAACAAACACGATTGACAATTTTTTATGAAACTTTTATTTGGTTCTAGCACTAAGTTGGTGTCGGGGGTTGGTAGGTCGATGCTGATGGCACTGGTTTCAGTCAAGTGAGTATATTCCTCCCGCGGGTTGTCGTCACCGGAATTTTAATCATTAATGACCACTAATACTGTATAGAAATTACGGGCGCTATGATTGTGTATGGGAACGAGGAGGAGAACCATCAGGAAGAAGTCAACCTTCAGTTAGGCAAGGTTCCCGGCTAATACGCGTTGCCAGTGCTTATTAAACTCGAAGACCTGGGTGTTAATTGGTGATGTAAAAACGGAAGAAGTCCTACACTTTATGTATCGCAGTTCGATATTGCTGCAAATTATTGAAGCAGAAGACTGCCAATGAAAGCCATCATGGCAGAGAGAATCTCTTCTCCTCCGCATCCTCCTGCAGAAGTTATTGTAGATTTAATATCGCAGTAAGCGTACCTACAAAACAAGCCTGCGTTAATAACGCTACAAGTGTGTGTAGTTGCTCTCGCGGTGACCGCTCTATAATTGCAAATTTTAAACAGTCATACCTCGATATCCAGCAGGTGAACACGCACCAAATAAGTCCTGCTGAATTAATAATTTGTGACAATTTAACGGGACGCCAGCCATTTGATCTGAATCCCGATGATTTATTGTCTGCAACAATTTTACTGGGAACATTACTGTGCCCTGGAGCCCAAAATAACTCTAGGTTTGAATGTTTCGAAATATCGTTTAGAGTCATCCGGTGTTCATGCACCAATCTGTATGTTGTGTGAACTCTTATACTGTCTGTCCGTACAGATTTAGATATCCTCACCGTTTATTCATAGTACATGTAAAATGTTAATTGGTCGTCAGCTAACGTAACAATGGGTTAATTTAACGTTAATTAGTGATGGTAAGATTTGAATGTTGGTAGTGGTGAAGTCGTGTTTGCTTTAAAAACAACTGATAATACAATACAAATAAGTCTCGTATTCTTTTTCGGGTCATAATTTGTATAAATACAAACAACCGAGCCACCTAAACAGTGGCGGATACATGGAAACAAACATGAACAGTGATGATGGGAGTGTGGCGGCTCCCGAAAAATAATGTTATCTCTGTTCTGCCGTGTAAGTTGGAACCAATTGATGTAAATTTATGCCTTGTACCTTTGGAATATTGCCTCCTATCCAATTCTTTCTACAAAAATGTTACGAACCTTATCCAAAATAGTAATCACTTTCTATTGGGGTTTTTTTAATCGTGCACTGGTGTGTCGTATCGCTTAACATGGGTTTGGTTAACACGGCATTTTAATGGAACGTATCCATCGTGTAGAAAAAGGTCTACCCGTATTTCCAATTTTGTCTTTTTGCTACATGAACTTTATTAGTTTCTTCCTCAGCCAGCTGAAAACCATCGGTTTTCCAAAGCTTAAAACTCGAGTGTAATACTTGAATACAAGTAAGAATTGCAGCAAAATTTCTTATTGGGTTATTAAAAGCATATTTTGGTTTAATAATTATCTAAATATAACATATACATTTTTAACCATTTTTCAATATTTTCTAGTGTTACTTAGGAACTGAAGTTTATAATTAGTTTGAGTACTGAAATTTTACATTCTCAACAACTGAAGACAAAACGTATCCAAAATAAGTTATATTGATCGAAATCAAGTGTGAAACAAAAGTATTAGGGTGCTGTTAGCTGAAGTGGTTTGCGTGTCGACTGCAAACAAATATCTTCTAAGATCGTGGGTTCGAGCCCAGCTCAAGCAAGTCATCGACAACATCACCTTTTCTGATGTACGATATTGTGTTATTGTTTTGTCGGGCTACTAAGATAACGAAGGCATAGTATTGGTCAATGAATAGTACCATTAATTGTGATCTTTGCTAATGTACGAGTACATCACAGCGCCCTCCTTCGTTGCTATTGTTGCATAAGCGTCGGCAAGGTAAAATAATTAATAAAATAAATGCACAGCTTAAAAACAAATTAATGCGCCTAGCAGCATTGTCCTAAAAACTAACAATAACCCGCAATAGCAGAGTTGTAAAAAAATAAGCTTTCTAATTTTGACGATCTGTCCTCTCTCACTATCCCTTTCATAAAGAAGATAACAGACATACTGCTTTGAAGGCATTAATTGCCTCATTGCTACTTATCTTTCTAAAGAGTAACTTGTAGTCAAGTCATACGCTACACTTTCAAGTGTTAAAACTAAATAAGCACTCAAAATATTTAATTCTAATACTTGCAATATAACCGGAAACAGATCTGAGAGCAAGTCCGTTTCCAAAACATGCAGGTTCAAACTTTTATTTGTTTGTCAAATAATTAAAAATAAAATTTTCTGTAAATAAATAAATTGAAAAATGTTTAAGATTTAAAATTTAAAATATAAAGCAATGATTCAAAATTCATAATGAGGTCACATATTGGTGCCTATTCTGGAAAACACGGCGACAAGTTCAAAAATTCTAATAGTTCTCCACACATCATGAAAATAAAATCAACGCGAGAATTTGGACACGTTTTATGTCTTGTAATAGTTCTTTTTGTGATTAAGATAATGAAAATTTTCAAATTTTTGCACTTTAATTTTTAATTTATTTATTGTTCATTATTCAAAATTTTAATTTTAAAAAATTTTTTAACTTATTTATTTGCAGAAATTTTTTTGATAGGTAAAATGAAGTTTGAACATATGTATGTAATTTAAAAATATTTTCAAACTATAAAAGGACTTGAAACAGAGATTGAACTCTAGTTTACTTTCAGCTCTACTTTAAGTACTTTTATTTTAATATTTTGATTGCTTATTGGGATATAAAATGTATTTATAATAGTTGTAAAATAGGTTCATATTTTAGAATTTTAAATTTTTATTTTCACTATTTTCCCAAAATTAATATTTTACATATCTAGTAGAACATTAATAATTTTGTTAAAAACAAATCGAAATTGATTATTGGGGGGAATAGCTTGTTCCACTGTTGCTAATGCAGATCATCAGGGAACTTTACCTAAATAATTTTCGGAACAGCTGAAGATATTATATTAAACTTTCATTAAAACAAATGATAAGTTTAAACAATATCAAAGTTGTAACAAGAACTCAATAGTCAACCAATTGTTTTAGTATTTAGTATGTGTGGAGTACTTTCTTTTCTTCTCTTGGTATGTAAAGTGATCGTATGTTCTCGGCAATGGTTTTTTCGCCAAACACAGACGGTGCAAAACTATGCTAATTTTGTTCGAACAGTTCAACGCGTTTGATACTGCTGACCACGCGATCCTTCAAATAAAATTTTATGAAATTTTCTCCAGCCTCCGTTAAACCAATTTAATAAATAGTCTCACTTTAAATCCAAAGAAATCCAAGATTTCCAGAATCCAAAATTGTCTTACGAGTGAAAATAAGTAAAATAATTGTAATTCCCAACATCTTCTATTATATATGTATATAGGAAAAGATAAATTTTTAGATCCATTTGTCTTTTGTTTGCCAACCGATTTTCTTCATTCTTTTACCAAATGGTAAACATTATTGAGCTTTAGTGACCCGACTATATATTATTTATTTCGAATCAGTATTTAAGGAATAAAAGGCTTTTAAAAATACACATGCACATTCACTTATTCACTTATTCACTGGTTCAGGTAAAAACATAAGCAAAGCAATGAGAGTGTTTAAGAGTTCCTGGATATGCAGTGTTTCCAAGATCAAAAAATTTTTGCAACCAAAATTTCTTAAAAAAGCAACCAAATTAGAAAAAAATAACCAAAATTAAAATTCATTCTGATTTAGTTAAAATAAAATTTAAATTTATTTTTCAGATATATTTTACATTTATTATGCAAAAACTTGTACTTAACAGTAGAATAATAATAAAATAAAGAACAAAAATTAAGTTTTCTTATACAAAAGTGACAACAAAAAGCTTAAATGTAATTTTATTACATATTCAGGCATTTTCTGTATTTAATACGCAATTAAATATTCTGAATGAAGTACAGAACATGCCTGATAAAGGTAAATAAATTGAGTTTTTATTTCAATATGTTTATTAAAAAAATTAACTCTCTTATATATTAAATAAATTCTTATTATCAATAAATATTAAAATTATATGGAGCTTTTTATGGAAATTGCTAAAGTTTTAATATTTTAAATTTTTAATCACACTATTTCCCATAATTAATATTTTGTATATATATTTATGTAGTAAAATATTAACAGTTTCATTAAAAACAAATTTAAATTGATTATTGAGGGATATAGCTTGTTACTATGCGCATTTCGCTCTTGCTTAAGCAGATCATCAGTAAACTTTATCCAAATATTTCTTAGAACAACTGCAGATATTATATTAAACTTTCATTAAAGCAAATGAAAAGTTCAAACAATATCAAAGTTGTAACAAGATCTGAATAATCAACCAATAATTTTTGTTTTCTTACTTTACCAGTACTACATACGCTGAATTTTTTTACATTTCACCGAAAAATTTGGAAAGGGGATATATAGGTTTATCATTCCACATGTAATTTCTTCATTATTTATTTAAGACCCCATAAAGTATATATATTCTGGATCCTTATAGATAGAGAAGTCGAATGAGTGATATCCGAAATTGTTTTTCAATGAAAGGTAATTTGTATTAATGGAAATATCTTCGATATTTTTCCATCCTGATCAGATGATCTATATATATTGTGAATGCAGCAGCATGTTTCCTTAAAATTTCTTTCCTATTTCTGTATAACTTATATTAGAATTCATATTTAAATCTTCATCGAATTTTACCTTAAGAATATTGAAAGTTTTTTTTGCAGTGGCACTTTGCAACTTTTAAAGAAACTGGGTAATTACGATGAGCCACGCTAATGACGTGAGCGGTGCCTATCTCTAATATAAACAAAACTGACATTAGATTGGAAAAACAATGCTAGAGCAAAAAATTATCATATGGCGTAGTAATGCCACCTGTTTATTTCACCCTGGCATCAACTATGTTATTTCTACTTCAAATTATTACCACAAAAATGACTGTATATGTAAAAACTAATAACACATGTTTTCTTTAATTTGATTTTGTTTTTTAGCTCATATTGTTATTTTTTAACTCCTACTAAAATTGTTAAAAGGGATAACAAATAAATAAATAAAAACGTTTTTTGTGCAGCTCAGTATTATTCAGAAACTTACTCAATATATTTGTATTCGAGTTTCCAGGGTACCATCGCATCTACCCGCTAGTTAAAAAGATTCAAAGCCAATACTGTTTTTATATGATTATTTTCGAGCACCCCATGAAACAAACTAAAAAAGTATTAAATGTGAAAGTCCTTTTAAAGAAATATGTTATTAATATTATTTATACTCGTATTGCCAATAAATTTTAATTTGTTGTAAAATAAATGTGCATTATCTATTTTCGCTCTCATGCATGCTTTTCATAAAATCCCACAACCAAAAATGAGTGTACTCATTAGCTAAACAACATGTTTTGCGAAGGAATTACATCCTTAAGCAAAGCTTATTATGATAGAAATTTTATTTTTCAATTGCCATTATTCTTACATTATACAACTTACTCTTGTACTTTCTGAATTGCCCTTCAGCTAAACCTAGGGTTGCCATTCGTACTGTTTTAAACTGTACACGTACTGTTTTTTTGTAAAATGTATTGTTTTATTCACAACATCTAAAACAGTACGCAAAAGTACTGTTTTATCAGATTTGTACTGTTTCTGTACTATTTTTTGTATATATTACACATTTTAAAAAATAAATGTTTTCCTTTTTTTCCATAAGATATTTTTTGTATAACAATTGTTTGAAACGCTCGGTTTTTATTCTACTTCGTTTCGTTGTATACAAGTTTGGTTTGTTTGCGTTCCAAGCAAAGAATGTTATGTTTGCTTGATGTGTAATTAAATTAATATTCATTAAAAAAATATTAAATACATGGACATATCCCTTAACTAAACTGTAAGATCTCTATTATAAAATACATATATATTTTTATGATTTTTCGTTGTATTTTTTTGCTTAACTAGTTCAAAAGGGAAAGAGATTCTAGTGAGTATGTAGCCTCAAACAGTTTTACCGATGGCGAAGAAATCAACTGCCAGTTGCCTAAAAATAGTCCATAGAAATTGACATTGTCTTTAAAAAAATTTATTAAAAATAAAATTATAGTCGACTTTTAAAAATGCTATTGATATTTTTTAAGTTATAAATAGTTTTCAAAAGTATTAATTGAATATTATTGTAATTTTAAGAAAAAAATTAAAAAAAAATCAATTGAATTTTTAAAATATAGGGTGTTTTTTTAAGCCCGATAGAACTTGAAATTGTAAAAAATAACACAGAAAGATCAATACGTGACATTAACATTTGAAAATGACTTCGTGCATATGGGCACCGCGGCTGTTCTTGACGAAGCGCATTCTGGACGTCCAATTTTGGGCCATTTTTCGAGCACTGCTGGCCGTATGTCATGAATAACACGAACAATGCTGGCCTCCAAGGCGTCAATTGTTGCTGGTTTATCAGCATAAACCAGTGACTTCACGTAGCCCCACAGGAAATAATCGAGAGGTGTCAAATCGCACGACCTTGGAGGCCAATTGACAGGTCCATTTCTCGAAATCAACTTATCGCCAAATTTTGATTTCAATAAGTCGATGGTTGCATTCGCTGTATGGCACGTAGCGCCATCCTGTTGAAACCACATCTCCTCCGGATCAATGTCATCCATATTTTCAAAAAATCATTGATCATGGTGCGGTAACGATCTCCATTGACCGTAACGCGAGCTCCGGCCTCATTTTTGAAGAAATAAGGTCCGATGATGCCACCAGCGTGAAAACCGCACCAAACGGTGCATTTTTCTGCATGTAATGGAGTCTGTAGGGTCTCTTGTGGATTGGTCTCACTCCATATGCGGCAATTTTGCTTATTAACAAACCCGTTAAGCCAAAAATGCGCCTCATCGCTGAAAACAATTTTGCGATAAAACAACGGGTCAGTTGCCAACTTATTTTCAAAGTAAATTTGGATAATTTCGTAGCGTTGTTCAAGCGTGAGTCTATTCATGATGATTTGTCAGAGTATACTGAAACAAATAAAAAAAAATGTTTCATCAAAATTTAATTTTTTGTGTTACTTTTTACAATTTAAAGTTCTATCTAGCTTAAAAAAACACCCTTTACATGCATATTAAAGTTAATTTTAAAATTCAATTCGTAGTTTTTTAAATTCAATTAACAGTTTCGAAATTCTATTCACAATTTTTTAAATTAAATTAATAAATTTTGAAATGTATTAGATAATTTTCAAAATATAATTTTAAAATATAGTCGGTACTTACGAAATACAGTTAAAAATGGTGCAGCATTGGTAATTCGTTTATTCAAAGCAACATCAATATCATTCGAATAACGACGCTTAATATATGCTTTTGATCACGTTAGTAACTTAAGATACTATTTATAGTCCGAGAAGATCTGTATATGTATTGACTTTTGAAAGAAATGCAATATTTTTCGTTACGTTCTCAAAGTTTTTAATATGTTTTCTGTTTTTAACTTTTTAAAAAAAAACTGTGATATGTTGAATTAAAAGTCATGTCACCGTTCTGCTAGTCTTAAAATGTTTTTATGTTTCTTATTGGCTTATTTGAAATAACAATTTGACGTGTTTAAGTAAAAGTTATGTTATCAATAAAGAAAAAAATGTGTTTTGTTTGTTTTGAAAAGTATTGTTTTTTTCCTCAATGTACTTTTTTTTGATTTTCAAATATGGCAATCCTATATAAACCCCGCTCCAACTACCATATTAAAGAAAGCATTTGCGAATGCTTAATTTGTTATGTATTCGTAGGATAATACCTTCTTTCAGAGCTGTTTATGTCCATTTAAATATTGTGTTTGCCAATGTTGGTTCATTTTTTGTTGCTATTTCTTGCCAGTCAAGGCAATATACGTGATGGCAAGACATAAAATAACAGGCACACAACCAAACGGTTAATTGCAAATCATACAGTAGCAACTGCATCAATATAAACAGCCTCAAGTGCAAACAACAACTTCCATTTTGTACATTCCTTACTTTCCTTTGTAACCTTGTACTTGAATTTTGTTAACAAATAAGTATTTGGTTTGTGTGAGTGTGTTCATGTTATATAATTGTTATGTTCAATGGGGGCGTGTGTATAGTCCTTAGACAAGACAGTATTAGAGTGTGTATATTTGGCATTAAGTAGTACATATATATGATAAAGAAGAGTGTTGCTAACAATATGAATTGTTTAATTACAATAATAATGTTTGGCTCCCGGCGTTTGTTGCCATACACACATACACACCAGGAATGGAAAAATTGGTACAATTGTACTCTTTTTGGTACAATTCAAACTCGAAAAGAACAAAGGTACACCAATGGCTTATTTGGTACAATTAAGAAATCTTACTGTGAATTAACTAAGTTTTATGCATTAGCGCTTTTATACCATACCTTGCTCCGTTTGCAGAAAGAAGAGTGCATGAGCATGTTCCCTTCGCTAGTGAAAGATGACAATTATAAAAGATTCAAAGCATGTAATTTCTTTATAATAGGTGCCATGCATCGTGTAACAGCCACAATAAAACAAGTTTAGCCATGAAAACAACATCGAAAAATTGCGTTTTTATGAAAAACACAGAGTGTCCCACAGAATAGTCAGCAAAAACGTTGGAAATTAAGTTGACTATACTTGTTGTGGAGCATAATTTGCCGTTCCAAATATTGGACCACTTAAAAATAACCTATTAAAAAAAGTATTTCAGATTCGCAAATTGTTAAGAAAACGAATAAAAAAATTGCAACCGAAGTTACTGGGCAAGAATATGTTGCCGACATTAAAAACTTTTCTATATAAAGGGTCCGCCATCCAACGTTTTTTTTTCAACTAGCTCTTATTTCGTAAATGGTAACACTTAGCTCATGTCTGATTTGACAGATAATTAGTGCTATCTTTCCGCTGAACGAATATGGTTGTGTATACGCTTGAACAACGCTGGAAAATATTGCGACATTACTTTGAAAATCATGATGCCGATTTTGCCAAAAAAAATCATCTTTTCAGATGAAGCTCATTTTGATCTTGGCGGGTATGTAAACAAGCAAAATTGTCGCATTTGGTGCACAGAAAACCCGCACGCATACATTGAAAAGCCGACGCACCCAAAACGAGTCACTGTTTGGTGCGGATTTTGGTCCAGAGGCATAAGTGGGCCATTTTTCTTCGAAAATGAGCAAGGAGTGGCCGTTACAGTCAATGGCGATCGTTATCGGGCCATGTTGAACGAATTTTTGTTCACAAAAATTGAAGAGGAGGATATTGCCAACATTTGGTTTCAACAGGACGGCGCTACGTGCCACACAGCCGAAGCTACACTCGATGTTTTGCGCCCTGTTTTTAAAGATCGCATTATCAGCCGCAGAGCTGATGTCGTTTGGCCACCTCGGAGCTGCGATTTGACACCGTTGGATTATTTTTTGTGGGGTGCCGTCAAAGATAAGTGTTACGCCGACAAGCGAGAGACAATTGACGCTTTAAAGGACAATATTCGTGAAGCCATTGGTGAAATACAGCTGCACACAATCGATAATGTGCTTAAAAATTGGACCGATCGTGTAGGTTACTGCATGGCCAGCCGAGGCAGCCATTTGAATGAAATTATTTTTCATTATTAACCGGAAGGATTGTACTTTCAAATAAAAAAAGAAATTTGAGAAAATATTCAGTAGTTTTTTTTATAGCATTTTCAAAAAAAAAAAGTTATCTGGCGGACCCTTTATAATTATTATTCAATAATATTAGATGAAAGCACCGATCGCAGTGTGTCCAAAAATTTATCACTAATAATAAGAACTTTCAACAACAAATACTGTAACCGGTTTTTAGGTTTGATTAAATTAGAAGCAAATTATCCATCATTAAATGACGTTTACTGTGGAACTGATGTAGAGCTGTATATAGAAACCAATGAAATCGAAAATGATGTGATGATAATTCAGTTTAAAACAGTTTACTAAAATTTTTATTTTAAATTTTGCGAAGTTTTAAGAGCAAAATTCGACTTTGAAAATGAAACATTAAAATAGTACGGTACATTTAGCCCACGAAATCAGTGTGAAACTAATAGTATAGTACCACTATTAGTAAACATGTTTCCAAATGAATACCAAAATCTTTATGGAGCTGATGTTGAAATATTAAAGTCTTATAACGATAACGCAACAGTTTCTAAAATAAAAATGAGACAAATGAATTCATGTTTCCAGAATATTATCAGTTTCACATTCATTTACATGGATAGACAATAACATCCAAGGAAATAATACTTATTGGCATAATACACAAAATATATCAGCCAATTCACAAAAGGTGCTAAAGTGATAAGTAACAAAGTACTATTTAAGGCCAAATAGCAATAATGGTAACGGCCTGTTGTATTGCCATATAAAAACTTATTATAAAGGTTAAACGCAAATGAGAGAAAATAATGAAAAACATTATTAAAAAAAAAATAATGTCGAGCAAAACAGACAAAAACTTTTTTTTACAAATTATTAGTAACTAAATTTTTTATCTCGTCACTAATCACATAATTTCCATTTCTTTCCATTTCATTTATTGCTTTTTATATTTTGATATTTTTAATTAAATGAAATACTTTTTTCATCAGAACTATTTTAATTCATAAAAGTAAAATAAATAATATTGAAAATGAAACTTTGCATCGAATTTATAAATCAAAAAACAGCTGACTTGCACTCTAGGCGTATTAACCAGGTGACATTACGGCAGCTGACTTTTTTTTTCTTTGCTTATGTTTTATATTTTGCATGTCAAAATACATACTAAATACATTTGTCTTTTTTAAATTTTTTTCTGTGTCTATATTCTTTGTTTCATGGGGGATATTTTCGACGGAAACAATATAAAAAATGCCTACTAAATATGAACTGAAATAATGATGTTGTGCTATATTGAAAAAGTAATGAACACACTTTTTCCTACCAACATCCTTATTTTGCATCTCCCGTTTAAAATGTATTGTTTAGTTGATGCTTTATTTAGTACCCTGTTTGGACAACTTATTCTGGTTAGAGGCCATAAGGTCGCCTCTAACCACAACCCTTTTATGTGGATGATGTATTAATTTACAACTTTTAAATACATAAAGCAAATACAATGTTTTAACTTTTAAATTGTGCATGTTTGGGAAATTGTGTTTTTGTTTCAAAGCAAATTTATTAACATGTACGTATGCAGGTACGTTCCATACGAAGTCAAGATATCCAATGAAATTAAATAGCAGGGAGGCTGTGTGAAAAAAATTGCTTAATTAAGTTTTAAAATAAAATACGTGTTTGGGAGATTCACGCGGTGTCCTACCATGTTTTATAATCATATTGTTTTAAAATGTTAAACTAGTTTAAAAATATTTTAATTTCTTTTCATACAAAAGGTGTTCTATAATAATATAATTCTTCTAATATATTCCTGTTACTGTCATAACAAATTAGTTTTCTTTTGGCTTTTGTTTTTCAAAAAACTGTTGCATCATATCTGAAACTACGGAGGATTTTTTAACAATTTTAACTGAAAAAATTATTTCTTTTGGAAAAAATACGAAAAATACCCGAAAAATTTTTAATGTAAAATAAATCTGTGAGCATTATAAGAAATCACGAAGAATCTAACTCGGAATATAGCTTATATCGCATAAAATCGCAAGAAAGCAATAGTTTTTCTATATAGTCTGAAATCACACAAACTTTAAACAGGAATGAAAACAGTTAAAATTTTATAGGAATGTAAAAAGGTAAACAATTTCGAAAAAAAGCCAAAGAAATCTTAAAATAGGTGTTTGAAATTGTAGAAACGGTTAAAACTCGAAAAATTCGCCTTTATCGCGGGAAACTGCAAACAAATTGCTATTATCAGAAATCAACAGTAAAAGAGAGTACCAATCACATCTACCGCGAAATTAACGAAAGCTAGCGAAAAATTGCAAAAGTTATAAGGAATGCCGAAACCTCGAAAACATTGCGAAAATAATTAAAATTCACAATATCCTGCCATCATCGGAAATATATCAAGGTCTAATTAAAATTTATTAAAAATTACTAATAGTGTAAGAAGAAAAATAAATTGCTAAAAATCAAATTCGATCTCAAAAATGTTGAAGAATTGCAAAATTTGAAACAATCGTTAAAATTTATTAATACCGCCAAGCACTTTAAAAAATTAGCGAGAATGACGAAAATTCGCGAAAAATTGCTAACATCGGAAAAATAGCATTGTCTAATATTTATTACAACTTTCAAAAAAAATTATATACAGTCGAACTTCCATAACTCAAACTTCTCTAACTCGAATTTTCTCTAACTCGAACTAATTTGGTTCCATAAGTCGAAGTTCTCCATAACTCGAACAAAAAACATACACATGAAATATATAACTCGAAGAATTTTGCTTGTTTAAATGTTTTTTTGTTTTATTTATGGTTTGTTTGTTTTACTCTCTTTTGTTGCTTGAGCTGGTTTGTATATTTTACATGCTATTTTTGTTTATTTTTTTTCGGGGAATTACAAATTTGTTTCTTTTTGTTTGCGTAAGTATTAGTTCTATGCATAACTCGGGTTAGATGATTGATGTTGAAATCGATTTTTTTATTATTATGGCAACTAAACGTGTTTTAAAATGCTTATCAATTGAACAAAAATATAAACTCATAAAAGACGTTGAAGATGGATTAAAGAAAAAGGAAGCAGTTGATATACATATATGGTATCCCGGCAAGCACGGTCCCAACAATTTTAAAAAATAAGGAATCAATTATCAACTCGTTTAAATCTGGATTTCGCGTATGTAGTAAAAGAGTCAAAATTCAAAAATATCGACAAAGCAGTCCTCGATTGGTTTTCAGCAACTAAAAGCCAAAACATGCCCATATCTGGTGCAATATTAAAGGAAAAAGCAATTGAGTTTGCAAAGCGTTTTGGATATGATAACTTTGCGCCAAGCACAGGTTGACTTGATAAATGGAAGCAGAGGTATTGAGCAAAAAGATTAATTGATGAAATGTTCATTTAACATGTACATGCGTGAATAATTTTAGCTTTTTTAACTTTAGACATGATGTGGGTTATAAAAAAGCTCGTAGTGAAAGCAATGATGTTACTGAAGTGGACTGCGAAAAGTGGAAAAATTACATTTTGCCGAATTTACTACAGAAGTACAGCGAAAGGGATGTTTTTAATGTGGATGAAACAGGATTATTTTATAAATGTTTGCCAAATAAAACATTAACTTTTAAAAACCAGAAATGCCATGGTTGCAAAAATAGCAATCAGCGTGCTACGTTAATGCTGGCCGCAAATATGAATGGTTCTGAAAAACTTCAAATTCTACTTATTGGTAAAAGTGCCAGGCCTCGCTGTTTTCGTAATGTAAAATGGTTACCAGTAACGTATAAAGCTAACTCTAAGGCATGGATGACAGGACAGCTATTTGAAGAATTGGTTCTAAAATTAGATAAGCTCTTTCAAAGTGCTGGTCGAAAAATATTATTGTTTATTGATAACTGTCCAGCTCATCCAAAAAACGTGCAAAGTAAACTGAACTCCATTCAATTGGTGTTTTTCCGACCGAATATGACGTCTAAATTACAACCTCTTGACCAGGGGGTAATACATCGTAGCAGAATTTTAAAAGAACCCTTACGTGCATAGAGCTAAACAAAAAACACGATATTACACTTTTGGATTGCATAAATCATGTAACAAAAGCTTGTAATATCGATGTCAATAAGCAAACAATTGCGAATTGCTTTAAAAATGCTGGATTTGGTCAGTATTCTGTATGGGAAGAAGATGATATGCCTTTAATTTTTTTGCGTAGTATTGATGAAAGTCAAAATGAAATTGAAGCTGATTACGAAGCTTGGTTAAAAGCAAACAAAATATCTTCCAATGCTACTCTGAAGGATTATATTGAGGAAGATAATGAGCTCTGCACAACTGGCTTTCCTACAGATGATGATATTGTTGAGCAAAATTGCCAGGAATCAGATGATCAAATCGTAAGCGGAACTGAGAGTGATGTCGAGAGTTCGGTAGAAGAAACTACTCAAAAGCCAAGAAGAAATGATGTAGAAAGTTCTTTCCGAACATTAAATAATTATTTACAGACAAATGACGCAACAACTGATGAGCACTACAAAGCTTTAAGCTCATTGGAGTTACTTTTTACCGAAAAAACCAAAAAAAGTAAAATATCATTCACTTATTCAAGAATATTTTACTTAATTGTAACTATAACAAATAAGTGATTTGTTCACAAAAAATACCAACATTAAAAAAATAACAATTTTAGAAGAAAGCATAAAAATTGTAACAAACTCGAAAATTTGCAAACAATTTTTGAAATCAGATAGAAACCGTTTAACTGTTTCCACGTAGTGTTGGACTTTCACATTAAATATTATTTTTGGAAGTTTGAAATAAATTGTATTTTGTATTGCTGAATCAGGATAAATATATCTTTTCACTTTGTATAGCTTCTTTTGATTCTTTTAAATAAAAAGCGTTTCAATTATTATTTGATATATACATATATTTCGAATCATTTGGTTCATCATCAAGATGAAAACACAATTATGTATGTTTTTTTTTTTATTTTACAGTTTAGGTTTTTTAAAACTATTTTAAATTATTAACTGTGAATGTATGTATGTAGCTTGAACCAAATTCTTCGAAATATTTACATTAAATAATAATTGAAACGTTTTTTATTTAAAGGAATCAAAATAATCTATCGAAAATAGATTTTCTTTACGGGGATCTCCACTTACCAAGAACTTGGTATGTGCATCATGTCGAACATCGCCTATGGCTGATCTAGACCGCTCATGTCCATGTTTCATGCATGCTCTGACATCGATACCCAAACATATTGCTGAGCAACTATGTTCGCAATGAAAAATATTTTTTAAAAGAGAGTAAAAGAGACAGCGCAAAAAATGAAATTTTATCTATTGGGCAGCCTGCAAATTATATGGTTTTTCAGATCATGAACAAATACGCCGCATACAAAAACGTAGACATTTTAATGCAGCGGCTTTGCCGGCGTCATGTTCATGTCATGCTCAAGTCAATGGCCCGTGACGACGCACAGTGGCTGAAAATCGTTTTTCATTGGCCAAAATTGTGTAACTTTTGAACCGATCAAAATATTGAAGTAATTTTTATTTTATTGGATAGATATTTAGTTCAGCTTGACTGACTTTAAATTTCATTAAAATTGATTGAGGACTTTCTAAGGAATTCTAGGTCAAAGTTGAACTTTTGAATTTTTTTAACTTTTAGAGTGAAATATGGGTTTATTATTTTTTTATTTATTAAAAAATTTAATATTTGGAAATTAATAATAATTATAAATATTTTTTGTAATAATGGAATTTTTTTAAAGTTACACTTAAAAAAAATTTTACACTGAAAAAAATAGTAAAATCAACTGGAGATTTTGCTATTACAGAAAAATTAAAAATTTTTTCCTGACAAATTTGTTTACACTCAAAGAATAGTTACACTTAAAAAAACACGTTAATAATATTATCTAAAAATATTACTATTACTACAGAAATATTTATTATTTTTTGCTGTCAAATTTGATAATTTTAAAAACATTTTAAAAATAAAAACTGCAATAAATTTTAATAGCATTTGCAACAATGGTAGGTTCTGTTTATTATTATTTTTTACTAATACTATGTTTTTCGTACTTAAATAACAATAAAAGGCAATTATAATTATTATTCATTTGACTCAAATATTGATTGCAAATATTCCATATTTAGTTCTGTGCTATCTCTGTTCTTTAGTAGTTTTTTGGCTTCTTCATATAAATCCCGATGTTCCACTTTCCATTGATTTCGAATACTGGAGATAAACGGATCTGACGTTGCCAATAATATATTAAATAGATCTTCATTTGTTGAATTTCGTGAAATTTTTCTAGTATTGTGCTCTTTATAAAATCTGTAATCCTTGTTCCTTTTTTCCTGAGCCTCCTCTGATAGATCTCCAAGTGGCACCAAATGATATTTAATGACATCTTCTCCATGATAAAGGATTTTGTGAACTGTTGCAGACATATTTCTCCATGGGTAGTTGGTTGTATATATTTTTGCAGTTTCCTTTGCATAATCTCCAAATTTTCTAGAGTCAATTTCTTCATTGCACGCAAGTACTTCTAGGATTATTTTAAATATGAAAATAAGGTTTAAATCCACTCCTGTTATTTCAGATGCTGTTTCTGGATCTGAAAAGAATCTTCTTGCGGTATTGCCATCATTTGTATTGCCTGACCCTTGTTTTGGCTGATCTATAATCAATCCAAATTTGCGATATTCATCTTGAACATGTTTCTTTTTTGAACTTCTTAACTTTTTGTTGGTTTCGTTGTTTCTTATTGATCCTGAAGACCCGAAATCCAAATCATAACTGATTTTTAGTATGTGTTCCATAAGTCGTATTCTTGCATGTAGTGGTGATAATCCAAATTCATATGCATCTTTATTATCTAATGATTTTGTCGGGACTTGGTTTAATTGGGTTGATGTTGCTTGGCATATAATGCAGCTGGATGCAGCCTTCGTGTTAGTCAAAGCCTGACCTACTTTTCCATCTATCATTGTCAGCACTAATTGGTAGCTTACTTCAATTTGCTGCCCATCCAACTGTAATTGTAATGGCTGTAGTGTTGCAATTTGGGTCTTGATATCACTAACTTCTTTGTTAATGGCATCATGATTTTCTTTTTTGAATTCAAATTTGATTGGCCTGCAGTACTTCGTAGAAGATAGTGTGTCATTTTCCAAATATCCATTATTTGCGTTATACTAGTCGAAGGCTCTGAATCTTCCAAAACCTTTTTCAATCGCAATGGTACAAATGATACCATGAACATATTCGAGTCCGAAATATTTTCACATACAACTTGTTTGTATTGTTTTTGTCCGAAGAACCATCACATCCCCATTTACAAAAAAGAATTAACTTGTGTTTCCATATTTCTTTAACTCATTTCCTGTTATTGATTGTAGCAAGCGTTCGGCTGTGTGATCAAGTAGAGATTGTAGTTGTACCTCTGCCGAAATTGGTGTGATTGTAATAGTGTCCTTTGATGGCAAACAGTCCATTTTAGCAGCGGTTATGTGATGATATGCTGGATTACATATTTGAGCCTTTTTCAATCGCACGCAGTCTGAGCTTAATATATTGCTGTTTTGTTAATTTCAAATCCAGAAATAATGCTAATGCCTCCTCATTTGTGTACTGTATTGCATCACTCGGAGTTGGTATACTGTTAAGAATCCGTTTTGTTCTCACTGACTAGCTTTAACAACTTTTTCAATGATATCCACTTTTGTTAATTGGTTCTGTGATCGTAATTGATGTAGGAAAGATTCTTTTATATTTGTACAACCAATTGCATCGTTAATATCTTTAAGTTTCCGCCTCTTAGATCTATCGCTGCAGTTGCCCATTAATGATTTGCGTGGTCTTCCACCCTTATCTTGCTTTGCTGTTTCTGCAGCGACAGTAAGTTGGCCTTCTAACCAGGTTGCACTTTTTATATAAAACTTTTGTTTACTGTAGCTAACTTCTTTGTAGCGTTTTTTTAGTGCTTTTACGAAATTAAATAATTGCTCTTGCATTTCGGTGCTACACGAATTTAAGTTTAATTTTATTTTAACGTAGCTAAGAACATCTTCCTGGTTTTTGTTTCTAAAATACTCTTCGGCCAGTTCTTTATAACTGAAGCTCTCCATATTTTTCTGAATATTTTTATTTGCGTCTGTTATGTTTTATCCGTACACTTAGAGGATTAACTGAGTAATCCCTTATCGAATCCGTAGTTTTATACATTTTTAGATACATGTTATTCACACATTGATCTTTAATTTCATAGCAGGTAGTGCTTAAATTGCACAAAACTGCACATGTTGTCCAGACCTTAATATCAGGTAAAACTGATTAGTATCTCGCCAATATTTGTTGTTGTTGTTGGGTTATTTTTTTTTCTTTAGTGCTTTAATGTCGCGATTATTGTTATAAAATTGCTTATGACTTTGGTTGACCCTAACATTTGATAACAGGTAAATTTAGTAACAGATCATATGTTTACTGTAGAATTTTGTGATAATTTGTGATAATTTTATTACCAATTTTTGGCTGATCAAAACAAAGCCATTAAACCCTTTCGCAGGTATTATATTTAATTTTTTTAGTTTTACGTAGTCTAAAGTAAAAAACATAAACTTTTAGGCAAAAAAAGTGAAAATTATATACACCATTGTATACGACTACTTTGGAGTAATTTCATTAAAATGAAAAAAGTGTTCTACAGACGGCTCGTCGCGGGTGGCAAAAGTATATATAGCGTTAAAGAGGACACTTTCACCTTTCTCCGGGTGGTATACATTTCTTGTTCCCTTTTGTTCCCTAGAAGTTCTATTCCACTAAAGTTTAAATTTGAGAAAAAATATAGTAGTTTCATAAATATTCCGTAACGCCCTTAATATTAAACGCTAGAGCTCTGACCACTTACAAAAACTAAAGACTATAATCCTACCAACATTATAAAAAAGACCGCAGGCCATTATCGATGATAGCTTGCGAGTAGTAACCATTTATTTTTATAAAAAACAAAAGAAAAACACCTTTTTCTGAAATTAAAAAAACCGTTGAGTTTGACAGCATGCCACGCTCACAATTATCAATAGTTTAACCTAATTTTTTGGCTACCTTAATCTGCATATATTAGCTGCAAAAGGGCGTAAAAATTTTAAAAATCGGTGACAAAAAAAAAAGACTTTTGGC